>JAUOZQ010000038.1:0-692500 GCA_030710315.1 Anomotaenia brevis
AAGGATGGATATAATTTACTGAAAAGTCAGATGTTTTCCAAAGAATCTCCAATTAATATGAAACAAGTCTGATTATTAAGGGATATAACCACTTAACCACTTAATATTTTCTGTTCACAGAAATTTTGATTATCTAAATTTAGCAAACATTTATTACTCTCGAAAAAGTGCTGAATGAATAATAATATAAAAGCAGGAATAGGCTGTAATATCGTTGATTTATTGTTATTGTCTGAAAATAAAGCTGTTTAAGCCCACTTCTTATTGCCCTTTTATTGAACGATAGATTAATAGCTCGGTTTAGTATAACTTCTTAGAGATAACCCTACTTACAGCACTATTGTTTCTAACTCACGGATTAAAAAAGTCTTTTTATGATACCTAAATTTCACTATTATTATTGCTGTTATTGCTATCACTATCTTCTGAGATGCGAAATTTAAATAAAGATGCACTTAGAACAAGTAGAATGATGGTTTCAGTAAATAATGCGTTCTACTTAAAGTGCTTTTAATGTTTTTTTGCTTATTTTTATAGTTCTGTAACCCTAACTATTTAGTTTTGCAATTATATTATAAATTTTTAAATAGAGATAGAAGTTTTAGATAATAACGGCACCTAGGTCTCTGGCATCAGTGCTGCAATTCATTAAAGATGTGTTATATTTACCTAAAATCAAACCATTTTTATTATCATTTTCCTATACTAACGTTTTTAGTCTTGAAAACCTTTTTAGTTAATATAAAGATCTAAATTAAGGCTCATCACGCATGTTTTGGAATTGTGGGTTGGCACTATATAATGCAGAATGGTAACATTGAATAACGGCTTATTTGTTCAAAAACTATCAGTATATCAACCGAATTATGGGATTTAGACAATTGTTTTTTAATTTAAATGTTTTCGATTTATAGATATACAATGTTTAAAAATGCGAAAACAATGTGTATTTAAATGGACTGGATAGAATTGATTATGCATTCTTGCAGATTTAGGATGTCAACAGAAATTTGGAATATACAAACGTTAACCTGCATTTACGTCTTAAAAATTTAATTTTAACTATGAGTTTGTCAAAAGATACAACTAAGTACTAACATAATCAATGTAACATGCGTATTTATGCAATTCAATAATGAATACACTCTTGTTATCTTAATAGATAAATTTCAATACAATCATTGAATTTGCGGGTAATTAATGCATTTCTATTCATTAATTGAATTTATTTTTAAAGTTTTATCTGCATTTGTAACTTTTTTACTTTGGTCTCCAAGAGTTTCATAGTGAAAATATAACTCCTAGGATTTGTTATAAGGTAATGTGTTTTCTACTTAATAATTGGCCTAAACAAGCACAATTTCATTTTAAACAGAGAAAATCAGCATTTAGTAAAAAGCTAAAATATAATCTGGTTATTTATTATCATTATTTAATATTTTTCAAAGTTTTTTTGGCCAAGAGATGTTCAATTTATTAAAAAACACATTTTGGATGTAAGTATCCGCCGGTTTTTGGTAGTAAGAGTGAAATACTTTTTTCAGATGCAAATTGATAAAAAAGTGTGTCGAAAAAAATTGTATAAAGCTTTAGCCTTAGATAAAACAGAAAAAAATATTGAATTCTGTGGCAGAACAATATGAGAGGGATAATATATTTTAATATTCTTTTATTATGTAATTTTGATTTCCAAACATAATTTTCTAAGTATTAATGGAGGCAGTTTTTATAGAATCTGGATCAGATCCAAAATCTTCGTGTTCGTTTTCCTATATTTCAAAATTTCAGTAAAATGTCGAGGTGAAAGTATTTTCCTTTGTATGAGAGAGTAAGTTTGAAATTTCAGTGGCCTCCTATGGAGGCGGAGCATCAAGTAGAAGGGGGCTACCACCACGACCACCAAGACAGGGACCAAGAAGACCACCATCTCCGAGAAGGTCAAATCTCTTGCAACCTACAACAACAACAACGACTCGTCAACCTCCGGCAACTACAAGAAGACCTCGACGACCACCTAGACCAATGCCTGCACCAAGAGGGATTCTATATGGATCGCTCTCAAAATATTTAATTTAATTTCAATTACATTGAACTTGCCCAATTTCCATCAATATAATTTACGTTAAAGTGCCAACTACTTTAATTCCATCTACGAGAAACATCGAGTTTCAGATGTTGTGTAAAAGATGCTAGATAAGATATCTACTGATTTTGACTGGTACACCTTAAAATTTGCATGACTTCTAAGCAAAGGTTAGCAAAACTGGAATATCACTTACGATACCTTAATTTATTCAAGGTAGAACAGAGCTCATTGAAACTATTAGGAAATGCAGAATTCTAATGCAAAGCTATCCATTCATAGCTTTTTATGCAGTTAGAGTTTTAACGCATCTCAGCGTGAAACAACCAATTGATTTTTGTTGAGTTTTTATCAGGAAAATTGTATGCGTTAATGTTCGAATTAGTGTTTTATGACGGTCTTATGGTTTTACCATTAAAAAAGATTGCTTATTAAAATTCTGTATGTACTTTGGTTCCTCGGGACCACATTGGTGAGCCATAACATTTGCCTCAATAAATGGCCACATAAAATCTCTACAAATTTTTGACCTACTCAAGCGTAATTTTGAATGATCTTCCTTATTTCGTGCAGTGAGTCATATTGATTGACTGCTCAGTAAATTATTATGGCTCATTAGTGTTAATGTTGGCAGCTTTGAGAGTGAATGAACTCCGGTCGGCAAAGAGAAGCCAAATTGAGGATTTGAAAACGAAGAATACAATAGCGGCAACATCTCTGACAGAAGTGCAAATTTGATTTCTTGCTTGAAATTCAACACGTCAATTGCTTAAATGTATGGAAGACGCCTTTATGAAACCATTTTAGCACTAATTTACTTGGGTATAATTCTGTTATACGCCCAGAAATTGCTTAAACCAAAATCCAAGGAGCACGGCAACATGGGCAGCAGAAGCACTTGCGTCCAAAGAAAGTGTCAAAAAATACCCATTATTATCATTAAGGATTCCAAATAAGCACTTATTAACAGCGCAATTCACAAGGAATACTCGATAAAGCAAGAGTTCGTTTGTATTTCCAAACAGAGCCAAATTGAAGAGGAACACACAAGGAAGCTGACATGCAAGATTTCCATAACAAGCAGTGGTGCACTCACTGAAGACGAAGAAGAAGAAGATATCAACATCATATAAATCGAACTCAGTGTTTTTCGCGAGAATACGAAGACAGTTTCTTACAGAAGGCTTTAAATTCATGTTTCATAATGGTCAACTTCTACAGAAATCAAAATGCATTAAATAAATCGCATTCAACTGAAGTGTCTTTGTTTCAATTCCAAAATCACCTGAGTACAGTTGACGAAAGCTCATGGTTATTCACTTCGATCAATTACACAATTTACAAGTACTTAGCAACATTTGAGGCCACTTAGTCAAATTCACTTCTGTCAGCAATGTCAAATATGCATGTTCGCATAAGAGAGGTGTTGTTAACTGAATAAATGATTAAGGCCGCTTCAATTGCATAGGTTAGGAGCCCTTCTCACTTGGATGTAAGAGGAAACTCGTATTCCACTTCATAGGTAGCGGCTATCAGGCACTGTAAGGTAAACACTTTGATACAAATATCACCGCTGACAGGGCCATTTTGAATGCTCAAAAACTCAAAATAGAACCCTTGATTCAACTCGTCAGGCACCTTTGAAAACGTCTCTACAGTAACGGAGTAGCCATGCTGTTACATGGTTTTCAACGACATTTTCTTAACAACTACCTACTTCAAATCCACCATGGAATCAATCCACATTCTCAGAGTGCATTAATTTAGCGTAGGGTTGCAAGTATCGCGAGCCAAACTGGAGTTTAAGACAGCCATAATGGACCTGTCAGTTTGCTTAAAGTAACTTTGGCGACTTATAACTTGTTTCCATTTAAACGAATAATTAAATGTCCGAACAACAATTAGGAACATGTTAAAGTTCACAAATAAAGTGCAAAAATCGCGTGTTAGTTGATAGAATTGGCATCATCCTAAGACATGTCACCATTTCGTGCTAATCCTTGTTACTTTTTCTCACGTCTTCATCACCAAAGTGACGTAGATGCAAAGACAATGATTGATGTTTGCTAATTCTGGACCTGCAAGACAAATATCCTCTAGCTGGCTTTAATATGTCAGTGTCACTGATTTTAGACATTGATTGCCACTCAGACATGAGGTCCACACAGCAAGGGAATTGTTTGAATGCATTTATTTATTTATTCGCCCCAGTCTCTGCTAAACAACAGGAGGCTACAAACGCTGGATGAATTGGGTTCTAAATGATGTTGCTGAAGCCGAGGTTGGTTCTGCATCGACCAAAACGTAATCATTACATCAGGAAAAATAAAGGATAGTTTTAAACGAAATTCGTCGAATCTGCGAAAATTTGCAGATAAATTTGCAGTAATATTGGCACAATTTAGGCCACCTCCTTGTCACGGATGTTGGTGGAAGCGTGTTCTTCACCGTCGTCGCAGTAGACACTGGCGGTCCACTGACCACTCCTCCGTGGGGACAGAAGCGGAACGCGGGGCTCGTAGCTGGATCGGCAGTGATGCTGCTGACGTCTGTGCTGATCGTGGTGTCGATCCAGCAGCACAACCGAGTTGCTAGTGAACTCCCAGTTACTGTAGAGACAGTTACTTGAGACGCCCGAATGCACCTCTGGACTGCCTAGCTTTGCGGTCTTCGGCATGCATGCATGACCCTAATGTGGGCTTCAAGGTCTTTCCTCAGTTCATTTTTCCAAGGGGCACATCTATGATTTGGACCATTTGGTGGTTGAACGGAAGCTGTAGCTAGTGCACCGCCACGCCTACGTGGACGTATCGGCAGGCGTGGGCGAGGAAGAAACATGAGGAGGCAGCTGTGGGCGTGGTCATCGTCGTCATCGTGGTAATCGCCAGCAGTGTCCACGAATGACCAGTGATCAGTTGGATGTACAACTGGCTGCCTACATGGATAAAAGCATTCTACCTTTAGCCGTCCATCACACATTTCGGTAATAGCGATGCCGGTTTTGACAGTTTGCAATTTGTCTTGGTTAAAGTCGACCAGGAAGCACTTGGTGGATGTCTGTTAATTTGCACAATGTGCTCTCAAGAAATCGTGTTCTTTAAAAGCAACACAAGTCCCATTTTTGTTATTGAAGGTGTTTAGGGGATGGATTTTGATGTCTAAGACAGATTCAGGCTTCCTCACTTCTACACTGAATCAAGCCGCTATTTGAGGCTAGGCTTTGTTTATTTTGCTTTCTTGACTGATCCATGTGAATTCCATACAGTAAAGAGGTTTTTAAATGGAATCTATGGGACTGTGATAATATGCTTTTAATTCTATCATCACCTATTTAGCTATGGGAAAATGCACTTGCTAGGAGGGACAGAAATTATGACTCGTGTTGACAACCATTCAATTTTCCGGATCCTCTATGAAATAGAACTTGTGGGAATCGCGTTCAGCATCAAATAAGTGTCATTTATATGACATTACCAAATAAAACCACGACTTGGTGCACAAAGTATTTGTAATGAGTCGAGGAATCGTAATGCAACAATACAAAGCAAAACTCTTTTTTCTAACATGGCTGAAAATGAGCCATTTCATCTGGTTCCCATCAACACCCACACACAAACACAATTTAGGGGTCGGTAAGCGAAAGTCCATGTTCTCTGAAACAACATCTGATCAGTTCGAATGCATCTTGTCATTAACAGTAGTAAGATTTATATGAATGCATAAAATAAACCTTAAATATCCCTCAATTTTCGATTTTTTTATTCTGATTTTGCAAATGCGGTAAACAAGGTAAGCTTATATTATCAAAACAAATCAGATTGGGGGTGACAGCACTCTGCAATAACCTAGAGTTGTTGTTTTTGGCTTCAATTGTGTTCCTGCGTCTACACACTGTCATTGACTCGCTTTTAAAAGCTCACGCATTATATTTGCAACTTATTCATACCTCCATGAGGAAGCTATTTCATTTTCGTTTCAAAATTTCTCCACGGTCTTGAAAATATACTTAGGGTAGTAATTTGGAATTCAAGAGTTCTAAAATCGTAAAAGACTTATAGATAAGCCTATAGAATGGAAATGCAATTTGAACATTTATCCGAAAACTGTGAATAGATCTCCTACAATTTATTCACTATAAAGAACTCTTAATAGAAAGCCAAATGTTAATGTTTTTCTTAACATTTCTTAACCGAGATATAAACAGAATGTCTTTTATTTATATTTCGCACTACATTTAAATGTAGTCCACGATCGAAATAATTGGTATTAGTTAGTTAACGTATATCCAATATCGGCATTATTGTATGTTTGTTTTTGTCAAAGTCAAGTAGTGATGATTTGATTTTCTTAGTATTTATTTCAACTCCTTACAGTTTCCTCTTAAAATATATATAAAAACTTAATTAAACCTTGAGTGATCCATTTAAGCATTTATTTTTGGATTAATCTGAGATCGTTTAATTCTCTATGATCTACCGCAAATATTCTTAAGCGAAATTACCGCCGCCGCAAAGTGCTTCAATCATGGTGAGGAACTCATCTAGTGCTCCGAAGCTTCAAACCTGTCTTGCTAGTTGAATTTGCCGTGAACATTGCTTCTAGGGCATCAGTCATTCAGAATTATGTGTTTTCTATGGGTATTTCCATGCTATCTGGGCCTGTTTCAACCAAATTTTTAATTAATTTAATTAATTTTTTGCCCCATAAAATAAAATTTGATTAAGATAAAGCGAATTTATACTTAAAAAACTGTTCAGAGGTTAAAACTTGGAGAGAACTTATAATCATATTCACTAGTTCCAGGAAGGAAACTTTGAGGCTAATTTCTACCATGTTTATCCCTTCTATTGAGGGCTTCCATGGATAGTACGCCTGACCCAAATTTTGTATTCACTGGCACAGACCTGCAAAAGTACACGAGGTATCGACACTAGAGTGCTGCTCTCAACCAAACGCGTCAATTCGTGAATCTGCCACACCCCTGGCGTGTACGCTGGGCATGGAGGTAGTGTTTTTCACAAGTTCACAGAACAATTTGGAGCTGACATGTCTAGGAGACCAAGTGCAGTCCTCGCAGAATTTCTCATTGAAGACAGGAGATGAGATGTCCCTTCAGACGGTATTTCCGCTTGGTCTTCAGTGGCCACCTCGGGCATGATCCTCTTCGCGACCAATGAGTTTAATTCGTTGATAGGAAGCTGGGTACTTCGCTCCCAGTTAGTGAGTATTCGTCTCTGGGGTCGATTTATTTATGGAAGAATCAAGTAAAGTGTAACAAACCGAAAACAGGTGAACCTAGATTGTAAACTTGCGACAACAATAAATAAGTGAGAGCACACTTGGAACAGCATCAAAATGACTACTCTTTGAAACAATCTGTCGTAATTTATCATACACGCACAACAAAGACATGCAGTTGGGAGAAATCCATGTCGATGTTGATGGAAATTAAACATCCATAAAAATTGGATAACTTAAATTTGCCTATTTGCTTTATTATGTTTAATATAAATGCACAGTAATACTAGGTGGATTAGGAGAGATAGCTAGATATTGGTATTTTCGGGAAGGCAGGGACATAAAAAGGTAAAACAAATTCCAGCAAAAGTCTCTCGTCATATGAATCCTTCAGCAGCAAATTTAGTGTTTCAAATGGAACTTTAATCTCAACTTGAAGTTAGGCCAGAACAGAATGGTGAGCATCATCGATGAAATATGCGTTCCTCAAATGATTAAATCTCCTAGGCCTAGCAGCAGGTTAACTCCTGGAGCTGAGATCCTATTCAACCGTCAGTGTTGCCCACTAACAAATCAAGACGAAATCACCTCCTAAATGGATGGTTTGAGAAGGGCTTTGGATGACGACGAGGAGGCTAATCAAACCGAATACGAGGATCCACGCAGGATGTTGGATTTATGGCCCTCGTCTCTTCAAGATGAATCCGCCCCGTCCAAATGCACAGTGAGAATATGCGGGATCTATATTTCGACGCGTACTTGCGAAATATGCATCCTTCGTGTATTTTCTGTTATTCCATATGTTGATTTAGAATAGCTGTTTTAAAGATACTAAAATGGCATCGCACTACCATATCAGGTTGACGGATCAGGAGTGTTCACTAAAGTCCAAGGGATTTCTACTGTGTAGTTGCATTATTCAAAAATGGAATCCAAACACCTGCCTGAAGTTTGACATATACTAAAGGGGTTTCAGTTCCAACCGATTCAAATTATAGTGCCCTCGATAAACTCTCCATGAAATTCTCGTACATTTTAAATACCCGGTTAAGTTTTATCAAATAGTTTAAACCACCTGAGAAATAGAAATTAGAAGGACTCAAGGTCTTGTCAAAGGTGTTCGCGACAAAGTAATAGGATCCGTTTGGAAGGAATGGAAAGGTAAAAGAAATTTTAGATTCCTTCATCGCGTGATTTATTTTTGATCAATCAACTCTTCATCTCTCCTTGCATTTTCATTTTTCATCAGCTGTAGAATACCCGAATCTCAAAAATGGGAATAATTAGCTTCTGACTTGAGTAATAATGACCGTTGATATGGCTGCTGCAAATCCAGCTAGTTGCAGTCTTGTTCTACTTCTGAAAGGTTATTTAACCTCTTACTGAAAGGAACCCATGTGAAAACGCAAACTCCTGCCCGAAGCGGTTTACTGAGTCCGTTCTAATGTGTACAGAGCAAAATTAGTACTACGCTAAATAAATGTGCAAAAGAAATAAAACGTGTTATGTCGTGGTTCTGGTTAGAGTATCCGTTAAAATCGAAAAGGATAGAGGAAATGTCACAATTTTATATTAAATGTAAATACAAATGTACGTTACATGTTTGCTTTAGGGAATAGTAATGACAATTTTAAAAGCAACCAAAGAAATGGTACATAAATTACTTGAGGCGAAATTGGTGTTGAGAGAATATTCAATGCTAGGTTTTCCGTTTTGTGTTGACAAGGCCATGCAACCAGTGCTTCATATTTTTTCAGAGTTATGAAAAATCGAATGTCCTGAAAACGAAAAAAATAATAAAAATTGTAAGATTCATTGTGTGATATTTAAAATTCCCTAAGTTTTTAGTGATATAAGATTGTTTATTGAATTTCTTTTCATGCTAGTTATGGTCCATCATGGTGCACTATTTTGCACCCTAGGTCACTCAGATCAAACTTTCAAATTCCAATTCGGAAAACTCACGACAATACCATACGAGTTTGGCTTTCCATCTGCATTTTATTTAAAGCTCCCAAAGCAATAAATTGAAACAAACTAGGAATTCAAGCAAACAAATTACCAAATAAGCGAATCTACTGTTGCAATAGTATTTGAAGTGAAATATCTGAGTTCTGCATGGTTCAAGAAATATCCATTATGTTTCCGTTAAGATTACCACTGCACCATCGCCATGAGTTGGTGTAACCTATATCCAATCTTTAAATAAGAGGCCTTTTTTGCAAGTCCACTAATAATGCACTTGTTAATAAAGTCCTGAAAAAATCAGCTATATTTCAACAGTTTAAATGTACACATCTCGTGCAAGCTGAATTCATTGATGAACTCATTGTATGCAAGTAAATTGCCTGCAAAGTGCGTTTTTGAGAGAAACCCTCCTGCTTCTATTAAGAATCCTATTATTTTACTCCTCGCTTGCCATATGGTACACTCGTGGTGAAGGCTTTCTTGGGATATTAAAAAGTCCTTTTGAAGAGATGTAAACATGAAAAGACCACTTTTCATTAACGTATTTTTGGGCAAAAAATGCAACTCACATTACTGTAAGCAAATTTGCATTTGTTTTTCTGCAAATCTACAAACCTCTTATTGGGAACCATTCCCGCCAGCAACAACACTATGCAATACACAGATTATCGTAAATTGTCCATGTATAAGAAGTGGTGTGTCCAGCAGGTTCATTCTCAGCATAGAGAACATGTTTCCCGCAACTCTGCCTCTGCTTCCTTTCGCAATTCCGAGGTTAGTAGTTGGGATATTCGGTGCGAAAACGTCCTTAGCACATCTTCACTACCTCACATTGTCAAAAAATGTATCTCTTTGAGGTCAATCATACGCCAACAATCCAACAAACCAATGCTCTCGCCAACAGTAAATCGCAGAGACTTTCAGAAGAATTCCTTATAGAACTTGATATCATTTTCCTGCACGCTACCCAGCAAATGCTGAATTCCAGTCAACCTGTCAGAAGTCATCGAATTCCGATACAACTTGAGTTTGTGAAACACCGAAGAGTGAGCTGCTTGACTTTCATGTGATTTCCTCCCATGTTGCAAGCCATTAAATGAGCACGATTTTTTCACCTACAGTGCTTAAGGCTAAACTTTGATCAACAGGAAGAAGGTGATTCGTTTGGAGGACCTGCGCCTTAATGCCGTGTATACTCTGAAAGAAGACGACAAGCTGCACTTGAAAGAAACGAGCTCCTAGTCAGCTGCACTGTGTGGTATCCCCTCTGGGTACTTTTTGCATGATTGCAACAGTTTATTTGATCGTTTGCTGCAAGAAGTTGTAGACACGTCTAATTTAATCTCCTTAATAAAATTCTATTGGTATGGTTTTCTCCAATGGCTTTTGACTGCTATTGCACACATCTGTTTTCCACTAATTCCATTTGCTTCTTAGACGACAGTTTGGGGTGCTTAATTTCGTCAAATTTAGTAGTTGAATTATAATTAAAAGCTTGTCCATTAAAGCTCCTATAGCAATCTTTAAATAGCAAGAAGAAGCATGCGAAATGTCACCCTTACTGCAATGGTACTGTAATAGATTTCAGTTGTAAGTCTGGCAGTTATGGTACTTGTGCAGCTGTAACGATACCCAGTGTGAACCAAATCCGACTATTACTACTTACAATTTTAGAAATGCAAACATGGGAAATCGGTGAGGATGTTTACTGCGAAATGAATGGAGATGCGTGGTGAGCCTATTTGCATTTGAGCAAGTTCCAAAAATACTACTTTTCGCATCGCTGTAAAGTTCCTTTGAAGCAGATGTGGAATTTAAAGTCTCACAGGCTGAAAAACCTTAGATTTCTCATTCTAGAAGCAACAATTCAAAATGGAGAGGTTCTTGGCGATCTCACCAAATGTATAAGAGAAACTTTTCAGTGGAATTTCCTTTCAGGATGAAAACTTCCCTTCTAGGGTCTTTCTCTCGACTTCGAAACTGCCACTGTCTACGACGCAGCTGACAACACATTATTATACACTTCTACTACTAGTAATTAAGCCATTTTGTTGTTATGATCTAAAGTGCAACAGCAGCAGCGTTAAAAGCAGAGGCGGCAAAGTGGTGGCACAATTATTCTTTGCATTTGAGTTTTTTAATAGCAAAAGTGAATTTATTAAAGAGTGAAAAACATGAGGTGCATTTCCTCTAGTTAAAGGTGCAATAACAGCGCATAGAATATGTTTACCAGGAATTTGAACAATAAACGCTATCACATTGTAGTTAAACTCAAGCGCAATTTTGATGACTTGCATGCTACACCCTTCTCTGAAGAAATGTGCTCATATATTCGATTAGTTGTCAGGGTGAAAGATGGCGCCGTAGAGAGGACCAGGTCATTTCAACTCCTCAAGTATCAGTGCTTCCACTTGTTGCTTGAATCTGGGATATGTGAAATATTCATTTCATTAATATACCAGTCAAATGATTGCACAGATGTCATCACTGATCCACAGCCTCCAATTGTTGAATGCTACTAGTTTTAGTATTCCCTCGTCAGTGTTTCCTTAGTAGCTGACGGATTTCACAGAATTTCATAACACGGAAATGCAATTTCCCCTTCTTTTTAGGTCTACCTCATCACGAAGTTGCGGATGCAACACATTCAATGGTTATATCATTATTCCCCGATGTTTATGAACGAACATTTGACAGGAAAAATATATTTTATCAGAAGTGCACATTCATGGAATAAAAAATGACACGTAAGTAAGAACAAAACAATGAAATATTATTGGCTCAGTATTTTTAAAGCCGTCATTTTTGACAATGCAGAGAGAGGATGTTCCGTATCAGGAACGAATGAGCCAATTCTGCAGACATGATACTTATCACAGGCTCCAGACTCCCTCAAATCCTCTTCTATCCTTTCTAGCACGGGACATCATTGTGCGAAGTAATGCTGCCCAGTTGGATATGACTCAGTGGATAGGACATTACAGCTGGTGATGTTGCCTTTCCATGCTATGTCACTTGGCGGCACATCAAAATCTTAAGCCTAAGCTAAATTTATCGGTTAAAATTGCCCACATCGTATCTTGTGCTCAATCTGTAGAATCCGTAGGCTTTTGGATACCAAATGCAGAAGTGATATGATAACAAATGACAAACCACATTGAGGTAAAACCCCCTCACAGAGGACACCAATGTTATCTTTCATTGGCCCTGGCGTATCTTGCCAGACAAACAGGAAGTAGCACATGATGGACGGAATTGTAAACGACTCTATATAGGCGAATTTTCATAGTGGGTCGTACATAGGCATAAACCGCAATAAAGAACAGTGTAAGGACTAAATTGGCTTATCGCTTCTTCGTGCCTGCCCTAGTCAAGAAGCAGAGTTCTTCAGGGACGGGTGTGGAACTGTGAGGGCTCGCCAAAATGTGAGATTTTTTGCTCTTGAAGTGCCAGAAATGAAGAAAACCCAACCCTACTATTAGAAGAGGTTTATCTTGGTAAATAGAAGGGAATTATCTGAAGATGATTGATTGTGCTTTAAGCCTAGATCAGTCGCAATGAATAGGAAGATTACAATGAGAATTAAGCAACTTCGCGTAGGTTCTGTTAGCATATCCGTCTAAAAAGTTGCTTTGGAGAATCATATTCTAATTGTGTTGTGAAATCCATGTTGCTGTATTCCGTGACACGTTGGAAGTCTCATGCCTTAGACCAAAGGAGAGAACTATTAAGATGTCTCCGATTTATAAAAGCGCTGCTCCCGACCGGCGACTTCAGTTCATGTCAGCCTGTAATTGAAGAGGATGCTTGATGCGGCATCGACTTGGCATCTACTTCGGGTTGAGAGACCCGGGTGGACATCAGTGTGGAGGAGGTGGTGGTGATGGTGTGGTTGGAGAATGATGAGTTGGAGGTTGAGGTGGAGCAGATGGGAGAAATGGCCACCGACAGTGGGGAAAGCAACGGTGCAAGTCGTCTTGCCTCCGTCTGTCCCCACCTCCAGGGACAGTTGCCACTTTGCTGCCACTCATTAATGCTCATATTGCATCCACTAGATGAAGGTCATGGATGATTCGAAATCCTCTAAGGATCTCTGAATTCGGTGGCGGTTCTCAAAGAGGCTGAATAGGTGCCAAACAAATCATGTTCGTTTTCTCTATGTTTCAAATAAACACGCAAAATATGATTTGAGATACTGTCTACTGCATTAACAAAGGTATTTAATATCACAACTGGGCTTAATAGACGGGTCCTGGATAGAGCCCACAGCATCGCCGCCAACAATTTTACAGCAAACGCAAGACCACGGCGACCAACATCATGACCACTACATCCGCCAGCTTAAACAATTTTATAAGGCTGCTGGTTGTACACAGTAAAACAAAATTCACTTACAATAAATGCTACATACGAACAAATCCATGTTACATTTTAACAATATTGATATTCTGAGTGGTCACTGAGTTTATATCTTTAAAAACATTTCATTTGAATAATAAGATTCTAAGATATGGGCAGTTTTCTGTTGTTAACTTGTAAGCTTTTATGGCACAAGGTGTTTGAGAACATTGTAGACACCATTCCGTCACTGTCAAAGACAGTTTTGTGGAATTTTAGCTCCTGTGAATATGTCATTTTTAATTCACAGCCAAACGCACTAATGAGATAGCTTTAAGGTAATCAATGCAAATTTAGTTCTATCCATTACCTCATTTACAACATAGCTAAAATTTGCAGAATATTTAATTATTTGATCAAGCAATTCTCCCAGTCACCTAAAATTAAATCAGTACCAACAACGCATCTTTAATTAATTAAAAGACCAATAATTTTAATCCTCTAGAATCTCAGCAAGTACTTATTTTGTATTTTTTAAAGTAAATTATGTTAAGATTTAGTCGTCTTTTAATCTATTAGTGCAGCTCTCTGAAGCAGTAGACCAAGTACCACTCGTTATAAAAAGATGATTTAAAAAGTCCCTTGACTTTATTATTGCACATATATGAAATTTGCCTTAAAATAATCATATGAATTTCTTCTTTGATAGTCTATAATTAAATCTATTATAATTATGATAAAAAATAATTAATTTCGATTATTTTAAATTAGTTATATTAACCCTATTTTAATTGGATTTCTGTCACCATTTTCCCATAAAAGTGTAATATAATTAGTAAAACGATTTTAATAATAATATCGTTTTAAAAAAATGGATGAAAACGACAGACTCCTAAAGTAACTTTGAATAAAAATGATGAACGCGTCTTCAAAAATTGCTATAAACATTTCTGAAGAAATATCAAATACAACCATATGACTTAACGATTTAAATTTGATCAGGAGTGGGTAATATTTTTAATTTCAAGATATTTCATATTCACTTAATGATATCGTCAGAATTTTTGTTTCAAGAATTGAAGCAACCATATTTTTCTTATTCGAAAATAAATTAGAAGAATAGTGTTCAAGCCATTTTGTTTGATATTTGAGTTTATTCCAAACACACCACCAAAATCACCCAAAATCGCTACTCAAAGTCTTTAGCTATGTGATAATAGATAATTTTCCTAGAAACATTTAAAATATCTTTAGAATTCAAATTTCTTTTTGGTTTATGCCAACAGAATCAAAATTAGATAAATACAATACGAATCATATTTTTCCAATTGCAAATCTCTAAAAATGATGCTGTTCTCTGTCTAGTTATCTAATTTCTTTATTATATATCCCAAAATTTATAAATGAAATATTGATACGCGAGCACACGAGTCTTGAAATTGTGCGTCAGTAAAAATTATTAAAATACACATCTTTAATATTTTTTACAAGGCGAGTTCATCTCAAAAGGGAGTCATGGGAAAGCCTACGTAGGTAATTAAAACAACTTAGATAATTGAAACAACTGTGTGTTGGGGTGCTGCAAACCAGAGGAGCGGATTAATATATCTACCTTCTAATAAATAATATAGTTTTGTTAACAATAATAATAATAATGATATTTCCATTACAACTAAAGAGTTAAATGTATATAAGGATGAAAGTTGGCAAAGCACAGCATTTTGAGCATTTTTCCTATAAACGCGATTCTTCTGCAATCTCGATCAGCATAACTAGGCCGAAATATGCAATTTCCATCTTATCTTACTCGAAAGCTAATTTTTAAACTAGGGTTTTGTAAAAAATACGATTCTAAATTCAATTATAATTAGCTAAATTAAGATGACATTTTAACTGCTTTTTGTGCTTTTGAATTTTAACATTTACACTTTTGTTCCTTTTCTTTTTCAACAAAGTAAATCATGCTATGAATTTTTTTATTCAGTAGAAATTTTTTTGCCAGCATTCGAGAAACGCAATTGCGTGTTATAAGGAAAATCAATAGTTTGCCATATTTTTTCAACTTTTGTTTTTTGCCAATACACTTTTGAAATTATTTAAAAATTATAGTTAAATGTTTAATACTTCCCACTTATATGCATAAGAAGCAAAAATGTTTTTTCACGAAATGGATTAACTTAGTTGCTAATATCAAAAACAACATTTCCGAATGGATTCAGCATGTAATTAAAAATAAATGTGTTTTTTTAATAACGAAGGTGTTTGTAACCAAAAAATGCAGCTTCTTGCATTACTGTAATAAAGAGTAAGCCTCTAACACGCTCGTCATTTTATCAAAAAACGCTTTAGTATCTTCCAAGTCATTGAAACTTACATTTTCATGACACAGTTTCAAATAATCCAGTGCTTGTTGAAATGATCACGTAAAATGTTTTTAATAAATATATTTGCAAAAAGGTACTTTACAAGGTTTTTGACTAAAACTATTGAACGAAGAAGATAAAATGCTTTAATAATGAAAAAATGGATATTTAGAGTCAACCGTTACCACCATTGCTCTCTGGAAATTTCAAAACGCCAATTTCTATAGGTGCTTTGTGTTCATCTCTCCATAAACACACTTATATTAATCCATTGCAGGCTAACAGAGTCATTTTATTGACTTGCAAAATGCACTCAGTAGTTTTTCTATTGTGTAGGTTAAATTTGCAATTTAGAGCTTTTAGTTATATTGGAAGCAATTTTCGTAGAAGCTGGGTCAAGGACACAAAGAAAGCGTTCGTTTACTTCTTAAACGGGATTTGAATTGGAATTTCACTGCCTAAAAATGAAATGCAAGAGATATTTCCCAATTCTTTTGCAATATATTTTACATTTTAGGTGGATCAAGCGCGAGTAATGGATTAGGAAGAAGAAGTGGCCAACCACAACATGGACAACAAAGACCGAGAGGACCATCACCTCGACCAACATCAGTGACAGTTACAACCACATCTACCACTAAAACTCTCCAACCTTCGACGACTTCCACAAGAAGACCGCGACCACCACCACCACCACCAATACCGCCACGAAGGCCACCGCCTCCACCACCAGTTCCACCAAGACCTGCGCAAGTAGCGATTCTAAAGGGTGCATAGTCCAGCTAATCTACGTTGTCTCAGTGGGTTTTTTTCCGCAATTATAAATCCGATGTGTCCATTTACGTCTGCCATGAGATTAATAAATATATCTGCTTCATTTAATAAAATCAATAAATTCTTTGGCAAATTTTACTAATATAAGAAGTAACCATTTATGCTACAAAGTCACTTTAAAGCTCCGTTTGAATTACTGATCTGCAATATATCTAGTCATTTTATTTTTACATATTCATTCCGTGCAGATATGTTTTGACTATTAGAATATGAATTTGAACAATGGCTGAAGGTTTAAGAAAACGTATATCTATCCCAGTGTATAAAAAATTTTGCATTTTCAAAATGCAAAATAAATATTTTGAATAGCTCTTTCTGAGTGAGGATTATGAGTGATGTATTAATAAAATGAATTTCAATACCTTTTGAGAAATGTAGTTATTTATTTAATGCTCTGGACACTATAAGGCACTGTAAATGCATGGGATTGGTTTTATTAGGATATATTCAGCACTTAATTACATTATAGAAAAAAGTAAATGGACTTTTACTATAACAGTTTTCGCAAATGCTTTGATTTAAAAATTCTATCATAACCCCATAATTGAAATTTTGATTAGCATATTTTAGCTCTTAAAAATCACCTGAAAAACAAAGGAATCGCCCAATCTAGTTGTAAAAAAGGAAAAAAAACTTGTGGCTTTGATGGAATAAAAATGTGAAGTTTGCACTACTTTTCATCAATGAAATATACAATTTTTACTATTCCAAGGACATTTTTACGCTATTTATCAACATGAATGAAAAGATGGCTATTATTTACTGAAAAAATCAGAGGTTTCATTTAAAGAATCCCCATTTAATACTAAGATAGAACCTGAAGTCTTTTTTATGAAACAAGTTTGATTATTAGAGGGATGTATGAAAAGTTTGTAATGACGTTGCTGAAAAACAGATATTTTGTTCATTTTAATTGACCAAACCTTTATTACTCACGAAAATAAAAGTGCTGATTGATTAATAATATAGAGGCAGGAATAGGCTGTAATATCGTTGATATATTGCTATTGTCAGAAAACGAAGCTCTTTAAGCCCACCTCTTATTGCGCTTATATTGAACGATGCATTAATAGTTAGGTTAAGTGTAACTTTTGAAAGATAACCCGACTTACAGCACTATTTTTTCTAACTCAGGTACTAAAGAACGTATTTTTATGTTACCTGAATTTCACTATTATTATTGTTGTTATTGTTATCACTATCTTCTGAGAAGCGAAATTTAAATGAAGATGCACTTAGAACAAGTAGAATGATGGTTTCAGTAAATACGGGATTTTATCTAATGTGTTTTTGATGTATTTTGCTTATTTAATATTTTCTGTAACCCTAACTTTTTCGTTTTGTAATGATATAATTTTTTTAAAAGATCGACTGCGAAGTTTCAGATAATAACAGCATTTAGTTCTCTGGGATCAATGCTGCAATTCATTTAAGTATTGATGGATTTACCTAAAATCAAACCACTTTAATAAGTAATTTCTTAAACTAACGTCCTTAGTCTTAAAAATCTTTTTTACAAAAAAATACCTAAATTAAGGCTCATCATGCATGTTTTGTAACTAGAAATAATAATAAATAATAATAATAATAAATTGTTGCTATTATATAATGCAGCGTTAGATGTTTTGCTACTGAGCGTTTCCAGTGAATCATCTTACTGAAATTTTTGTCCACCATGAATTTGCCTCATAGCCTGTTCTTATAAGATACTTTTTATCTAAAAGTTGAGCATAAATTTATCTATTTTTAGTCAGTTTAACATAATCTAAAATGGAGACATTGCGTAACGGCTTATTTTTTTAAAACAAACAATATATCGCCCGATTTATGAGACTTAGACAATTTTCATTTTTTTAATTTGAATGTTTTAGATTTATAGATATAAAGTAGACTTTGCACGACATTTTATGTTGAAATATGCGAAAACAATATGTATTTAAATAAACTGAATAGAATGGAATATGCAAACTTTAAGATTTGTGATGTTGACAGAAATATGGAATATACAGGCGTTAACCTGCATTTACGCCTTAAAAATTTAATTTTAACCATGGGTTTGTCAAAAAATACAACTTAGTACTAACATAACCAAGGTAACATGCATATTTATGCAATTCAGGTATTAATAAACTCGTGTTATCTTAGTAAATAAATTTCGATACATTCATTGGATTTGCGGTTATTTATCGCATCAGTTAATCCATTAATCAAAATTATTTTCAAATTTTTATCCGCATTTGTAACTTTTTTACTATGGTCTCCAAGAGTTTCATAATGAAAATATAACTCTTAGGATTTGTTATAAAGTAATGTGTTTCCTACTTAATAATTCGCCCGAACAAGTATAATTTTATTTTTAATGGAGAAAATCGGCATTTAGGAAAAAGCTCAAATATAATCTGGCTATAAATGAGTGACTGATTATTATTTAATATTTGTGTAGCTTTTTGGAAGCAATTTTTCGTCTTTTTTTGCAGTTAGACGTAGAATCTCTTTCAGATGCAATTGATAAAAAAGTGTGTCAAAAAATAATTTGTATAAGGCTTTAGCCTTAGATAAAACTTAATAATATCAACAGTGAAGGGGTTGAAAATTGTATGCGCTTCAGCTTCGAATTTCATTATATTTTACATTTATTTAATTGCCTTGCTTTGCATGGACTAAATTTGTAATTAAAATTATAAAAGCCTTCACCGTTTTATATGGAAGTGTGAATATCTATCTTGTAGGTTAGGAGAATATCAGGGCTTCTGTGGCAAAACAATATGAAGGAGAAAATATATTTTAATATTCTTCTGTTACGTAATTTTAATTTCTAAACATATTTTTAAGTTATCTTGGAGGCAGTTTTTATAGAATCTGGATCAGATCCAAAATCTTCGTGTTCGTTTTACTATTTATTAAAATTTCAGTGAAAATGTCGAGGTGAAAGTATTTTCCTTTGTATGAGAGAGTAAATTTGAAATTTCAGTGGCCTCCTCTGGAGGCGGAGGACCGGGTAGAAGGGGGCTACCACCACAACCACCAAGACAGGGACCAAGAGGACCACCATCTCCAAGAAGGTCAAATCTCTTGCGACCTACAACAACAACAACGACTCGTCAACCTCCGGCAACTACAAGAAGACCTCGACGACCACCTAGACCAATGCCTGCACCAAGAGGGATTCTATCTGGAGCATAGTTCAAAGGAACTAAAACAGTATAGTATATTTCGCCTAAACGCCCAATTGCTCTCAAAATATTAAAGATCATCGATATGCTAGACGACTTTGGACGACTTCATTGCTTCTGCAAATTATAATGCTGCTAACGAAGTTTCCTTCTAATTTAATCTTATTCAATTTCTAAAAATCAATTCTATTTATCTGAAGTTATGACTTAAAAATGCTCTTCAAAACATCTATTTAGGCTATCTTTACCTTTTTTCAAAAAACAATGTTAATTTAATTTAAAATAATCGTTCCCCCTTCAGTCAGCCTCCTCAACAAAGATCCTCACTGCAAACAACCAATAGATTCTCTTATTCAAAAAATACAGAGTTTAACAGAAATAAAACACTAAAACCAACGTTTTTAATAGGTTGTAAGACTTTCAATCTTACCATGGGAAATTACTCCGCCTTTACTAATATACGAGTTAATGTTAGATTTAGCTTTTTTCGTTAAAAAATTTGTCAAAATGTTTTTAATTCTTTTGAGCTGCTCCGAGCCTTATATCAGAGAAATAGACAAGAACAAGTTAAAGTTATTAATATTTTACTAAATATTACGATAATATTATTAAAGTAGCATCCATTTCCAGATATTAGCTTGTCTAACATGTTTTAACGAAAAGCAATAGGTTGTCCCTTTAAGTTAATTGAACACATTTAGCTCAAAATTTGGGTTTTTTATTTAAGATCACTTTGAATTAGCTAGTAGAGGGCCATTCGACCATTTTATTTAAAAAAACATTTTTTTGATGTAGAAAATTATTTTAATAAGCCGTATCAAAGACTATATTAAACTGCATTTATCCCGTCTACAAAATAATGCTTGTTTAATTTATTTTAATGCATATTTATTTTCACAACTTTAATTAAGTATTTTTTATTTTTTTGGGTTTGAATTGAGTAATTTACCTAAGATATGATCAGATTCTCACTTTAATACGGAACCCTTTAAGAAACCCAACTGGTACCACAATTTTATGTCTGTTTAAGCTTAAATAAAAACAGATATTTTTTCACAATTAAGATATGATACTTAAAACGATTGATAGAATATTAATAGTTCCTCAAAATGAATAAATTGAGAATAATCCTACACGGACTTTTAATAAACCATTTTTATTTTTATATATAAAATCAAGTTTCGAAAAAAGTGATGTAAGACATGTTTTGCAATTTTATGAAATTTAATTTCGATCCAATATAAAAGTACTGTTTAAATCTGGAATATTTTTTTGCAATCTTAAACCATTTTATCGATTGATCTCGAACACCCAAATGCTGTTAAGATAAAATACTGTCAAAACGGCAGTCATCTTTTTAATAATGTTTCATAATAGACAACGAAAAAAAAGAACATGGAGAATTCAAAAGCTGCATACGTAAGATATCTAATATTTTTGTCGTCGAAATCAACAGAGAAAAAATCCCGTTTTATTGATTAATTAAAAGTGTTTTTTTGTAACAGCCTTTCAAAAATCATTTTTGGTTCATATTCGAAATATGAGTATGGTTACGATTTATTTGAGAGTACTGTTCGAAGTTTATCGTGCTGCTTCCATTATTGGAGCTATAAAGTTTTGTACTGATAGTTTATATGTGCTTTAAGCAGTATAATTTGACAGAAATATATAAACGTTTTATTCCGTCAAAGTCGTTTTTATATGAACCCTGGACAATGGAGACGTTATATAAAACTGCAAACATATAACTACAAACGTCATAAACTACAAATATAAAACATTGTTTATTGCATTAAGTAGTTCCTTTATCCAATTCGAGTTAACAGGCAAACGTTAATCATGAAAATTGACACTCTTGTGAAACAAATTTATATGGACAAGATACATTTAAACAGCCTTAAAATAATTCATAATAGACGAGTACTGCGATAAATCAACCAAATTTAGGATGTCATAAACTTTAATATTATGTCAAAAATTGCTTTCTATTTTATTTTATCCATGTTGGCTAAAGATTACCTCTATTTTCTGCAATGCTTTAATATTCGTTAAGTTATAGTCAAATTTTGTCTAAGTCAAATTTAACCCACAAATATTGATTTACCGTTAAAGTTAGCAAATCCGTTTTTTCATTTAACAATAGTGTATTCTGTTCTTTACAGAATCATAAATTTTCATTTTTTTTCTAGATTGATTATAGTGTTAAAACAATTAAAATTGGTAATAACTAAAGACAAAATATGGAGACAAAACCTTTCGATATATTTAAAAAATCCAGTACAACTAACTGTTTTGAAAACATCCTTAATTGATTATTTGAGAAACGTGTTGGTCTTTAACAATTTTTTTCAAAAAAACAATTATTATCGGTTTAAAGGTTATCATGGACATACAGCAACGTTTTGGTGAAGCGATATTTTATTGCATATTAAATATAACCCCTTCATAAACCGATATTAAATCTGAAATCACTAACTGTTCTGAGTTCATTGAAATTTCACTACATGTTTCGTTGTGCAAATCGTTCAACTATATAAATTCGTAAGCAATATGCTTATCGTAACACTGGGTTTGAAAATCAAGAGACTTCAACCATATTATTAATTTGTTAATTTTCGAATTATCTTTCCCAGTTGGGTTAATCTGTTGTTCTGTAAATTCATATTTCGAACTAAAAATAGAGACCTCCTTCTTCTCAACTGATTTATGATCAGTTTTTATTCCATTAAAGCCGTCTATAAACGTTAAGTAGCATGCACTATTGCTTTTACTTACTCTAATGCTCTTTAACCATTTTAAGAAACTCAACCTTATCAATAAAAAAACGGTAAGAACGTCAACCTCCTCATTAACCAGTTAACCTTGGTTAACAGCCTATTTTATGACTTGAATTATTACAATGCTCATGCTTTTCGATTTTTTCTATATTATTTAAACACATTTATTAGGAATGTGCAAATTAATATGGTATACAATATTTTGTTGACGATCAATTCGCCAACTGATCAACGTCAACGATGCTCAAATATGCGTAATTATTTAAAAAACGCAAAATATGACTCACCATTAATGATCCTTAATTTTGTAAATCCTTTTACTTTCATGTTTGAATTAATGCACTATTAGACCTGAATTTAAAACAACTTTTGCATTTAGTCAATGTTTTAATAATCTTCGATGAAAACACAATTAAGGAACTTACTGTCTTAGAAAAATTTATATATTTCCTTAAATTGAAAATATTTAGTAGGGTCTTCTTACCTGCAGTATAGTTAAGCTAAAAGTGTAAAATGATCATTATTGGTTGGAAGGGAAATATATCCAGTGATTGGTCTTAGGAACCTTGCTAATTCTCTGATTATATAGGTATAAATATCACGACTTCACTTGATTAATTTGCTTTAATATGGTAATATTTTGCTTTATTTTATAAATCTGTGAACTTTTTTACTTTGGTTTATTTATTTAAAAGAGGCTTACAATTTTCCTTCTTCTGGGCATTTGGACAATTTCAGCAGCTGGATTTTTGAGAAGTATTAAAACCTTATTTGGAGAATTCAAAATGCACTTTTTTGGTCCACTATTCGTAGCTCTGTGATTTTAATCGTAAAATGTTGCATTAAGATACATTTTACTATTTGAAATAGTTTTTATTTGCTTTAAAATCACTAAACAAACCACTAATACCACATTTATAATTAGACATATCTTTTTAGGAAGGGGCAGATCCTCACCAAGGGGTTGTAGCATTTAATTAATTTGTAATTAATTGCAAACAAAAGTTAAACTAGTTATTTGTATTTTAGGTAAAAGTAGTCCACCGAAGGAGCTTAAATATTCAAGATAAGTAGTCTCTATCTACAGCCAAATCGACGTAACCGTATTTTTAGGGGGTGTTGCGGGTGCAGCCATGAGAGGTAATTTAATTATTTTTTTATGTAATCACAATAAACATTTAAAGGAATGTAGCCTGATTATGCCAGCATAAAATTTCATTTAATAAAATATTTTTGAATATAACACCAAAAAGTTATCATTTCTAATTCATAGGAGGATTCGGTGGACCTGGATTTGGTGAGAAAATGTGTTTGATGGGCATTTTAAATCCTGTCCGACAATTATGCAATTTAGAGTTTTGGTTATAAAACCACGAATTTTTTCTCACAATTTGTCAATTAACTAATTAACTATTGCTTCTTTTCCATTTGATTACATAACATTGATATTTAGACCTGATTATGCCGGCATGAAAAATTTTATCTAATAAAATACTATTTAATATAACACTAAAAAGTTGTCATTTCTAATTCATAGGAGGATTCGGTCCACCTGGAATTGGTGAGAAAATGTGTTTGATGGGCATTTGGAATCCTGTCTAACAATAATCTGATTTAGAGCTTATTGGTTATAA
Source organism: Anomotaenia brevis (assembly GCA_030710315.1). Classification (NCBI taxonomy): domain Eukaryota; kingdom Metazoa; phylum Platyhelminthes; class Cestoda; order Cyclophyllidea; family Dilepididae; genus Anomotaenia; species Anomotaenia brevis. The sequence goes on from JAUOZQ010000038.1 coordinate 24,409, forward strand.
AACCACAAACTTTTTTAATATTAATAAACTCTTTTTTCTCATCATTTGTCAGTTAACTAAATAACTATTGCTTCTTTTCCATTTGATTACAATCATTGATATTTAGGTCTGATTATGCCGGCATAAACAACTTATTTAATAAATTATTTTTTTAATATAACACCAAAAAATTATTATTTCTAATTAGTAGAAGGATTTGGTGAACCTGGAATGGGTGAGAAAATGTGTTTGATGGGCATTTTAAATGCTGTCCGACAATAATGCAATTTAGATTTTGTTGGTTAGAAACCACGAACTTTTTTAATATTAATAAACTCTTTTTTCTTACAATTTGTCAACTAACCAACTAACGATTGCTTCCTTTCTATTTGATTAAAATCATTGATATTTAGGTGGTTTAAATAGAGGTGAGCTTTTTCTTAATTAAATATATATTTTTATAAAATCGCATTAATTGTTTAGGATTCGGTGGAGGGTTTGGTGGAGGGTATCCCGGAGGGTTTAGCGGAGGGTTTGGCGGAGGGTTTGGTGGAGGGTATGGCGGAGGATTTGGCGGAGGGTATCCCGGAGCGTTTGGCCCAGTGAATGGCGGAGGTGGATTTGGTGGCGGTAGGTCAAAAAGGTCACTTTCCTTCAACCTACCGCAAATTTACTCCGTCCCGATCTTTAGGAGCAGGTAACCCTGAACCGAGCCCTGCACAATCGCGTAGCTCTTCAAGTTAGTTGAATTTTTAAGTGAAATTCGTCGTCAAGGGCAGTACTAATTTTACCACAAATTAAGGTGGCTTTAGGTCAAGCATTAAAGGCGCTGTAGCCGGTGGTTCGTTTGAAATCAAACTGCGATTGTGAAAATGTGAGTTCAATTTGGTGAAAGGTATTCATTAATTTTACCCTACAGGGATTGCGGGAACCATCGGTGGTAAGCATTTTTTGGCTGCTTCAGTTGCACATATGTATTTTTCCATAATAATTATTTGTTCAAAAATAATTAATTGGGTTCTTTCAAACAAATTTCAGGAATGGGAGCAGCTTTAGGCACGAGTGCTGCTGGAGGGAGTATGTTCTTTTCATAATAGAAATTGACATAGTGTCAGCGTCTCACTAGTAACTTGTCATATTTTGAATGAAAAATATTTTTCTAAATATCTTATGTTGTTGTTTTGTTACATATACATTCAAAAAGCGGTTGCGTTTTTTTGGCATTATATTTATCTCATGGACCTATTTCAGGTTTATTAAATTGAAATGAAGAATTGTTTTAATGTTCGAACACCAGAACCTAAAATGGTTTCAAAAATTTAAAAGCAAACGTTTGATTAATAATCAATATATTGAGATAATTTACTTTTCATTACTCAATGCTTCAACATTATTAAAATCAGCTGTATTTTGAGCAAATTATTTTTAAACTTGAAATGGTTAAAGTCAGCTTATTCTAAGTGTCAAATTAGCGTATGTACAAATATACGTGTATACGAGTGTGGTGTATCTAATTATTTGAATTTGATAAATGTTGAAACAAACTTCTCATTTTTAATGCGATCACATACAAATCTTCATGCAGCATTTATTCCGCGTTTTTTTCATTAAACTTTCAAAAATAGTGCAAAACTATTGAAATTCAAGAAGTATTCCTTTTTACATTGACCAAGTTTCACCATGTTGTAAAAAGCATTAATATCTCTGAGCTTAACTTAAAAAATTAATTATGTTTATTTAACAATGTTATTACAGATAATACTTTCGGCAATATATCGCTTTTTAATTTTAGTTAAAAATCTCTGGAAGAAATATAAAAGCGAGTCCAGAAACATGCGATTTTTTAAAAAATATTAAACCAAAAGCAAGTGAACTTAATCACACATTACTTAAAGGTAAATCCACAACAACAACAACGACCGAGGGTATAGTTACTTTAATTAATTCTAAATTAAAATACACACAATAGTGTTGATTAATAGCTGAGTTATTTGCATAACAGCTCCACCTGATCTATCTACACCAGAGCTTAATTTACCAAGCAAGTTAGAACTTTCCTACTTAGTGGTGACTTGAAACAAAACACGTTTATATCAATTAATCGCTGAGTTTTTCTGTATAATAGTTCCATTTGATCAAACTACACCAGGACCCGAATTACCAGGCAAGTTAAAAACTTTTCTTCAACAAATCATTATGCGTAAATATCAGTATAGGAAGCGAATCTTAAATTTACTAGAGATGCCCCAAAGTTGTTGGATTTTGTTTTGAGATAATTTTGTTAGGCAAAGGCGATTTATTTGAAAGATAAAATCTGTATAAATGCAAGAGCCCATGATTAGTTCACCGATTTAAACGATAGCTCAATTACTAAGAACTTAATCACTTACAATTATATATGTCATCAAATAAAAGAATTAAATTTTTTCATGATGAGATGTACCAAAACGTAAACCTTAATCTTAATAGAATCTAAAAAAATTGCTCATTATTTTGTTCAGTGAATAAATTTTGATTTTTAGAGGATCAAGTGGAAGGCAGAAATTCTTCAGCAAGCGAAGCAAACTAAAAATTTTTCCTAATTTTTTTCTGCACACTTTCATCTGTTGACTACAATGTCCCGTTAATAAATATTCACCTAATATCTCTATGTACTTCCACGTCAGCGATATTCGGTGCATTGCGAGTGAGGTTTCAAATTTAGGTTAAAATCAACGGTGATCACCTAATACAACTTAACATAGCAGAGAATTAGCATTAAACTGGATATATAAAACAACGTAGTTTGGATTATAACGTTCGTTCGCTTTCCAATTGCGATCAAATTTAACGGTAAGACAGATATTAAAAAGTTGTAATCTCCGAAGTATTATCCAGTTGGTAAAATTCAGATAGACTAGGGATTAAATGTTACAAATATGCATAAAATTGAACAAGTAGAAAATGAGAATACTATATTGGTTAAAAAGATCCATCGATTTTTGTATTAATAAATTACGAATATTTAATTTTCGATAATAGTTGTTGTTATAGGCAACTCATTTAGCAAAATATTCAATGTCAAGACTGATTCTATGCACGGCGATTGAAATTAATTAACAAGAAACCAAAAAATAGTCTGAAATAAATTTATTAGATGATTTAACTATGTAAAATTGAAGTTTGAATAAATGGTACAAGTCCTGGAAAAGAAATGCATTAGCTAAAAAAGTCATTTTATGCAACGGATTTTTAAGATAAATTATTTATCTAAACATTGATTTAAATAAAATGCTCATTTAAAATGTATATTTAAAATAGAAATAACAAATGGCCTGGCTCTAATATGGACACATGTTGCCAGTATTCTGCAATATATATATACGTATATATAATATATTTTAATATAATAAATATTAAATGGAAAATAAACAACTGGTCTAAGCAATCAAAATCAGTGATAAAAAGGAAAGCACTACGTCATTCTTCAAACAAAGGAGACAATAACGGTTTCTTTTGAACTCATAAAAATGATGCCGAAAATGTAAATAAGTTAGGCACTAATAGTTGATGATTTTTTCCATTGCGTAGGAGATTATAATATTTATTTCTGTTTTTTTTACATTAACGTGCAAACATAGCTATTTATTAAAACAAAGATAAAACATTATTGTTTTTGACCTTTTTCTTTGTTTCAAATCATGATAGGCTCGTGTTTTAGTGAAAATTAAATTTAAGACTGACCGTATTTTATGACAGTATTTTAAAACAAATAGAACTGACATCACAGAGTGTTATAAATTAAAAAAACATCGCAAATTTTTATTAAAAATCATATTATATTCGTTAAACGCATTTTTAGCTTACAGAATCTTTATTAAAAATAACTTTCTAATAGACTATACACAAACGAAAACTTGACTGTTTTCAAATAAATAAATTGTTCAAATTTATAGGTAACAAATTATAAAGAGTAGAAAAGAACGTTTCTTCAGAGCTGAAAATTTTGTCTCTAAAATAAGCTTGATTTTTTTTATTATATTTAGTCAGTTTTTAGTTAATAAAGAAATAAAAATCAAGGTTTATTAGAAGAATGACTTATTTCCTACTTTGTCTTACTAGCACTCTCCTTAGATTGACTATTTAAAATTTAACTTAATTGCAAAACATCTCATTGATTTAGTGTTTAAATAATTTGTCTTAGTTATTTAGAATATTTGAAGGATTCAAATATTTAAAAACTTCAATTTTTAATTAAATTTTTGTCTCCTTAAAGTGACGAAACGTGCAAATCAATGAATTATAAATGCAAATCTTTAAAGTAAAGTTACACTTGGGACCGCCATTAAAGATGTTTGAAAAATAAAAAAAATAAATCTTAGTTTTATCTTGATGATCATACATCTAAAATCAATGAGCCTGAATTTTTCAGGGTATTTTTCAATGAAGATTTTCAGACAAAATAGTGTTTGTTTATATTTTATTGCGTTAAATACGTAGTCATTACATTTTTTGTTGATTGGGAGCTATTACTTTGATATGGCTTCTATAGAGCAAGATTTAATGAAACCGCTTATACTTCATATCTGCTTGATTTACTTGGCAAATCACAAACAATGATACTTAAATGAGGTATACCATTCCATCAAAAGGACTTTTAAAAGGTAATTTTAAATGCTCTTTGCTATAGATGCAATCCAAACGAATTATTTTGTTTTTTAAATATTTTTCGAATTCTTATTGGTAGCCACAGAATTTAGTTAGGCTATTGGATACACACCACCCAACGTTTTTCTACTTATAGAGAGTAAAGTGCTACTTGTGTTGTTTTTGCTCTCATATAATGGTACGTTAGTATTTTAATTAGCAACTATAACTATTAAAATTTTTTTAATTGGTATTCAATTTATTTCAGAGACTCTGCATTCTCGTAATCCTAAGCTTGTTATTGCTCACCACAGCCTATGGAAGAATACGTATAGGTAACATTATTTGCTGATAATTTAATACAAAATTGTAATTTTTTCCATTTTAACTTATTCTTGAATGCCATATAATAATTTTTTTCCACTAAGGGTAGTATATTAATGGCAAATCATGTCCTTGTCTTCTCAAACTTTGTAGGACGAGGTGGTGGTGGTGCTGGGGGAATCAAGAAAACGCTAGGTGGACGGGGTGGATCTGGTAGATCTAGTATGAAAAAATTCAAATAATATGTTATTATTGTTATTTTCTTTGACAATGATAAAAATGCCTTAAAACTTTTAGGAGGATCATTGTTAAGTAGAGTAAAAAGGGGTAATTTCATTGAATTTAATAAAACCATAGTTGTTTCCCATTTTATGGACTGCAAAGTGTTATATAGGGGGAAAATCCAAGGGTAGTGCAGGCTCTCGTGAGTAAAAAAAACGAATTTAATGATTTTATGATTTTTTACAATGATTATCATGATTTTGAAAGTAGAAAGGCAACGTGGAGGCCAATCCGGTGGCCAATCTAGAGGCCCACCTGGAAGCCAATCTGGTGGCCTATTTGGAAACAACTCAAAAAGTCAACCTGAAGAACCTTATGGCGGTAAGCACTTTCATTAAAACAAATAGTAAGGTAATGTGAATTTCATTTACTTTGGTCTATATTACCAGGTGAACCAGGTATCAAAACCCAAATTTCGTTGATTTTTTTTTGAAAAAAGACTCTATTTGCTTCATGGACCTCGGTTTTGTTTTTAAAAGATTATAACCCAAGCGGAGGCGATGGCGGTATATAACCATTTATTATATCTATCCATTTTTGTTAAATGCTGATTATTTTTTTGAAATAATAAGGTTACGGTGGTGGTTCAAATGGCGGTTTTCTAAATTGTAAGTAAAAAATGTACTTTGAAACGAACGAATATTTTTTTAAATATTTCCGCCTTTTTATTTCAGCACTGGGCTGTAAGCTTTAATTTTTTGCTTCTAATATATGTAGCTTAGTTCAAATAGACATCTTCGCATGTCCTCTTATTAATTACCCGTTCCTCTTTTCAGCTGGACTTGGAGCATCTGGTAGGATTCTTTTTAACCAAATATGTTTTATTTTTTCATAAAAAGATCATGAAATAATCTATTTATATTAAAATTAAATGTATTTAGACAGTAGAGTTTCCTTTTTAAGAGTCACTTTGAGTATTTAGGAATTTTTTTGCGTACCAAGTAACTTGGTGGTAAATCTAGAGGAAATATTTAATATTCTTTACTTTCTTTCTGCCAAGATGAAGAATAAATTACTTTTGACTGAAATTTACCAAATTTATAAAAATAGCTTATTGTTGCTTAATTAAAGCCGTGCATTCATTAGTAAGATTTTATGAATTCACAGGTACATGATGTTGATTTAAAATGGGCTTCAATCAAGATAACTTATCCGAAATAACCCAATCTTTGACTAATATGTTACAGTTTTTTAAAAGCGACTATGATTTTGCCTAAACTACAGATCTCTTTAAACAAAAATTTTATTTTACAGTTGGCAATGGCAGTAAGTCATTTTCTTCTGACTCCCCGAATCCGCAGTGTGTTTTCGTTCAAGAAATATTTTAATTAAAAATAATAATATGCAAAACTTTGAAGATCAATAATAATTATTATTTACGCTCTTTTTAAAATGACTTCCTCCTTTGATTGATCGTATTAATATCGTTATCGAAAAAATTAACGCAACCGCAATTATAATGGTCTTGGATTTAATTTTTTTGCATTCCATATACATAACATAATACATGGCTATTGTTTTGATAAATCTACTAGTTTTTAAATAAAATATTTATTTTACAGTTCTTGGCGGTGTTCGTGAGTACTTTTTACCTACAACCTTGAATTCTCACTGCATTTTTGGCCAAGAACTAAATTTTGATAAATTTAGATTTCTTAAGAGAAATGTAGATGTTTCCTTTTTAACATAAGCAGCTTAATCTAGCAATTAATTGCCCTTATACAAATTTAGATATTTCTGAATTAGTTATTTTAATAGTAGAAGACAATAAATAAAGCTTTAAAGATCATAAGATCATTATTTTTAAAATGATGCTATTTGCCTTTGGTAGGTTTTTAAGTTAGATAGCGATTAACGTGCCTCTAAATGCCCAATAAATACGACAACGATTTTACTTAAATTGCATAGCTAATAGTCCAATTTAAATTTAAAAAAAAACAAAATTTTAAAAAAAATATTTTGCAGCTTTTGGCGGCGGTAAGAAATTTTTATCCAAAACCTTAACTTTGTACTTTATTTTTGATTTGAAAATCAAGTTAAATATCTGATTCTCATGATAGCAACACTAAATAATTCCATTTTACATGCGCTTTAGTTAATTTTCAAAGAATTAAGATATTAAAATTTCGTTTTTTTAAATACCAGTGATTTTTAGTTGGAGTTTTTACAATCACTGCTACTAGTTACAATATTTGGACTATACTTTAAACCCTAAAATGACCGCTCTATTTTGTTGTCAGGTTTTGGCCCTGGAGGTTTGCACTTTTAAAATATAATCTAAATTTGCACGATATTCCTTAGTAGATTAATTAGTCACATATTTTGTTTGTTCGATAATGAATAGAATTTTAATTTCTGTAAATAACAAAATTTTTTTGACTTTGAAAAAATTAAATTATGGAGAACCTGCACTGGAGCTTTTGCAGATTTATTCCTTTTTGTAACATAGAGAAGATAAAATAATTCTTATTCATTAACGGAATGGTTGGTTAGTTTATCATTTTACTGTCTAAAGTGATTAATTTGAGAGTATAAGGCTTAAAAATCGTTTTGTTTGTACATATTTAGGATTCATAGGGCTTTCTTTTAATTTCAGGTTTTGGCGGTGGTATGAATTATTTGATAATAAACATGAGTTTGCTCCACTAACCCTAATGTTGAAATTAAACTATTATTTGTGCGTGTTTTGTAATGAGTTAGGAATATAGATATTAATGTAAATAAACAAATACGTATTTTTTGCAATTCATTTGTATGAAATCCTCTGTAGATGGCTATAAAAAACATTTTAACATCAAACGCAGAGATTAATAAGTATAGATATAAATCCATTTTGACAAATTTTTTTATTCTATTATTGAAGCAATTTTAAAAGTTTAGGGTTTTAAAATCGTTTTTTGGGTGTAAATATTTAACACTTATGAGGTTTTCTTTTAATTTGAGGATTTGGCGGTGGTATGTACCGTATAAAATTGAATTTCTATTTGCACATGTTTTATAATGAGCAACAAATTGACATGCAAATACAGAAAAAAATTTCATATTTAAAAAATAGCAACACTTTAAATGATATGGCGCTTATCTGAGAACGGCTCACTTGTTTGAAATCCTCTGATTATATGTAGATGCTTATAAAACAGTTTGATAACAAACAAAGAGATGAATAAGTGTAAATCTGATTCAATAAATTACAATTTTAGTATTAACAGAGATTATTGTGTCAGTTTAGGGCTGTCATATCGTTTTCAAGTGCAAAATATAATGCTTATATTGTTTTCTTTCAATTTAAGGTTTTGGACCAGCAGGTAGGTATTATTTGATAATTAAAATGAGTTTGCCCTATATACTCTAATTTTAATTGTGATTTACTCTTTGTGAATTTTTTACTTTGAGCATGAAATATTGATAGACATACAGATACGAAATATTTTCCACGTTGCAGAAAAGTAGCACCAAGTCTTATACAAGTAGATGTATATGGACAACTTGTTTAAGACAAACAATAGAATTAATAACAATTAATTAAGATCTATTTCAAAAATGTTAACGTACATTTTGTTAAAATAAGGAATTCAGATTTACTTTTATAAATTTAACTAAGTTTTCAATACATTTTATTTATTTTAGGCGTTATGGACCGTATGAAATTTTTTATCGAATCTAAAATGATGCAACTTATTAAAAATTAAAAGTATCGGTTTAATAACATTAGAATCGAACTTAAATTTTAATACAAAATTTAATTTATTGCATTCAAGCTTGAAGATTTTAAAAATAATAACGGTTTTAATGAAGATAAATGAGGTTTTTCAGGAGATTTTAAGTTTATGAATCTTTGTTTAATAGCTGTTAAATATATGTACTCCTAGAAATAACTCTAGTTAATTTATTTAGCTTGTTTTAATGAGTTTAACATCTTTTTTATCTTTTGGGCATTTATTTTTTATTTTTTTACAATTGAGAACATATTTCTCAAATGAAAATCAATTAATCAGGCTCTAAGGCGCAGCATATTTTTAAAAAATATACCAGTACCTTTCCATGTCAAAAATTCTATCAAAGACAAAAATTAGCATCACACGTACCTAAAGACTAATCAGGATAAATAACTAGTAATGATTTATCTATTGTAGGGCTATTTAAAAATATTTTAAAGGATTTTACAAGGCAATCAATACACTGATAATAATAAGCCTGTAAATTTGGAGATTTATTTTTCCATTATGCAAAAAACAGTGACGTTCACATTACAGATAATTAGACAAGTTAAAAAATATTGTTTTAAATTAGTTAATCGTCCTCTTACTAAACTGATGATTTATTTTAAGCAATTAAACAACAAATCATAATATAATTTTCTATAACTTTTTAGCCTATGGCGGTATGAGTTTTGCATTATCTTGCCGTTTGCTCTGTCTCACGAGCAATAACATTTAAATTACATTTAAGTCTTAATTTAATTTACTTCAGTTCGCATATAAATGTTTTTTAGCAACAAACAAAGAGTTCAATAAATATAAATGCATTTTAGACAAAAAAATGTCTATTTTTTATGTAAAATAGTTATTTTGCCAGTCAAAAATTTGAAAGTCATTTTCAAGTGCAGAAATATGATGTTTACATGGGTTTCTTCTAATTTAAGGTCTTGGAGTTGGAGGTAGGCAAAATACGATTATTAAAATTAGTTTGCTCTATTGACATTAGTAAGGAAGTGAATTTCTGTTTGTGTATCTAAGTGACATATTAAGCGACATATTAAGCTTGTGCAAAGTGTGTGTATCGATTTGAGCTTGCATTTTCAGCGAGCAACCCACATGTGGTGTCTACAGGGAATGGTCTAGGTTCCTAAAATCTCTTTAATTTTTAATTCAAATTTTTTTGAGTAATTCTGGAATCTTAATTAATTTTAAGTTTTTACTTTTCTACTGCGCAGAATTTAAATGCGCTTTCGAATCATCTAATAAAGACTGATCAATATGAGTAGAAAATCAGAGCACATCAGAAATTTGAAGTAAAGAGCATTTGGTAAAAATTAAGGATAGTTGATAGAGTGAATATTAAGAACACATAATTTTGAAGCTTTTCGTTCATATTCCTACATACCTTAACAATTAGCCAGTGCGAAAGCCTTTGAAATTATCTCCTAAAATAATGTACATTTTTACATAAATTAAAGCCCCTGGTGTTGACCGTAAGTGTTTAAAAAAGTTATTTTTCAATTAATTCCATGGCGTTATGAAACTTATATACATTCGATTAATAGATATTTAGTTTTGAATCATATAATATCACTTAGATTTTAAAACCACAGAAAGGAAATATTACACACTTTCGAAAAAAACAGTTATGCTTTTAAAGTCATATTTTCATGCAGTTAAATGTTTTGCATATATATTCCTTTTAGAAATAGTGTTTACAAATGTATATTATTGCCTGATATGTATTTTAGGCTTAATTATAAAAGTTCTTGAAATTTGTTTTATCAAGCATAAAATTTAAAGGGTTTTTTTAAGCAAAGGTACTAAATCAGGAACTCATTAAAATTACCAAGTATTGTACTGAAATTACACGAATATTGTGTGTTAAAATTTGACATTTTCCAAGTACTTAATGAAATCAAAATTTGGTCAAAAAGTGGCCTTAGCCTAATTATTCGTTAACGAAATACATAAAATTGCTATTAGTTTGATTATTTCGCTCTTACACACTTCTTGCCTATTTTGGTTTTTCGCGCTCAAATTGTGAAAAAATCTTTTGCTTTTTAGCATTCAATGGAGGTTAATATTGATTTTTGATGTTTAAATATCTCATATTTTGACATATTACCTTGCTAAATACCATTATTTTAAATTTTTGTTTTGTTCTAATGTAGCATTTTCCTTTTTTATTTATTTAATTATGTTTGGCGCCAAAAACGAAGAATATATATTGAATTATGAGTGGCTAAAGATAAAGATAAAGGGTAATGATAAAATAATTATCAACGTCAATTTTGCAAAAAAAATTCCGAAATATTTTAAGAGACGATATCGCTTAATTTTTTTTTGACAACAATACTGAGTTCTTAGACATATATATTCAGATTCCTTTTTCCCACTGAAAATATGATTTTTAATTTCATTTCCTTGCTATGAATTAAATGTTCTTCCAATTTTGTTTTAGCACCTTCTTTAGATCGTATGTTTTAGTGAGATAAAAATGTAGTTAATATATTTAAAATCTTGAAAATGACCAGAATTCCTGCTGAGGGATAATCATTTTTTAAATAAAAATCTAAACTAAACTTTAAATCATAATGTTAAAATATAAATATTATCAAAAAACGGTTAAATACTGAAGAACCACTTGTCGTTTATGAAATCATTAGAAGTCAACACTTACTTATTAACTTTATTTTTTTATTTTAGCTAATGGTTATCCACCGGGTCCTGACTATGGAGGAGGTGGTTTATGATTATTTTAATTGTCCTACTGAATTAATCATTTAATATTTAAGTATTTATACAAATGAGTTAAATTGATTTGTTGAGTGGAAGTAAAAAAGATAATTTACAAAACAACGGTGGTTCATATAAATGACATTCATGATTAAGGCATTTTTGTGCAGTTTTATAAAAAATACTGAGCCGCATTGGTAAATAAATTCTGCAAAAGAGATATTTATTGGCAAAGTAATTATTTAAAAGTTTTTGCAATAATGATGAATAGGCATATCTTTATGAATTAATTATTCATTTGTCCACTTAAAGTAATGATATTAGCTTGTTATAATCCTTCTAAAATACTAAAATAATTTTTAATGTCATATAAAGTTACAAAATAATTATGTTATTTACGGATAAGAAGACTTAGACTTTTTCAGACAGGACTTTTGCAAATACCGAGTATATTAACCTCCAAAAAAACTATTTACCAAAATATTTTTAAGCAATAGTGCTTACCCGATCCAATTGACGTTATTTACTTTGCATAGTCACATGATTTTAAATAGCCTTTATTTGTTATTGGGTTGAAATTTGTTTTATACTGACAAAATAAATGCGTCCTACTTTCGTCATGTTTCCTCACTTACCAATAATGACTTCTTATCTGGTTAACAGATTTTTCACTGCCTCCTGGTAGGTTATTATATTGATAAATAATATTAATAGACAATCATGTTTAAATGAAAACTCCAAGCTTTATTTGACATTTACGATGATAATTTCTAATAAATAATCTTAAGACTAGAAATAGAAAATGGCACTGCCTTAGGAGAAAGCATATCATGAAAAATATTCTTGTAAATTGAAAATGCCTGGTAAGCGCTTTACCTTGCTGGTAAACGCTGCCAATACTTCAAACAAACAAAATAGGAATGTTTGAAGTTATCAAATTTCGAGATTTTCTTATTTACGGAAATAAAAACGACTGTATCGTTACTGAAACAGCATGCATCCTTTAATTTTTAAATATAAACTATTTTATTGTTACAATTGAAATTTATTTCAAAATTTAAATGTATAACTGTTATCAACATGTTATCTCCTATTGTTTGTAGGTGAAGTTGCCGCATGAGCGCCCCAAATGCACAAGGATGCTCGATGCTACGAATTTGCCAAACCTTTCACTTACATACTTCATTTAAATATAAAATTATTCTAAATAAATATACCCACCTCGCCATTCTATTGCTATGTCAGACGGGCAGATTTAAAAATGATGGATTTTTGTTTTAATCAAATCACTGGCAATTGTTGCTTAATCAATGCATTTTTAGATTTAAGTATTACATACCTCATAAATGGTTAATCATAAGGAAACTAAACTTAGCATATTTTTACTATCAGAAAATACCTTTGTTTGACAATATGTAGTAAATAATCGGAATATTTCAATTTGCAAAAACTAATCTATAGACGAGTGCTGTTTATTTACTCAGAGAGTTAGCTTTAGTAGACCTCCCAAATACCTTTGTTTACACATTTTACTGCATTAAGTAAGAAAAAAAATCAGAAATTTTTTACCAAAGTTCGAAATATTGTTTAGCTTTTTTGGTTTAAAGTGAACACAGAAATTTTTTAGCCAATCTTTTGGGGTAATTGTAATTTTTATAAAAGTAATATTTTTGGTGATATGGGTTCATGGTGGACAGTTTTAGGATAAGTGGTTTTCAATGAGATAACTCAAAGTTATTCAGTGTTTTTGAACTTTAGAGATGCATATTATAAAGAAAAATATACCTCGTTGCCTTACAGAAATAATTACTAAATTAAACGAAAGTTAATCGTTGATAATGCTTAGAAGAAGGTTTCTTTTAGTGGCGTTAGACGTTGGTTTTTGATAAAAGTCGTAAATAAAGTTAAATAAAATGATTTATCAAAAAAAATTTGTGAAATTAACTCGAATTAATGTGTCAGCTAATTGATTTTATTGAGGTGTTTACGGTGAATACCACTAATGCATAATTTCGAAGCGATTTCTTAAAAACTCTTTCATGAAATTGAACCACAAGTGGTGGCTCACTGATTTTGCCATCTTCAACTAAATTGTGGACTTTTTAAAAATAAACGACATATTCAGATTGCTATTTGACTTTAAGAAAAACCCTTGACAACATTTTGCGTTGAACCAATTGATGTAAAAATACCGATTATGGAATAACTGGTCATAGTAATCACTAATTACGCAACTGTCACTGGCTGCTAAGTATCACGAATGTAAAAATTGTTTGCCAAACATGTCCGTCACCATCTAAGCTACATATATTGATAATAACTGAAATTGAACTATAAATAAACTGCATTTTATCTGAGGCTAGGATATTTTTTCTCAATCCCAAATTCCTACGAAACACAGAAAGAGTCATACCTTCAGGGACTTATATTTGCAATTTTCTCATAATTTCAAAGTAAAATTTGTGTACTATTTAATGTTTTAAGTCGTCGTTTTGTACGTCGTTTAAAAACTGCTTGGAGTTGCTACGCGTAACATTGAATAATCATATAATTTGGGCTGCATAGTATTCTTGTCTAGCAGAAGGCATGGAATTGCATATTTCATTACCGTTGTAGTATTATATACTTGAAACAAATAGTAATGCCCAGCGTAGTTATAGAAAAGATGAGAAACAATCACATTAAAAAAAGTCCAATTTTAATTTTCTTTTAAGAATTGGAAAATAAACTATTTTGTTTTGAAGCGATTTAATGCTTTTCCAACTGAATTCGCAGACTCATATGAAAATATGTGTATTTTGGTGACATTTACCACAACCCTTTCATCAGTGAGTTTTTTGTAGCTCAGAATTTGGTTTGTTTAAAAATGCATAAATCCAAAGTCCTTTGTGTCAGTATCAATTTTATATCCAAGCTAATTTTATGCAATTTACGTCTATATGTTTAATTACAGTTTTAATATTTATAAAAATGGTATAAGTTTTTGATATATAGCAGACAGAAAGGATTGACAAATATATCAAATTAATTTCTTTTGTGATTATTCACGAAAATATAATATGTACAATATTTAATATAATATTACTAATATCCGCAATGTTTACAATCCAAACTGCTTTTTCATATTAATCTATGAAGTGTTTTAATCTATAGAAATAATTGCTGTAATTTAACAAGATCTCATCATTTTATCGCAATATGCTGCAAGTGCTGCGATTTTATTGATCCTAAACGTAATGGGCTATGTTATAAAACAAGGAGCTTTATAATTTAACTGCATTTTTATATTAACTCAGTTTTATTGACGGTCCATCACTAAAGGATTAATAGTCCAGCTTTTAATTACTATCGTAAAATTTTACTCTTATTTCCTATTTGCTAAAAGACGTAAATTTTGGGGTCATCACTAAAAATTAAAATTTCGGGACGAAATATTGCTATGTAGATCAATACCCCTTAAAACAGTATTCCATTTTCTATAAATTTATAATGCATTCTGATGACATACTTTAAGATTTATATATTTATATTAGCTCTATATCTATTATTTGTTTTTATAATTGATATTTCTTTTTAAAAAATGAAAAAATGGAAATTAATGGAATAGAAAAAGTGGAAAATGATTTACCCACTCATTAAGTGGTCTATTAATTACAAAATGTATTTTACAAAAGATGGGAAAAAAAATTCTTTCTAAATTTTTTTTGCAATTGCCACCGATTTATGATCAAGTAGGAAACGTCTTTGACTATATTTTTGAATTATATTTGTTAAAAAAATGCGACATTTTTGCACTAAATATAGGGGATAACAAATTTTAAAAAATACTATCCGCAGCAAAACATGTTTTTTTTCTTTTAATTTAGATTAAATGTGTACAAATATCCAAGAAGTAAGTATATTGAATAGCAGTACCGTTCTCATATTTAGTTTCAGAGAAATATGAGAACTAAACAAACAGAAGGCTACAAAGAAGAGATTATTGCAGTTTATAAAAAAATTCGTTGGAAATACGGTTTTATCATTCATATTTCATAAGCGATTAAAAATACGATATATATGTAGTAATATTTTCTTAGATAAAATACGTAATTTACCAAGCGTATACTTGGAATACACGTAAAAAGATGGAAATAAATTATCAAATAAGATTTCATTTTTTGAGGATTCGCTAAAAGAAGCTATTAAAGTCTGCTTTTTGGTAAATCTTAGGAAAGTTAGCTGACTATACAACCATGGTGATTTACAGGAATGCAGTTACATTTAGTCGAAATTAAATGATTGAGGCACTCTAAACCTGATTCTTTTGTTGAATGAATATATGCTTTGGTTATTTATCAAAGCGATGTGCTAGGGATTCATATTTAGTTTGAGAATCACTCTTTCAATTATGAATCAAATGAACTGCACTTTCCAGACGCAAAAAGTGTAAATAATAACACTCATTCCACGATTTGGATAAAAGATTCACTTAGATTTTTATATTTAATGCTTTAGATGTCTATTAGTAGAAATTATTCGCCTTTTTATATGGTCATAACCATGTTTTAAATATCGGTGATGTTGATAATCTCATCGGATATCAGAAATAATGAAAAAATTACGTTTTTAATGTTTATAACACCTGTAAGGATTTTAGACAACAAACTTTCATGTGTTCCCACTATTTATCTAACCATTGTATAAAGAAAAAATTGTCTCGTTATAATTCTCAAAAGTTATCAAAATTTTATCTTTGATGCCAGGATAACAAGCTTAACAATCCCTGTTAACTGTTGACTATTAGGCCATGGTCAAAAGCCTAGTACCTTGATAGGCGTTGTTTTAATCATAATATTATGATTAATTAGGATTTATAGAGCGTGATTACAATCCAAACCTTGAACAAGCAAGCAAAATGATTTCATATGTTATAACGATAATAACTACTTGCCTTCAAACAATGGCATGAATGTGCCTGCCAAAGTGATTAATGGGTGCTGTTTTTAACTTTTGCTATTTCATATGACAATTTTTACATCGAAGCAAAAAGGACATAGCTGGTTTTGAACGTTTGTCTAGTTATCAATTATTTCCAGGATCGTAAAACCAAAATAAAATTCTCGATTTTATTGAAGTATTTTTCTCAATAAAAATTTAATCCCAAATGTTTTGGTAAACCTAGATATTTTAAGAATACTGTATTGACAAAAATATTTAAGATGTTTTTTGTCCGCTTTTTATATTTAGGGAGTTCTGGCGAAGCGAAGAATTTTTTAATATGTAAGTTTCCAGTGACAATATTTTAATACGAATCTTATTTTTTTCCTAAATGAAACAGAAGTTATATAATTATACATATATAGATTTTAATGATCTTGTAGGTCGAACCCATTATTATCCAACGCAAGCATACAATAAAAAGCTCATTTTAATATTCTCTTACAAAATGAGTGACTTTTTTACTGTCATTTTCATGACACATGAAAATAAAAGCTTTTATTTCTCTCAACGATTTCTGCCTATAAATATAATGATTATCAATCTTTTTTAAAAGGTTTTACTCAAAATTGATATGAGCATAAATTGATAAGTACTTTTTTGGCAATTTTTAACACAGTATATACAGCGAGACAGGCGATAATTTTGTTAGAGGAAACGCATATCAATAATAGTTAAATCGGAATTAAAGATTTGCTTTGCAATTGTGCCCTAACTATTAAATCTTTTTCGAGTGCTAACATAATTATTCCTATATGGTTGAAACAACTCCTAAGTAAGGCAGAGACTTATAAAAAATATCTGAACCAAACACGATTCGTGAACCAAGAGAGCCTAATTCCTTGGATAGGGAAGATTAATTTTCTAGTTTTCTTAAATTATCAACCATCTACACAACCTGTCATTGTTATTCAACTACAAGCCCGTTTTTTCATAATCAAATTGCTAGCTGCTTCTCTCTTCTATTTATCATCGAAAATTTAATTAATTTCTTAATCTCTCAAGGCTAAAACAGAAAAAATCCCGTCTTTTAACCACCAGCAAATCCATACAAGTGATTTTTTTTCCTACTGTTTTTCTTTCAGTAGTTAATAAAAAAGTGGTTTTGGTTAACTTCTAGTATTAAAAATTTGGCTTTATTTTTCACCTTTTTCGTGGTTTCAAATATAGGTTTTATTGTTATTTCACTTTCGTTGCAAATTAAAATATGCATAATGCAAGAAATTTTCTGACAAATGCTTTTCTGAAAAAAATTTATTAAAACACATGAAAACTTATATAAATCTAAAGATTGCACTTAAACGTCCGTTGTACAAATTTGTGAATTTTTTATATTGGAAAGAAATACTGAAAAAATACAACTAAATATTTTGCCTAATGCACAACGCTTGGACTTCGATATTGCTTGCTATTTCCTTAGAAAAACTATTACTTTTGATAAATTGTGAATTAATTTCAAGAAAACCGAAAAACTGAATGGATTTTCTGATGTCTACTTTGAAAAAATGAGTTTTTTTTTCAAAGTGAAGAGGCATTTATTGTAGGTGTTTCAATTATTCAACATCAAACATTTTAATAACATTTCACGTTGTAAAATAGCAATTTGTATTACTGATAGCCGCCTAAAATTTGAAAATATTACTTAATTACATTTTAACTTTTAGGAAATGTAAGCCTACTAGAACTCACCATCATCATAACCTATGTTGATTTTAAAAATGTTATGCTTTTAAGGTTAAATTATAAAGAAATAATATTATATGATTAAGCATTTTCAAATGAAAGAGAATGGTAATTAATTTATGAAAGTTGGAATATTTACTAAACTGAGTAATTAAATTTAACGTGCCAAAATATCCCCTTATTAACGATTAATAAACTTAAAAATACAGTAGCTCTTCCTAGAAATTATTTTATCCTACAAAACTTTCAGTTTTTCTGAGTTTTAAAGCAACTGCTCTAAATCGTTAGCTTATGATATGTTAGAAATGGATTTAAGATTGAGCCAGTTAGCACGTACCACCGTAGCCTAAATGATTTAAAAGTAAATCATTTAATTTCTATTTATTAAAAACGAGTGATTAATTGTCAAGATATTAATTGAAGAAGGATTATTTGTCATTTGACATTGACAATGCTGCTCTCCAATGATGCTAAGCAGATACCAATAAAATACCCCAAAATAGTGTAAGAAATAATAAAAATCCACTAAATTATTTTCTGCAGTTTGCTTTTCAGGATATTTTCTTATTGGGTTTTTGAATATTGCTTTAATTAGCTTTCAAAAAATATGAAAATTGCTAAATATACGAAATTGCAATGGAAATCTAAACCGAATAACATGTACCCTGTCCATAAACTTTCACTTATGTTTTAGCAAGAAAAAATTTTGTTGACCAATTACAATTAGAGATTTTCAATTAAATTACATCTACTCTGCAACAAAATTACGAATATACTTTTATAAAAATATTTCACTTAAAATAGTTCCCAAAAAAACTGTTACATTTTTTAATACGTTACGCTATAAAGACTCTTTAACCAATTGGCACTTACCACCTTCGTAACCTAAATTTTTAAGTTAAATTTTCACATTTATTTATTAAAAGGAATCAATTTTTGAGATTCGTTTATAATTAATAACCAAAATGCTGAATTATTGTTCTTCATCGGCCCAAAAGTGCTATACACCCGCAAACTACGAATAAACTCATTTAAAATAATTATTGCCTTAATCTTTCAGGATTTTTTTTACATCTGTCCTTCGAGAGTTGCTTAAATAGTTACCAAAAGCTTTTATGTTCTGATGATATGTTGCAATAGACAGTCAATTTAGTTAATCAGCACTTACCACCACCACCATAGCCTACATTTTTCAAATAAATGTTTAATAAGTATGTTTTGAAAATGAAAGATTAACTTCTAAGCTCAATTTATTATTAATGTCAAATAAAGGTCTGAATTAAAATACGACTAAAATGCTGTATTTTTATAATTTATTATAATTGGATTGGCATTTTAATCAAATAACACGTACCTCCACCATAGCCTAAATTTTACAAATGAAATCTTTCGAAATTCATTTTCAAATTAACAACTAATAATTGCACCAAATTTGCAAGATCAGGTCGTTATAGTTTAAAATTTAAAATATGTTCATCACCTACCTCCATTACTAAAATTTTAATTGCAAATATTGTTAGCAAACAAAAAATGTCATTTATGTAAATATGTCATTATGATATAGCATCTTACTAGCCGCCGTTATTATGTTTGTTTTTACCTGAAAAATGCATTATTAGCACAGAGTTTCAAATGAAAATAAGTGCTTTATTTAAAAATTATTACCGCCATGGTGGCCATGCCTCTTTTTCCTTAATTCTTTATAAATTTGCAATAATCAACATTAAAGAAATTACCAAAAGTTAATTAAAGTATCCATGGATTTTTCACTTACTAAGGCTTTCCGAAGGGTTGATCAAATATATTATTAGCAAACACAGTAGAAAAAATTTCTAAAAAGAGTGATAAATTTGAGAAAAAGATTTTTTAAACGGAGATGAAGCGCAATGTTAAGCCATACAATCGACATTTTGCATCAGTTCGTCTACGAGAATGCGCTCCTCTATTTATAGGATTTTTATAAGTAGGCACCAATCGGGTTTCTGGTTTGGTGTTCCAGTAATCGTAATACCTCTAAACCTTTAAAATAATTTTTAACAATAAAAACATTTTCGGGTTTGCTAGCACTATTTAAGTTCAGTTCTTGATTTGAGTACAGGAAAAATTGCTAATTATTTTTATTCTTAAGTGTCCATACTCTAGCACGTTTATTTGATAGTAGTTTTTTTATAAAGTATTAATAATATTTCTTAAGCCGCTATTTTAAAATACTCCTCAAGTGTTAGATGCATTTAAGTAAAGTGCCTGCAGCAATAATACGCTAAAGACAAACTTTGAAAATGAAAAAATGCAAGACGCTAATTTTAATAACAAAAATCGGTCTCTATTTTAAAAAGTTAACTTTTTGGTAAGAAAGAGCGGGAAAATCGAGGAGTAGTGATAGAAATATTCTGTGATTTGCAGTTCGAAAAAAGATTGCTGATATGTCATTATCATTTAATACATGTTTTGCTAATTAACATAATTGTTGAATAAAATGATTGATATAGTACTTTTTGCTATTTGAGACATCAGCTATATTTTATAAAATTATTACTGAGATCATTTTATTTTGAATGACACTTATAAAATTAAGTGTGCTTAATTGACGCTTCTTGAATCGTAAAATAACCGTATTATTTGATAAAGGCGTAGACAATACGTATTTTAAAATGTATCTAAACTTTTTGTAAAATAGCAAACAATAAAAGTAAAGGCAAAATGTTGTTTCCGCTATTTTAATTTATAAAAAACACCTTAATTTTGTATTTCTTATTTAATTTTAATTCAGTGTCTACAGGAAATCAAGTTAGATATTGTACTCAGTTCCGAAATGATACAACTAAATATCATTTTGAGGAAAATTTCCCCGTAAAAACCATCAAAGTCAAGTCGTCTTTGAACTCGTAGTGCCAATAACAGAATATCCATGTCATTTCCTTATGGAAGGGTAACTGAAAAATGTTATATATAAAGCGGAGTCAATATGAATTGCTACTTATAAAACTGTAAGAAGTTTTATAAGAACAGCTTGAAAATTACCCCTTCGAGTTGCAATCTTTTGCTAACAGAAGTTCTCCAAACAGATTAACAGTTGCTTTCATGATAATTTTGGTAAAAAATCCTAATCCCTAATAAATGTCGCCTATGTCATAAAAAGTTGAAGAATTATGCATAAAAGATAGCTCAAATTTTTATAAATATAAGTCAGAAGGAAACAAAAGCCCAAACAGGAGCTCATTTTTGTTTTTGTGAATGCGTGTCACGCAAATCAACACTATTTCAGTTAGTAGTGGCCGGTTAGGCTTAGGATAAGGGAAAACGTCTTTTTTAAATCGCTGAGTCCTACCATCTTTAAACAAGACGCCAACATGTATGTGGAATGGGTCGCTAAGCTTAGAGAGAATAAAAATCAAATTAAATCGAAAAGCTGCTGTGATTAAGAAAGGAATCACCACTCCCTCGTGTAAAATACCTCGAAGAAATTAAATTTGGAACAAGATTTAAATGAGGCCCAAATCACAAGCTTTCAGTGAACAGTTCCTTATAAAGCCCTTGTTTTGTGTTTTTAACTATTTTACATTTTTTCTCCTCAAATAATTAAAATTTAAATTACTTTTACTGGCATCCAATTTGTCTTTTTGTTTCATCAAACCTTAAAATAGGCTATTTAAGTTAATTCTCGTTTGATTTTAGTCTCTATTAAGCTAGATACAAATTAATGTCACACCTTTGATTTTGATCTTGGCACATAAATTTGGTTGTTCTATCCTTGTTATGTTTTCAGTATTAAATAAAATCCCAAATAATCTTTTTGCGTTCATGTTGGATATCCAATATTACTATTTTTAGATATTTTCTGCGACTTAAATCAAAAAATATTAATTTTGAAACCATTAAAATTAGAACAAAGCTTCAGTCATGTTTATTGCCACTTGAGACGTCGATAAATCACTTTAGAGAAGAGCTGCAATAAAGCTCTTTTTACCTGACGTTTATTTTACCTTTGCGATAATACATAAATCACTTTTAATGTCAAAAACATTAAAATAATGTCAAGCGGACATTATTTTTGATTTACAATCTTGGGAACAAATTAACTTTCTTAAGCTTGGTGAGAAGTTTACATGAAAAATGTTTTTGATTAAACTTTGAAGCTTCTTAAGAATAAATCCTTTTTCGAAAAGACGTAACTGCAGATACGTGATGACAGACTTGGATTCAGATTTAAAATAGAATATTATTGCCTTTGAGCATTAGGATGACCTACCCAAATCGATAAGGTGACATAACATGTCAAACCAAGCTAAAATAATTCCCAGTTTTTGGTGATGGGTAGGTGAATGAAAGATCTTGAAAATTATTTTAAAATTTCAAAAGTAGCGTTTTTATTACCTGCTATAAAGATTGAGCTAGAAATTTAGTTGCACCTAATAAAAAGCTTTTTTGAAGCGTCCATAGAAGAAGCTTATTATTAAAAATTTGGAAGTAATCCATTACAAAATTAAACATTTGTGCTCTCCTTTTCGTTATCTAGTGAAAAAAGAGAGAATTTTATTGCAGTTTCAAGTGCATTCCCTGCCAGTGCTTTTGGAAAGGTTCTCGATTCTCAATTTGAGTCAAGAAACGAATTTCTTGTGAGATTGGCAAAGAATATTCGGAATAAGCTTTTGAAACATTTAATTTCATGGCACATTCATCAAATTTAAACTAAAATAAGTGTACAATGAAGATTTTTATAGACTTCGTCGGTAACTAAGAGAGTTCTTTCAAAAATTTCTCTAGATTTAAATTTATGAATATACAGATCTTGGTTAAATAATAACCTTTTGATAACTGCACAGTTATCAGTTACAGCATTAACGCATGGCTTTGGCATCATGCTTGACTAAGCCAAGTAGTAAAGCTTGTAGTCTTGGACCGAAATGTACAATAAATTCGGATTAACTTTTACTAATTTCTCCATGTAGCAGCTAACCAAATCAAATCTCCAGTTAGCTTTGTTGCTCATCAAGGGTGACTACTATCTAAGCTACTTGTAAGTTATAACAAACGATTTAAAGCAATGCTCATGACAGCATGCAAAGTCAATCCAGTGTTTGATTCTCTGTTTAGATTCAATTCGATACGCATGGCTCAGACGACTTCTAGCCATGATTATTTGCCCTAACGTTTATTTTCAACTTTCATGCCACACTTCTGAAGAGATTTTATGAACTTCTTTCGTTGTACATTAGCGGAAATTTTAGAAAGCTCATTTATAGCATTATTGAACACTGCATTAACAAACGCAGTCTAGATCACTGCTTGGTATCAATGACTGAGTAGCCAAGTTATGTCCACGAGCTTACTATCTCAAAAGACAAACAGTCCTGTAGATAATTGAGACTGCTGAAAGAGAACATATTAAAAATTAAATATATAATTGCTGTTAAAGATACGCAATTAACTGACTAATCAGCATTATTTAATATAGATAAAATCTACTCCTCGGTAAAAATCTTCATCTAATTAAAATGGGAATTTTTTAAGTTTAAAAAAGCTGAGTCTTCTGAGATTTGACCCAAAAAAATAATTTAAATTACAATTATTCATATTATTGAATTATAAGTACTCAGCAGCTTAAAACAGTTTTAATAGGCTGATCAGTTACACAGTGTTTAATTGGCTAATCTAAGGAGCTATTTGACATAAATGGAAGATTAAATGAATGGTCTGTAAAGAAGTCTCAAATTATGCTTGCGGTACTGCATTACCGTTTTCAAAAAATATTTCAATTAAAATTTTAATTAACTGGTCTTATTTAAGTTTCAGGTACTTTTTCTCATAATTGGAATCCTCTCTGTTTCGATGCCAACTGAAGCCCGCCATGGTAAGACATTTCATCTAATTAAATACGGATTAAAATATTGAGTTTTTTAAAGTAATTCATTTAAAATACATTGATAAATTAAAGAGAAACATTCCTGTTATTATTCTTTTAGGAATGCATGGCATCAAGGATGACGATCATGACGGTAATGGATGGCATTTACTAACCGCTTGATTTAATGCTTTGCCATTTACTCTAATAGAAGCGATTTTAAAACAAAAAACATTTTATTCTTTTGAGCCGGCCTAAAAATTATAAATATATATTGTTGTACTAGGGGAATTTGGTGAGTGCCTTCTTATTCCCTATCCATGAATAAATTAGATCAGATATTCGCATTTTAAAAGTCGCAGTTTGTGAATGAATAAATACCTGGCGAATTTTTTATCAACTATCGCTTAGTGGAATATGAAACTTCTTGCCTATCTATTTTTTGCACAATTGCATTTTCACAAATGACTATAGTTAGTGATTCTATACTTTAAAAACTTCCAATTGACAAATTTTAGGAGGAGACCATAGATTTGGTAACACGATTTATTTGTTTTGATCTGGCTTGAATTGAAAGAGGCTGTTTTTATTTTGGAAAACAAGAAATAATGTAAATATTTCCGTTTTTGTAGATAAACAAGTTCAGCCACCAGCAGAAGGTGGACCAGGGCTGGCCTAAATGTAAAACTAAGCAGCATATTTATGACAAATACCAACTTTTGGAGTTATTTTAGTAAAATCATCTATTTTGTTTAGGCCAATCGCAACTGACTGTTTATTCGATGAAAAACCCATGTGCCCAATGCCATATTACCACCTCAGTCGAATTTTATTCTACTGAAATAAAATGCTTCAAATATTACATTGGATTTTTACAATGGGCTTTAGTGAAACCTACAGCTTTTTGGTTTTTTTTCAAAGATATTAGCTTAACAAAGCTTTTATTTAGTGGTAGCAAGAAGTGAGAGTCTTTCTTAAAGTAGTTGGTAAATTGTTTTCCTAAATTGCTGATTACCTAAAAAAGGTCTTTAAATAAAAATTAAAATTAATAATTAATAATTAAAATATATATAAGGACAGTCTTGGTTTTTTCTTAATAAATCAATCGGAAACATACTATTTACTAACCTTTTCACAGGAATACGTATAAATCAAACATTTATACTTTTTGTTAGTTATAAAACTTTTTTTATTTTTGGTTAATAAATTCCTTTTGGTTGGTAAATTCATTCTAAAATGCAAACGCCTGGTAATCTCAGTAGCATTTCGTTGATGGAATCGTCCACAACTTAATCGAAAATAAGTAAATCAACTAGTGCAGATTTCGATGTTAGGTAGCCAAATTTGTTTAAGCTGTACACTTTTAAATCAGACTGACAAACTGGCATTACTATCCAGAATCAAGAATTTATTCTCCAGAATAAATACGAATAGGAACATTTATTAAATTATCATTTTTTTAAATATGAACTTGATAAAAATCTCACCTTACAATTATTTTAATTTAGAACCTCTGGTCATTGTTATTTTAATGGACTCTGTTAATTCCGATTAAGTGTTTGGTATTTTGAAATTTAATAATACATATTCCAGATTCGATTTTGGATATTTTTTGGAGTGCGCCAAATACCATAATATTAATTATATGTCGTAAATATGAATTTGGTTGTTTCAATCATTTTTATCACAAATAAAATATTAAAATGCTATTAAAGGTTGTTGATAGTAAATCTTTGAAAAAAGATAATAGTAGTTGCATTAAAAGGTTATAAATTTACTATGAATGATTCGAAATTTCAAGTTATACTCACTTTATATGTACAGAAATCCAAAATTTATGTTAAAAATTGAATAAATCAATTTAACTTCCAAAGTACATTTACTTCGAGCCCTTAGTTAGGTAATAAAGTATAAAAATTAAAAGAAGCTTATAATGGTAACTGATTAATAATTAAACGACTTATGTCAAGTTTTTGCGGTTAATGAAATTGTCTAAAAATGATAGTTGTACCATCCACCTTGACTACTCCGACATGAATTGTGTATCATATTTCGGAATAAATTGCAAAAAAATTAGAGATCTACCAAAATAGAATAATTCTTACTTTTTACATGATTCTCTTTATTGACAGTACTCTCTGGCATGAGAGATTGAGAACAACAAAATCAATTAAATAAATTAATAAATTTACAACAAAAACATTTGTAAAATAATTATTTTCGTTAAAAGAGCTTTTCTGGTTTTTATCTATTTAATACTTTTTTCAGGAAAGTGTTCACCAGTATGTTTTTGGGGGGGACCAGATCTCAGCACAATATTAAACTTTGGATTAATTAACGAAATGATCCGTAATTATTTAAATGCTTCAAAATATTTTTGACGTAATAATTTAGCTCAGACATGTTAAAATATCTGACGCAGGTCCTCAGTAGTAATCTTGTATTTACAAATGCTTTAAATTATATAGATTAGTGATAACTTATATCAAACATATACTCTCAATCTTGTTACTTAACTTCGACAAAGAAGTTCTCTGACTTCTATTCTTTATTCATAAAAATTTGCATAGGAGCTGAATGTTCTTACTTAAATGTACTATTCTGTGAAGATCATTAATTAAGGTGAGGACTTTGCAACAAATTTAACCATCCTTGCCAAAAGGGCCCTGAGAAAAAGTGAGTTTCAATCATGTTTATTGCTAGCAAAGACGCAGATAAATCATCTCAAGATACAGATTTGAATTAATTTTCATCTTAAGCCAAGTCCATAAAAAAGATTATATCTGCGATAGATTATGTGTATCGCGATAAAAACAATCATATGAATGTCAATTATGGATAACAGACCAGAACACAGATATAAAATATATGGAATAAAATATATCTATTCTTATAAACTTCACTTTGGTGCACTTTAATATTTTTAATCCGTAATTATTTTGTAGAATTCGGTTCTAAATACTTTCGAATTACTGATAGCTGAAAGAGCAAAAAATTTGCCGATTGAAACAGTTAGTTTAGTTATTTTCAACTAACAAATCAAATTAGCATATTTAGGAATTCTGAAAATATTCTTTCAATTCTTTCAAAAATCCATTTTTTCAAAGTTTTGCTTTCAATGCAATGAAAACCAAAACGAATGTTTACTCTATCAATATTTTGATATTTTTTAATTTATGTAGTGTAGTTATTGCCATAACTTATATTTGCAAAATTAAACCAATATTTGAAACTTAGCTTGTCGATTCAGGTAATAAATGAACTTGAATAACTTATTATATTAGACAACCGTACATAGAAATGTAGTTTTCTTTCACGTTATGAAACAAACTTTTTAATCTATAGAAATTGATGCAAATGAAATAAAGAGTAAGATGCAAAGGTCAACAAACAACCACTGCTATTATTTTTTAAAAAAAAAGATTTTAAATAGAAGTCAAAAGCCTTCTAAAAATAGCATTGTATTTTGCTTTCTGATCTAACATATTTTTGCATCCAGATTCAAATGCAGCTAGAACTTATAAAATTAATAAAATCGGTCATAGACTCGATTGTAATGAAAAAGACGGTTTATACAAAAAGAAGGAAAATCGAAAACGATTTACTTAATTTTGATGAATAAAAGTCGGTTTTGAAAAAATATGGTAAATTAATTTTACCTGCATAAAGCACATAAAACGACTTTCAAGAAAAAAAATGTCCAGACATTGAATATTTTGGATTTGAGAAAGCTCTTAATGTTTTGGGGCAGATGTTCATTTTTTAGCGCAAAATCTATTAACCGTGCATTTTTTAATAATGTAATTTTCTTAGTTGAATATGTAATACAATTTTATAGATGCAGAACATAAAAGAAAAATTTTCGATTTTTTCTGGCTCATTTAGCCTAGCCATCTTTTGATATCGACTTGCATTCATCATCCACTTAATATGTTTTAAAATATTTTTCTCAAATCTTCTGCAAATTCGACGTTTAAATGGCAATCAAAATAAAATTTTAAAATAATGGCACATCATAAAATTGGTCTAAAGGACAAAATGAGCGAAAATTGTGCTTTAAATCTAGCTTTTTAGCACAAAATGCATTATTTCACTAAGCCAACGCATATTTGTAATTTTAAAAATTAAATAGTATCAATTGCCGTAAAGCTTTTTTTCATTTTTTGAAAAGTAGGTAAAGGTTTATTTGCAAGTAATTGCAGAGAAAACTTTGCAAAAAATCAGTCCTAAGTTAAACACTAATACTTTGGATTTGTTAATAAACCTCTGGAATGCGTGTTTGCTAATACTTTGATGAAGAGTTCTTCGTAAATGATTTATCTTTTGGTATTTTATAAATACAAACACTAATCTAATGCAAAATCCCTCAGAATTCAAATTTGCTTATTTCAAAGACATTCGCTGAGTAATCCCTGTAAGTGATTATCGTTACTCAGTCGAAATAAAAGATAAACCGAATAATTTTTTATTTATAAAAATTAACTACACAAAAAACTCTAATGCTATAAGCACCTGCATCTTTAAGATAAAAAACGTTTAATGTTTCTTCAAATTTAATGATTATTTGTAGGTAAATAATTTAAAAATAAATAAAAACGCTAGAAATGAAGAGCAGAATACTGAACATTTTATAATATCGTTCTTTATTTATCAATGTATCGGTGAAGCACCTACAATATTTCACTTAAATTTAATCTTATTACTATTTTTCTAGAATCAAAAAGATAGTATACTTTTGATGCATATAACGGTCATTGCAATATCAATTTCAATATCAATTTGAAGCCAAAAGTTATTTAAATTTAAAAATTGTCCTTTGAACTGCGCTAAGAAGAAATTGTAGTATGTTTTTTAACGTAGCTAGCATTCTGAAAAATCTGCGCTTCATTTAAGGTGATTCTGGATAAAAGCTTGAATGAATTATATAGCACTTTAAAAAGTTTAGAACTATTACACATAAAATAGAAAAAAAAGCATAATTTTAGCTATTTATATTAATTGCTGAAAGTTGTCTTCTCCGTAATTAAAAAATTTCAAACATCTCTCAATGTCGACAATTTTTTTAATTTCTTAGTGAGTTTTAAAAATATTTTAGAATAATGAATTTCACAAGAATTTTTGGCTGCGCTAAGAAACAGATCAGCTTCTTTTCAAAAAAACTAATAGCAATAATATATTTTTGTATTTACAAAAACTAATTTAGTTGAATTTCTGTTCTCCTAATGACAACTTATAGCAAATGTTGAAATAAGTAATTTACTTGTTTTTTTAGGGAAATTTACTGCATTAAAAGCAAAACACATATAAATTAGTTTTATAACCAGCAATTTTTCTAATATATTTGATGAGCTTTGTTGAATCTTAAATTTTTCTGAAGTTTCAGTTTCTACAGCATTCAAAATCATTGGTCAAGAAATCCGCTAATTAAATTTATGGTTACGAAAACTATATAAATTTTACCGATCATTAACACAACATTCCAAGAGGACGATACCATGTTTTGCGTAAGTTTGCGAAATCAAATGATGCTCAAATAAGAAATTGTCAGACAAATTTTCATTTCACGTTGCAGTTTGCACCACTGTTGGTTATTGGTCTATTTTCGGGCGTATTTTCTGACACAATTCCAACTGGTAAGAAGGTTACTATTGTTAAAATAAATATGTCTTTAAAAACGGACAAAAATTATAATATTTTTTGGCTTTACTTCAAACTGTCTTAGAGGTCGACACTGGCTCAAATTCCGGAGGTATGTTTAATTAGTTTTTTTATTACATATTGAAGTCCTTCAAATCCAATGAATTTGTGAATATTTTTAGATAGTCTAACTGAAGTCAAACAGGAAGGTACGATTTTTTATAAGTGGGATCAGTTGCTTGATTCACTAACATAATGTTAATCTGTTTATTAAAGTTAAAGAATGGTATGGGGATGCGATGGGGACAGTAAAGGAGTTCAGTAAGTGGTCAAAACTGGTGTATAATCTAATTGTAATATTAGATAAATGCTTTGAAAAAAGTTGTTTTAATGTTCAATGAAAGATGGACCTATCGGGTTGAAATCATAGGCATAGTTATATAAAGTTTCTGATTGTTGTGTTCTGGATAGTCACTATCACATATTGTTCCTTAAAAGAAACGTTAAATACTTCTAAAATTTTAACATTTTTTTACTTTAGTGGGCGAATGGCCTAAGATTAGTGATGAAGAACAACGTGCGTTTCAAGTTTTCCTGTGCTGTTTTTGTTTTTATGATTATATATGAATTCACTTACTAACCCTGGCAATTACTTTATTATTTAAAAATATTAACCTCTAGGAAATGTTGACATAAATAAACTACTATGACGTTTTAGTCTTTTTGAAGTTAATGCTAGGATGTTTAAGAGTGTTGAAAGTGATCATTCATTTTACCGGATTCTGATGCCTAGTTTTAAAAAGCTTTATTGGAATAAAAAGGAGCTTTTGATTTATTTTTAAAGAATTAATTATTAATGTTAAAGATATATTGCAAAATATTTTAAATAAATTAATAGAAATAAATTAATAGCAATTACTGTTGAAATAATTTATATTTTATAAAGTACAACCTTGGAATGTTTCATAACTGTTAACCATGTTTGAAAAAATGAGGTATTTAAAGGTGCCTCTGCTAAAAAATTAACTCCCTATCTGTGTAGGAATTATTTTCAGTCCAGTTTATTCTTTCCTCTTTTTTTCGAATTGGAGTTTGGCAAAAAAGTAATGTGAATTTATATTTTTAGTGGATGATTTCAAAAATAGTCTAAAAAATTCACTGGATGCATTGAGTAAGTCCGCTACAAATTTTGATTCAATTATAAAATTGATTTCTCGTACTAAATAGTTCTTTGGTCCGTTAGTTGATCAATTAATTGAAATCTTGTCGCCCACAAGTATGTAAATAAATACGTTTTTCTTGCGTATATGATTTAAAATAATTATAATTATCTATAGTCGAAGACAGTAAGTTTCAGTGATTCTTTTGTTGGCTGCATTTACTGAGCCACGATGTTTGATACACACTGGTAAAGCCCGATTTACAACTTGCTTTGTTGTATTAATTTAAATTTATATTTTTAGAAGTGTCAACTGCTTAACTTCGAGGTATGGAAACAAAAAATTAATATGCAACATCTAACAATTTCATTTTTGAGGAATTTTCCCAACAGAAAACGGAATATTTCAAGAACAATTCTACGAAGAAATTAAATTTTAAAATAAATCATTATCATTCAAAAATATCAATTTTTGTTACATATCATGCAGTTTTTTATTAGAAAATGGTGATTTATTACCATAAATAATAACTAAATTTTTTTATAAATAAGGGAATCTCAAGCGTCCCTATAATGTTATTTAATTAATTTAAACCGATGAATATATCAATGAAATATTAACCACATTCTGAAAAAGTTGCAATTATACCTATTTAACGGTACATAGAATATTTATATACGTAGTTGTGGTTTAATTAAAATAATTGCACAACCCCAAAAGAAATAATTTACAGTGACCGTTCCACGATTGCAATCTTGGTACACTTTTTTAATTTAATATTAACAAATTAAAAATATGAGCTTAATTTTCTAATCAACTTTATAAATCAAATAGAAAAAGTTTATAGACCAGGATGTAAAATGAGATGATAGTATGTATAAAGAATGTTTATTTAAATCTCCTTTATTTAAAAATGTAAATAATTGCTCTTGATTTTTTTAAACATGCGTACTAGACAAGTTGTTTAATTTTATAAAACGTTGTTAAAATAAATATTTCCGTTAAATTATAAGTGATTACTGATTTTTTCTGCTAATCTAGTACAAGCAATGAATAACAGCTTATAAACTGCTTTTCAGTGTGAATGGTCTATGTTCTAAGTATTAACCATCCTTGTCAAAACCTGACACAAGAATAGTGCAATCACTTATCAAAACATTCCAAATCATATCCATTCGTTTTCATTTGATCCAAGAATTAATTACATTAAACAAAATAGGGTAGTTTAAAGCTGTATGATCTGCCGAACGTTAGAAACGAAGCAACAAAATCAAATTGTCTTTAATGCAAAAAATTGAAACAAAAGTGGGGGTTTTACATCCTTAATTAATAAAAAATGTGGTGTTTTTTGCCTGTGAAACATAGTTTAAAAGATGTGTCGATCATGATCGCTGAAAGCAATCAGTTCAAGGAAGCAAACAAGATTCAGATACACTCAGACCCCTGGCGCTCACCCTTAAGACCCCACTTTATACACCACTTTCAAGCATTTGCAGGTAAAGACAAAAAAATATTTAGTCAAACTATCCATTTGTAATATAATTAGCAGACTAAGAACCATTCGCAAAAAGGGCGTGATTTTTAGGTAAACATTTAAATTAACCTAAAACTATTAAATCATTTTTATTGCTATCTAAAATAATAAGCTCTAGTCTTAGGAAAACATGGTTACGTCAAACAGAAAATAATTTCTCCGATTAAAGGAAAAATAGAATTTTATCTTATTAAAATATAACGTCTAGAATTTAAGTCTTAGCTTCAATAATCTAGAAGCTAGTTTTTTGGGGTGTCACTGACTTCGGCCAATGCAGGCTAGCAGTTTAAAAGTTTTCTTAACTCATAAAACATTCATTTTAATAATAATGTTATTTCGGCTTCAGACTTTTACTGAATCAACTAAAAACAGATTGCCAAAAATCGCAAATAATAGAAATTGCATGCGATCATAGAAATATTTCTCTTTATAAAAATATAGAAATTATTATTTAAAAAATATGTCATTGCATTAGCTTTCAGGTAACTTTTATGATATAAATGGTGTACTCATGGGCAAAAATTGTGTATACTCTCCGATTTTTTCATATAGTTGTTAATAGGACAAATTGTAAAGTTAAAATTGAAAATTTCCTTAAATCTGGCCCACTTAAATTTGTTCTCAATATTTTGCAAAATTACCGCAAATCTCTAAATGCTCAACTGCAATTTTTTTCAACAAATTGCAATCATGTAAACGGTAAACATGGATTTTTTTACAAATAGCTCATAAGAGATGCCAGCAGGTTCAAGAACGCAGTTATTATCAACACGCAACTTGATGTTTTTTCTTGCTATGCATTATCTAGATATGCTTTCCCTAATAAGCATATAAATTTTGTTTTTTTATTATTTGGGGTCAACCCTTCATTTTTAAAAACTCAGATCATATTTCAACTTATCCTAGAACAGGGAAAATTAATATTTGAGGCAAGTCGTATAAGTACCTCAGGTCCCAATATAATATTACACCAACTATTTTAAAAAAGCAGAAACAATTATTGAGATTAAATTAGTAAGCAAAACCAAATGGATTTCAAATTAAAAAATTTTTTAAAATTTTTAGGAGTTCTCAAAAACTTTTGATATAACTTGTATCATCGCGTTTCTAAAACGATACTTTTTAACATTGGGAGACTTACAAGCGTATATTTTTTGTCTAAAACTTTTGCTAATTTTTGAAAAATCAGTGCAAAAATATATCGTTTAATTGCTAAAAATTACTTTATCTTATAACCTACCTAAGGTAAATGCAAAGCCTTCATAGAAGCTTTAAATATGAAATGTATTCTATTTGGAATGTTAGATATTAAAAATAAGTGATTACTCTCTGATTTTAAGTAAAATAAGGAGACTTTTATATAGCATATAACGCCAAATAAATATAGAAATTCTGTAGAAGTAATGGAACGTTTCGATGCAAAAAATCTCTTAAAATGGTTCAGATTTTTTGTAGCTTTGAGAAAAATTATTACAACTGTCATAACTCCAAGAGAACTGGTTCATAGTATTTTAAAAAATTCTTGTTTTTTAGGTAAAATTAAACAAAAATCCATTATTGTAATTTTGATTACACACAAAAAATTCACACTTACATAAGTACAGCAAATCAGTTTTTATTTTATGCGCGAAGATTGAAAAAACACTTCTACTTTTTGATATTTATCGAAATATAGAACTGTTTGTGTCGCAGAATTAGTTTAGAAAACAATCGCCCCATATATAAACTCAATTCCTGTGTAGCTTAAAAATTTGCTCCATCGCATATAAAAAATAACCGCCTCGCAAAAACTCAATAATCACGTTAATTTCACAAATAGCAATTATAAATAAATGAAAATATATTATAATACAGTGCTCTTACAGATGAAAAGGTGCAATATTATTATTTTAATTAAAGAGGATGTTCTCAAGCATGGCTTTGACCTTTAGAAATGGTGAAAATTTTTTTTAGAAATTAATAAATGTGTAATTATATTTGTCAGCTTAGATTTAATCCAAGTCAAGTTTATGCTCAAATAAAGTGGTGCTATTTAAACTTATTATTAAAAAGTAGGGGATTAAAAGAAATTTTTGGCATTTCAAAGACTTTTATAAACATTCTGTGTTATAATAATACGATCTTAAAATCCAAATTGTCGAACATTTTACAAATTTAGGAAGAATTCAACATAACCAATGAACAAATAGTTATCTATTTTAAAAATATGTTTTTTTAATAATTTTTGACCCTGCTGAAATAAAACTAAGGAATTTTTATTTTTGAATTTCTAGATAATTTAATAATGCAGCATTTTGAGAAGCATACCTTATTTCCTCTGCAAAAATTTTTCAATGTCTAAAACTGCTTGTTTAAATTGTTCTGTAAACTATTAACTCTGTGCTATCATCTTGCTTTAGAAGCTAAAATTACCAAGGTCAAATAGAATATCCTCCGCTTTCTATCAAAATTTGTGGCATGATTTCGCAGATAAACTATGTTGTTTATGATAACTTATATGTTTCAGAGATCCTTGGTACTTATTGAGCGTAAACTGTGCAAATTGAGCAAATTTTCAATTGCACGTATTGTTGACTTTATTCAAGTACCCTTCTTAGTATACTATTTCGAAGTTTCAGACTGTTAAAAGACATTTAAGGCTCCAAGTCAAAATAATCTGGCTTTTTCAGTTGTATGCAAACTATTAATAAATCCTAAAACAGAACATGCCTGGACCTACGTTTTAGGTGCCAGTAGTTGGCATTGTTTTCACCAATAAAATGTAGCTTACGTCTCCATTCAAATATGCTCACTTTAAACTAGTCCGTTCTTGGGAAATGATCTCTTTAATTGGCTAGTAGTATGAGTTGTTTGACATGATTTGCCTATCATTTGAAAATGAAACTTGACGATGAGCTTGCAGCGCTCTGACTACTTTCTCTGCAAAAATATCCTTGAGTAGAACTGCTTCTGGCCAACGGGTGAACCAATCAACGCGGACAAACAAACACGTTTATCCCTGCGACGGAGATAGTGGTTTATTTCGGTACAGGTGTACATAAGAAAATCTTCCTCCAGACTTCAAATCTCAGCAAGACCAGAATTACGAAGGATCGAGGCCACTACATCCTTGCCGTGTAAAAATGTTAAGTCACCCAGCACTAGGGTTGGTTGAGCCACCTCATTATTTAAAGAAAAATATTCCGAGTTCTGGCTGCTTTTAGACTGCTCTGCTGTAGAAAAGTGCCATTTTTTTCCTTCATTCACTTTAAGTGAATGTTTACATGCTCTACACTATTTGGCACATGATGGGACATATAATACTGTTTAAATAAATTGAAGGAGATTCATTCGACAAATCAGTCTGCAATTATTCTATAGGATAAGCAAAGGGTTACCGCAATTGTTAAGAATGCACCAGTTTATATTACTCAAAAATTATAAATTTACTAATTTTGCATTACGCCCTTAGGAGTTTTCATAAAAACCATATCAAAAAATTTATTGATTTTTTTGATTTTTTACATACTATTGTGCCATACATCTGAGTTTTGAACAACATTATCCGTTTTATGCGATTTTATAACTGTTTTGCATTCGCTCAATGAACTACATCCTTTTCTGAAATATAAATATAAGTCTTCTATTAAATTTTCAAAAAAACAACTAACTTTATTTAAGATTAACAAGCAGAAAAACATTTATTTATTGCTAAAAATATAATCGTTTAGTAGTCCTTTAGATGCAACTAAAGACAGTGGTATCAAATTGAAAAATTCTAAAGATTTATTTTTCAATAATTTAAAGGCTACTTTAAATATTGCTAATTTGAAAAGATATGCTGTTTTATTTAAACATTTCCTTGAGGTATTTTTGGAGCTTTATTTCGCATCGCTGTATTGAAATAAACTAATATTCCGTTAAAATATTTTTGTTTTAAAAATGATCTTAGCATAAGTCATA
This sequence comes from Anomotaenia brevis, assembly GCA_030710315.1. Classification (NCBI taxonomy): domain Eukaryota; kingdom Metazoa; phylum Platyhelminthes; class Cestoda; order Cyclophyllidea; family Dilepididae; genus Anomotaenia; species Anomotaenia brevis. The sequence continues at coordinate 60,835 of JAUOZQ010000038.1, forward strand.
AAATGGATACATTTGTATTGGTCAGATGAAAAAATTACATCTCAGAAATAGACATTTCACGTTTGGTTAGTCAAAAAACTTTAATTTATGAGATTTCCTAACATCTTTTAGTATTTTTAATATGCGTTTTAAAGCAGGTGAATCCTGTGGATTTAATTTTACCATTTGCCGTTATTTCTTTAGAAATTGTAGCTCTGTGAAAATTTAAATGAAGTTAGAAAATTTACAATGTTTCACCTGAGAAGATTGGATTGTAATAAATTATAAAATTTCTCCTAAAGATTTTTATAGAACACATTAAAGGAATAAAAATTCGTTTTTACTTTGCCATTAAATTATATGCATATATTAAATTTAGGTTTCTTAATACTAATTTTCATGTTATTTTGTAAGCTTATTGAGCTGAAATTACACATGAAAAATAGCTCACTTCCAATAATGAGTATTTTTAAGAGATGTTTACATATTTAAACTATTTTCATCAATTGAATATAAGGTGATCTAATTTTATTCAATTATTTTTTAGTCAGTATTTCTAAAAATACATTTCAGGTAGAAAACTCCTTTTTTTATTTCTTCCAATAAAAGTTCTAAATTTATTTTAAATGCTAGTTAAGCTGATGCAAACGCGACATGATCTATGTGATAACACCAAAAAAATAGTACTTGATTTTTAAAAGTGTCTCCGTTGATAAAGCGGAACAGAAAGCAGAGGACATTGCATTTAATTTTTCTAATCTACAATATCTTGGAAATCATAGGAATAATTTTTATTGGACTTTACTCGAAGAAGTGCTTGCAAACAAACTTTTACAGGTATAAATGCCAAAATGATTATTTATTCCAGCTACATCATGCCTGGAAATGGGTTCTACCGTTTAAGCGCCCTTAGAATCAAATGAGTTTTAAGATGCCTGAACATTATCGTCATTTCATTTCGAAAATGGTGAATCAATATATTTTAGAAGCACATAGCTAAGCGAAATCTCATACAGTGTTGGTAAATATATAAAATCAGGAAATCATCTGGTTTTAAATATTATTTTATTGACGCTATCTGCATATTTCTTGTATGCCAAGTTTTCATTTTAACTAAAGCTTCAGATGAACTCACGGAATCGAATGGGATCAATATTGTTATTTATTTTCAAAAAGAGCATTGTTTGCTATCCTTTTAAATATTTAATCATGAAAAGTCTTATAAATCTTAAGCGTTGGTTCAAAAACAGAATTCCTGAAAATTATAACAAATATATTTCTACAAATTTAAAATTAGTGATATTTTATATTTAAAACGACATGAATAGACTTATTATGGATTAGTTATTATCGCTCTTATGCGCAAAGCGTAACAATGATTAGGTAATCTCACGTACTTAGGACTGAGAGAGAAAATATATTTATATACATATTTAAACCAAATTCACATTAAAACAGTTTTATTATGCGATATCCTTAACTATGGATGTGACTGACTTCATTGGAAATTAAAGGAACTTGAATCGAGAACCGAGCAAAAACGTAACCTTACATTGAAGCGTTAGAGAAATTATCTCAAACATCTTTTAGTGGTCTTTAATATGGATAAGTTTATTTTTTTCTGATTCTGATTTACAATCTGAGTGGGATAATTATTCTAGGACCTCATTTTTTTCCTTATCTTCAGCGTGTTGCTCATAAATTAATTTCAAAAATTGTTTTTTTATAAACTGCTAATAAATTAGTTTATCTTATTTTCCGGAGCTGGTATTTATGCTAAAGAACGATCATCATGATAATTTAGAAGATACATGAAAGTCATATCTTGGCTTGCGTTTTGGACAAATAATTTAAAAAAATTAACATTTTCTTATTTGATTGTTATTTTTACTTTTTGCGTGCTTTAAATAGTGTTATTTACCTGAAAATCGTTTTAAAAATGAAAAAAGGTCGATTTTAATCAAGCGAGGTTTTAATCTTCGTTTCGTTTTGCACTTTTGAGAGATTGATATTATTCATGCTTATCGATATGTATAAAAACTCCCTATTTTGTCATAATATTGTTTAAAAGACAAATAATAAAGCGAAATGGACCTCTTTTACAATAAAATTTAAATTAAAAGCACTATAAGATTTTTATGCTAACATATATGTCGAATTTAAAATTATTGGTCCTAATATGATTGTCTGTGGGATTACTGTTTTACGCGGATCCTACTAAAGAGAAGTAAGTATATTAAAAAATTAAAGTTTCAAATTTAATTTAAATTTTTAAATTAAATTAAATAAGTCTGAAATTAACATCACTTTTTGTCAATAGACTAGTTTATCACGTATTGGCTTCTCATCATTGGCCTAGTTGAATAAGAATGAGTCACTTACCACAGGGTAAATTTAACACTTTTTTAATAAAGTAACGGACGATAAATGCTAATTATCAGAAATCTCATAGGGTCATTAAAAACAGAGTTTAATTTATGTCGATAAGATCGACAATAGTGCATATTTTTATGGGAAAGACATAAAATTAAAATAGCAGATAACGTTAGTGAAGGACAAATTAGCTCACAGGTAGCTTTATGACGTTCAGTAACAAAAAAACATTTCTTAATTCGTAGTTCGTAGAAGTTAGGGTTGAAAATGATATCCATTCAAGAAAAAATTGTGGTTTTTCTGATAGGGAACGCAGGATTCCAAAACATAATTTCTGTTTCGCATTATGAGTTATTGAATAAAAATTCATCTTGTCAGTATATTCTTATAAAAAAATCCTTTTGCTAAAAAACATTTAAACGATTCTTGCAAAATTATTAACACAAGTTTCCATTTAGAATCCGAATCTTATGGCATTACCTGTTACTTTTGAGTATTTGAAATACTGAAACATTACATGCCGTCCCAGCTGCTATTTTTATTATTTATAGTGTCTTTGTAAAAAACATTAAATAAAAATTCCTGAAAAATGTTAGAAAGATTTTTTAGAGAGTTACTTAATGAATTCAGTGATTTAATCATTTTTATTTGATGTTCATATATGTTCAAGATTGAATAATAAAAATAGGACATATTTTAAATTGCAAACCTACAAAAAAAGTAACTGTAAAATGTGATAAAGATAGTGGCTTAACAAATTTTATCGAATTTTTTTAATTTTATACCTTCAAAAAATTATCTGATGCATTTTACAGAAACTCAAAATAAATTTGATATATATTGCAATTTGATTGTAAAAGCAATGCAAGTTTTAAAATAAAAAAATAGAATAAAAAGTTTCTAAGTTTTAAAATTAGAAAGCATTATCTGTGGATTGAAGCACTGAAAATAGGCAAAAAACACTCGTGGATAACCACTTTAAATGTTGAAATCTAAATAATGAATTTACTTGAAAAATTGCGGATTTATTTAAATCACAACATGTAAAAAATTTCACTTAAAGAAAACCATTTCATGAGAAATTAGCTTCAAAAGCAGATATTTATTTATTGATTTAAATGGCAAAAAAAATCTATGCTTACTGAAAAAACTGAAAATTTTGCTTTTGTAACAAGGTGGTATTATCCTCACCTGTTCTGTCCTTATTTTTCATTTTATTCCTGTAATGAAACAGAAAACAAAAATATGGATGTTATTAAAAGGAAAATTCATAAAGTTAAAATATATTTAAACGTTAAGGCTTAAAAAATTTTGATTAATCTTATTCTGTGAAATTGATTACAATTGCTAATGCGGCATTGCCTAGCTCCAGAATAAACTAAAATCAGTTTCAATTTCTTCTTTTAGATTTCCATTTAAATTTCATAAGAATTCAAACTTATAAAAGTTAAATAAATTTTTCTCTAAAAAGGCCATAAGATAGTGTTAGGAATAGAAGTTGCTGCTTATTTGAAAATAACTCCTGTAATACAACGAAATTTTCATTTTCATCAAAAACATTTGTGGTTTTTGTTTTATAGTGTAGAACACCACTGTAATATTCCCTAAACTTTTTCTGTCTTTGTTTACTAAAATAATGCAATTATGAAAAAAAAGCTTTTTGTGATTCAAAAAGGACTGCATTTTGGCAGCTGCGAATTTACTTTCCATTTAAGTAAACATATTTTTGTTTTTCTTGATAGCGCACCAGAAGAAAATTGCACAAATTTAAATTAACGTAAAAATTATATAAACTTATATGGTTATTAAAAAAATTATGAAATTTTCCATCCAAATTATCGCTGAGTCTTTTTAACAATAAACTCCATTCATTGATAATTCTGATAATAAAATAAATTTTGGTATAAGTGACTGAGGGTGTGCTAGATAAACATTATCATTTTAATGTCACATGGCTCATTAGGGACACTTTGATAATTGTCGAAATATTCTTATTTCCACTGCTATGTAGTTTAGATAGAACCTGTTTGTTCATCATGGTCTTCCACAACCATAATTAAAATGATCTTGCAAAATGTTCAGTCATATTTTTAATAGATATCTCCTTGTATGAAGACTAATCTCCCGTTTTAGAAAGATGATAATTATAAAAATCAGTAAGCTTAAGCAATAAGCTTTTTTGAGCAGAGGGTCTGTGTCATGCTGGCCTCGATTTATTGCCAAATTAAAAAATTGAATCACTTATAGGAATAAAAGAGATGGACGGATGTGCCTGCAGTAAAAACATTAATTCAGTTTATGGGAATCTTGAAAAAAGGCAGCAAATTGATCTAAAAAATATGGCTCTGAATGTATTCATTAAACAGTAAATTTGGCCTAATTTGTGGAAGAAATTCTTATTTTCTAAGCTCTTAAATAAGCTGTTAGACAATGAGTAATTATATAATTTCTACCATCTTTCAAACAGTGAAATATTATATAAACATCATGTGAACCAAAAGGTGACCCATTCTGCTGATTTGCAAATAATCTGAAACCTCGAGGGATTAACTAAAATGCGTCTTGTACTTAGCGCAATAATTAACGTTGTACCAATTTTATTTCTTTATTTATAAAAAGGTAAGGAAAGCAGAAAATGACGCATTGCTGAGACTAATTACTAAATATTTGGAAATATTAAAAAAAAACTTTTTTGCCTTTAGTTGAACAAGAGGCATTAGAATTAGCAAGCCGTGAACCTTCCATACATTACAATTGACAAATAATGAGTGGTATTTGTTTTTGCCTTGACAAAAAATTATTTAAACTGGTAGAAACGAAAATTGATAGACTCGTTGATTATCTGCTATAATGTGCCAGGAAGAAATTCATTTGATGACGGTGAATATATATATATGCCAAACAGTGACTCTAATTAGCTCATTTTTGCTATAAGACGCTTTTAGCATTCATGGCTAATAATCGTATTTATACAAATCCCGATTTCTCACTTTGGTTAAAATAAAGTGACAATTTTCAAATTCTGGAAGTCGTTTATTTGGTCAAGTTAAATTTCATTTCTCATAAAAATAGATCGAATAAAAATTCCAAAGCCAGATCTTTAAAAGTTTATTTTCTGCAAAATCTATTTTTATTTGCTTTATTTGATAAACTACTATTAGCAATATAAAAGAAACTAAATGCAAATATGTATTGATGTATTAGTTTTGAGAGTAAGACATTGACAATTTATATTTTTTCTTGGATTTTTCTACTTAAGTAATTAATAATATTAAAATTTATTAACTGGAATTTTACGAGTTATGTCCTCCTTAAGCTTGAGATTTAATTTAGCGACAAATTGCAAAAGATTTTAACCCACAAGTTAATTTCTGGGATTTAAAAAAAATATTTTAAGAAGTAAAATTTGCACTAAACTATCTACCGAATTAAGATAATGTTGTTTTTTCAAAGCAGTTGATTTTTAATCACCAATAGACATGTAGGAAGCGGTGTGAGATGATTGGTCAGCCGGGAGGTGATTTGCACGATTTTATCTATAAATGGCCTAGACGATTGTAAAACTGTATTTCCGAAAAAACACGATGCTGGTAACCGAATGACTGTTAAAAATTATTGATATAATTGCTCAATTATATTTTGCTCAAAAAATTCCAGAAGCTCTGCGCAATCCTCCTAATTGGCATCTTCACTGCCACATCGGCGATCGAATGGCCTGGTTAGTTGTATTTCTCATGTTGATAATACATATTTATTAGTATTTTATGTTAACAAATAAAGTCCAACAAATTGTGAATATTTAAGCGAACATGTTTTACCAATAATGTACCCCACTTGATAATAAAGGCAATACACTTTTTGCCAAGAGAAAGAAAAAATGTATCCATTTTAGATGGCTCCGGTGGTGGTGGCAAATGTATCGTCTCATTTCGTTATTTGTGATAAATTCAATGCTGTTATTTTATATCTAACCTATTTACAAACACAATGAGTTGTTCAATAAAGTTCAAGATAAATAATGAGAATAAAAATTCAATATTTTAATCAAAGGGGACAATATATTCGATCAAATTGCAAGTGGGTCCATAACATTACGTGAGTTTTTATTTTGAAGGATTCTTAATATATAGGTGCAAGCCTTACACATTGCTTGTCTCGGATTTTGATCAATCTTAATGATAACATATCATACCGGTCCATACTATCATATAGATGCCATTTTTGGTCCGCAATAAAAAAATTAATATTTAATTAATTAGATACATTTAAATTTTAGCTGGAGGAGGTTTTCAAGATTCTCATGGAGGCCGTAAGTCACATTTTCCCTCTCTAGCGCACAAATTGACTTAAATGCGACTAAAATAATTCAAAAGATAAACTGAATATTTTCGTATATCTAACGGAGGCGAGTTTTAATCGTCTTTTCCAGCTGACGATCACAAAGATAACCATCACCTGGGTAAGTGAAGGTGTTTTCATTAAGCCCGCTCCAAGTCTTACATGGAATCCTTGTCTAATGGAATTTATTCTTCTCTAGGCGATGGGCATGGAGGTGTGAATCGACCAACTTTTTTGGCTAAAAGAAACTAAAAATACTTACCTGCTGCTAAGGAGGTAATTGCAAGTTTTTGGAGCTTCCAAAATAATCATTTTTCAATTACAGAAAAAACCTCTCCAATTGTTTTTTCTTCAAAACAAAATGTCTTTTGTCATTGTTTTACCTATCTATTTAAAAGTAATAAAAACTTTGCTTGTTTTCATTCAAAAATACATCTTGTTTTTCAGTACTGATTTTGTTATTAAATCCGTCGAAATAAGTAGTCTAGGAAGATAAATTATTTGTCTCAAAAAACAGCAAAAACAACTAGGAGCATTTAATTTAAAGCATTTAGTAAAGTGCTATGTACATTTGTAAAATTGGCATTGCTTTCAACGAGAAGAATTAGGTTTACTTTCAAACTGACATATTCTGCTTGGAAACACTTCCATCATCTGAGTTTAATTCCCTTAAGTTAAATGGATATACTACTCTCGAAATCGGACTCATTTTCATTTGCTAAAAAACCAAAATCATATGTAAACACTTTCAAGATTATAAATCAGACCATGGTTTTGACGCTAAATACATTTAGATTTTATAAAATCTAGTTGTCGGAGGTGTAAAATACGAATAACTGTTGAATGCTCCACAAAATTTGTTTCTATTCAAAATGTAAGTTTTTGAAACCAAATAATTTGCTAAAAGGGACTAAGCTTACAATTTTATACAGGTCTCTGTGGAATGCTCTACAGGCGTGTAGCCCTATACTATGACCCTAAATAAGTTAGAGAATGTTCTTCAGGTAGTGTGTAACACTTCGAAAGATGCCATCAGTAAAAAAGGATTCCGTAAGATGTCGAAATCTTTGGTGAGTATTTGAGGTAGAAATCTTGCAAAATCGGTTAAATATCGTATCATCTCATCAAATAATTTACTAAATGGGACAAAGCTTATATAAACATCGACATTAGTTCATCAACTCAACACAGAGAACATTTACCTAATCGTGCGAAACTGCAACATCATGAATTCAAGTGCGGGATTGCAGAGAGAAGAATTGAATAATGAATTTACTAATGAGTAATAGGTTATCTTTGTATATGAATCACTTTGGAGATGTAAAATTGCTTGCTTATGGAATACCTTAATATCGAATGGAGCTTACTTTCACTTTTGGTAAGAATGCTGATTTTGACATATAAAATCCGATGCAATTTTGCATTAGGCTTCAGTTTGTGCTAGTGTGGGTATGTTTTTTTTCAAAACATGTGTTTTCAATCAGTGAAGACCTCACTTAAAAATGTGAAAGTCAGTCTCTTGTCAGAATAAGGTCGAATTGGAGTCATTTTTTCGATTCATATTCAATGCTGTCACTTCTAATTAGATGGTATCAATTATACTGACCTTGACTGACGCTCCTGTATGCTAGCGGTGTTTCATGATGAGGCAAATTAACCTAAACTTGAACTGTGTTTGAAGGTGTTCAGGGCCTGCTGATGGAGTGGTTTTGGCTGATTTGCCCTGCAGGGATTTTCGCATTTCAAGGTCCAAAAGCCTTTCTATAAGAACAAAAGGAACCTTGATGTTGAAGAAATGAGATTTCCGTTTTTCCATTACTAATTTCTATAGTTTGCAAAGTAACGCCATTTTTGACCTAAACTTACTGCCAACTATGTTTCATGGACTCCAGATAACAGGGAGTAGTTTATATTTCCAACGGTGACTCCCAAAATACCCTGTGATGTTCATAACGGAGAGCCAAGACCATTCCTTCAACAATCATAGAGCTAAATATTAATATTTAGGAATCCGCTTTATATCAGTGAAGATATCACTGTCGCAAAAACTTAGCAAATTTAAGCTTCCTTGGAGATAAACAATACCTCAATCTCAGAATGTACTTGATTAGTTTGTTAAGAAGATGGATTCATTGCTAGTTCAGCCTAATAACTAACTTAATATCACATATCTCCCATAAACAGGTGTTTAGGATTAAAAGTAAAAGTTTTCGTAACAAAAATTTCCCTCAATTGCATCTAAAAATGTCTAGAAAACGACACCCTGTTTTAATATGTATGTATCATTAAAACAAAATGAGGAAGATTTATAATCTAGCTTACTAATCTGCCCGTCAGCTTAATCCTTTAGGGAACAGGTTATAATAACAGTTTGATAATTGAAAGATAAAGTTAGTACTCATCATACCAATAAATCAACTTTGAAATACCCTGTCTATTCTTAAAATAAATTTAAAGTACAGAGGATTTAAGTAATGCATTTATAATACTAAAAGTGCAAAATAACATATTTTGCGAAGAGCACTGGAGTATAGATAACCAAAAACGCGTAACATAATTTCGCATTGTAGGACAAATTTCACTTTGTGTTATAAACACATATGTCTTGCAAAATTTTGCCCTCATATAGCTTAATTATATTAAATATTAAAAATATAAACTAACAATAATATTTATAGTACTTTTTTCAATTTAAGCATACCTTTTAAATGATGCACAGTATCAGAAATATTTCATTCTTAAAAGTGCCATGTCTGCAAAAAATTAAGTATACAACGAAATTTTATGATTAAAAGTAATAAACTGACAGGAAGTCGGATTTCATTTTATTCAAAAATTAGTTGCATTTGTATAAATTTTCAGTGTTACGCCTTCATTAATAGAGTATTTAGTATTCTTAAGTTAACTATTTAAAACATTTTGCAGCTTCGCACTAAAAATAGGTAAATACTTTTTCAAATGTTTGCATAAGAAAATTATTAATATTATCTTACTGTAAACAAATAATTGAACGAATGATATTTAAAGTAATATTGTTAAGCCAAAGATATATTAAAAAATATGAACGAAGTAAAATAAGTCTTATGTATGACTATAACCTTTACAAATTTGTGCCAATTCATTTACATAAACAATTTAGTAATCCTAAATAATTTTACTTTAAAAACTTCCCAGGCGTTATCTTTCTCTTTACAATTCAACCCATGCTGAAACATTTCCAAATGCTTTTCTGAGCAGTCCCAAATGTTTTTCCCTTCCAAGTTGAAGACATAGACTTTTGGTTTCTACTAAAATTGATTTAGCAATCTTATACTAATGGACTTACTCTATAAAGTTTACACGTGATCAAAAACTGAGTGATCTCATTGCCATAAATTGGTATTTATTTAAACGAAATCGCAATTGCAATTGCCTTTCACGAAGTGTAAAGTAAATGTAGTCTGCCTTATTTTAATGCTGGAAAAAATGGCAAGTTAGCCAAGGCACTTCACTCTTTCCAAGGTTGTCAATGCAAAAGCAAACAAAATATTTTTAAATGGTTATTTGTCTTCGAAGCATTTGTTTTGTTAACTTGCTTTGTTGTGGAGGGTGATGTTCTATTAAGGATTTCTCTTAGCCAGTTGATGTTGTTCTTAAGTTTGCAAGATAACACAAATGAAACAGTGAGTTTTTAACAGATTAAACTTCTCAATTGCTTCAACCTGATTAACGAAAACTGCTGGAAATTCGATTTTTTGGTCGTAGACTCCTAGAATCTTGTTTTTATTATTTAAAAGGGCTTTTCAGCTTCTACAAACGTTTTTTCTGTTGCGTTTACAGACGTATGATTTGCGCAACTCCATTATTTCAACACTGAAAGCTGAAATGTGCAAAAGAACACTAGTATTGACATTACGGTCTGTTAACTGTTCATACGACCCAGTCACATCGCTTTAAACAATTAATCTTAGTGTTTTGTTACAACATTTTGTAAACTAATAAAGATCGACAAATGAATCATCAATGAACAATTTTCTACGCTGATATTTGGCGAAAATGAATACTTGAATAAGTCTCTATTTGTAATTTTCGGTTCCTACTTTCAAAAATCATTGTCAGCAATGAGCAGAAAAATGCGGCAACCCTTCTTCTAGCAAAATCTGTACAGTTTGCCAAGAGATTAATGGGCATAGTGGGACGAAGCACTCTGCTTAGCGGTCATGCCAGACTGGCATTACAAACTGACTTAAAGTATTCATCTAAAAACCAGATGGGCGAAACTAGAGTTTTTTCCTTAATTTAACAATTTTGAAACAAAAAACCCTATTTGTTAATACCATCTATATATATATATACTACTATAAAATTGCTAATAATTAATTGTATTTGAATGAGGTGATTCAGGAGGAAAATTAACTTTCATAATGATAACAATAATGCTGCCATCTTACTTATCATATGCCTTTTCAAAATTTGGATATTTTGATGAAAATGTTTAAAACAATCAAAACTCATAATTTTAGTTCTTCAATCATAAAATCTTGCCTCATCACATTTTTGAAAAAAGGTTTTTACAGTCCATTCGACGTAAATTTTGAACCTAATGTCACTTATTATCTTTAATGAACATAATAACCATCGCCGTTTATATTTAATATTTTGCTTAAAATGCATTATCTTAGGGCTAAATGTACAATTTAATGTGCTTTATACCATGATTAAGGCACAGTGCATTTACAAATGATTAGTTTTTTTTAAATCATCAAATGCTATTTTAATTATCAGTTGGATCCACGGAACGAATTGTGTCTGTATTGAAAACAGTGGTAAAAAGTGGTTCTAGCTGTCAGAGTGTGTTTTATAAATATTAATTTCTCTTCTAATCATTTCGCTTTCTTTCTTTCTTCTGATTGAAATACTCAAATGTGGCATTAATTAACTTGATTACTATTAAAATAAGTTAGCCATGGTGTTAGGCCGAAGTAATATGGCTAAAATTCATCGACTGCGATGGAATTTGTTTTTAAAATGGGCTCAAAGGTGTATTCAATTCATTATCACCAAAGGTAATGCCGAGATTAACATCATGGGTGTGCTCCAAACATTAAGTCAGTCTTGCATTAAATGCTCTTACCTCATCAAAGTCAGGTGGCAACTGGGTTCAGGACTTCTTCCATTCAAACTGTTAACGAGGAAATTTTCTATGCTTTAACAACAATTAAAGCCGACGACATTCTCTAATACTTCTAATTTACATCAAGTGATAACATATGCCTGTGCCTTCTACTACCCATCCTAACTTCTCGGTGCTACACCCGAACCAAAAGAAAAATTAAATTTACATATGAGCCACAACTTTATTTTGAATAAGAAATCTTCACCGAGAACAGAATAAGGGGATCGAAAAGGTCACAGCTGAGATAATTTCGAAGAAGTCCTCCCTTCTTAACCATTCAGACACTAGAGACTGAGTCCATCGGCCCCCTTTAGGTCAATCTGCCGGCATCGGCGTCAACCTCTGAGACAGAACGAAGACGTGTCACCTACCTTCTCTGAAGAGACAGAAAACACACTTCCAAGCAGCACACTTACCTCTGCACCTTGCCATTTCGAGCTAAAGAGACATACAAACCACTACATCTGAGCAATGGTTCCAGACACACTGTTATAATTATTGAACTTTAATCCAAATCTATAGACACATTTAAGGCAAAACTGGGCTTTGAAAACTAAGCGAAAAACTTCATCGAAGCTGCTGCTGCAAGACGGCATTACCGATTTCGTTAAAGAAATATTGTCTCAAAATTGGTGCCTTTTAGGCAGCAAGTAGCACACACGATCTCAAAGCTACAGCAAATGTATGGCTCAATTTGTCAATGCTAGGCAACTCTGCAATGGGCGAGTGGTAGCAAAGGTGGCATATTATGAGGCAGGGTTAGCTGAGAAGAGCTCAATTAGCTATAAGGTAGTATGTCAAATACCTTGAAGAGTCGCGCCAATTGACTGACATAGCAATCGAATTCTACAATACGAGGAAACAATGCTTTAGAGATTTCAACTAGCCGCTTTCTCAGGTTAAATATCTATCAGTCAGCTATATTTGTTTCTAATCTCGTGAAAACGTAACAACTACCTAATTGCTTCAACATGGTTCAAATTTTACCAAATTATACTCACCTCATTATAAATCGAGACAGTCTGTCATTCTCACACCTTTTTAACAGATGCGCCAGGCAATCGTTGGCCTATCACAGAGAAGCGAGCGATTCATCAAGGCCTTACAGACAGCTATGAATGTGATTGGCTCGAGACCTAGCCTTGACTTTTAATTTGTCCTTACGAATTTCTATAAGATTTCTTAAATAATAATAATAATAAATTAATTAGCGGTTTCTAAGTCACATAATGACTTTTATTCACGGCGTTTCTACATAAATACTGATTTTTCAACAAAAATATATTGATTAATCAATAGTTTTATGCAGATAAAACAGTTAAGATAATTTCAATTTTCACGACTAAAATCAAAATTAATTAGGGTAAAGTATCTTGATGTAATTATTAGATATCGTCTAAGAATCTGCGATTACGAGTACATATTTACAAAATATTCAAATGGAGCCAAAGTATGTGCTATTTAGCGTATTTCTAATCATCGTCTCTAATTAAAAACGCTTCCCTACTCCATTGACTCTTGAAGCACCTACTATTTTAGGCTATCCTCTCTACACCAGGGGCTTTAAGTCAACACAAAACAGAGATTGTAAAGAAGACGAATTTCTCTGACAAGAACCAGGTTTAACCGCTATATAGTGTGTCCCAAGCGTACAGGGGTTGGACAAAATAATGGAAACACCTAAAATTTTGGCAACTAATCTGCGAACTTGCTATTATTCTTATTATTCATGTTGTTGGTGCTTGATACCAGTCGCAAGTGTAAAAAGTAATGACCTCCGCCTTGGAAGAGAAGGCAAAAACGTCATCCTCAGCAAAGAAGCACAGGTCTCGCCAAAAGTCCAAGTTGTTGTCTGAGTGAGCGGCGTACTCTAAATCGAATTTTTAGTGAGGGTCCTCGCAAGATCACGGCTCTTACAATCGCTGAAGAGACCTCCTCAGTGAACACCTACTGAACCCAGAATCCCCAAAAGCCGAATCTGGATTCCTTGACGGAAGAGCTGCATTGATTCTCTCTAACGAATCAGCGTCGTTTACCCCACTTCTTACATCAATAAGAGCGCACTTTTGGGGACAGCATTTAATCCACTCTGGTCCCTCTCCCCCAACCCCAAAACATGGCGGGGGTGATCTGGTTCTGGTGCTATTTCTTGCAAACCCACCGCCGAGCCAATGATTCCCCCTCATGGAAGGCGAATTAACAGTTGACACCACTCAGGCATTTTTGGTGACCAATTTCATCCAATTTCATCCTATGGGCTTTCAAGAACTGTTTTCGAGAACAACATTCTGATGGAGCTGAGCATCTCATCTGGCCACCACCAGATTTGAGGGATTCAGGTAGGAAGTCGAGAGTCATAGCCGCCATAGTCGCTCTAGAGGAACTGAGTGATTGTCTTTTAACTGAAAAGATAAACTGAAATTCATTCGCAATCAATATGGCGGAAAATCGAGTCTGTAATTGTCAAACAGTCGATTTTAAAAGTGTTTCCATTACTTTGTTTAATATCTGGATGTGTACATAGTGTGCTATAGAGTGTGGACAATGACGATGGATTGCGTTGCTGCTGTGCTTAAGGCAGTGATGAAGTTAGAGATTCAGGTTAAACCCAAACATTACTGCCTATGCATTTGCTAACATTGCAAGTTCCTATGCTGTTCCTTTAAAATAATAGATGAGCAGTCTAAGACTTCAAATATCCTACGGGTATTGTGGCCAGTAGTCTTAGATAAGCTGCAATATGTTCTGGAATTCGGTGGGATTTCATTAATTTACGATAAATAAATTACGATGCAACCAAACCTTTGAAAACGGGCCAGTAAACAATGGCGATGTTCGTTTAGTCCTCTTTGAAATATTATCCTCTAAATACGTTTTCACTGACGTCCACTTTCAAATCAAAAGCCTCATAATCAGAGTGAATCCTCTTTAGTGTTTGATTCACAAGTGCAAATCAACTTGTTTACATTTAAATATGTTTGTTCGCGCTCATATCACGTGCGGAATAGGAGAAGTGCTGTTTGTTCCGGGCATGTGGGAACGGCTTAACTGCCGTCACATCATAAGCAAAGCGTGCGTGCTCACATGCACCTTCACACGTCACTAGCCAATCAACGCAGAGTTCTTTGTTCAGGAATTTCAACGACCCTGTCACTATATAAACCGAGACGCCGTAGACCATCACTTAGGAGTATCGCAGTGATGGTGAGTTATGCCTGGACGTTTCGTTCTAAACTTCCTATGAACTCTCGATTATTTACAATAATTTATTCTCATTTAACAGAGTTTAAAGGTTTTCATTCTGCTGGCACTCGTGTGCACTGCATTCGCGGTCCATACAGGTAATACAAATCAACTTTTATTATTGAATTTAAACTAATAACGAAAATGTAATATCGTTTTTTAATAAAAATACTCATTTAATATTTTACCTCTGCATAGATTTAACTAGATCATGCTACTACTACTTCAAAACAACGTTTAAGATAATTGTTTAAATGGTGATCGAATTTAAACTAAGCTTTTAATGCAGTTCGGTCAATAACGACTTGTTGATCGACTTATTTAAATATGAAGTCAAACCGAAAAGGAGTGTTAGCACGATCGGTGGTAACAAATTTGACATTTTAGGACATCGCTTAGGTGGTCACCGCTGCAAAGACTCGTTTGGGGAACGCGGGTGCACCAAACACCATGAGGAACAAGCAGAGAACGAAGACAATGACGACGACGATGAGGAGGAGGAGGAGGAGGAGTCGGATGATGACGACGCCGAAGTGTTGTTGCCGGCATCCAGTTCCAGAAGGGATTCCAGACGTGTGATATGGTCCGGACCATCCAGTTATCCCGGCTATCGTCGAAGAACCTCTGTTTCGACTTCTTCACGAAGACGAGCACCCCCTGTGCCGGCAAGGACTTACCGACAGTCCCGCGATTCAAAGGAACGACGACAGACTCCACGACCTCAAAGAGTGAGGGTCCCTCTGTACAATAGACGCGCGAATGACCCAACCTACCGTCAGGGTCTCAGAGAATTGGCTGATCTGATGTGAATGTCGTTAATCTGAGCCTGCAACACATCCTCCTCCTCCTCCTAATGTCCGATTGATTTCAATGCCAGGACAATCAGTATTTTAACAGTAAAGTCTTAGAGATTAATTGTGATTTTTTGATGTGGAAGGGAGGGTTCCTACCATTGAAAGTAAACAATGAGATATGGTCTAACAAATATTTGGTGAAAATGCTAAGTTGAGTTTATCCCATCTCGACACTTTGCAGTTTGTTTTCAGTCTCAGGAGTAGATCTTAGTCGTATTGTAGTGTCTCACGCCAATCTACGGTGATATATCGGCGTATCGCTAACCACAGCACCTCGGCGTAATTTAATTGGCCCAACGTGTTTGCCTATAAGTCAATTCGACCAAAACTTGACGCACGTACACACACTCACACACACACGAATCTAATAAGCACTCCGTTACTACATCTTTCCCGCTACACATTGACAGCGCCTGAAATGCTGGATACATCCCCTCATGGTGTAGAGAAGAATTTTCTAGGGATGAAAGATTCTCGCAAATTTTAAAAGCAGCAAATTGACAGTGTTTAAACACGTTAAAATATTTTCAACAATTATTCATGTGCTTAAGTTTCTTTAATGTTCTCTCTCGAAAGGCCTATCATAGAATAAGGATATGTTGGGAGTAGATCGAGTTTAAATTTCTGGTTTACTTTGACCAAAACGACCACGATTCAGCCTGCGATCCAAAAGCCCACTTTGTGCCAGTTATACCCACAGGGAGTGAAGCAAATAGTGGATTAAATTAACCTTGAAAAACTGACCAATTACATTTTACTCTGGTGTAGATCCAACTTTGCAATTACGGCCTCAATTTCTCGAGGTGTCAATTCGTACGAGTGCTGAATTTCTGGTCCCGAGGGAATTTTGGTGCATTCTCCTTTAGTTAAGACGGTGACCGAGGAGGCAGAGATCAACTCCATTATTGTATCTTTCAAAATGACCATAAATGAGGTCATTCCTCATAATGAGGTTGAGGCGTACTGGGATGATTATTCGTTGGAGGAAATTCTGGGGATTTCGAATCCACTACTCTGAACTCTCTTCGAGAACAAATGCCTTCTAATTGCTGCCAGCTCTCTGGATTTGTGCAGCTACCGACGAAAAACAGCCGTTGTGGGAACTGTTTCGGTTCCCTAGGTGTTCATTGAGGAGCCCTGTGGTGATTTTAGCACACGTGGTCTTGCGATCCCCTCTAAAAACCAATCGATTTGAGGCAGTCCGACTGTCTCTCTCAGCCAACAACTACGAATTTCTGCCTGACCTCTGCTGACCTGCTTTGCTGACGACGACGAAGACGAAGTCTTTCATTTCCTTTCTAACGCGGCAGTCATTACCTTTGAGACACTACCTCCTGACAGTACGCCAAGCATACGAGGTCTGTTATTCTTGCAAGTTTAAAAACATTTGTTTTAATCGCCTGCAAAAACAGTTGTTTCAAATAAGTATATCGAACAAAAGAGTGATAAGTTAAAATCATAAAATTTATAAAGTTTTGATTGTTTATAACATGTTAATAATACTAACATAAATGATTCAGGAGGTTTTGGTTAGAAAACGGATAATTCGAATTGAGAGTATCTTTTCTATTCTGTAAAACAAACTCACGCATATATAAATGATATTTTTAAACTATGCCATATTCCTAGACAAAAATGCGTATTTTGATCTGCTTTTTAATTAAATAATATATAATAGGATAGGCATTTTCCTCATTTACCATTAATGGCAGCTCCATTTGTAGATATCGCAAAAACGTCCACTTCTTCTTATAGTGTGCAAATTATTTTGCTGGACAAGCGGGAAATGAACACCTTCTTGTTTCTAAATTGCTTACTTGGATGTGTCACGGATGCAAGCATTTGCTAAATACAAATCAACAAATTGAGGCCTGTTTCTACTTTAATAAGGTATCCAATTTCGTTAAAAAAGGAATTTAGTTTCGAGGTAACTATTAATAGACCATATTTTGATGAATGTAGTAGTGATCTGAATGTTTGACTATGTCTTCTACTGCATATTAGACTTTCCTAAATTTCACTAGTGAACTTAACCATAAGTTACTTATGAATAAGACTTCCTCGTTTTGTCCCAGATGTCCTAATACTCCTAACGCACAATACGTTAAATTCACCCAAATATGGCCTCCTGCAATGCCAAGGACGGAGAATTGCTGAATCATAGTTAATAACAAAAAGAAATGGCCCGAACGACATATTGACTGACCTCTTGATAACTTGGCATATTTGACACCCAATAACGGCATGAAATGAGCTGATCAGAGAACACTCAATCCGAGTAGAGCACTATTTAAGCAGTAACGAAAAAGCGCAGTAGATTTGAGTTCTTGAAGATACTTATTACCAGGTGATAGAGGAGAAAACGTGAGTCAGTGACGCCCTCATCTCCTCAGTGGTCAAACCCGAGAGATTCCCAAGGCTGAAATGGCACGGGACAACATCCGTCGATCTGAGCATTCGGATTGTCAACTCTCCAACGCGAATGGGAACGGGACTCTTCCTGTACGATCCAATCAACTGGTCCACTTTCTCTGCGAGTTCTTCAAGCTCCATCCGTAGTGCCAGTAATTCACTGAGAAAATTTCTGTTGAGTGGTGCTCCTTTTCGGTTTGGTTTTAGTCAAATAAAGGAAAAAATGCCATCAATCAATGCACATATTGTTTAAAATGAATTAAAATGGTGCTCCTTTCAATTTAATGTCGAATAAATACTCAGTAAATAGGTGCTCTTCACAATGACGAAGCAGGCAATCCACTCCATCTGACAAATTCAAATAAAGAATGAGCAAAATACGGTTTCCGTTTGGCTCAAACTCACTTCTTGCATCGGCCAAGTCTGCACACAACAATGCGATCAGGGGAAGAAGGAGAAAGTGCTGTAATTTAGAAACACCTCATGCTATCGAATATGCCTGCTAACTGACCACGTTACTGGACTGAATTCTAATCTACTACTCACCGACATATCACCTGATGCAGGAGCGTTCATGCCTGCAGACGCAGGGTCTTATGATTCCACGCGATCACTGCAGCGGTTAATTTCATTGGTAAAGGCTCTTTCCAGCAATTGAGCATGAGTTCACATGGTCAAGGTCTCAGTCTACCTTTCTGCCACACGGGGTCACAACAGGCTGGCGGAATTTCTCAGTTATCAGGCTTAAACACACCCAAAAATGCACACCACGTCACTGGGTGGTTATCTTGCTTTCAATTGCTTGCCCGCAATGAGTCGCATTCGAGGGAAGAAACCACTTCTTGGAGTGCGTAAGGCATGTGCTTTGTGATCAGATCGAAAAGGCACAATTTTTTTGTTGAAACAATAGTGGTTTATGGAAGGCTTCACTGAATCGGAGGAAGAGATGACGACCTCGAAAATGATACGTGTTTTGGAGGAAGACTAGTGGTGAACACAAAATAACGAAGGAAACACGATTCCCCAGAACTCTGTTGGAAGTGATCCCCGATTAATATCCATCCGATAGGCACTAACTCCTCATTTCCTATTAGTCGTCAATGGATCCCAAAAGCACTATGGCTCTGATCAACGAAGTCCCCAGAATTATAAATGTGATTAATGTGATTAAGAAAAAAAGTGAAGATTCAATGAACATGCGATGAGGCGAACCTCATCATCAGAGTAGAAACTTGGATTTGGCAGTGCGATGTTTTGTGCAAATGTCAGTAGTCGAATTAGCGGCTAGCCAAAACTCAGATTCGAAATCAGAGAGTAAAAGTCAACTCAAAAGTGCTTTCCAAGGATTTGTGGAGGGACTCAGAGAGTGAGTTAATAAATGTGGTATTTTTTAAAAAGATTATTAACTCTATGGAGTGTTCACCCTGAAGAGTTTTGTAGGAATCTAAATGAACAATCTTTTATTAATAATACGGAGAGTGGACTTTCACGGTGAGGTCTGTGACGACCTGATTTGCTCCTAAATTGTCATCGTCAGTTTTCGGAAGCGACAATCCAGATTGCGGTCAGCTTCCCAGACCTGCAAACCGGTTTGCCAATTTGAGTCTGAGTCGTGTTCTTCTACCACATAAAACAGCTCACGTGCTTTCCTCATGCATCACAAGGCAAGTCGTCATTAACGGTAGGCTGTGCTCACGTCCCTTTGTCTCCCTCTGAGAATGAAGCCGTCTTATTAGGGGCAGTTACTCACTCTTGGCATCATCATCATCCAAAGCTTCCACTACAGCACTAACCTTCTAGGATTCTGCGATTTATATGAAGGAAGCGAAACACTGTGTTCTCACTACCTGTCTCAATATTCACCGATGATCTTCGAAGCGTGGAGTTGAAAAGTGCCTCGTGTTGAATGCCAAGTAAATTGAGTGAGTAGCTCGCGTTTTAAACTTAATTTGGTTGCATAAATGAAATTTCTTTTCCCTGAAAGGCTCATAACAGTATGTTTTGCCTTCATAAACAATGTATTTAATTTTACTATTCCGGTTAGAAATAAATAGGGTTAAGTAACTGATAAGCTTGCTTTATATTTTCCAGTCAAATTTGGCTTATGTCGACTCAATTTTGGGCATTAAAGACACGAAAATGTGCTGCATGGCTCTTGATTAAAATTGCCCTTTTTGTAACTGAACGCGAGACATCCGACCTTCGTGTCTAGTTTCAAAAGGTCGAGGACGCAGTGGTTTGTCAAACGCTGGCAGTGATTGACGCGAGGAACCGACAATTCCGCCAGAATGTCATCTTTTGCACCGCTTGAAGGCTTACTTATTACATGGTCGATCTACCGTAACGGATGTCAGACGAAGTGCAGACGACTGAACAGGGTTGTCTAGTAGCGGAACAAGCAAAACGAAACAACATTTATTGACCTTATTTGTGTATTAATTTTCAATCAGTCCTGTGCAATTTCGAAATCCCACAAAAAGAAATTGGGAAACAATTTCGAGGTAAGAGACAATATATGTAATCAAAAAAGTATTCAACCAAATATCCTTATGGGTCAAGTTTATTTTTAACTCTCATTATTTAAAATATTAAAAAAATTAGATGTTTTGACGATGAGTAAAATTAACAATATACGCGATTTGAAAATAATTAACGAGCCTTCGTTAAGGTTTTAGAAGGGAATTCCCTTGACGGAAGAACACAAATTTGAGAAACTAAATTAGCTACTACCTGTCTGATCTAAAAACAATGACGTTCTGTTTTGCCTATTTTTTCGATGTGGTATATTGAAGTGCATTATTTATCTCATTTTATGACTGCAAATTTCAATTAGAGAGAAAATAAATCACAGTGTGCTTGGAATAAAGTCCACAAGATGTTTGGCTGTTTGCTGTTTCTTGAAATTTCGTTTATTCGAAACTGAAGAGACCAACTTGACACCGGATGTTCCTCTGCTCCTGCAATCAAAATTAAAGGGAAATTGTGATAGATGTCCAATGGAAAATGGCCTGTGAATACAACTGGATACTGGCAGTGAAGATGGCGATGCTGTCTTGGCTAACAGACGAAGATCTGATTGCTTTTTAGCACATCAAAGACGCGCTTTACGACGCTGTCATCGGAATTGGGATATGGTCGCACGAGTGGGATGCTAGTCTACATCATGGGAAGTGCACACAAAGGAGACCTAGCTGAGGTCAGTGCCCGTGCCACATCTCAAGAAAAAGAAACTAAAAGATTGCCTCCTTTAAACTACACAAATCGTGGTCCCATCATTTGGTATGTAGATCCGATCTGAAGTTAGAAGATTATTATCATTAAAAAAGCTTTTTTAACTTTTTTTTAAGAAAACAAATACAAATAATCTTGCTAGACTTCTATTTGATGTGAATATCTAAAGTCCTGACATCGTATTTACAACCTACAAACTCTCCCAAGATTATCTTACTGCTATTGCGACATACTGCGCCAATAAACGAGGTCATTCTCGTATGACCACGCCCTCTGCATAAAACCCTGGATTCACGCTCCTGAACTCACATTTTCTAGCAGTCATGCCAAGTGTGTTCTCTCCTCCTGTACGTTCATTGCTTTAGCCTGTATAGGCGTCGAAAATCCCAACTCTCTCATTTTGCCATTTTTAGCGCATTGTGCTTGTGCTTTTCGTGTTGGTCATCTGTCTGGGTGAGGCTTCGAATTGTCTATTTCTTTTCTCATTTAAGTGTAAAAAAATCATTTTTTCGTTGTCTCGACTAAGAATCGGCACAGAAGAAGAGTAATAGGGCAATGGCAGTAAAGGACGCTGACAAGCTGCTTACCAGAATCCAGACACAGGTCAATTCTTTGAAGAAACGCTGGGACAGGGCCGTTGCGGAACACCTTCAAGGGAAGAAGAAGAGAGAGGAAAAGACTCATATTCCTGTTCTCAGTAGGAAGGCAGCGCTGAAAATATTCCACCGGTTGATAAATGATGGCTTTTTGAAGTGCGACAGGCCTGTCGATGATATATCGGACGATGCCAAGATTCAGTTTGTGTTGGAGTCAAGAAAACAGGTTCTATCTCAGTAGCAATGAAAATATCAAAACGATCTTATGACTTACGATTAATGAGTTCGCTTTTTATGGAAATTTGAAAATGGGGGTAATTAAGTTCGTATTTAAATGGAAATCAGTAGAATAGGTTTAGATATTCACATTCAGTAGAAGTCTAGCAAGATTATTTGTATTTGTTTTCCTAATAAAAATGTTAAAAAAGCTTTTTTAATGATAATAATCTTCTGACATCAGATCTGCTGTACATACAAAATAATGGGATCACGATTTGTGTAGTTTAAAGGAGGCCATCTTTTAGTTTCCTTTTCTTGAGATGTGGCACGGACACTGACCTCAGCTAGGTCTCCATTGTGTGCAATCCCCATGGTGCAGACTCCAACATCCCATTCGTGCGACAAAATCCCAATTCCGATGACAACGTCGTAAAGCGCGTCTTTGATGTGCTAAAAGGCAATCAGACCTTCGTCTGTTAGCCAAGACAGCATCGTCATCTTCACTGCCAGTATCCAGTTGTATTCACAGGCCATTTTTCATTGGACATCGATCACAATTTCCTTTTAATTTTGATTGCAGGGGCAGAGGAACATCCGGTGTCAAGTTGGTCTCCCCAGTTTCGAATAAACGAAGTTTCAAGAAACAGCAAACAGCCAAACATCTCGTGGACTTTATTCCAAGCACACTGTAAGTTATTTTCTCTCTAATTGAAATTTGCAGTCATAAACTGAGACAAATAATGCACTTCAATATACCACATCGAAAAAATAGGCGAAACAGAACACCATTGTTATAGATGAGACAGGTAGTAGCTAATTTAGTTTCTCAAATTTGTTGTCAATTAGAGACGATGATTAGAAATACCGCCTTGAGCTCTAAATAGCACATACTTTGGCCTCATTTTAATATTTGGTAAATATGTACTCGTTATCACTGATGCTTAGACGGTATTTAATATTTTAACATTAAATAATTTAGCCAAATTAATTTTGATTTTATTCGTGAAGATTAAAATTATCTGACCTGTTTTATCTGCATAAAACTTTTGAGTAAACAAAATATATTTGTTGAAATATCAGTACTCATGTAGAAACGCCGTGAAAAAAAGTAATTATGCGACTTAGAAACCGCTAATTAATTATCATTATTATTTAAGAAATCTAATAGAAGATCGTAAGGACAAATTAAAAGTCAAGGTTCGGTCTCGAGCCAATCACATTCATAGCTGTCTGTAAGACCTTAATCAATCGCTTGCTTCTCTGTGATAGGCTAACGATTGCCTGGCGCATCGATTAAACAGGTGTGAGAATGACAGACTGTCTCGATTTATAATGAGGTGTGTAACATTTGGTAAAATTTGAACCACGTTGAATCAATTGAGTGGTTATTACTTTTTTACGAGATTATTAACAAATATAGCTGACTGATAGATATTTCACATGAGAAACCGGCAAGTTGAAGCCTTTAAAACGTTGTTTCCTCGTATTTTAGACTTCGATTGCTATGTCAGGCACTTGGCGCGACTCTTCAAGGTATTTGAGATGCTACCTTGTAGCTAATTGAGCTCCTCTCAACTAACCCTGCCTCATAATATGCCATCTTTGCTACCACTCACCCATTGCAGAGTTGCTCAGCAATGACAAATTGAGCCATACATTTGCTGTAGCTTTGAGATCGTGTCTGCTACTTGCTGCCTAAAGGGCACCGATTTTGAGACAATATTCCTTTAACGAAATAGGTGGTTTCCATCAAAAGCAGTGTCATGATAGTACGTGATACGTCTTCTCTCTGTCTCAGAGGTTGATGCCGATGCCGGCAGATTGACCAAAATGGGCCAGATGAACTCAGTCTCTGGTGCCTGAATGGTTAAGAAGGGAGGACTTCTTCGAAATTATCTCAGCTGTGACCTTTTCGATCCGCCCTTATTCAAAATAAAGTTGTGGCTCATATTTTAATTTAATTTTTCTCTTTGTTCGGGTGTAGCACCGAAAAGTGAAGAGGGGTAGTGGAAGGCACAGGCATACGTTATCACCTTATGAATTAGGCGTATTAGAGAATGTTGTGGTCTTCAAATGTGTCGGAAGGTGTGATATGTTCGAAAAATTATATTTTAAAATTCGATATATTAAAATTTGTACCTATTATATTTTGAACTTGTTTGAGTTATCATAGTAAGCAGACAGCATTCGATTTCTGAATGTGTTACCGAAGCGTAAGGTAGAAACTTCTGTTGCTGATCCTTTTTGGTAGCAAACTTAAGCTAAATTTCGAAAGAAATTACATGGTTTTATCTTGGTGGAATAGACACACACATTAGAAAGGATTTCTGCCTTCGCCAGACACAGAATAACTAAAATTGCCAGTTTTCAGAATGTTGCCATTGAATCACTGTCTTGTAAAGAGTTAGTTGGTTCTTGGAAGATCCCTTTATAGCTGAGCAAAATCCCAAAATGTGGGTGATAAATTGTTGTCCTAGAGGTAAACACGCTGTGCTGCATCTAAATTCGGCTTTAATTGTTGCCAAAGCATAGAATGGAAGAACTCCTGAACCCTGTTGCCACCTGACATGCACCTGTGATTGTGTTACACAATACTGGGTGTAATTTAAAAATAGGCTAATTTTTGCTGTGTAGGCCATTGCATCATTATATGGATGGATTTTTCCACATGAAATGAATTGATTCTCTGTTAGACTCCACAAAGAAAGTGCTGCATTAAATACAGAATGTTGTTTGATAATTCATTGGATTTTTTAATTATCACACATCATTTTGAATTTATCGCCACACTACTCAGCTGGTTACACGGCCGCACTTAATATCGAGTGTGCAGTCGCCCTGAGTCAACGATGTCACAAGCTAAGCATCGATCGTTCCTATCGATCCTTAATGTTATTGGTCCAGCCGTTGACCAATGAATCCGGCAACCCGTGATTTTGGTGCCTAAAATTACAACTTTTCTCACGTTTTTACAAGTCTTTGTTTACTGGCTGATAGCGAATATTTTAATCAAAGGGAAGTGGATGATAGGGCAGAGGAAGGTAAAAATCCGTAATTGGGACTCCATAAAATGAAACACAACTCTGTGAATAGTACAGTTATTTTCATCAGTTCAAATTCGTTTTCATCTGTTCATTGTCTATATTACAATGACTGGTATTAAATGAAATAAAAATTCCCAGTAAACTGATCTTTTCCCGACGATATTTTTCATTGTAGAGTCACATGCTTCAAGGACGCAATTTTAACCTTGATCAGTCACATTTTTTTCATTATTTTCGTAAACAGCTGACTCTCAATTCGAAACCGCGTTGTATCATGCCTATTGCATCAATAGTCAAGCTTTTTCGTCTACGTAAATGTACAAATGAAGAGATTACAAATGCATCAAATGCACTAATTGTGGGGCATTAATCTCAGGGATTGACATTTAGTCAATGTTTTGAAATGTGCTAAAAGTACTCAAGGACATTTCAAAGTGCAACATCTCCTCACTCAATCGTGAAGGTGAGGAAAAGAGGAATAAAAATTACCTGATATGCGGAAAAGGGAAAAAATTCATTTTTAATGAAACAATCAGACATCAAAATAAAGTAAAAATGATTTCTGTTTAAGACTCCTCCAAAGTCCCTGGGACTATTGTGGAGAGAATAATTAGGCGTCAAAAGCAGACGACGTGATCGCTCTAGAAAGTCTACCCAAGAGACATCGTTATTCGGGCTCTGTCGCATTAACTCAATGTTTCAGTTTTACCTAGCAAATGCCAAATTTACTGTAACTCAGGCAGAATCACAGAGGTCAGCTTCTCATAGAAATGGCTCTCAAAAATAGTCCGATAAATGCAGAAAAACTTCTGCTAGAGCAAAACCGTGGTACCTTTCCAATGCGACAAAAATTGGCATGTGGAGGAGGACTTGGCTTGTATACTTGTAGAAAGACACCCGTTATGGAGACACGCAAACTTACTTTAGCCTGCATTTCTAGAAGATGCTTGCATGAAATTGTTGAGCATTGAATGACAAAGGTAGAAAAAGCTGCCTTTTTCGGGTGAAATATCTCATGTTAGGGGTTTTCAGCTCTTGACAGCGGTTGTGCGATTTCAAATGAATGATCAAGCACAACTGGAACGAAATCGGTAAATTTGTAAAATATAAATGTATCTATTTTGCAAAAGGCGTATGATGAAAAGGAGATAAAATCTCATATGTGGTAAAAAATGCAATGAAATCTGTTTTCTTATTTCTCTAATTTACGTCGAATGGACTGCAAACACCTTTTTTCGAAAAATGTGATGACGTAAGACTTTATGACTGAAGAACTGCAATTATGAGTCATATTTTTTCATAAAAGTTGAGTATAATTTAAATAATATAAACTTTTGAAATGACATTTAAGTCAGTTTGTGATGCCAGTCTGGCATGACCGCTAAGCAGAGTGCTTCGTCCCACTATGCCCATTAATCTCTTGGCAAACTGTACAGATTTTGCTAGAAGAAGGGTTGCCGCATTTTTCTGCTCATTACTGACAATGATTTTTGAAAGTGGGAACGGAAAATTAAAAATAGAGACTTTTTCAAGTATTCATTTTCGCCAAATATCAGAGTAGAAAATTGTACATTGTTGATTCATTTGTCGATCTTTATTAGTTTACAAAATGTTGTAATAAAACACTAAGATTAATTGTTTAAAGCGATGTGACTGGGTCGTATGAACAGTTAACAGACCGTAATGTCAATACTAGTGTTCTTTTGCACATTTCAGCTTTCAGTGTTGAAATAATGGGGTTGCGCAAATCATACGTCTGTAAATGCAACAGAAAAACGTTTGTTGAAGCTGAAAAGCCCTTTTAAATAATAAAAACAAGATTCTAGGAGTCTACGACCAAAAAATCGAATTTCCAGCAGTTTTGTTAATCAGGTTGAAGCAATTGAGAAGTTTAATCTGGAACAAATCTCACTGTTTCATTTGTATTATCTTGCAAATTTAAACACAATATCGAATAGCTAAGAAAAATCCTTAATAGAATGTTACCCTCCACAACAAAGCAAGTTAACAAAACAAATGCTTCGAAGACAAATAACCATTTAAAAATATTTTGTTTGCTTTTGCATTGACAACCTTGGAAAGAGTGAAGTGCCTTGGCTAACTTGCCATTTTTTCCAGCATTAAAATAAGGCAGACTACATTTACTTTACACTTCGCGAAAGGCAATTGTAATTGCAATTTCGTTTAAATAAATACCAATTTATGGCAATGAAATCACTCAGTTTTTGATCACGTGTAAACTTTATAGAGTAAATCCATTAGTATAAGATTGCTTAACCAATTTTAGTAGAAACCAAAAGTCTATGTCTTTAAGTTGGAAGGGAAAAACCTTTGGGATGCTTAGAAAAGCATTTGGAAATGTTTCAGCATGGGTTGAATTGTAAAGAGAAAGATAACGCCTGGGAAGTTTTTAAAGATAAATTATTTAGGATTACTAAATTGTTTATGTAAATGAATTGGCACAAATTTGTAAAGGTTATTGTCATACGTAAGACTTATTTTCCTTCGTACATATTTTTCACTATATCTTTGGCACAAGATGAAGGTTAACAACATTGCTTTAATTATCATTTGTTACTCTTAATTATAAAATTTCGTTGTATGGTTGTTTCTGCAGACATGGCACATTTAAGAATGAAATATTTCTGATACTGTGCATCATTTAAAAGGTATGCTTAAATTGAAAACAGTATTATAAACATTATTGTTAGTTTATATTTTTAATATTTAATATAATTAAGCTTTATAGGGCAAAATTTTGCAAGCCATATGTGTTTATAACACAAAGTGAAATTTGTCCTACAATGCGAAATTATGTTACGCGTTTTTGCTTATCTATACTCCAGTGCTCTTCGCAAAATATGTTATTTTGCACTTTTAGTATCATAAATGCATTACTTAAATCCTCTGTACTTTAAATTTATTTTAAGAATAGACAGGGTATTTCAAAGTTGATTTATTGGTATGATGAGTACTAACTTTATCTTTCAATTATCAAACTGTTATTATAACCTGTTCCCTAAAGGATTAAGCTGACGGGCAGATTAGTAAGCTAGATTATAAATCTTCCTCATTTCGTTTTAATGATACATACATATTAAAACAGGGTGTCGTTTTCTAGACATTTTTAGATGCAATTGAGGGAAATTTTTGTCACGAAAACTTTTACTTTTAATCCTAAACACCTGTTTATGGGAGATATGTGATATTAAGTTAGTTATTAGGCTGAACTAGCAATGAATCCATCTTCTTAACAAACTAATCAAGTACATTCTGAGATTGAGGTATTGTATATCTCCAAGGAAGCTCAAATTTGCTAAGTTTTTGCGACAGTGATATCTTCACTGATATAAAGCGGATTCCTAACTATTAATATTTAGCTCTATGATTGTTGAAGGAATGGTCTTGGCTCTCCGTTAGAAACATCACAGGGTATTTTGGGAGTCACCGTTGGAAATATAAACTACTCCCTGTTATCTGGAGTCCATGAAACATAGTTGGCAGTAAGTTTAGGTCAAAAATGGCGTTACTTTGCAAACTATAGAAATTAGTAATGGGAAAACGGAAATCTCATTTCTTCAACATCAAGGTCCTTTTTGTTCTTATAGAAAGGCTTTTGGACCTTGAAATGCGAAAATCCCTACAGGGCAAATCAGCCAAAACCACTCCATCAGCAGCCCCTGAACACCTTCAAACACAGTTCAAGTTTAGGTTAATTTGCCTCATCATGAAACACCGCTAGCATACAGGAGCGTCAGTCAAGGTCAGTATAATTGATACCATCTAATTAGAAGTGACAGCATTGAATATGAATCGAAAAAATGACTCCAATTCGACCTTATTCTGACAAGAGACTGACTTTCACATTTTTAAGTGAGGTCTTCACTGATTGAAAACACATGTTTTGAAAAAAAACACACCCACACCAGCACAAACTGAAGCCTAATGCAAAATTGCATCGGATTTTATATGTCAAAATCAGCATTCTTACCAAAAAGTGAAAGAAGCTTCTTCGATATTAAGGTATTCCATAAGCAAGCAATTTTACATCTCCAAAGTGATTCATATACAAAGATAACCTATTACTCATTAGTAAATTCATTATTCAATTCTTCTCTCTGCAATCCCGCACTTGAATTCATGATGTTGCAGTTTCGCACGATTAGGTAAATGTTCTCTGTGTTGAGTTGATGAACTAATGTCGATGTTTATATAAGCTTTGTCCCATTTAGTAAATTATTTGATGAGATGATACGATATTTAACCGATTTTGCAAGATTCCTACCTCAAATACTCACCAAAGATTTCGACATCTTACGGAATCCTTTTTTACTGATGGCATCTTTCGAAGTGTTACACACTACCTGAAGAACATTCTCTAACTTATTTAGGGTCATAGTATAGGGCTACACGCCTGTAGAGCATTCCACAGAGACCTGTATAAAATTGTAAGCTTAGTGCCTTTTAGCAAATTAGTTGGTTTCAAAAACTTACATTTTGAATAGAAACAAATTTTGTGGAGCATTCAACAGTTATTCGTATTTTACACCTCCGACAACTAGATTTTATAAAATCTAAATGTATTTAGCGTCAAAACCATGGTCTGATTTATAATCTTGAAAGTGTTTACATATGATTTTAGTTTTTTAGCAAATGAAAATGAGTCCGATTTCGAGAGTAGTATATCCATTTAACTTAAGGGAATTAAACTCAGATGATGGAAGTGTTTCCAAGCAGAATATGTCAGTTTGAAAGTAAACCTAATTCTTCTCGTTGAAAGCAATGCCAATTTTACAAATGTACATAGCACTTTACTAAATGCTTTAAATTAAATACTCTTCGTTGTTTTTGCTGTTTTTTGAGACAAATAATTTATCTTCCTAGACTACTTATTTCGACGGATTTAATAACAAAATCAGTACTGAAAACCAAGATGTATTTTTGAATGAAAACAAGCAAAGTTATTATTACTTTTAAATAGATAGGTAAAACAATGACAAAAGACATTTTGTTTTGAAGAAAAAACAATTGGAGAGGTTTTTTCTGTAATTGAAAAATGATTATTTTGGAAGCTCCAAAAACTTGCAATTACCTCCTTAGCAGCAGGTAAGTATTTTCAAACTCAAGAAGGCACCACAGGTAGTGGTCGATTCACACCTCCAAGTCCAGCTAAAATTTAATTTCATCAAATTAATGAAATATTAATTTTTCGTTGCGGACCAAAAATGGCATCTATATGATAGTATGGACCTGTTTGATATGTTATCATTAAAATTGAACAAAATCTGAGACATGCAATGTATAAGGCTTGCATCTATATATTAGCAATCCTTTAAAATAAAAACTCACGGAATGTTATGGACCCATTTGCAATTTGTTGCAATGCCTCATCCCCTTTAATTAAAATGTCCAATATTTTATACTCTTTCATTATTTGGAATTTTATTGAACCACTCATTGTGTTTGTAAACAGGTTATGATATGAGATAATAACATTGAATTTATCACAAATAACGAAATGGGACGTTACATTTGCTATCACCACCGGAGCCATCTAAAAAGGATAAATTTTATTCTTTCTCTTGGCAAAAATTGTATTGCCTTTATTAGAATTTATTTGACTTTATTTGTTAACATAAAATACTAATAAATATGTATTAACTACATAAGAAATGCAACTAACCAGGCCATTCGACCGCCGATGTGGCAGTGAAGATGCCAATTAGGAGGATTGCGCAGAGCTTCTGGAATTTTTTGAGCAAAATATATTTGGGCAATTATATCAATAATTTTTAACAGTCAATAGGTTACCAGCATCGTGTTTTTTCGGAAATACAGTTTTACAATCGTCTAGGCCATTTATAGATAAAATCGTGCAAATCACCTCCCGGCTGACCAATCATCTCACAGCGCTTCTTACATGTCTATTGGTGATTAAAAATCAACTGATTTGAAAAAACAACATCATTTTAATTCGGTAGATAGTTTAGTGCAAATTTTACTTTTTAAAATATTTTTGAAAATACGAGAAATTAACTTGTGGGTTACTATCTTTATTAATCTGTCGATAAATTAAATCGGAAGGAAAAGGAGGACATAACTCGTGAAAATCCAGTTAATAAATTCTAATATTATTAGTGACTTAAGTACAAAAATCCAAGAAAAAATCAAAACTTTATAACATATTACTCTCAAAACTAATACATCAAAACATATCTCCATGTAGTTTCTTTTATATTGCTAATATTTCTTCATTTATATTTGTTTTCCTAATAAATGCCAGAAAATGCTTTAAACGATAATAATCTTCTAGCTTTAGATCTGCTCTGCATACAAAACAATGGGATCACGATTTGTGTAGTTTAAAGGAGGCCATCTTTTAGTTTCCTTTTCTTGAGATGTGGCACGGGCACTGACCTCAGCTAGGTCTCCATTGTGTGCACTTCCCATGGTGTAGACTCTAGCATCCCACTCGTGCGACAAAATCCCAATTCCGATGACAACGTCGTAAAGCGCGTCTTTGATGTGCTAAAAAGCAATCAGATCTTCGTCTGTTAGCCAAGGCAGCATCGTCATCATCACTGCCAGTATCCAGTTGTATTCACAGGCCGTTTTTCATTGGACATAGATCACAATTTCCTTTTAATTTTGATTGCAGTTTCGAATAAACGAAGTTTCAAGAAACAGCAAACAACCAAACATCTCGTGGACTTTATTCCAAACACATTGTAAGTTATTTTCTCTCTAATGAAATTTGCAGTCATAAAATGAGATAAATAATGCAATTTATTGCGCCACATCGAAAAAATAGGCAAAACAGAACACCATTGTTATAGATGAGACAGGTAGTAGCTAATTTAGTTTCTCGAATTTGTGTTCTTCCGTCAAGGGAATTTCCGTCTAAAACCCATATCAAGCCTTGTTAATTATCTTCGAAAAGCGTATATCGTTCATTTTACTCCTCGTCAAAGTATCTAAATTACATATTTAATATTTTAAGTAATGAGAGTTAAGATTAAACATGGCTCATAAGGATCTCTGGTTAAATAATTTTTTGATTACATATAGTGTCTTTTACCTCGAAATCGTTGCCTTATTCATTTTTGTGGGATTTGAAAATTGCACAGGACTGATTGAAGATGAATACACAAATATATAAGTACATAGAAAAATAAGTTAAGGTCAAGAAATGTTATTTCGTTCTGCTTGTTCCGCTGCTAGACAACCATGTTCAGTCGTCTGCACTTCGTCTGACATCCGTTACGGTAGATCGACCATGTATTAAGTAAGCCTTCAACCGGCTCAATAGATGACATTCTGGCGGAATTTTCGGTTTCCTGCGTCAAACAATGCCACCGTTTGACAAACCACTGCGTCCTCGACCTTTTGAAACTAGACACGAAGGTCGGATGTCTCGCGTTCAGTTACAAAAAGGGCAATTTTAATCAAGAGCCATGCAGCACATTTTCGTGTCTTTGATGCCCCAAAATTGGGCCGACGTAAGCCAAATTGGACTGGAAAATACAAAGCAAGCTAATCAGTTTCTTTTTTTCTAACCGGAATATTAAAATTAAATACATTGCCTATGAAAGCAAAACATACTGTTAGGAGCATTTTGGGAAAAAAATCTTTAAATTTATGCAACCAAATTAAGTTTAAAACGCGAGCTACTCACTCAATTTACTTGGCATTCAACACGAGGCACTTTTCAACTCCGCGCTTCGAAGATCATCGGTGAATATTGAGACAGGTAGTGAGAACACAGTGTTTCGCTTCTTTCATATAAATCGCAGAATCCTAGAAGGTTAGTGCTGTAGTGTAAGCTTTGGATGATGATGATGATGATGATGATGCCAAGAGTGAGTAACTGCCCCTAATAAGACGGCTTCACTCTCAGAGCACAGCCTACCGTTAATGACGACTTACCTTGTGATGCATGAGGAAAGCACGTGAGCTGTTTTATGTGGTAGAAGAACACGACTCAGACTCAAATTGGCAAACCGGTTTGCAGGTCTGGGAAGCTGACCGCAATCTGGATTGTCGCTTCCGAAAACTGACGATGACAATTTAGGAGCAAATCAGGTCGTCACAGACCTCACCGTGAAAGTCCACTCTCCGTATTATTAATAAAAGATTGTTCATTTAGATTCCTACAAAACTCTTCAAGGTGAACCCTCCATAGAGTTAATAATCTTTTTAAAAAATACCACATTTATTAACGCACTCTCTGAGTCCCTCCACAAATCCTTGGAAAGCACTTTTGAGCTGACTTTTACTCTCTGATCTCGAAGCTGAGTTTTGGCTAGCCGCTCATTCGACTACCGACATTTGAACAAAACATCGCACTGCCAAATCCAAGTTTCTACTCTGATGATGAGGTTCGCCTCATCGCATGTTCATTGAATCTTCACTTTTTTTTCTTAATCACATTAATCACATTTATAATTCTCGGGACTTCGTTGATCAGAGCCATAGTGCTTTTGGGATCCTTTGACCTGAGAGCTTCTTTTAGTTCAGAATAGCAGTCAATGCAAATTCGAGTTTCAAACGACTAGTAGGAAATGAGGAGTTAGTGCCTATCGGATGGATATTAATCGGGGATCACTTCCAACAGAGTTCTGGGGAATCGTGTTTCCTTCGTTATTTTGTGTTCACCACTAGTCTTCCTCCAAAACACGTATCATTTTCGAGGTCGTCATCTCTTCCTCCGATTCAGTGAAGCCTTCCATAAACCACTACTGTTTTAACCTCAAAAAATTGTGCCTTTTCTATCTGATCTCAAAGCACTTGCCTTACGCACTCCAAGAAGTGGTTTCTTCCCTCGAATGAGACTCATTGCTGGCAAGCAATTGAAAGCAAGATAACCACCCAGTGATAATTGAGGAATTTCGCCAAGCTGTTGTGACCCCGTGTGGTAGAAAGGTAGACTGAGACCTTGACCATGTGAAATCATGCTCAATTGCTGGAAAGAGCCTTTACCAATGAAATTAACCGCTGCAGTGATCGCGCGGAATCATAAGACCCTGCATCTGCAGGCATCAACGCTCCTGCATCAGGTGATATGTCGGTGAGTAGTAGATTAGAATTCGGTCGAGTAACGTGGTCAGTTAACAAGCATATTCGATAGCATGAGGTGTTTCTAAATTACAGCGCTTTATCCTTGTTCTCCTGATCGCATTGTTGTGTGCAGACTTGGCCGATGCAAGAAGTGAGTTTGAGCCAAACGGAAACCGTATTTTGCTCATTCTTTATTTGAATTTGTCAGACGGAGTGGATTGCTTGCTTCGTCATTGTGATGAGCACCTATTTAATGAGTATTTATTCGACATTAAATTGAAAGGAGCACCATTTTAATTCATTTTAAACAATATGTACATTGATTGATGGCATTTTTTCCTTTATTTAGACTAAAACCGAACCAAACAGGAGGGCCACTCAACAGAAATTTTCTCAGTGAATTACTGGCACTACGGATGGAGCTTGAAGAACTCGCAGAGAAAGTGGACCAGTTGATTGGGTCGTACAGGAAGAGTCCCGTTCCCATTCGCGTTGGAGATTTGACAATCCGAATGCTCAGATCGACGGATGTTGTCCCGTGCCATTTCAGCCTTGGGAATCTCTCGGGTTTGACCACTGAGGAGATGAGAGCGTTACTGACTCACGTTTTCTCCTCTATCACCTTGTAATAAGTATCTTCAAGAACTCAAATCTACTGCGCTTTTTCGTTACTGCTTAAATAGTGCTCTACTCGGATTGAGTGTTCTCTGATCAGCTCATTTCATGCCGTTATTGATCGCTCTTGGGTGTCAAATATGCCAAATTATCAAGAGGTCAGTCAATATGTTGTTCGGGCCATTTCTTTCCATTATTATCAAAGATTCAGCAATTCTCCTTAGTGTTCGTTAGGAGTATTAGGACTTCATGGACAAAACGAGGAAGTCTTATTCATAAGTAACTTATGGTAAAGTTCACTAGTGAAATTTAGGAAAGTCTAATATGCAGTAGAAGACATAGTCAGACATTCAGATCACAACTAAATTCATCAAAATATGGTATATTAATAGTTACCTCGAAACTAAATTCCTTTTTTAACGAAATTGGATACCTTATCAAAGTAGAAACAGGCCTCAATTTGTTGATTTGTATTTAGCAAATGTTTGCTTCGGTGACACATCCAAGTAAGCATTTTAAAAACATGAAGGTGTTCATTTCCCACTTGTCCAGCAAAATAATTTGCACACTATAAGAAGAAGTGGACGTTTTTGCGTTATCTACAAATGGAGCTGCCATTAATGGTAAATCAGGAAAATGCCTATCCTATTATTTATTATTTAATTAAAAAGCAGATCAAAATACGCACTTTTGTCTAAGAATATGGCATAGTTTAAAAATATCATTTATATTTGCGTGATTTTGTTTTACAGATTAGAAAAGTTACTCTCAATTCGAATTATCCGTTTTCTAACCAAAACCTGCTGAATCATTAATATTAATATTATTAACATGCTATAAACAATCAAAACTTTATAAATTTTATGATTTTAACTTATCACTCTTTTTTTCGATATACTTATTTGAAACAACTGTTTTTGCAGCCGATTAAAACAAATGTTTTTTAACTTGCAAGAATAACAGACCTCGTATGCTTGGAGTTCTGTGAAGAGGTGGTGTCTCAAAGGTAATGACTGCCGCCTTAGAAAGGAAATGAAAGACTTCGTCTTCGTCGTCGTCAGCAAAGCAGGTCAGCAGAGGTCAGTCAGAAATTCGTAGTTGTTGGCTGAGAGAGACAGTCGGACTGCCTCAAATCGATTGGTTTTAGAGGGGATCGCAAGACCACGTGTGCTAAAATCACCACAGGGCTCCTCAATGAACACCTAGGCAACCAAAACAGTTCCCACAACAGCTGCTTTTCGTCGGTAGCTGCACAAATCCACCGTCACCATCTTAACTAAAGGAGAATGAGCCAAAATTCCTTCAGGACCAGAAATTCAGCACCCGTTCGAATTGACACCTCGAGAAATTGAGGCCGTAATTGCAAAGTTGGATCTACACCAGAGTAAAATGTATTTGGTTGATTTTTCAGGGATAATTTAATCCACTATTTCCTTCACTCCCTGTGGGTATAACTGACACAAAGTGGGCTTTTGGATCGCAGGCTGAATCGTGGTCGTTTTGGTCAAAGTAAACCAGAAATTTAAACTCGACCTACTCCCAACATATCCTTATTCTATGATAGGCCTTTCGAGAGAGAACATTAAAGAAACTTAAGCACATGAATAATTGTTGAAAATATTTTAACCTGTTTAAACCCTGTCAATTTACTGCTTTTAAAATTTGCGAAGATCTTTCATCCCTAGAAAATTCTTCTCTACACCATGAGGGGATGTATCCAGCATTTCAGGCGCTGTCAATGTGTAGCGGGAAAGATATAGTACCGGAGTGCTTATTAGATCCGTGTGTGTGTGTACGTGCGTCAAGTTTTGGTCGAATTGACTTATAGGCAAACACGTTGGGCCAATTAAATTACGCCGAGGTGCTGCGGTTAGCGACACGCCGATATATCACCGTAGATCGTCCTGAGGCTGGAAACAAACTGCAAAGTGTCGAGATGGGATAAACTCAACTTAGCATTTTCACCAAATATTTGTTAGACGATATCCCATTGTTTACTTTCAATGGTAAGAACCCTCCCTTCCACATCAAAAAATCACAATTAATCTCTAAGACTTTACTGTTAAAATACTGATTGTCCTGGCATTGAAATCAATCGGACATTAGGAGGAGGAGGAGGATGTGTTGCAGGCTCAGATTAACGACATTCACATCAGATCAGCCAATTCTCTGAGACCCTGACGGTAGGTTGGGTCATTCGCGCGTCTATTGTACAGAGGGACCCTCACTCTCTGAGGTCGTGGAGTCTGTCGTCGTTCCTTTGAATCGCGGGACTGTCGGTAAGTCCTTGCCGGCACAGGGGGTGCTCGTCTTCGTGAAGAAGTCGAAACAGAGGTTCTTCGACGATAGCCGGGATAACTGGATGGTCCGGACCATATCACACGTCTGGAATCCCTTCTGGAACTGGATGCCGGCAACAACACTTCGTCGTCGTCATCATCCGACTCCTCCTCCTCCTCCTCTATCGTCGTCGTCATTGTCTTCGTTCTCTGCTTCTTCCTCATGGTGTTTGATGCACCCGCGTTCCCCAAACGAGTCTTTGCAGCGGTGACCACCTAAGCGATGTCCTAAAATGTCAAATTTGTTACCACCGATCGTGCTAACACTCCTTTTCGGTGTGACTTCATATTTAAATAAGTCGATCAACAAGTCGTTATTGACCGAACTGCATTAAAAGCTTAGTTTAAATTCGATCACCATTTAAACAATTATTTTAAACGTTGTTTTGAAGTATTAGAATCAGGATCTAGTTAAATCTATGCAGAGGTAAAAATTAAATGAGTATTTCTATTTAAAAACGATATTTCTTTTTCGCTATTAGTTTCAATTTAATAATAAAAAGGTAATTTGTATTACCTGTATGGACCGCGAATGCAGTGCACACGAGTGCCAGCAGAATGAAAACCTTTAAACTCTGTTAAATGAGAATAAATTATTGTGAATAATCGAGAGTTCATAGGAAGTTTAGCACGAAACGTCCAGGCATAACTCACCATCACTGCGATACTCCTAAGTGATGGTCTACGGCGTCTCGGTTTATATAGTGACAGGGTCGTTGAAATTCCTGAACAAAGAACTCTGCGTTGATTGGCTAGTGACGTGTGAAGGCGCATGTGAGCACGCACGCTTTGCTTATGATGTGACGGCAGTTAAGCCGTTCCCACATGCCCGGAACAAACAGCACTTCTCCTATTCCGCACGTGATATGAGCGCGAACAAACATATTTAAATGTAAACAAGTTGATTTGCACTTGTGCATCAAACACTAAAGAGGATTCACTCTGATTATGAGGCTTTTGATTTGAAAGTGGACGTCAGTGAAAACGTATTTAGAGGATAATATTTCAAAGAGGACTAAACGAACATCGCCATTGTTTACTGGCCCGTTTTCAAAGGTTTGGTTGTATCGTAATTTATTTATCGTAAATTAATGAAATCCCACCGAATTTCAGAACATATTGCAGCTTATCTAAGACTACTGGCCACAATACCCGTAGGATATTTGAAGTCTTAGACTATTCATCTATTATTTTAAAGGAATAGTATAGGAACTTGCAAAGTTGGCAAATGCATAGGCAGTAATGTTTGGGTTTAACCTGAATCTCTAACTTCATCACTGCCTTAAGCACAGCAGCAACGCAATCCATCGTCATTGCCCACACTCTCTAGCGCACTCTGTACTCATCCAGATATTAAACAAAGTAATGGAAACACTTTTAAAATCGACTGTTTGACAATTACAGACTCGATTTTCCGCCATATTGATTGCGAATGAATTCCAGTCCATCTTTTCAGTTAAAAGACAATCACTCAGTTCCTCTAGAGAGACTATGGCGGCTATGACTCTCGACTTCTTACCTGAATCCCTCAAATCTGGTGGTGGCCAGATGAGATGCTCAGCTCCATCAGAATGTTGTTCCTCGGAAACAGTTCTTGAAAGCCCGCAGGTTGAAATTGGATGAAATTGGTCACCGAAAATGCCTGAGTGGTGTCAACTGTTAATTCGACTTCCATGAAGGGGAATCATTGGCTCGGCGGTGGGTTTGCAAGAAATAGCACCAGAACCAGATCACCCCCGCCATGTTTTGGGGTTGGGAGAAGGCACCAGACTGGAGTAAATGCTGTCCCCAAAAGTGCACTCTTAGTGATGTGAGAAGTGGGGTAAACGACGCTGATTCGTTAGAGAAAATCAATGCAGCTCTTCCGTCGAGGAATCCAGATTCGGCTTTTGTGGAAACTGGAAACTGAGAGGATAGTTGAAAATAGTAGGTGCAGAAGCATCTTCAATGCTCCACTATCAGGAAGATATCAGCCCTGATTGGCTGCAGTTTATTTTCAGCTATCTACAGTTATAAAACCGCCCGAATTCTCCACAAATCCTAACATTCTAACAGGTTTTTTTCAATTTCATTTCACGTGTCAGTTGGTTTATCGTGGATTGTAGTTTTTCTGAACTGTGAATGGATGAACTAACAGCCACTGACAAAATTTCATCAAAAATACAGGTTCTTAATGGAGTGATTGCGGACTTTTGATGAGGATCAGTAAAAGTGCGTTTATCGTCAATCCACTGAGCTTCGGTTTGTGTTGAAAATTCACACTTTGGACCTTGCCACCCGGCTTTAATCGATGGATTTGTTTGTTGCTTGATGCTGGACTGCCAAGATTGACACTATCATTGTCTTCCGTACATATAAGGACGCAATTTCTAGCCAGACAATGGACAATAGCTTACACGGTTACTAAATATTAAAAGGTTTAAAAATGTAGTTACTTAATTTGAATTTTGTTCTTGAAAAATTTCTTTTTTATAAATTGCATTTCTAAATTACATCTTTAATTAATTTTTAAATTACATCTTCCATTTTAAGCCAAGATTGACACGTATTGCTGTCTTCTGTACATATAAGGCCGCCATTTTAGCCAAACAATGGACAATAGTGTACAAGGTTACGAGATATTAAAAGGTTTGAAAATGTAGTTACTTAATTTTAATTTGGTTCTTGAAAAATTTATTTATTATAAATTTAACTTTTAAATTTTTACTGTATGAATTATATTTTGAAAACAACCTCTGAACTTTGCACTTTACTCCCAACACTTGAAAAAGAAATCCTCGTTTTTTTTAAGTCGGCGCTTATAATTTAGACAGGTAAAAATATTCTTGTAAAGGCCTTCCTGAAATTAGAATAAAAGTGTGATGAAATCTACACCTCCAGTTGCAAATTGTAGTGAAAAATAGGTTATTGGTAGTAAGAAAAGTTTTTTAATTAATAATTACGATTTAGGAGGATGAATTTGGTTTACTAAGGACAGAATATTTGACCAATAACAGTAGTATTAAGCGCATTCGACAC
This sequence comes from Anomotaenia brevis, assembly GCA_030710315.1. Lineage (NCBI taxonomy): Eukaryota > Metazoa > Platyhelminthes > Cestoda > Cyclophyllidea > Dilepididae > Anomotaenia > Anomotaenia brevis. The sequence continues at coordinate 101,308 of JAUOZQ010000038.1, forward strand.
TGACCACAATATGCATTGATTACAGATGTGGAGTGCTTTCAGCACAACTTTTGTAAAGCTTCAAAAGCTGACTTCAACAGTAAAGAGTACAGTCGAACTTCGCACCCTAACTTTTTTGACAATTTTTTCCCAGAGGGTTAAAAATGACCTAGAACCCTGACCACATCGGCTAAATCTAGGGTTTGGGGCTAATTTTACCTTATTTTGAGCCTCATTGTTGATTCGGTAGATATTACTAAGCAAAACCAATTCATTAAATGTTACTTTGGCACGGGATTTTAAAAAATAATATTCCAGGATATTATTTTTGTCCTTTGCGCCCTCACTGAGTTGGACTTAATTGGAGTTATCGAAAATAAAAGCTTTAAAATAAGTGCTTTGTAGGTGGCCGGCCGGAAACAGTTTCTGAATAAGACTTGTAGGCAGTGCCTCTCTTAGATAAGCAATCTTTTAATACGCAAAATTGGTTAACGCGCTCCTAAATCGACTTACCATTTGTGGTCCCAATCAGACATTCTTAGATGTAAAACCCACAGGTAATAGTGTGTCTTCCAATAAAGCTCATTCATGTGCGCAAACCTTTCACTAACGATGATCTATGCACCATGCAACACTGATTCTAAATTACCCTCTTATGTGGCAAAATTCCTACGGTAGAGTGGTCAGCCATAAAGTAAGCGGAACATTATTGCAACAGCTGGAAAATTTCTTAACATTCCAAAATTTCTATTAGTCCCATTTACTGAAATGACAAAAGACTAATGAAGGCACTTGAAACTTTGACTAATCGGTAATCCAACATGCAAACTTTCTATGAACCAATCAGCAAATTTTGCTCATCTCTAGTATCCATTTACATACCCAAAATGCACCAAAACTGGTGCATTTATCAACGAAGTAACAAATTGTGTGTAACCTTTCCACAGTTGCTGGTGTTTGTGAATTCATTAATCAACAATTTGCGGGAAAGTGTTCACACGGAAAATGCTTTCTTTAAGCGTTTAAACAAGTCTTCCTCAATCGATTAATTATGGAAGAGAACGGTTTTTGTCGTGATGGTTCGCTGAAGAGAAAAGGTGTTAGAGGGGTGTGGGTTAGACTGAGAGACCAAAACCTATTTAAGTATTCAGGGAAAAGTCAAAAATCATTGTCAGCTAAGTTCCCCTAACAGTTAGGTTGGCGCAAAAACGTCTTGACAGCAATGGAGTTAAGTTCCTTGTCGGCTGACTCTTTTGCCTCTGCTGCATTCTGTTGTTAATCAAGAATGCTGTCTTCAACACATTCTCGTTCTGAACATACATGGACGCGAAACATAACTCCAAATAGGAACGCGAAATCTGTCTGAACATTTGTTTAAATCTATCCATGGGATTCTCTTGTTTTATGTTGCGTGATTTGCACCGCAGCTTTGCGCCAATGGAAGGAAGTTTAGTCTAAATAGGCTTGGCTTCACTCTGAAGATGCATAGTTTCATGATTGTTTATAAATTTGTGTGGGTGGTGTGAATGTGATGTGGTTAAGCTATGCAGCATTCATTTACTCGATATTTTTTCCAGGTTCTTTCGGTCGTTAAATTTAAATAAGAAATCGGATTTAAAGGACGATTTAAGAATAAACTCAGAGGATAATGAGTATTGTAATTTCAGTAAATTTCGCCGTTAGGCTGCATACCAAGTGTAGTATGCAGTGTAGTATGCCTTTTATAGTATCAATTTACAAATATTTTTGGCATTTAACGATTAAGCAAAACCATTTTCTCACTTAAAATATTTATAATGCATTGAAATAACATAAAGATGCCTTAGGATCCGAAATACCAATTGCTATCTGTTGTTGAACTGTTTTTAACTACTCAATAATTTGAAAAATTCGAAAAAATAGTCTAGAGCGGAGTTATTTTTCGGGATTCCAAAGTCCTGTGGATCTAAGGTCAGTCTAGTGTCCTTACATTCGCAAAACAAAGACGTTGGAGACGGTGGAATGCTTTGCTTTGTTGGCGACTACTTAAATTTGATATAAGTAGCACCGTTTTAGGTTGAGTAAATTACCATCAAATTGAGGCCATCTCATAATGATTTTGATAAGATCGATTTTGTTCAGCTGTGTCAAAATTTCTCGGTTTTATTTAAAGAAGTGTTTCATAAAGAGTTTCTACTTTCGAATAAATTTTTCGGTTATTTATTAGGCAATGTTTCCCCTTCATGTTTATTTAACCTTTTTAAATTTTACAGGAAATAAACATATCCATTTTATTTAAAGAATCTTTCAAAATGATTGTTCTATTTTAAATCAACTTTTCGAAGCAAATAGATAAACCATTTATCAATTTCTAATTGCATTTAAATGGGCTGCATTCTGTACGGTATTGTAAAAAATTTTTTGGAATATACCTTGGAAAACCATGGTTGTTTCAAAACTATTAGCTGACCTCAGGGTTAAACGTGATTATAGATTGGTATTTGTCACGTGATTTGTCACGGATATTAACAAAACATCATCAATGAAAATACGAAAATCATTTACTACTTTGCACAGATGAAATTTATGTCCCTGGATTAAACTCAAGTGCCCTCATCACAAGTTTTGGGGATTATATTAGATATGTTTGTTTTAATAAACATCACGTTTTATAATAAAACATTGCGTGCCTCAAATGACCTTGGGTACTTCCAGAGTGGGGGTTTTATTCATGCCATTTTTATTTCCATTGTTCTGTTAAACGAAATCGGATCAGTTTAAATGCATTTTAACAGAAAGAATATTGTTCAGTTCCTTAAAAATTATCAAATGCCCTTTGGATTCCGTCAAATGGACATTCCGAGAGGACTTATGAGATTATACGATATTTAACCGATTTTACAATATTTTTACCTCAAATACTCATCAAAGATTTCAATATTTGACAGAATCCTTTTTACTACATTACTACACACTACCTGAAGAACATTCTCTAACTTATTTAGGGTCATAGTATAGGGCTACACGGTTGTAGAGCATTCCACAGAGACCTACCATTGAAGTTGCCATTTAAAGCGAAATCAATGTTTCAGGCCAATGTATCATATTCAGAATGTCAAGGTCTTTCCCTCAATTTTACCACCACCACCACCATCGCTACTACTACTAACAAAAACAACGCATAAACAAACCCCTTCGTTAGCATCTCTGGAGAGGTTAATGTACAGGGCCTGACATTTTGCACCCGACCATATGACTTTGTTTGAATGTGCGCATATCCAAACAACAGCTGTTCCTCACTGCAGGCCCAATTCAACCAATCAGAGCACTCCGTTCTAGTGGTTACGCGCCTGCACCTTGTCCGAGACTTATAAAGGTCAGTGGTGGACTTGCGTGGATATTTTGTGGTTTTGTGTATTATGTCTGTAAGTTATTGTCTCATCCTCTTCCCATTCCTGTAGAGGCAAAAGTACTAAGAACTTTCAAATTAAAGCCTTTCAAAAATAACTGAAGACCAGACCTAAGTGATTTACAGGTGGTTTATCGAAATCGAAGTTTAAAAACCCTTATTTTCTGGTTCAGATCAACAAAATAATCTTATTGCTGGTCGTAGCAGTCGCTGCTAACGCGGGACCCATTCCAAGCAAGTTTTTATACACATTTTAAAATCTAAAAAATGCTATTTTAATGGAAAATTAACTAGAAATTGTCTTAATTTTGCAAAGATTATTTGTAATGGATCTTCTAAACTGAATTCTTGAAATTCTTTTAAAGTACTTCAAGAATTTGTGCTTACCTTATGTCTGCAACTTTGCATAAGGGAAGTAAAATATTTAAAATATGTTTTATTATAATATTATTGTCTCTGTTAGATTCTTTCAATTTAATTTTATAAGTTTAAATTATTTTTATACGATATTATTCTTTCAATTAAATCTTATTGCAATCTAATTTAGCATTTTAAAGCAAAATCCTATAAGTAAGTTTTAATTTATTAAATAGAGGATAAAATGTACATATATAATCTTAATTGTGACAAAAATAAGATAATTTATCTAGATCACATTTTAATTAAAGGAATGCAAAAGGCACATTTTAAATAAACTATTTTTGAATTAAAATTTCGCTGATGTATTTTGCAGGGGTAACTAAATAAACTGAGATTGGCAGTGTTGTTCTTTCTAAAAGTGTTTATTGTTTTTTGAATAAACAAGGTTGAAACTTTTCTAGAGCCTGAACCCCACGTAAAATCGATAGATAAAGACTACCAATCGGTATTCTACGATGACGGTGCTGTTGAAGATCGAGAGTCCAACTCACAATTCGACGAAGATGAGGAAGAGGAGGAGGAGGAGGAGGGGAGGAGGAGGAAATCGACCTTGAAAATGACGAACCAGAAGACTACTTTCCTCTGATCGGTGTCTCAGGCACTGAAGGGTCAAAACGTCGAGTGATTTGGAGGGGATCTAACAGCTATCCGGGTTTCCGATGGAAACCAAATCCCGCACCACCGCAAGTACCACAAAAGTCCTACCAGTCTTACTCAGCACCACGACGAAACCCGAACCAGCCTAGAGCTCCCATTACTGTTCCACTACACAATAGAGCCAGAGCTAACGACAATAAATACTTGGAGGGCCTGCAAGATTTGGCTGATCTGATCTGAAATAAGTTTCAGGTGTTTAAGGTACATTCAGACCATTTGAAATGACCTCCTCACACACTATGTAAACGGTTTTTTTCGCGCTCTTTAAATACACTTTTCGTTAATGACTACTTCCTGTTAATTGAATGGGTTTATTGAATAGAGACTGGTGTTTACGTGAAATATAAACACTTTAAATGATAGACACGGTGGTGCCACAAAATTGCTGCCAAGATTACCCAAAAAGAATGAGCATACTTTACATAATTTTATGTTTGGATGAACTTGGCAGTGACGTAATTGACAAACAATTAAGAGAGAAACAAACAGCTGAAAGAAACAGCTTTTACAGCGCCTTGGAAACAAGATTTCTGATGAAGCTAAGTCGAAATTGAGATGTCTTTCGAAGCCTTAACTTTATAATAGATTTTGGAAGCTATTGGATTGTGGACTCAAGATCATAAGGGCATAAATTATTATGATTTCTTCTATGGGGAAAACTTTTGACGAAAACTGTTTTTTTCTCCTTTAAAAATATTTCTTTAATAAACAAATGAGAGACCAAACAACAGAACTCAGCGTCGATGTTGTCTCCAGATTTTTGATGTTCAAGATGATAGCGAGAGCCGTGTTCAAGGTCGTCTCCTTCTTTAGATCACTGAATTCACTTACAGGCACTGACCCTTTTTAAACAAACAAACAAACGAGAGGGTTTGTTAGAGATCTGTGGGGGAACTAATTTTTTAGATGAGAAAAAGATTTTGACAGAGATGCAGCGACTCAAATGACGTTAAAATGCGTTTTTAGGATTACTTCCATCATGGACGAAATTCTTAATCCCAATAATAATAACGCTTAATGGGAGGATTATGTGAGCTCGATTGAGCCCAATAATAAAGGCAAATTTGAAAATATTGAATAAATAAACAGTGAAATCTTGACATACTGAGCTAATCCTAACTGTTTGAAATGAATTTGACAGTTTCATGAGAAAAAATTAAACAGCCTCTTTTCACAACCACACAATTTAATCAATTTAAACAATTTTCTATAGACTAGGAAATTGAGCCACTGTTAAAGTGTTTTACTCGAAATAACCTCAGTTATTAACACCCATAACAAACTCGAAACGCTTTATTACTATTTCCTTTCAAAGAGTACTCTTGAAATATCTTGAATAAAACAGACAAGCATTATTATGTAAATTTATTCAACAATTGACCTGCAACTAGAAAGAGGAATTTTTTCATGGAATTATAATAAGGTCATAGTTTTGCTAGAAAAATGAAGCAAAATTTTTATTACTCACTTTGCCTTAATGTTTTCAACATTTAAATTTTTTAGCTTTTTTAAAATTTTAATCAATAATTTGTATTCCGTTATTTGCTATTAGGTCAATAGCAAGGCATTACTTTTCGAACGCAATCGTGAACTTTTACAATTAATCATTTTTTGAGATGATTATTAAATTATTTTTGAAAGCTTTTTTATTTTTATATTCACAAAACACTTAATTAGTAAAATAATGCCTTCTTGATGAGATTATAATTGGGGATTTATCGTTACTTAATGACACCGATTCTGTTAACTTGTAACTAAGGATTCCTTAAATGCTCGTCTTTACAAATGTTAAATGTTAGAACAGACTTGCGTAAGCAGCTAGGATTTTGTTAAAGTGATTTTAAATTCGCTACTGTTCGTGTAACAAAGCATTCTTTTGTTGCCATTTAAGCTAATTTGTTGTGCTCATTTGAGATACTTCATTCCGGAAAATAATGAATTAAATAAATCCTTCTGCTGCGTATTTTGTTCTATTTCTCTGAGTTTCTTTAATTTTTTTACATTTTTAACCTTTCGTTGAAGAAAATGAATATTTTTGAGATGGGTATCACTTTCATTCATTTAGGCTATTTACCAAAATTGGTTTGTAATAACGAAATTATTGAAATTTAAATAATTACCCGTGAAAATCTTAGTTTTTAAAGCACCGTCATAAATAAATTATTCCTGAATGTTTGATTTCATGTATTCATTTAGGGGACATGTTGCAATTTACTTAGTAAGAATAACATTAATTAACAACGTTTCTGTCAGAAATGTACCAAATTGATGAAATTTAACAGTTGAATAATCAACAACAATTGTCTATGTCGTCCAGTTTAATTGATTGCAACAGCTTTGACAGGAAAAAGATTGCCTTGCCACGTTAAAATCGGTAGGCTAAATTTCCACACCGTCTACATCAGTCCAGCCAATTCGTTGAGACCTTCTCTGTACTTTGGGTCGTTTCTACGCTTGTTGTGCAGTTTCGGCGACGGCTTGGGCTGGGTGCTGGGTTTCTTGCTCTTACTACTCGATTTGAACCATCCGCGCTTTTCAACGCGTCCTGATTCCTCCGCATCCTCTTCCTTCTTCACTTCCTTCGCTGATTCCCTCTTGTCCACGTCTCCATCGTGCTCTTCGTCGTCATCGTCTTCATCTTCATCATCGTCGTCATAGTGTCGGTACTTGTAGTAGTGATCTTCGTCGTCAAATCTATGGTTACGTCGTGCTCCATGACGATAAAGGTAGTCATCATAGTCATCGTAATCGTGATCTTCATTAGCACGACGCCATCCTATAATGTTAAGAAATCAATTAATTATGGGTAAATAGACTTGGTTATTGATTCACTTTGTTTAAATGAAGTTAATCGTATTTCTCTTTGAGATAAACAAGGTCTTGCATTTTATGAGATTAATTTGTTAAATTTAGCGCTCTTTGTTGCTATAGTAATGAAAGATAATTTCTAGTTGGACGGGTACCTTTTTTTTCAAAGAAAGATTATGGCTGTTTTTGTAAACTTTAAAACTCTTATCAATCCTCACAAAGAATTGGCTTTAAGCGCTTGAGATTTCAACCGATAATATTTAGATCATTATGTTTGATAAACGCCTTCGCACCGACAAAGAACAAAGCATTTGTGTATTTTAAGGTATTCTAAATAACCGTTGTCATAGTGATTAATCAAACAAGTTAACTTCGGGATTGTTTCTACAAAAATTACTAAAAGTTTCACTGACCTCCCCAACGGCCTGCACAGGCGATGCCCACAAAAGCGAGGAGGAAAATCAATTTCTGAATCTGAAATTCAAAATCAAACTTTAATCGCTGATCCCGCTGGCTCCCATTCGTCTCAAATTTAAATCGCGAAAAATGGAACATTCGCGAACACTGACTTGAAATTTGTAACAAAAATCAGCTAAGAGTCAGGAGCCAGGCACTCACCGACATGCTGCTTCGAAATCCCGAATGCATGCAATTTCTTCCATTTTTATACTAAAGAGTTATCTATAAATTTACAGCGGAAGTCTCAATTATCCCCTCTAATAACTTCCGGCTAGGGCGATACAAGTAAATGCCGTGCATGCATTTCCCAAACAAGTTTCACGCCGTTTTTCAACGATCTGGAGTGTTATAACTCGAAAATTAATGCTTCATGATAATGGTTGAGTAACAAAATATTTAATAACACACTAGAGACCAGACGCTATTAGTACACCATAATCTTGAGAGTGAGGTATCAAGGAGTCCCTTGTGGGGTCAAGTATTGATTTCATTTGCCTGAAATCGCAGGTTTATCGAAAAAATCAATCAAAAACTGACGGAGGATTTCTATCGATTTTATACACCGAGATTCGTACTTTTAGGAAAGATCGATACGAAAATTCTCGCTAAATTTGACACACATGCATTTTAGAGGAGGTTCAAATATAATTAAATTTCCGGTATTCAGATAATTATTTAAAATAAAATTTCGAGCCAAGGGAAGAGAGCAAAAATTTCTCGACCTACCTGCATCTTGTGAAACCCGAAACTGGTGCTGTGCTCCCACAAGTGCGTTTGTTTTATAGTGGGGTGAGTGAACTCTGCAGCGGGATTCTCATTTGCATTTCATTAGCCGTTGGGTTTAGCAGTTCGTTAATTTGCAACGTGACTGCTTAATCCTCCGCGTTAATGTCCTCGCAGTCGCTTAATTATGATCTCTCTGGCTGGGGGGTATAAGTTGGACAACAAATTAAGCTGATGCTCCATCTCGCTAAATGTAGGCAATTTAGGAGAGGAATTTGGTCTAATCACCAAATTGAGAGGTCTGTTTACTTGCGATGATTCCGAAAAACTTCGCGGTATTTTGCACCAAATGAGAAAGTTTTGATGCATATTAGCTAGAGCAATGACCTTTTGAAGTATGAACGTCGTTTCTGAGGATCAATCTAATAAAAGCAACCTTTTATCGTCAAAATAACGCCATGGTGATCATGGGACTTTGTTGGGTACCCATAAAGTCACTTGCTTAAATTATTCCACCGCAAACATTCCTATGTTGCATAAACTGGAGGGATTTTGTCTTTTTTTCACAAGATCTTTTCAAACAAAAGTATCGAAGTTTTATATCCGCTTTGCTTATACCCATTTCGCCAAGTAGAAAGTAAGCCTTAACCTTTCTAACCCATAAATTTCTGCTCAAACCTTTCAGCATAAATGCATTCAAAGTTTTTCTTCAACCTAGAAGCATTTATTATTTTGAAAATGAAACCATTAAGCACTGAATAAGCCTGGTTGTTAAATTCGTGTTCGGAAACCATTTGATTTTCTCTTCACTAATACCAAACTCACGAAATTTAATGACTATGTGCGCAATATACTTCACAAATTCAATAAAACACTATTTTTGGATCGTAAAACATGTTGTTTCATGATGTAGAACACTTGAAGAATATTCATTGGAAAGTTAAGCGTTTGTTCACGTCTCTAATGACCGGAACTACCATGGACTAATCGCGGTAACATTTTCCACACACTTGCCATGAAAAGTCTGTGAATTCAAACTAACTTTTCTATTTATGCACTCCACGGCTTTCTCATGTTCTAAGTGAATAATGCCTGCAATTTGTTCCAAAATGTGAATCTAATGTACTTTTGCGAGGGTCTCCGGTTGGGGAAGAGAGAAGGATTGGCTAGAAACCGCTTTAACGGCAGAAAGGAATAACTGAATTTCAAGCAGCCAATATCTGTAGATTCACGTGGTGTTGCGCGGTTGGAAAACTTATTTCACACTGCTTAAGTGGCAGTTTTCAAAAGTTCTAGGAAGTGCTACATACAATCTTGGTCTATAGGTTCGAGAACTACTTGAAAATCATCCGTTTTAACTCACAATAATAGCATTTGTTAAATAAGTGTACATTTTTTCTTTCCAAAGACCTATTATTTTGTGCTTTCCTTACCAGTATATCTGTCCAATAAGATATATCAAAAAGTAATGTTTCATGCGGTTCGACAAAAGCGTCTACTCGTTTTTACAGAAAGACCTAAATTAACTCCTATTTTCAAAAAATTATTATTCCTAACAATATGCTTAGCCATGATTTATAAAAGTACTTTATTATTCTTGTAGTTATAATTTAAAAGAGCCTAAAACATCTTCACGCAATTGCAGATACTTGTTTGGTTAGTTGTACCTTTGGAGTGGGAATTCGGAAAAAAATTTACCTCAAAATAACTTAGAAATGCAAATTTGTATAATTATTATTTAACATATGAAAAGGAAAAATTATGACATTTATAAAGCGGTTCATTAATGTTCGGGTAATTGGTACTTAGATGCCTCTTTTTAAAGGTTTAAGTTGCTCAACTTTCTAGCGCGAGGTTTAAGTTGCATTCGAGTTTGATCTGAAAATGAGTGGGTGGCCTCGAGGGACTGCTGATAAGTTCCTGCATCCTGCACCAACTTCTAAGACAATAACTTTGTACGTTGTAAATAGATTTTCCCTGGTGCGTTGTGTCAATAAACAAACTTGTTTAGTTCTGTAATTTCACCGATGGCTAGCCATTGGTTTGCATTGTCTTTAGTTTCCCATATGTACACCCAATTCCCGCTTTGAATGATTGTATCAAATCCCCTGATCGATTTTCTTCGCATCATTGTACTCTGATTTCCTAGATATCCCCTAAAAAGCTATAGCTTTGGAACAAAAGAACCCAATTATGAACGCGATCGCAGCGTTCCCGCCCGTTTCCAGCGTCTTCAAGAGGACTTCGAGAAGTACGGGATGCGAAATTCCGTTGAAGGTGTTCTCCTAGTTCATGAGCACAATCTTCCCCATGTACTTCTACTTCAGCTCGGTACATTCTTCAAACTTCCCGGTGGGGAATTGAATCCCGGAGAGGAAGAGATGGAGGGTTTAAAGAGGCTCCTTACTGATGTAAGCTTATAAAAACGATTGTTTCTGTTTTTTCAAGCCCTAAGTTACATCTCGCTCCGTTAATAATCTAGATGCTTGGGAGAGCTGATGGTTTACCGGTGGAATGGAACCCAGAGGAATGTATCGGTAACTGGTGGCGACCAAACTTTGAGCCACCTCGATATCCCTACATACCTGCTCATGTGACGAAACCAAAGGAGCGGACTCGTCTCTACCTCCTCCAGTTGCCGGAGAAGGCAGTTTTTGCCGTACCATCTAACTACAAGTTGGTCGCAGCTCCACTTTTTGAGTTGTTTGACAATTCACGGGCCTATGGACCGATAATTTCATCGCTTCCCCAGGTCCTTAGTCGGTAAGTTTCTTGGCAAGGACATTTACGTTTATTTTTGATACGAATTCAAGCGTTTTATGGTAGTCAAACTAATCTTTTCAATCATGTTTTGGTGGATTTTACAAAGCACTCAAAACTAAATTATGGTGCCTATTAAAGACTCAAACGGCCTTTGATTAGGGTTTGAAGACAAAAAGTGTTTTACTAAAAACTACCTAAAAGTTGTCGCCTTGTTTCGACTGAGCCGCAACTCGCATTCCTCTTTCTCGTTTGTAGGTTCAACTTCGTGTACAACGATTGAGTTCTGTGAACGTTTTGTTATTCTCCGCATTTACAGTAAATTCTGGTGTGCAATCTATGTCACGTTGATTGTTGTACTGCTGTTCTGCTTGCTTGTCTTTTCGATTTACCGACTGGGAAAGATGTACGCTAGTGTTTATGTAACATACCGTCTCAACTATTGACATTCTATTAATGTACTAAGAAACACCACGAAATGGCATGAGGAAATGTTTTAAATTCCAACTAAAAAATGAGATTTGGGCAGTTGTACTTATTAGTTCTCGTGCGAAAGTACTTTATTGATTTGGAGTTATACCGTTCTCAGGTTAAACTACTTAACACAGAGAGATGTTTAGGGATTACGATGAGCCTGGGCTTAGTGACCTGAGGGGTTTCCGATTAACTAAATAGCCCTCTGTAGTTGTAGATTTTATCTCGGTTTGATCAATGCATGTGGGTTTTAGTAAGAAGCCTAGTTTCGTTGAGCACTTTGCAAAGCTTCAGGGACGTTCGGGATCGTGTTTTCATTTTCTGCGGTAGTTATAGTACCTCACGTTAATGTTCAAGGACACATTTATCGAAATGACCAATAGTACATTCGGTAATTTACAGTGATAAAGAATATATGTGTGTTAACACCCCCTATAAGGGTACACATAATATTTAATTAATTATGTAAATAATTAATGCAACTAATGGTGCTGTGAAACGCATTTTTTCGTACTATCTAGAAAGGTTGTCGTCGAAGATCCATATTTATCAAAGCAAATTTTTTTGTATTCGATTTGTTATGAATAACATCACGAGATAAGCCACTCTCCACAGTTTGTTGGGAATCCGTTTAAAGGTCAATATAAGAGTTTCAGCACGTATTTATTCGCAATGAAAAGGCAAAAAATTGTGGTTTGATCAGGCCTGATGCCAATAAAAATAAGGAGATGATTGTAGTTGAAAACAATTTTCTAATAACTGGAAAATGAAAAATCGAAATTATGCGTCTATGGATACCGGAATAAAGCTGCATAACGGACAGTCAGCTGATTACTTTCGCTTGGTGGATTTCCTCCAAAAATCTTTAACGCTGAATGTGGAAGTGTCGAATTCAGGGTATAATAGATGCCAATTTCAAAGAAATCTCCTTGACGACAGTGGTGCTCTGTACAACCTGTCTTGTCAAATTGGGACCTACGAGTCTAATTAATTATTATCTTAAAGGCCACAATATTGACCTTTTATTGAATAACTTTAAAGTGAAGGCTGCCATTTGAGATTAAGTGCAACTTTATCTGTGTCAGGAATGTCAACCCAATAAGTTTGAACTTATTGGAAATAGTGTCCTTGAAGTCATTGGTAAGGAATATAGCTCATTTCCAGTGTGATTTCGAATCACCCCGATCAGTAATGGAATAATGTTTGTATTTTCGTGTGAATATAAATAAGTAAAAAAAATACGGGTTACATAATCTTGACAGAGAGATACTTCAAGGAACTTCGAGAAGACAACGACATAAAGTGCCTCGGAGATCAAAATTCGAGTCAAAAGTCAACGAAAAGGCTCTTCACCTATTGAAGAATTGAGGAAAGACTTGTCGACAAATCAAATCGCCCGGGTGGTGTCTTGACATGTGATGGTAGAGTTTTACGTAGTGATCGAATTCCTTTTTGCAATTATCACATACATAGGGACCACCAATTCCTATAAATCAACACACGAGTGTGATCACAAACTTACTGTTATTGGCTACTGTTCTGTGAATATGCTGCAAGAGATTCAAATTAAGTCTGCCCAGTTTGCTTGGACAATTCGGATTGTAGACTAAAGGAGGGAGTCGCAATTAGTAAGGTTAACCCGAAAAACCTACGCTCCACTTCTCTGAAAAGTGAGTTTTCTGAGAGGATGCTGTCCACACCGCTAGAATTTGCGGTAGCTGGACTGCTTGAAGCGGTGGATTTTAGCTGGTTAAGAGTTTCACGAAAGCTGAAACGCTTATTCGGCGTTCGGATCTCCTTTAGCCTTGCATTTCGGCACGGATGGGGTGTACTTGCTGCAATCTCTCCGTTTTCTTGGGACAATTCGTCACTTTCACCGCTTTTTGCATAGCCTTCGTCAGAGAGAAGGGTTCCATTGGAAGGCTCCTCCACCTTATGATTAACAGACATTGTAGGATTTTTAAAATCTAAATTAGTCATCAGAGATTAGTAAGAACCTCATACTTACAAGTTAGGAGTAAAATTAAGGACGAGCGTTAATCCATACTGGCTTTTTAAAGGTGGCCGTTTGATCAATGTTCAGCTTTTAATCTTTACTTTTTAATTTCTTACCAGTTATTTAATATTTATGATCTAATTTGTGTAGCCACATGTATTTGGGCAGATGTTAAAGATGTTAGGGTATTTTGGAAATTATGTTGCATCCTAGAGGGTAAATCCCATCGCGAAAATAGTATTTGAGACTTTAGAAGATGTGGTTGAAGGCCCAGGTTGTTGTCTGCGTGGAACCCGTAAAACCAATAAAACAGACTAAAAATGTCAATGGCAATGAGGATGCCTGGCTGAGTGTAGGTGTGCTGTTTTCGGAGGATTGGCTAGAATGGAAGACCATCTAGAAAACGGTAGATTATGAGGAAGCAACAGCGAAACAGTGCCATTACAACAAGGCCTGTTTGGAGTGTACGAAGCATTTCAATTACCCCACTACTCTTGCCGTAGATAAGAACCAATAACCTGCATCAACTACGTCATTAGTGGAGGGTTTATCTTGACGATTGATCTATTTCAAACCTAGTGTGATTATCTAAAATCAAGGCGTGGTAATTTTTGATGTGACTCCTATATGCACAAAAAACTTAAAGTGGTTATCACTTTAAAGCCTTCCAAATACTTTCCAAGTAAGAGAAGACCGAGAAAGAACGTATTAACTTGTATTGGAAGAAATGACTAGCACGTTACGAAGGACGTCTTGCTTGCATGCCGTTGTACGAAGTTGTGTGCACTAATTAACGTGCCTGGGCACAAATTGTGACTAAGCGATCTGTGTTTGGTTCGTTCGTGCCCTTGACCTTACATCAGCGCAACGCGTAAACACTACAAACTAACTAATTCGACTGAAAACTGTATCGGAAAGCGACTATCCTATAAATTGATAATTTCTCATACTCGGTTTTAGTAGCTGAAATTTTAGAGATCCACATAAAGTAGAACCCAGGACTTGATTAATGGCGGTTCGTTTAGTTACCATAGTCATCGCTTAAGTTACATGCAACCTTTGCTTGTAGCGAGTTTACAATTAATATTTTGACAGAAAAAGGGACTGTTTGGTAGATTTAAAGGATATTGTATACCCAAAGAACTTGAGCTACTGTTGTCGAAGAATTTTACCCAAAATAGCAGCCACCAACACTGTCACCATCTAGATGAAACTGTTGTTATTCTGTCGTCAATTAACTGAGCTCAATCCGAACCTACACTGTTAACAAACCTGGAAAAACAGTAAAACACTATTCCGCCACTTAGGTTGAAGTGAATAACGCTCCGAACACAGTAGAAAACACACCAAGTATTTATTGAGAAGCATAGGCCATTAGGAGGGAAATTATTAGGTATTAAAAATATTTATTTTTGGTTGTTTTGAGACCGTTAACCTTGGGGTCTCTGCCGTTCACGCCAGGTTCTTACAAAATCCGCTCTAAAAGTGAAAGAAATGATAAAAATTCCACGTTAATATGAAACAGCTACCCCTACGATCGATATTAATCGATCAGTAATTCTAGACTAATAAAAATGACGAACATTTCTTATTGGTTGGGGGAATTAGCAGTAACCAATCAAATTGGCCGAACAGCCTTGGGACAACTGTATACTGAAGGTCACACCCTAACTGGCTGGATATGGCACGTGACGTAAATCAAAGTCTGGAAACTCACAGGACTTCTGAGGGCACATTGATTTCGACGCCTTTGGAGGCAATCGAAGAGACAATTTCGGAGGGAACACTGAGTTGACGCAGTGAAGTGATAAGTCGGCGCAAAGCGGTCACATTGTCGCTAGGCGATCTTGGATCCAGATAGCCCTCATACCAGCATTCCAAGGCGCGGAGCTTCTTGCAGTCGTCCTCAATTTCCGGGGAGGCAATGATGAAGTGGAGGAATTCAGGCCGAGTGCATCGCCAGAAGGCGAGATCGTTGAGGATTTCGTCGAAATGGGCTACCACCAGTGGAAGGCAGGCTTCAGCCATGCGTCGTGTTTTCGCAGCATTCGCACAAGCCCACACAGTGAAGAGGTTTTCTTGAGTCACTCTAGAATTTTAAAGTACATTGTTAAGCATCGAATCATTACCTGGGCGTAAGGAAGGTTGCACAAAATCCCTTAACATCAGCGCGACCAAGCATTGCAGCAAGAACAAAGATTTCATAGACGTTATCCACCGAAATGTTGATCGTTTGCGTGTAAGCGTAATTGACCAATGCTTCAACAACTCTAAAAGGGTGGCTTTAGGGCGATTTTGTGAACCTACTGGCCGTCAAATCGTCGTAAATCCAGAGGACGTTGGTCTAGATTGGTGAGGACCTGGACCAATTTCCGATAAATTGCCGCCACAACCATCTTATGAGCATTCACAATCTCGTCATTTCGAGTCTTCAATAATAGACATAAAAAACAGAATAACTCACGAGGATGTGTAAGTCGATATATCTGCCACTTTGGCGAATGTTGTTAGCTTCCGCAAGGAAATTAAATTGTGGGTCTCGATAAATTACGGGGTCACTGCCTTGTGAATGCGGCATTTGGAAAACCGATTAACGACGCTAGTAGTTGAAGAGATGGTAAAAGTGTGTTCGGAGGACCAACATTAACCAATAGGAAACCAGGATAGGCCAAGTGGGCACAAAAGCACATGCATCCACGTTCAACCAATCAACTCAAGACCTTCTAATAAGCTGAAACTATAATGGATTTTTTTATTTTATGGATAGATTTGCGTCAAATATAGATTGATAAAAATATTTATTTATTATAGCGTGAATAAAATAAAATCCTTTAATAAATTTTTGAGTTTTTTTTATGATGCATTATCTATGCATTATCCATCCATGGCCTTTTGCGAATCGGCATTAAAAAACAAATGACACAAAGTTAGAAGATGCCATTAAAAATGAACAAATGGTTTTCCTATGACAATATACGAATGAAATGAATTCTAACAAAGACATTAACTGATTTTTAAATCATTAGCAAATGCAATGAAACATATATAACACATTAAATGGCTTTTTTAGTCACCTACTCCAGATAGCTATATATGCTACGGATTGCACTTTATTTACAAATTACCGTCTATATACCGAGGGTACAAGCTTAGCCATATGTGCTACTTTATTGCGTAACTAGTGTTGTGCACTGCAATAAATACACCAAGAAAGAACTGTAAGTTGTTTCCGAACCTAAAAAATTAACAGTACAATAAAGTGATGAAAAATTAGTGATTTGCATAATAATACCGACAAGAAGCAAAACTCGACTTAACAGGGTATTTAAATATTGGAAACTTGCATTTATATGCTGAAAATGGGTCATTGTTCGATAAATACTGAGACAGGATAGGTCCCAAATTGTTTCCATGATCTTATATGTGCCTTTCAAAAGAACTATGTGTTACCGCGACTTGGTTTCGGTGATCATCTCAACGGCTGCAGTAACAAAAATGTGAGTCATATTTAAATCAAATTTATCTAGTATATTAAAAGTGAAGAAAGCCACATTCATATCCCAATTTAATTATGGTTGTACTATTAATACTGTAATTACCAGTGCCACTTTTTTCTTAGTTCCTTTTTATTAGCAAGATAGGAATTCAATAATTATGCCTATCAGGTTTTTCTGCACTAATCAATATGCGCTAATGTGGATGCTTCATTCCTTTTTATCCTTGAAAAATATGACATCGTTTTATCATTTTTGAATATTGAGAACAGCTTGGAATTCGTTGATTCTACTTGACTCTGTCAGTGAGTTGAATCACACGGTGTTTTCACTGTGTTCTAGACACCAATTTTACCTTCTCAGTCAGTGATAGCACACGATCATGTTTATATTTTTCAAGTGGGACAGCACACAAGAGTCACAAGAATTTTGCAGTTTTGATCCCAAATTCTTCAGTATTTCACTCATCTATCTTAACTGGTCAACTTTATGTTGGCAGCACATAGTCAGATATACCCCTCTGATTAGACGCAACCGAAGTCAACTTTTGCTACGATTTTTTCCAGTACAAGATGCTTGACGCGCCTTTTAGCTCGTGACACACTGAAAGCACCCACGTCTTCTTTAATAGTGCTTATCTTCTCTCAGTGGGCGAATTTTACAAGGATTGGCTTGCAAAGTTCCTAAATATTTTCGACATTCACGCTTCGCATTTTCAAAGTTTGCTAAACAGATTCAATTAGGCTTAGAAATCCGTTTTTTTACATTCCAATCTATGGAAATGAATTTATAGTCTCCGCAATCTTTAGCCTGCCTCCCCATCCTTTCGGTAACTAAAAGGGAAACCCACATCACGGACTCAAAAATCGTCTTTTTATTCAAATATCAGTCGCGGCAGTTAGCAGAATTCGAGGTCGTAGAGAGATGCTATTGTGAGCGTGTCTATATGTACGTAGATATATGCAAAAACAGAAAGCAAAGCGCAGCGCGAACGAAGAGCTATAACAGTCACATGATTGATGCCGAAAGCGACACATCAACACACGGTAACCCATGTGGCTGGTGACGGGGGTGGCCAAAGCAACACAAATTCGAACCGTCGGTTTCTCGCTCATCGAGACTGTATAGGGAGGGGGGGATGTGTGTGTTTCATGACTTTGTCTTTCTTTGATTGGATGTTCTAGTTAGAGAAAAAAGGAGAGAGGGTTCAGTAGATTTGGAATAGGAGAAGAAGTACTACTGGCGGGGGTGGGGTGTTTGGGTAGGGGAGAGGGAGTTGGTTTAGGGCATGCCGTAGCCGTCGGTGGCAGGTTCAGTGGAGGGCGCGCGCTGGAAGGCGGGACCGGAGGGAACAGTGCGTCGGAAGACGCCATGCGTGGCCACCACCATCCGATCTCCCTCACGCCGCACCGAGAATCGCACCAGCGTCTCGATCAGGTAGCACAGCGACAGCATCGCCAGGAATACCTGCCAAGTGCCCAAAAAGACCCATAAGTGAGTCATACTGGAAGAGTCGTGATTTTGGGACTCGTTGAGAAACTGATGGAAGATTTCTCGGCTCTCTTCACGGATTCATGTAAGTATTAGCTGAGGACGGCCCGCTATGCTTCAGTCACGCAGATGTCAGTACATGACCTCAGATCTTGAGACTTGTTGTGGAGAAATTATCGGAATATGAGCCTGACATTCAAGTCACCTTCAGAGGCTTCCGATCTGCGGACATGAGTATTCTCTTTAGTTCACCCAATTTGAGAATAAAGACCCACATTTTTTCAAGAAGCTTTCATCACCGCTGCCAACCCCTCATGACCGAAATTTCGATGTATTCCAAAAGATAAGTGTCCAAATAATAAAAACAGAAAATAACATGGAATCGCGGCAAAGCATCGAAATTTCAGCTTGTCAAGTCGGAAATTTATGAGGTCATAAATCAGAAGAGATGTTGAATTTGATAACAAATATTGCCTTTACACTTCCTGTCGCCACAAACTTTATTCCACTCCGACGTAGACGCGTTGCTTTTGGCTTTCCGAGAACTGTTTTAGGGCCTGAAACGATGTCCAGATTATCTGCAAGGTTGCCATGACCTTAACGGGTTGCACCCTTGGGCTAAAAATATCTTCCGTGTTTTTTTGGCACTGACACGCTGACTCGTGAGATTATGTCCAAATTCGTGCAGACTTCAGAGGTGGAAAGTCACTTATTTAATTAGCGAATTCCTACAAATATCCTAATGTCATTTGTGTGTATCTCAGCAACCTTTAGACTTTGGATTACAGTGTTGTTTTTAAGACAGCTTGGGGCATGGCCTTCATCACAGACAAGACAACTTCACGTAACTTGGTTTCCTTAAGTGACGCAGAATTCCTCTAACAACACGATCGGGACCTTTGCTTTTTTCAACTTTGCGTCCACTTAGTTCGATTGAGATTGGATTGGACAAAAAAGTAGCACATTTCCTACCACTGTGATAATCTTACTCACGTGACCCGGCCGAAGAAACGAGTTTCTGTGACTAGTGGAGAAGGCATTGTTAATCCATGGCTACTACAGCCACCTTCTTCCAGAAGAAGGTGACCTACAAAAAGCCAGTCTCAGTGTGACCTTAAGTGACCCAGGTACGCTTCAGGCTCTCCCGTTTCACTCTCCAAGAAAATTTTATTCGACTGAAGTTAACCCTGAAGACTTCTAATAGATGCACAATACCATTTTGAAAATAAAAAAGAAAGCACAAACAGTGGTACACTAGAATTATGGGGCATAATTTTATGCAAGTTTACAAAGTAACGATCCAGGGTTTATTCGCGTTTTATTTCGGCTCCACGTGCTAAAATCCCTCTCTCTCGGTAAGTATGAAAAAAAACTACGACAAAGGGAATTTCTAACACTCCTAAACCGCATATTATCAGAGGAGATTTCTCATTTTTAGCGGTGCGAAACCCCAGGATAACGTGCAGCCGATTTTCATTCTTAGCCTTAACGTTTCGACTAAGTTGTTGGGTTTGTATTAACCACAGTGATTTGGGGCTCGCGCAACGTCTCTTCACGAAGCCTGAACCAGAGATCGCTCAGGAAAGAGGGCTGATGAGGTGATAGCGGTGAGTAAACAGCACAAACACCCTCTCAGTGAGGTGATTGTGCACGTAAGTGCAAGTCGACTCGAGCTAACCACGACTCCAGTGCACAAACAACAGGCAGGCTCTGCGTGTTTCGTATTTTGTAGTCGGTGCAAACCCGGGCACTACGTGTTTAATCACATCACACATTTCATTTTGCCGTTTTTACGGTGATTGGTCATGCCAAATAGTCTCAGGAAATTGGAAAATATCAATTTGGCACTGAGCGAAAGTAAGCCCGGAGTGATGAGAATTCGATTCGGCTTGTCACTGTTAGTTGTCGTTGATGTTCTCTGTTGCGAATGTTCTCTGCCACATAGGGATCACGCTCTAGAGTCCGGAAACACATCAACAATAACGATCAAACAATTAATCATGAATGACAGTAAAATGAGATGCCCACGCTTTCGGAGCTCTTCATGAGAGAAGCAAAACCAACTACCTCTTAGGCACGACAAGAGATTCAGGACGGCGAATTAGGCTGAAGCGAAACAGCATGTAAATACTACATAATGCCTCAAGGAAATAATTAATGGCTCTGTCGCAAAGTTGTTTATTTCTTTATCTCTAAAATATGTATGCCTAGATTTGGCATACATAACGGTTTTGCAACACAGATGGAAAACAACCTGTAAGAGTCCACGCAGAGTCATAAAAGCCTGGTTTGTAATTAGGAGCTTCTTCAAACAGTTGTCCCGAGCTGAATTCCAGCCTCGTTGGTGCAAACACAGATTAATTATGATTGGGACACAGCGGAGCCGACGCAAGCAGCAAGAAGTTGCAAAAACTACCCATCAAACGCCTTTTACGCTAGAGAGGGCGCGAAAATTGTTCCACCGCCAACTGTCCTCACTAATAACCACGAAACGACACACATTTGCCGGTTCACTCCAGTGACGTCAGACTAACAGACACAGAGCAAAGAAACACCGACTTGGCTACAGACCCTTGTGCACGCGTGTAACGCTCAACCCCGCATTGGAGCTTACCTTCTTTGCAGTTTTGGACTGCTCAATAAAGCATGATTGTCATGCCTAGCTGAGGTTCCGTTAAACGAGTTTTCATCGCAGTCAGAAAGGTTTAATTTAAACATGCACGAAGTGGCTAAGACGGTTTGAACTGCGCCATTTTCGTAGTGTGTGTGCTCGAGCTAATTTAGAGGCGAAATTGAAAAATTGAGAGCCACATGACGTCCAGCTGTTTTCAGGGATAAAAAAGACCTGTTTACCAACACCTACCAGATTTGATGAAGCGTTTTTTTTTCCGAAATTAAAATTTTAAAAAGGATGCTTTTTTTAAAGTTGAAAAACTCACCGCGGCTGCAACGGCTGCCTTAGCGAAGGGCGAAAAAGCTGATGAGACGATCATTGAGATTAATAGGAGAAAGACCAAAATGCATTGGCAAATAAAGTCCTAGAGAAAAACAGAAAGGTTACAGAGATGCAAACTGTCAGATAACGTTGGTATTGTAACATCCAACCTTGTAACAACGCGTTTCAACAGACAAGGGCCTGTCTAAAGTTAGCAGCCAAAAAAGCTTTTTCCACGCTGTAGAATGTTCTTCCAGGGGTATGCGACAGCTTGTTGACAAGCAACCTTCACATACCCAACCCGTGACTAAGCGAATTGTAAGAGTAGGATTTGGCAATCAGAATGCCAACTTTGACGAGTGAAAACCCTTCCATTTTCCGCTCTTGATGTTTAACAAATCCCTTCGATTAACTTGGAGGTTGGAGTGACAAGTTATTTCTCTCAGCACCAGAAACTAAATTCCCGACGCCGTAAACAAAATCTCTGCCCATTTCAAGACTCCATCGATTCCTTCACGATCAGATAGTAGCCCAAGGGGGAAATGAGCCTTTTGTAGAGATGGCAAAACCTCTTACCAACGGAATCGGCGTGCCTGCACACGACAGATGTCAATTACGAGCCATAAGACACGGAAATTCATAAGACCACACAGGTAGTGAGTCGCCATTTGAGTAGAGGAAACAGGATGGGCTTTCGTGTGTGTGTAACTGATGATGAGTTGAGTTAACTATGCTCAAAGAAATCGCTAATCCAGAGGACCGATGCTACGTGGTGGATAGATGGGATTTTCACTTCACTAGTGGTCCAAACACGTGATTTACTGGATTCGACCATTTCCCCCTAATCACTTGGCAAGAACCCAATGAACTAGCACTCATGTTGCGCATTTAACCACTGGTTTTATAATCTGGATTTTTCACTTTCTAAAAAATGCAATTTCAGCTGAATTGGGCGTTCTTTTAAGCCACACTTTCGAGTTCATTTTTCGTTCAACTTAGTAGGTAAACATCACACGCACGCAAAGGTTAATTTAATATAAAAGGCGATGCAGTATCCACTTACACAAAACATAAACCAAAGTAAATGTGAGTGGCTTTTTTAAGCACTTTTTAAAACATGGGTATTTAAACGAAGCACACACCTTCTAGGAGCCTGGGAAACGAAATTTTTCGTCTTGCAATTTCTTTTGCTTAAATGTACTGATAAAGTACGGTTTTTAACACAAGAGCACGGGAAAATTAACAAACTGTAAGCCTTACAATTACAAATCGTAATTAGCTCATTTTTCGAAAGAGTATATAAACGAAAATAATTGCCTTGGAACATTCTGTAAATCGCCTGACGAATCGAAAAGGAAAAAGGTGTTTTAAAGACCTCTCTACTCGCCGGTCTGAGAATAAGACACGTAGCGAAGTGGGTTCACAGCCCACTGTACCAGTTAGATAGTCTCGCATTACACGACCACATTTTTTGGGAAAAAAAAGTTTTCAAAAATAAGCTGTATTGGGGCCCTGTTGCCCTGAAAACAAAAACACCAGTTGCAAGGCCGCTGGATCAAAGACGTTGTAAACAACCCAACCGCCAAAATGGCCAACCTGAACCGTGAATTCTTTCAAACTACCTCAAAGAACGTTGACCAATCAGAAGAGTACCTTTATAGTAATTTGAGGTGACGCGCCTGCTGTCGACGGTTTGTTGGAAGAAACCAGAAAACCCCCAAAAGTCCACCCACATAACCTCCATAAAGTTGCATCTCGCAACCAGCATGCAAAAGGACGACTTTGCTGGAGGCTGCTTCAAAAGTAGACACTTAAAGACGGCTATAAAATTAAATCTCGATTTATAAGACAAGACGGGAGGTGTGAATTCCGGACACTTGGAAATATCTTTGACCTTAAGCGCTCGACCTACGATATTTAAAAAACTACACAGATATCACTTCTGTTGGTTGTTTTAGAGTAGCGATAAACATTATGGGAATACTGATAATCATTAAAGAAAGGTCAATTCAAAACAGGAAGAAACACGAACTTGACAACGTAAATAACAAGGAATTCACCAAAATCGATGCTATGAGAGGAAAAACAACATGAAGAGTTGGTATTTTGTCACTAAAAGCCCTTTAAAAGAGACTATATGAAAAGAACACGCAAAGCTACGTCAACGATATCGCTTCGTCAACTAAAATGAAATTTCACACCCGGCCGTATTTTAAGGGCTCTAATGAAAGTGGGATTTTATTTAAGAGGCGTGCGACGCCATTCCCAGGAGAAGACAAAGCTCAATTGTTCATACGTGACACCTTTCAAAGCAAATGAGTGGTACAGGCAATTTGATGAATGTCAAAAGCCTACAACTTAAGTTTAGTGGGAAATCACCTGCAGATACATGTTTCAATGTTGCAAGCAGTAATATTTCCATGGTATTTTGAGTAAAAACTACAAGTGCATTAAATGTCGACGAATGAGCATTTCGTGCCAGTGTCCAAAATTCTGTAGACTAAGTCCAAAAATTGAATATAAATTGGTACTTACGATGATGGCCCATGGTCCAGGTAGGAATGGAACAACGTTGAATAGATATCCAAGGAAGAAAAATACGGAGATGATGAGGGAGAGAGAAAGCGTGAAATTTATCCAGCCACCCGATCCACTATTTCGAAAAGAGCCGTCGCAACCAACACATATGAAGCAGATGATTGTAAGAACAATCTGGATGAAAATAAAATATTATAACTCCGAAAGTGTCACAATAGAGTGTCAGAATAAATCAAATACAACTCACTTCAACCAGCTTAAAAATTCCATGCTTATCACGGAGAAAAGCAGGATTGTACTTAAACCTATCCTTGTTGGGATCTTCACCCTCAGCAGTAGTTTGATAAACCTGTCGATCCATTCCTGCTACCTCAAAACAGCCGGACGTTTATCTCCTGTACAGCGTTCGTAAAATTGATCAATATTAACAAGAGTATTTAATCCTGATATGATCTGAGAAAATGTTTGCAAATCTTGATTTATACAAGTAAATATTAATTTTTAAATCCATTACTATAAAATTTATTAGGTAAGCTTGAAATATTGTTATACATAATATTAATTAGACTTTTTAGGCAATTAATAAGCTGCTTAAATGGTATCTTTAACTATCATACATCCCTTTCAGACTTTAAAGTGTTCCTCTAACTTCCTTAAAATGGTTGTGGAAATCACTGTAATTGAGTTTATTCTAAAGATATATCAAAATACTTGAAGATTTAATTTGATTTAAGGACATTTCGCAGTTCTTTAGTAACGGAAAACATTGTGTTGTTGTTTTATTCGCATCATTATAGCTTGTGAAATCCCCAGTAGCATCAACAATCTAGCACAAGAAATTAAGTGTTTCCTCAGTGGTAATGTTTAATACTACTCGATAATGCATTTCAACTTTTTATGCAGGTATTTTGAGTAGGATCGGCAAACGTTTAGTAAGCAATGACAGTATTAAAGGTTCTTCTATCTGATTTTGACATTAAGCGTCCATTTTCAAAAGTGACTCATTCGATGTTATCTTTCACTTTATAAGCTAATTATCAATTTAAAAAATTAGACTAATGAAGCGGCTTTGAAAGTTTGACACTCACTAGCTGTTGATTTAGCTTTTGAAATGATGGATACCATTTGACATTTTACAATTTACTGATTTTACATAATAAATTCGAGAATGCAGAAATACCGAATGATATACCTAGATAAATACTTATATTTATGAGCTTCTAGTCATCACTGACTGATTGCTAAAGGCGCTTCTTCTTTTCGTGCTGAACTACTAAAATCAGCTGTTGTTGCAACGTAAATATGCTGATAAATTAAAAATATATTTAGAGCAAAAAATTAAAATTGTTTTTGGATATGATTGAAATGATGCATAGATCTGTTTTAATCTACTCCAGGGTTGTCACTGTTTTCAAATAGGCCCTGCCCTCTGGGAATGGACGTTATTTTGGGCGTTAGTAACATTACAAACAGAAATGACCCTAATAGCCTAAAGTCGAGGTTGTTTGTTGGTAACCTCAACACTGTACACGTGAAGAAAGTCGAACTTGAGGGAATTTTCGCGAAATATGGTCACATAATCGGCATATCCGTTCATAAAGGATACGCGTTTGTCCAATATTCTAGTGAAGCCGAAGCACGCACTGCTATGCGGTTTGAGAATGGAAATGTGTATTACGATATGAAGCTAGGTAAAGATTTCGGGCTACGGGGCTGATTTATTGTTCCATATTTCTTTTTTCCCCCAGTGCACAATTTGATGTTGCCTTCTTAGTGCCGTTGCCAGTATATTTTTTTGCATTTCTCTATCTTGTTTTTTCCTTATCTATCCCAGATATTTCCATCGTTTATGAATCTAAGAATCGTAAGCGTGGTCGTTCCTTTGCGAACAATCCTCCAAGGTAAATGGCGTTTTTGCCGCTATTGTTTCTTCAGCCATACCTTTTGACGCGAATATTCTTGGCTATTTTGACCCAAATGTTTTTTTAGTACCCAATCGAATTCGGTGGACTTTTCGTTCCCAAACCAGGCTTTCGCCGCTATTGGCGGTCAGTTTTCTCAATTAGGTTTTCCTGGCGCCTATCCTGAGGCACCAGTCAACCGAGTAATTCCCCCGCCCGCTCCCGGCATAATCGGTGACCCCACCGTGGCTCCGTTCCCACGAATGCCAGGCGATTTGCGTCCGCGTCAACGTTTTTTCAAACCCCAGCCTCCCCCAACAAACTCAGCTTCCATGGCGAAGCGAACGCGTTTGGACTTTCCGCAGCGTCCGAATCTCCCCAATCGCCATCAGAGCGCGTCCAAAAATCTCACTGAGATCAGACGAAATAGCAATTCGCCCAGACCCACCACCACTACCCCTCTCACTGAAACTTCTTCCACCCCAAAGAAACGTGCTGCTAGCTCCACTCCCAAGGATTCCCCGGGAGCACCACCCTCCGTTGAAAAACCCCTCGAGGTGAAGGAGAATGAACAGTTAGATCTCCAGTCAGGTAGGCAATGCTTGATACACAACTATCCGTGCAACGGAGCCTAGAGTTAGTATCTAACTTGTAATCACTGAGGTACTGGTTTCACGTGATTGTTTTCTCCTCGGTCTTGCGTGAAAACCCGATTTAAGTGGCCTTTAGATGTAAGAAGTGGCTTTCTGTAAGTGTTAGAAGCGAAAAACGGTCGAGGTGCATGCCTTTTCCCGAACAGAAGGTAAATTTCGCCCTCGAGCCCTAACAGAATAAAAAATTCCCATAAGAAGACGAGTTGAGTTGGGATTCGGAGCAGAGTTCGTTTTCTGCGTCTTTGAGTCACTGTAAGATCCAATAGAGTCCTAAGCGGTTGGAATTAGGCACTGTCAATAAACGCCCTACCAAACGTAACCACAACTAGAACTTGGACGTAATCACCACAAAAATGTCTCATCTTAGTCACCTCGAGCGAAGATGACGAACGAGAAAGGTCGCCATCGCCTTTGCGGACCCAGTCAAACGAGACCGAGAAATCCGATGGAAGTAGTGACGACAAGAAAGAGGAGGGTGATATCCTCATCTGTGGTGGCTGCCGACGCCTTTTCAGTGGCGTGGAGGGTCTTGTGAAACACAAGTCGGCTGGAAACTGCCGTAGCAAGCCCAGTAAGTCCTGCCACTTTTGACTGCTGATTCGTGAGACCTCCAACTGACTGGCTTTCCCGTTTAAGAGGGTGAACCGGAGAGTCTGAAGTGTGCCACCTGTAAGGCGTTGTTTTCGAGCGCATGGGAATTGCTCTGTCACTGTCAAAGCGAGCACCAAATGTTGATCTTCATCACCACGGCAACCACCACCACCAACTCACAGACCCCGCCCCCAATTTCTGCTGTAACTTCCCCAGTCCAGAAGAACCCAAAGCCGCCACACACAAAAGGTCTCCTCCGTCGTTCTCCTCGATTTAAAAATGTCAAAGTGGAGGAGGTGGACGTTGAACGATCAGGCGAGGAACCGGGTTCCGTTGGCTGCAGCGCTGAGGCCTGAGACGTTTGTACAGAAAGCACCCCATTCTTGTTCATCTGATCCCCATCTTTTTGTGATGTTTCTTGTTTTACTCGAAAGTGCCCCCCATTGCGCCCATCCTTAAGTGGCGCAGAACCCGATGATGTGTTTCTCAGTCATTAATCAATAAAAATAAACCAAAATCGGGGGGTTTATTTTTGAATTTTGAGCTGGTCAAAGTTGTTCCCAGTTTATTTAAACAGGGGAGATGCTTTAAAGGAAAAAAGGGGTTGAAATAGTTGTCCGGACTACAAGTCGTAACTTATCTCTTAAGTTCGCCTCATACATTGACAAAAGGCGAGTCCTCGTGGACTATTCGATTCATGTGTATGAAAACTCACCTTTTTTTTAGTTGTTTGGTGCAGAAACTTGTGTGCGAGATACTGCAGAATTTGGAGCGGGACCGCCAACATAACTAGAAATATTAAGATCTGTAAATTAGACTTTTTTTTAATAAAATCGTCTTATTACGATAGAATTGTTTAGCATCAAAAGCCATTTATGATGAAGCTCAAGTATTACAAATGCAGGTCAAAGCTAGAATATTTTTTAAAAGGTTCCTCTTATATGACAGATATAGACGTTTACAACGAAGTAAAAAAATCGTTTTTAGTAATTCACGTATGAGATTCTGTGAAAGGCGTGTACGGACAAATTACGTAACTAGACGTTATTTAAGAACCGTTAATAAGCAGTTTTACAGCACAATTCAAGATACAAAGCATATTTTGATACAAAAATGCCTATTAGGCATCAGAAATTTTAATTAACTACTTTTTTACTGATAGTTGGTTGGAATGAAAATATTTAAAACCCCTTAATTGTAGTTCATCCTTTTGAAATGTCTCGGTCACTTGAAGGTCTTATCTGTTAGCGAAATTAAAAAGGAACTTACTTTTTAAGGGAACTTGATGGTGGATAATCTTTGTAAGTCGGTAGGGATCGCTTCTGTCCCATGAGACCTTCAAGAATCAGCATTTAGACATTTGAACTATAGTTCATATTTTAAGCACATTTTGTTGCAAAATTATTGTTAAATATCGTAAAAACATACTAGATTCCTTACACTGTTACGGATACGTTAGTTAAAACGAAAAATATTTATGAAGCAATTATATATAATACATCTTAAAGAGACAAAATAAAAAATATTGAGGATTGGAATAAAATTTATATATTTGTCAGTCAAAATTGTATTTTCACAAAAGTATCTGGTTATTTGATTCTCTCAAGCTAAATTCCAAGTTACCTTGAGATTGGAGGTTCGATTGGCTAAATTTTAAAATAAACCAATCGGCCACATCATCTCTTCGAGTATTTGCATTTTTGGTTTATAGGGAATGTTGTAGATATATACTTGATTTTTTAATATAGAAATGAAAAGTTAATAAAACAACGACTTCTCTTTCCAGTTGAGTCCTCCGATCCCTTGATATCGAGGCACTGTCGTATGGTTTTGGGTGTTTCAGACTACCCTTATCCCTAGCCGTAGGTGTGCGTCTCTTTCCAGCAAGGTACTCAAAAATTAACGTCATAATCTACTTCATGCGAGTGGTGTTGATAACAGGAATTGCAAAACACCCTCAAGCCCCATCCAGTCTTGGCACTTTGAGTAGATATTAAAGACCTCAGTAGGTGCTGTTGGCGGTCTGCGAATGGGAGGCGAATCCCCATGAATTGCCGCGTAGCCGCTAATCTGGTAGGTGCTGCTCTCCACATAGCACACTGGGCACACCACCACGTCTTGGCCTGTAAACATTGTCATGCATGGCCAACGACAGACATTATGGCCACAGCGCGGTCTCTGGGGCTCTTACAAGCTTTGAGGACAACAAAAACCCGCGAAGGCGGCAGTTAGTTGCTTACTCGTTGAGTAAAAGTGGAAAACATGGGCTGAAATAGTGTCTGATGATGGCGGTTAATTTAGGAGGGCTACCGATTTTCAAATTAGCACCCGAAGACTGCTTTATTTTCCCGATCAAACTCGCTTTAATGTTTATACACTAACATGATACGAATTTGCATAATTAAATCTGACCAATAGGGTGATAGTATCACGGCCAACGATGAGGTACTCGCTTTCCGTGTTAGAAATGGGATCGATTTTTACAGGCATTTGCAGCTCTCTTTCATCGGAAAGGGTGTAGATTTACTCACGAAAACCCACGTTAAAATTAATACGCTTACAGCACAGCACAGTTTTAAAAAAGTCTACAGCATTCTCATCACCAGAAATCATATGAATCGAGGCAAAATAAGAGCCATTCTGATGGAAGAAGTACTTACAATAGGCACAGCGAAAATTTCACTTCTGGAGGGGTTCCGCAAAAAAGTAGGCTACCTCTTCAATCTCAAGGACGCGAATCCTAATGAATTTCATTGTATTGGTTCCATAAATTAATGATACGTTCGTTAGTTAACCAATGAGATTCGCCTGCTACTTTTCAGGCCCAAATATCATTGGTGAATACGAATAGGGCGGTTGTGCTTGCATTCAAACAATAAACTGAAGGTATTTTTAAATAGAATTATAAACCAACAAAAGTAATGGATAAAAACCATTAAAATATGCCGTTTTGAAAATGTTATGTGTGTTTCCATTATTTTGTCCATCTACTGAAAAAGTCGACCCTAATCTTTAACAGATTGCCAGAGTCGCCGCTCGATTCCTGTTGGTTAAGGAGTTATTTTTACAGAAAAATAGCACATCAGCTCATCGTCACAGAAACCCCGATGGTGGAAGACAGCAGTCTGGATTAAGCGCTTCTTTCAACTGTTTCTCCAAACGTACACCTGACTGGATATAGGAAATAAGGTGGTAAACGACAATTCGTCAGTGAAAATCACATTTTTCTGGTGGTTTTCGAAATGCTGTTCTTCCTTGGCGGAACCCAAATTCCGTGTGCAGTTCCCGACAGTTTTCGTGGAAACCGGATTCTGTGAGTGTTTTCAGGAGTTGTGGTCTTGTGAAACTCTCTAACAATTCAAATCTATCAAACAACAGTAATAATAAACAAGGACATTAAATTATACCAAATTTTGATTGCTTGTGGGATGCTCCACAAGAAGCAATAAACACGCACGCAATTACACCAGAAAACACCTCATTGAATACAAATCTGTAAACATTATTTGCATGGCTAAGAAACACGTCTGTCTGGAGATCAGAGGACATGGAAATGCACGGGGGAAATGGTGGTTGAAACACTTCATAGTCGCTCTGGATGTACAAAAAAAGGCGTTGGAATGACCTTGCATCGAATCAGGGGGAAGGCGGAGGACTTGTCATGAAGTTGCCAATCGTCACCAGCTTGGCTTTTATGGATGTGTTTCCCTCATTGCTTTGTCTGATAAGCTCTAGCAATTCTTCTCCTAGACGTAGACACAGCGTAATAATAATTGCTACTAATAAATAATAAGTAGAAAGTATTTTATACTTAAACGCACTTTGTAGAAATTGTGCAAGTTTCTTGTCGCCAGCTGCTAAAGCCAAAGCACTAGGAGTATCACCGTTGTCGTCCTCACAGGCTGCATTTGCGCCTGCTCGAACTAGTAATTGGCAAACACGACGACGCCTTCCTGCGGCTGCCTTATGCAAAGCTGTCTGTTTCCTACCAACAAAATCGCACTTATTAGCTTTCTTCACAATTTACACCCACTTGTTGTTGTTCTGCAAGTCCAGCAATTCTTTCGGGCCTAAAAAGAAGCACATCATCGGTGTTATTCAACACCTTCTACTTATTTTGAGAAAGTAAGTAGTATCTGATTAACCCACCGTTGTCAATGAGGAATTGGACAACGTTGAGACGCCCAAACTTGGCCGCATAATGAAGACCCGAATTTCCCGTGTTTGGATCAACATTCAGCGGTGAGTAGCCGGCATCAATAGCGTTTCGGACACACTGCATGTTTCCAGTATGGCAAGCGGACAAGAAATCTAAAGATACACGATTGATTACACCAAAAATCCAAAAGTGAACTAACAGCTTCTGACGTTATTCTTGATGAGATTGCGCAGGTGTGGAGCAAATCCCGGATCACTGGCCGCGGAGACTTTGGCCTCGGGAACTCCCCTTGAAGGCGAGGAGGGTTCCCCAACGTCGAGAAGACTGTTGAGAGATTGGACAGGATGAGGTGCGAAGCCGACGCGGCTCTCTTTCACGCGTTTAAACATCGCCATGGAAATGAGGATCTTGGGAGGCATCCGTCGCCAATTCCGCAATCGAGCGAAGCGTCCAAAATGTCGTGATTCACCAGTACTGGTAGAACCCGTGGTACACTCATCATTGCACTCATCACTACCGCTACTTTCCTCGTCATCACCAAAACCACAATTCATGAACCAGGTATTAAGAGAGGACTTCTGGAAAGCTGTCACGATGTAGTCAGCAGGTAAGAGAGATATTTCGGGGCAGGAGTAGGCTTTTCCCAGGTGAACGGTGAAACTCAACTTCTTATACACATCGTTTCTTTCAATTTCAACTGACCTGCAGAATTTAAAGGCGTAAAAATAATTTCTACTGAAATCGAATAAGTAGGTAGTATTTTTTTCCACTTACGGTGATTTTAGCATTCGAGGTAGATTTTCCTGAAAAATGACCAGTAAACATAACACTTTTCAAAAATAATGGTTAAATTTGAAATATTTACACTCAATTGTCCTTCCGTCGTCAGGGAATTATCCCACTGCAACTGAGAGCTATCCGAGGATTTGCGCGAGATATCTGTAGCATGTATAGGAAGTGAATAAATAGAAATTCTTTAGAAATAATCCAACACGGAAATGAAAATTGTACCCTCCGATGGCAGCGAAGCAATGTCACCCGAAATGCCTTCGCTTACTCCATCTTGGCTGATGAGGAAGAGCTCATTTCCGTTTGACAAGATGTCAGTGACAAAGTGAGCCGACTCCATACTTGGATCCAAGCCGAAAACTTGACCGTTAATGGCCGTCACTACAAAAGAAACACACCGAAAACACTCATAGGTACATAAACGAAGAGATTCTCATTGAGGCTTAGTACCGGGACTTGCTCCAGACCACAATCGAACGTATTCACAGTTCCAGCACTGTGACTAGTGTAACGGCCTTTCTGAGTTGAAAATTTCTTTGAAAACAGGGAACAACCAAAGTGCGTGCACCTCCATTTTGTAGGCAGGGTACCTTATCTTTGACCACTGTGCCTAGATGTGACCATGACCATGTCCATTATATTTTCTTCTTACTATCCTTAAAAATGCAACTGACACAATGGGAATGACGAATAGAGTCGGCGAATACGATTAATTTCCACATCTAGCATAGGAAAACTTACTCAAACAGCGGAAATCGAGGTAGAATTAAGGAAACGCCTGTTGGACAAAATAATGGAAACACCTAGGAAATGGCATCACATGATATAAATAATCAAAACTTGGTATATTTTCATTTTTACTTGTCTGTTATTTTGTTAGGCATAAGTATTTTTTAAAGATATTCCAAGAATTGGTTAAAACTTTGAAAAAAATGCCAGATCTCTTGGATTTTCGAAGTGGAAATTGTTCTTGGAGTTTGGCTTCAATTATTTATTTATTTAACTAATTTAAAGAGTCAACAATTTTAAGTAATTTGAAGATTTTGCGGCCATCTTAACGCTTCTTTGAGACTCCTGCGTTTTCAAGAAGGCAGTTTAGAATAATATTTGATTTATAGGATGTGTTAGGGATTATAACGCAAATTACCATTCAGTTGAAAGTTTTAACCGTTTTTTACTCAAATAGGTGGAGAAAGAAGCTTATTCTCGTAATTGTGAAAAACATATTGTTGACCATCATTGCTCCACCCTAGCAATACTTTGTAAACAAAGGGTTAGCATGAACTGGGAAACTGCAGTGGAGACTATTCGCAAGGAAGCATTGCAACACAACACCAGACGATCTGAAACACGTCGATAAAGTTTCGGCTGCCAATAATTGCAGCTGAATTTCTCCTAACACCATATCTCTCGGCCTTCTTCCACTACTACGACACAAGTTTCCACAATATATTTGCAACCAAATAGATAGAAATTAGTAATCACCGTGCTTCCAGCACTACGAAATCGCAGTTAATCGACTACGAAATTAAAGTAGCAGGGAGAGTTAAAACCATCTTCAAGAGTTGGACAAAAAAATGGAAACACCTAACATTACAAAATCATAACTTTTGTACATGCTATAGGCAAGTCCAAGAACTGTGGTTTCCGGATGGAAACGCTGCCATCTTTCAAGCACCATTCCACACAACAGCGAGAATTGTTGATGAATTTCACGTTGAGAAGCATTCAAATGAAGTTGAGCATCTCAGTTGGCCGCCACCACAAATCCCAGACCACTTCCACCTCACCATTTAGAAGCATTTGTGGTAGCTGATTCATTAATTATAACAAATTCACTCACTGTCCAAGAATATCCACTTGTTTGGCAAGGTGATGCCGTCAGCTTTGGAATGGGTACTCTGACAGGCGTTCTTAATCTGTCGCCTCACAGCGCTCAAATCCGAGTAGGCTCCAAATCGCAGGTTGGCAAAGTGACGCGCTAAATTTTGAGCACAAATACTACATAAAATTGTAAAATAAACAGCGAAATTTCAGCTGTGACACTCACCTGTTCTCGTGAGATGATCCAACGAATGCAACGCTCCGTTTGGGTCGGGGTAAATAATGTAAATTTTCACCATTCGTCCGCTCGCATTGCTCACACCATGACTGAACACAGATCCGATTAATTAAAACACCAGCACACTTTTTAGCTAAATCAACTGCACACTAGAGCACATTTAGTATGTACAAAAATGATTATATTCTCGGCAGTGTTCTAATCACACAGACACAATGCTATTGATGGGGTTAGAAGTCTTGAAATCTCATTGTTAGGTTGGTGATTGTGGTGTGTGTAACATGTTCATCTACTTACTGATTTTGGAGTAATCGGCAAGGCAATGGCGAAACATGTTATAGAACAACTACTCACAATATTTAAGTAGGCAAAAATATTAGTGGTCTTACTAAGCCGGTGAACTGCCCTCGTAGCGGCGGGTTTTTTGGACAACAAAGGCCTGATTGCGGAGCTGAATATCGATTACCGATGGACCCAGACGACAAGGCTCGCCATCGATTTGCATCGGAATGGTCTTCCGAGTTACCAAGTGAACTTCGGAGCACTGGCAGATTCGATCACCGTGACCACCCATTTGGAGAGTTGCCTGTTTTTAAAAAAAAGTATTGAGTAAAAATGAGACAAATTTCACTGATTCTCGATGCCCACACCCCATCGGACCAACGATCACTCGGCTAATGAACCAACTCACAAGCACAAACACTTTTCCGGCCATAACTGAGAGGATGACTGAAGTAAATTGTTGAATGTATATTCGAGTATCTCCAACCTGTTGAATCAACTCACCAAGGAGGCTGTTGTAAGCGCAATAACTTCGATTTTCTTGTCGTCGATTCTTTGTTGTTGATCAGAACCGGGAGAGTGACCCCAGGGCATAGTTCCAGCACTGTACCTAAAATTTAAACAAGACTTTTTTCCCTTAATCCAATCAAAACTGACGCTATAATATAATGAGCTCTTAACAAAAAATGAGAAATTGTAATACTTTTAGTATAAAGAAAAATTAGACTAACTTTGGAATGTTTAAGAACAGCAGCACATGGGGCCGAAGTTCTCGGAGTTTTTGCTTCATGTTTATTCCATCACACTAAAAAAATAAGAAATTTATATTTTTGTTTATTTTTATACAACAACACGAGGATGAATGCAATTGAGATAATTTAAAAAACTTCCGTTTTAGAACCCTAATAGGCACAGAAGACGAAACAAGAGCTAATGACTTCTAAAATACGAAAAACTACATTATTCAATCGCATGAAATACTTATAGATAAAAGGGTATTTATGAATTATCAGTATTTATTGGGAGAGATTAATAGATTTGCCCTCTAGCGATATAGTCTGATCAAATTGATAAGGCACACTGTTTGTAGATGATGTGACTGAGATAGAAATTGTTAATAAACAAAAAAAGAGTTAAAACCTACCGAAAGAGTGACGTAATCGGAGAGATCACGCCAAGATCGTTTTATTAGGTCCTTTCCTCCAACCTAATAACCAGTGAGAAGGGGAATTTTCAGAGCAATTATTATAATTTATTGTTGGGAGCAAAAATGTTTAAACAAAAGGAAAAAAAATTTGACAAGTTCTCTGAGCTCACCCCGGCATAGAAGATTTTGTTTTTCAAGCGACTGTTGAAGCGATCAGGATTAGCTTCTAAAAATAGTAGTAAAAATCATTTAAGAGTTTAATCTTGATATTCTAAATGGAAAACAAAACGTTTGGTCTTGGATTTCTTCAAAACCTAAAAGTTCAATGGAATTGTTTAAGAGCAGAAAATTTACAGGTTTAATTAAGTAAGAACAAGCAAAAGCATTGCACTAGGGGTTTGCCCTCCTTCAAGTCACCGAAAATCAGCCTAATTTTTCGAACATGGAAAGCAAATGCAAGGGTTAGATAGAGTATTTAGCATCATAAACCTGTCATATTTCAATTTCTCTTGTTTATTATTATTGTTAGTGTTAATTGATGTGTTTATCAAAATAGCTGTTTTTTAAATAGGTTATAGCCTTACAAAAGTGGCAGACCTCTGCAGACAAATGTTTCAAGGTGTTACCATTTTTAAAAGCCTGAAACTATCACTAGTAATGGGATTAACGGAATTCAAAGTTGACCACTTGCAGTAGGATTAAATTAGGACTACCCTACGATTCGAGCATTGGAAAAAAAAGAACAGCGTTCGAAAAGAAAGACACAAACAGCATTTCCCCCTATTCTTTTTGCAGAAGCGAAACAGGCAGAAATGACAGAGGATTTTAGCGAGGCGATTGGAGTGAACAAATGCTTGAGCTGCATCAAGACGATTCATTCATTTTTGGGTCTAAGTAAAGGAGAAGGAATGCACTACTACCATTCCTTTCGTAGGAGAGTTTCATAACATATGAATACTGGATATGAAAATAATTTCCTAAGCTACTTTATTCAAAATATATCGACGCTACACTTTTCGACTAACTAATTAACTTCAATTTCAGATATTAATAGACGCAAAATAATATTATTTGAAATCGTCCAAGTTTCTAACATTTTATTTCTAAATCTGCGATTAATTTTCTTACCCTCTACCTACCTACCTCTGAAGGTGATTAATAAATTAAAAATGTTGGAGAAAAATGTATTTTTTTTGGATGAAAATTCTTTCGTTTGCATAAAAGAAAAAAATTTGTTAAAATCGACTTTGCTTTATCTAAGACACCTGCTTTCAAACAGTAGATCGTGACTTGCGTGTAAAAATTCGCCAATTTAACAGGCGGTACAAAGTGATACCTCGAGATTCGTGGAATTCCAGAGCCGTAGCAGCATCAGCGCCGAGGGAGAAGTAGTTGTTCATGACACTCAGTGGTAGTTTGTCGGACAACAGAGGTCCAACCGAGCTGCTAGCTCTGTCAGGAACTATTCCAGTGGAAGAGGGCTCAGTTTCTTCGTCAAATTCCGGTTCCATTTGGGTCAGCGGTCGACTCTGAACGTTCCAGCTGGCGCGGAATTAAAAACCAACAAATTTGATCAAAAAAGAACAGAAAAAACTGATTATTTAAATGAACTGAAGCATGCTATATCAAGGCATACCATAAGTTCTGTCATGCTACATCTTAAACAAAAAGTTACAAATCGGACAGCCGGTTCATTTGATACGTTGAAAAAGTGTTTTTAAGTCATTTTTTTAATTAAATTTGAAATATACCGATCAAGGAGGACAACACGCCCTTCCTCCACTGCGGTGAGGACTTTTGACAATGGCTCGTCAGCGTAACCCTGCAACATACAAATTAAAAAAAATTAAAAAAATAAACAATGGCTATGAACAATAGCCGGCTAAAACTAAATTTTTAAGTAGACAAAAACCTCAACTACATGGCGTATTTGTATATTTTAGAAAGCGTTTCTGAATAAGAGTTCCCTTAGGGTTGTCACGGTAATTACAATGGGAAATATTCTTATCATCAAAAGCCTTCCCTTTGATTTTAGCAGGAATATAAAATAAAATAAATAAATAAACAAATCAAATCGAATATTCTTACCATTTCTTAGTGGAAAAATTTTAAATATTTTAGATAAACTCAAATCGAGTGAATTTCTTCGAGTTTGGTGAAAAATGGCCTTGAGGGAAATGACTCATTGGCGCATTGTTTTTATTTATTTATTTGAATGGATTAAAATTGCGCTGATAAAATAATTCAGAGTGATTTTTTAAAATCTTTGCAAAAGATACGATTGGCAGAAAAACTGATGCATTATCTGAGTCAAATTAGCTATTTTGGATTCTATTTGTGAAATTCTCTCAAATCGGAGCTATTTATTCCTAAAACGCCACTCTTTCAGCTTTTTGGCAATTGCAGGACGCAGATAGCATCAGGCGTTTATCCCAGGAGAAAGCGACCGTAATTTGCAAGTTAGGTGGACTAAAAACTCCACCATCGAAATCATCTCGGCTTTAATGCATTTCCCTTTGACAAGTTGACATTATCTCCTCTACATTACCAATTTCCCAGTACTAATTTTAGTAGTTAGAGGTCGCGTTAATCAATTTGCAAGTGGACTTTGGAAGCAAATGGAGCTGCGCACTCAGAGTTGCCTTTTTTGCTATGGGCGGGTCGCGGAAACACCTATTTAATGGGCTTACAATAAAGCGGTTATTTTTGTTTTCATTATCGATAAGATTGGCGATTGTGCGCTAAAAATAGGCTCAAAGCGGGGTTATAGTGAAAAATAGAAATATTCCTCGTATCAATATAAGGCATCATAACAGGAAACGGTCGAAATTGCTTCAAAATAGTCAGAAAAAGGTGTTGAATTTAATAAAGACATGAAAAAGATGTTTTTTTTCGTAAATTAGCACTCTGTTTAAGGAATGACGGGGTTTGATGTTCAGAAACTATCTACATTGACTCACAGGACCCCATTGGAGGGTTCTGGCAAGGTCGTTTCCTGTCCCAAGAGGCAAAATCGCCACTGGAGGGGTGGGATAGAGACCGAGGGAATCGATTTCCGATAAAATCCATCCAACTGTTCCGTCTCCACCGCAAACGAGGATTCGAACATTTGGCAGGCGTCCAAATAATTCCAATCTACGAAAAATTTAGAAAAAAAAATATTTTTCTCTCTGTTGTGTACTTTTCTTATTTTCCTTACTGCCTTAATTTTACATCAGAGAAGAGGAGCACTACTTACTATTGAAAATAAGTAGTATATTATCAAACGAACGAATGCGTCGTTTTTCATTAAAAGTGGCGTTTTAATCATGTAACTCTAGCCAGCCAAACATTCATTTTCGGTTAAAACCTGTTAATTAAATTGTTTTTAACAAAATTTTTTTTCTCATTGCATCTCAAATCGATGTTGTCTGCCCAGGCAACCTAGATTGGTACAGTTAGTAGTCTAGACCAGCAAAATCGCAAAAAAAAAATTGAACAAATAGCCGAAAAATGAGCCCCGCTACTGTTTCGATCGATAAAGTGATCTCTAGACCTAAAGTCTAGACAATGTCGAAGTTCTGTTCGTCAAAAGGTTGCGTAGAATTCATGTCTTGTCTTTGCGATTAGTAATCGACAGCAGAAATAGAGGGACTGGACAAAAAAATGGAAACACCTGACATTTTGGACAGCTAATAAACCAAAGAAAAAAATAGGAAGAGAGAAGTTTTAAATTGTGTTTAATCAGGTAGAAGAGTTGAAACCGAAGCTCACCCGAACTTGGGTCCACCTTCAGACAGACTAAAGACCTGTCTGGGATTCAAAATGCCCTGGAACTTTTTGATCAGCCTAACGCCCTGATTTCCACCGGCTTTTGGGTTGATAAAGACAATCAAGGGACAAGCCGCAGTTCTACAGGTGGGTTTCACAACGAAGGGAAATTCGCAGGTGGCTGAAGAACAGGGTCGGGGTGAACCCAGAGGTAGGGGAGTGAGGAAATTGGCTGAGTTGGTGCTAGCCAATCCAATGGAGGAGACACTTGAGGTCATAGCGGTGGTTATGTCATCGGATGACGTGGAGGTGTGTGGTTGGCTGCGAAGGGCTTCAACGGATGCCGAGGGTTTCAGGCTCATGGGAGCCAGACTGAAGGCTGGATTGGATGGACTTCGACGAAATAGCGTGTCTCCTGCCTCCTGAAGAAAAAAAAAGATGCATTTACACTTATTTTGGATAAGTAAAACAAATGACCAAATCAATTTAACAGGGAAATGCATTTTTTAAAATTTTCTTTATCTCACGCGAAGACTTGATAATTAGTTTAATTTTAGAAAACAATACTTGTTTCTTATTTATTCCGTTATCCACAGCAAGGGTATAGGTTTGTTTGCTACATAATTTCTCTTAATTCAAATTTTTTTAGATGACGAGATTATGAAATGTTTCTCAAACATCCCATATGTTTATGAATTTGCTTGAGTTTTGCAATTACTTAATTTTTAGATGCGATTTCGATTTTAAAATTTAACCATCCGAAAAGAGGAGTTGTTTTGAGAAAACTTTAAATTACAGCGACTTTTTTTCTTCTTCTTCTTTTTCAAAATCCAAAAATGACCTTCGTGACAATGCATTTAATTGTCATGGGCAAACAACATTTGTCTGACAGATGTAAATTTAAATCCACCCAAATGAGTGTGCGATTTTACACCATCACTGTAGTGTATTTATTTTCTTTTTTTCTTTTTGATTAAATTTTTGCTTCACAATGAAGTATTATTGCTTAAATTTTCAATTTAATGATGATTAAAATGCCCAATATTCATAGTATTAGGTAAATAAGCTGGAAAAAAATGCAGATACTGAATGTTGAATTGTTTTGCTTACTACAATTCCCTTTTCATCCTAGCCCATTCCCACAACAATGACTTTGAGTCAATTTTTATCGTTTTAATCCAAACCAAATCCCAAAAACAAAGGAGAGAGAGAGCTGCAGCAGAGATGAGGTTTTGATACCGTCTTTACCATAAAAGCGATGTTTTTGAATTGCGCTTTTCGGTTATCAGTTTCTAGGGCATCAACTCCTGCACACAGGAAAAGATTTTTTCGGTTTTGATTGTAAGATTAGATATTCAGGAAATTTAAACTGTATGGTTTTTTAAATTAAACAATTAGCCCCTTACGTGCTGAACAATACTTGATTTAAAATTAAATCAAGGTGTTTTGTGAAAGTGTACTTTTCAACACTAAATCTGAAGAAAAAACGCCGAAAATAGTTTGTTAAATCATTTCTACAGCCTTAAAGAGGCATCAATTTTACTGTTTTGCCGGTAGCAATAAAATTCTCCCCAGTACCAGCTTAATTAATGCGTTGGACAGAAATTCGTTCGTCTTAGACAAGTACTGGAGGAAAATATCTAGAATTCATTTGATATTGAATCTTAAATCCTATTGGTTAGGCCAGAATAAAACATTCAATCCTCATTGGTTAAATACGTTTGGGTGCAAATCCCTGATTTTTCATTGGCTGGTTTATTGGTTCCGACTGGTAGTGTAGAAAGCTATGCTCTGGTTAAAAACATTGATTGAAAATTTTATTGGAAAAATAGTGTTTTTCTTTCGAATTCCACGTTCCCACATTTAATTTTTCGTGTTAGTCAAAAAATACACCAGTTTGAGGAGGTGGATTCCAAGTGCAGTTCATCTCAGGAAAATGAAATTCTGTGAATTACATTGGGTTAAAATGATCATAAAGTATCCATAAACTGTTCGGTGTAAAAAAATCAAGATTTCCATGCAAAAATTGACAGCCTTCGAGAACACAAAATTACTAAAGCAGATATCGAAAAATATTACAATAAAAGCGAATTCACGATTTTTAAAATGATCGGGCAGTTTGAAATTTTTTATCTAAACGACCTGTCATCTAGCCAAAATCCCGAAATTTTCCGTGTTCTTTTTTCCTTTTCTACGTCAC
The DNA here is from genome assembly GCA_030710315.1 of Anomotaenia brevis. Classification (NCBI taxonomy): domain Eukaryota; kingdom Metazoa; phylum Platyhelminthes; class Cestoda; order Cyclophyllidea; family Dilepididae; genus Anomotaenia; species Anomotaenia brevis. The sequence goes on from JAUOZQ010000038.1 coordinate 142,964, forward strand.
ACAAAAATCCCGAAACTTCGAAATTTTATTTAACAAAAAGTAGAAATTCAAATAAAATGCAAAAAAATCACGCGGTATTTAATTTCACAACTTAAAAGTGCAAACAATAATTGATGACTTTTCCCAACTTTTTCAAACAAATTAATGAGAGAATTTCATGAATGGAACAATGTCTAATTATAAACCCGAGATCAGAAAAATTTGGGCACAATTTGTACAGAGAATTGCAAAGTGAAAAAATGTTATTTATTCTAAAATTTAAAATACAAATTCCCCCAAATCGGTTCTAGTCAAGTCAGTGTAAATCGCAATACGCCAATCCAAAAGCGACTATGTTTTAAATACTTTTCAAAGACTTTTAAATTTTCTTCAAAAATTCTCTATTTTCCACTACATGCCTCATTAAAACATTTTAATAAAACTGAAATTACCACGCTAAAAGTTACAGTGATGCAAAAAAGAACCAATCCAAAATAAATGTTATTACAAAAATAAAATTGGTAGGATAAAAATAACTTAATTCATTCCATTTTATTATTTATTAAGCTGTCCAGTTAAGTCTGACACTCGCTGTTATTTGTCACGATGACAGTTGGATACAAAGAAACTATTTTAAATTTCACACTTTTAATACTATAGCTATCATCAGAAATTATATATATATATATATATAAATGGCCAATACCGAACTCCTGAGCCATATTACTTATGGGCCTAATAAGTAGTATGCTGCGAAATTGGACAAAAAGAGCGAGACTCACTTGGTGGGGAATTTTGAGAATCCAGGTGGGCGGAATGATGAGTTTGGAGTGTTTTCCCAGAGGACAGTTGACTGATAAAAGGGCTGATTTGAAGCACTCTGGTTTGTTGTGGTAGCACAGTCGACACCATGTGCATTGCATGTACAGTGTGTCCTAAAAAATAATATTTTTGATATAAATGCTTTTTTTCGATTAATAAAAACTAAAAAAATTATTTTTTGGGTTATTTTAGGTTTAGAATCTTGAAATTTAGTCCTAAGTACGGTCGGAAAAATCACACTTTATTATCGATCGTTTTAATCAATACAAAAACTTCACGATTTCCACACAAATACAGCCCAAAGAAAGCCCTAACTTTCCATGTATCTTGCAATCAGGGAGAATGTCCATTTAAGGCTGAATAAAAATTCGCTAACCTTGCGATTTGTTATTGAACCCCAATAAACTGCAACTAGCACCTATGATACGTAAATAGGCCCCAGGTGGTGGTGCTATTTATAGACTAAGTCACGACCTAGTTCCTCATTCGATCAATAAATTTGGGAACTTTTTAAGTTTCAATGACCAAGTGATTCAACTTCCGAACTGCTTAATGAGTTATCGATCAGAAAAATTAATATCTTGCGGCAACGAAAAAACCAAGCAGTTTAGTAGGCACAACTTTTTTCTAATTAAAAGTATCGATCGTAAAAAATCGATACAAACGTTGTGATTGGTTTAACGCCCTAGGGGCCTTATAACTGGCTGAAATTCTACCATTTCTAGAGGGATTTTTTCGTGCGTTTTTACGTCTTAACTGACAGCTGAAAGTGACCTCGCCTGTCACGCTTAATGGCTACTTCCACCCAGCTTGACCTCAAAAATGACTGGTGATGCATATCATCTAGGCAACCATGTTATCTTTTTCTTGCCACCATTTGCCTTAAATGTCGCTACTTAACAGTTTTTTTTTCTCACCGTTTAGGCAAAAGGCGGAGTGATTAATTTATTAAATTTTTTTCGTTTCCTACTGGGTTCCGTATTAAATTTACCCCTAATGTTAGGGACTCGTAAAAAAATATTGCATAAATGCTCCAGGTGTTCACGCATTTTCGTGGAAAAATTCGAAAAATTTGTCCTTTTACCGGCCCGGTTGCCAGAATTTCAGCAGTTTCCACCGCTTAACAGACTGAAAAGTTGCGTTTTTTTCCACTTTCTAGTCTCGGGAGTCTTTTGCTTCAGCGGGAACTTAAAAAACGACTTATCAGTGGATCAGCAAACATACATTTTGCTTACAAAAAGAATTGAGCAAACCACTTCAATGTGCAACTCTAAGCTTACCCGGAATGTAAATTTTGTCTGGATCCACTGAAATCGAGAGAAAAATCACGAATTTAGAACAAGTTGAAGATATGTTTGCAACAGAAAAGGCGCAACGACACCTTTCGACAGGCCTGACATCGATTTTCTTGTCGTCGCCGTAGCACCCAATGGTGTTTCACGATAATCTAATGGAAAAATCGATACTTATTAAATTTCGAAATTTCAAATATACACAGATGCCTTAAGATGAGAGCTAATGATTTTAAAGACCTATGACTTGTACCCATTTTGATACTTGATTTGTTTTTTATTAACCATTGAAACCCATATAAATTTAACCTGAAAAAACGGTTTTCAAGGCCATTTTAGCAAGTTTGGTCCAAAAGCACATATCAAAACTACTTTGTACAAAATGTGGGAATCTTAGTTTGCAAATAAATTTTTGCGTGTATTTGTTGACATAAAAGCAGAAATGTTAACCGAATCTCCATTAAAATCGTTCCCAATTTAAAACGCAAAGCCACACGGCATTTCCAATTGGCTATCGCGAGAGCCAATCACAGTTCGGTAAGTAACATCCCAACCAATCAAATGGCAGAATCACTAGATCTTACCTGACCACCGTTTCGTTCACGATATGTCAAGGAATTCACCTGTCTGAATGTTGGTTTACATCTGGCATTTAGCTAAAGCAGCAAAAAAGTCAAAAAGGCATTGTTTATCCCGACAAGCGGCATTTTAACTAGTTTTGCATGTAACAAACCTTTGGAATGCATGCCGTGTGACAAACAATCTTACAAGCAGCGCACTTTTTTCGTGGTCCGGATTTCTGTAAAAAATAAACGCCAAAAACCGTTAGAGCTCCTATTGGTCGGTTGCGGGCCAATGAGATTAGCCCAATTACCAGACATTCGAGGTCACCAATGTAGCAGTAGTCTCGCGAGGTTGCCGTGTCGTACCAAAGATGTCTGTCGTACTGTTCATCCGCCTAAAAGTATTAAAACAGATAATTATTTCTTAGAAAATTTACAGCACTGCGTCGCTTGTTATATCAGGTCAACCCACAAGTTCTGACCGAATTCTGAATAAATAAACTAGTGCCTGTTTTGATTTTAATATATTTTAATGCATCTAATCGAAATGTTCAGCTCCATTATAAAAAAATCCTTTAAATTTCGTTTAATTTAAGCCAATCCAAATTCGGACAGAATTTATGGCATGGAGTGATTACAATACGCTGCTCATTATGCCAATTCTAATCGAGATGGTCAAACTCGTTCGTAAGGGCTTCAGACGTTATTGGCGAAAAATTGCACCATTGATTTGTAACTCTGCTCAAATTTAATTCTACAAACAGCGATTGGGTAAATAGTGCCACCTAAAGGGAAAGTGTTTAAAAGGGTCAATTTTGTGTAAATTTGTTCAAGGTGAACTGAAAAGTGCACGGTTTGTAGGGTCAAGATACCTGTGGGAAAGGGTCGGGTGGAAAGAACACGGCTTTTTTTTCACAACCCTGAAAATCTGCATTCAAATCTTCTCAATTTAAGTGCACTTCTATCAGCCAATCAGTTTGGAAAAAAAAAATCGATAAAGATTGGAATTTCAACAAGGATTCCTTTTTTGCTCTAAATTAGAATCAAAGAAAGGCCTTTTCGATTTATAATTATGCACTCCTCTTCAACAAAAAGGAGTGTGTGCATTGATGATATAATTTGAGGTAGTCGACAAGATGTAGAGGGCTTTTTTAAATAAATTACTAACTTTCAATTCCATTCAATGGAATAAACATATTTTTAATGGTGTGACAGGAAATTCTTGCCCATTGTCGACATTTTTTTAATCAATTGAAAAATCTTGTTCATTACTACAAAATCAGATATGTAATACAAGCTTAAGCGTGTTCTTTGAGTCAGTGTTCTTAATGTCTATGAAACTTTGCCTTAAAACAATTAAGAAGAGAATAATTGGGTTTACCTAATGTACTAACATAAAGTACACTTTATTAACAACTGATAACATCAAAAAATAACAATTCTGAAGGTACTCAAACTCAGCATCTTTTACCTATTAATAACCACGTAAAAATATTACAAACATTTAACATTCCGATAGCAATCTATAAGAAACCTAAAGACCCTTCCTATTTAGATTAAAAACATCCACCAAAGTCGTGATCTGCAAAACGTGACTTTATATTTTTGTTTTAATTTGCATGTGGCGTTGCATGCGGGTTGCATTAAAACAGGCCGTAATTAGCCATAGATGTGCACAAGCCTGCTCATGCTTACAATTATAATTTCTAGGATGAATTTATCAGCAAAATCTGTATTCTCTTTAACTAGCAATATCGATCTGTTTTGGGCGATTTTAATTGGTTGACATTTTGGCTTCAATTTATTCAAAAGGTGATAGTTTGTTTTAATGACAATAATAGAATTAGAAATAACAAATGGAATCGTTTTCTCGAAAAAAATAATGCAGCTAGACGCTGAAAAAACATCTAGAGATGATGCTTGATTTATAAGATCTCATTAATCATAACGGAAGTGGAGGCATTATTCATTTTCGTTTGTCACCAGAAAAAGTTAAACCCAGCCCCTGAAAATGACTATCGATGGTTGTAAATGGAACATTGAGTGAATTTTAAGTACTTTGGACGAACAATGCCCAATGCATTATCGTAATAAGACTGATTTTTTTGGATTTAAATTTAGCAAACGATGAGGAAGCCTTACTACAACTAGGAATCGAGATTAAATTGGACTGAGAGGGTCCAGTTTTGGTTGCAGGATGAGGTCAACTTTTGGAAAAAGATTGAAATATATTTCAACGAACCTAGCACCAAAATGCATGAAAGCTTTTCAATAAGCCGCATTTTCAAAGCGGTTTTTTCCAAAAACAATGCTGAGTGTGTTTATGAGGTAGGGTAATAAACAATTTCCTAAAAAATAACAGTTTTGGTTCTATAAAAAATTATTTAACAACACTTCATGTTGGCAAAGACGCAGTCTAGACAGTCTGTCCCACTTTTCTGGTCTGGCCTCGCTGGAAAAAATCTTTACTCTCTCCTGAGAAATGCCCGCAGAAACACAGAATTTGAGGTCACCCAACGGGTAACAAGAAACTGGTGGTTTTGTTGATTACAATGATGGTAATGAACTTCTGTGCCCTCCAGGATAATCTTGAAGAAATTTTTAGACAAAAAATAACATACCGTCCATAGAGGAAGGCTGACAGTGACCAGTGGTGAAGAGGCATTGTCATTTGAGCCGCTGAAGGAAACACAAACAATAAATAAATATTTGGAAAGGAAAAAAGTGACAAGAAACCCCCCTCTCTCTACCTCTAGAGTCATCATTAAGGCGTTTTTCATTGGATGAGCACTGCAAGAAGCTCTACCTCATTTATCCGTAAACAATTGATACAACCGCCATCTGTTTTAAGCAGCGTAAATAAACAAAAAACGGGGAAGTCGGTACAAAGAGGGTTTTCGTGAATTTTGAAATGATTAACTCCAACCGGGTAGTAAACCAAGGTTTTGTTTGATCAGATCACCAGTCAATCGATAAGTATCGATTATCTGCCTGCATGAGTGCAAATAGAGCGCCATTTCTTCCAATCAATAAAAGAGTGTGGTGACGTCCATTTGATGGATTAAATTTCAAGGATTCTATCCTCGATATTGGATGACCATATGTTGTAGACGGGAGGCCAAACCAGGTCAGCCAACGGGGTATGAAAAATCCCTGAAATCGATCTACTGAAGCGACTTTGATATAACCGGGCGTTTTGAAGGAAACGGCCGTTGACATGCAAGGAATAAGGGCTTCTTAGAAGATGGTAGACTGTCCTCATAAGAGTGCAAGGATTCAAATTCCGCTTTTGAGCTGTCAATCAAAACAATTTAATCAAAAAGAAGATTTAGATAGCTGAATCAGCACCTGACTGTAATCTCTTTTTTATAAACTTAGTTAGTGACAATGCAAAAAAACGCTAGTTGGTAGTCCAAAAGTCAATTTCGTATTGGCGAAGTTAAAGTGACTGTAACGATGTTACAATTGTGTGCACAAACGAATCAAACAAAAAATCACCTCGGCGTCAAAACTACTACAAATATTGACCGCAAAAAAACTTATACGCATTGCTAGCTACCTATGCGAAAAAGAAAAGGGACTTTAGGGCTAAAATTAGCATAATTTTTTAAAAAATGCGGGTTTTAATAGCCCAAAGGCCAAGGAAAATTAATGTAGTCATTAAATATTCCCGTGCAGTATGTGGGTGATGAATCATCCTGGACAGCTTCCTGTGAGCTTTCTGACAGGCTTAGGAATTGTTTTTCAACGAAAACAACACCTATAGAACTATCAGATGACAAAAATCAATTAAGATATTTTGTTCAGTGCAGAAAATCGATAAGATTAAACCGCGAGGAAAAAAATCGATAATCAGCTGATTTTCACGGGAAAATCAATCGGCCAAATTGGCGTAGAATTTGCACGAATGTGAAGCGTGATCAACTTTTAAAACAATGAATGAGAATGCAAATTAGAGTCTGCGAATTGGGGCTAGTTACCTAGGACGGATTGCACAAACAGAATGCCGTTTCCACAGGTGCTGCATGTAGATTCCGTGACACAAATCTGGTTTTGTTTACTGAGCCTCTCAGCTCTTTACCCTGTTCGGACCAATACAAACACGAACCTCCTTCTCTCGGTCAAATAAACACACTGCCGAGCGTACGAGCTAGAGCTGCTGGCTATCGATTTATTGGACAAGCACACGCAACCCCTCCCCTTCTTCCCATACCGTTAATTGCATCGATTTTCACAGTAAAAAACGCCGACTGTGCATGCATTGATGAGTCACCGGCTTGTGGCTTACTTTGATTGGCTGGTTTACTACTGACCTCAAATAACAGCAAAGAGACGAAAAAATGATGATTTAAGCACAAACACCCAACAACTGACCAGTCTTTTAGGCACAGACACCATCCGAAGCCGTACATATAGGGAGAGAGAGGTTAATGCAAACACAACATGCCTCTGAGCACTTGCTCATGCCTTCACATGCTAATTCGTACTCTATCCAATCGCCAGTGAATACCCTTGCACCAAAAGTGCGTGCTCATTAGTATTTGACTTCAGCTTTCTGAGTGGTCAGTAGCTTTGATGTCGTCGTGCCAACTACTGCTTTAGCAGAATCCGCACGAAAATGGACGGTGGATTTTCTGATGCGATAATTGACTGTTGTGTTGTGTCGTGTCCTAAATGACTCATTATATTTTCCCTCATCTTTCTAAAGCACAAGTAATTTGTTGTGGGCGACCCAGAAAGGGTTACCGTGGCAACGTGCTGCTACTGTATTTTCGAACGAGCAGGCCTAATTATCTTCGGAGGGAGAGAGCCCCTCGAGTTAATGACTTTTTGGGAGCAGGGTTAATGCACATTTCGCTTTGGGCATCTTTATGAAATAAAAAAACGAATTTTATGCCAGGTTTCAGGGGATTATGCCAGGGCACTTCTACAAATGTCAAGTTGTCAATTAAAGCCTCGAAATGTAATAGTGGCTTTAGGATTTTCGCTAAACACCCATATCACCCTATAATCAGGTGGTTCTTGCTAAGCACAACATGCCGAGATTTGATAAAACACAGTAACGATATTGGGTTTTCGAACGCCTACGCTCTTAAATAAAACTACCCACATATTTGGCTAATCACAAACAACTTTTGACAAGCAACGGATTGTTGACTAAAGCAGTAAACAATGATTGAGAAGATTCATTAGCAGTTTTCCGAAATTTCTAGACCTAATTAATGCGTTTAAGTACTGGAAGCTCTGATGGGCCCTTGTTTACTCTTGGAATGAGCTACTGAATTCACAGAAGTAGCATTGAAGAAGGCCATAGTTTTGAAATAAAATATCATTGTAATAAGATAGTCTCAAAAGAAGTGCGAAGAATGATTATCGATACCAAAAGGAAGCTTGGGAAGAAACAGAAAATTTGTTACGGCATTGTGAATGTGGTTATTTTAATAGCGGCACAAAAAACATGGAAGAGGCGATGATAAAGATATTAATATATCAGACAGAAATATATGTAACTGAGACAAATTTAGGTTAATACCCAAAAAACCGAAAAATAGTGATGAGATTGATTAAAAGAAGAAAAAGGGATTAGACTAAAATATTTAAAGGATAGGGTCTCCATAAGAGCACGGGAATTACTATGCAATTTTGAAATAATTTGAGAAGGTCTTAAACTTCAACAGTTGAATTTAAATTGCAAAATTACTTAACGCTCCAATAAAACAACTCTTAAATAGTCATAAAAATAGAACCAAATATAACAAAATGATGCTCACATTTCACATATCACATCAGGGTTATCTTCGGACTCAAAGCAGAGCGATTGTAGGGTTTTTTTGCCTTGCCGAATATTCTGGCAACTAGATGAGGTAGACAACATAGGACCTGCGAACTTTTAAGCTAAAATGAAAAAATTCCAATGGTATTTACCATTTAGTACCCAATAGAAATGAAAAGACAAAAACTTACGGCTATGAAATTAACTATATAACCAACACCCAAAAAAGTTTATTTTTTTGTTGTTCGCGTGAATGAAATTGAGCCAAGCCCGCAGATAGCCTGACCGAGAGATATTTACAGATTCGAATACTTATTGACCTTCGAGTCATATGAAGTCGATAAATTAAAACACAGCAAAAACAAGGCTAAAAACCTATTTAATACAGGTAAACAAGTAAAAAAGAAAAGTTTTTATAAATTTCTGATGCGTTTTGATGACTGGTCAACAGACAGTTTAATTAATGAATGTACGAAGTTCATTTGACATAATTCACACTATATTCCTATAATCTAAATAATACTAAATAGAAAATTTAAGATTAGAAGAACATGTATCAAATGTCTTTATTTTAAAACTTGAATATCACAATCCTAATTGAGTTGCCCATTATTTGGATATCCCTATAGAACTAGCTGAAAATAACTTAATTTAATTTAGTTAAGTGATTATCCATTTGCCCTATCTTGAGCCAAAAGTATGCGAATAAATTAAATTTTCGGTTGAGAAGGCTGACTAACTTGAATTCACTGAATTTAACTGCTTTAATCCGATTGATTGAACACTTTCTGGTACATCATTAGTAATTACAAAAAAGGACTACAGAGAAAATATCTCTAATCTTATGCACTATCTTTTACTTTTAATGTGATAAAAACAGAAACACTTCACTTTTTGTGCAATAATAGATATTTTGTAGCAATGAAATCTTACTTTAGGATCATAACATAGAATGCAAGTATCCAAGTTTGAGTGATCAATTTTTTAGCTTTGTTACAATGATGGCTTTCTTAGTTTACAAACATGCATAGTACTTTTGAAGGTTTTTTCCCACAAAAGAGAGTTTCTTGGAAATTAAGTTATTAATAGTTAGAGTAAATATATTTCTGACGACAAACGAAATTACATTTATTAGCCGTTACTTTTTAATTTTAAACGAAACTATATAAAACAAATTCATCTGTTGTTTGTAATGGTATAATAACTTTAAAAATTAGCGCTTGGTTCAGTCCACATCTGAGCGTATCTGTAATGCCTGAGGTTGATGGTGAGTATTGGTTTGGTGTGGTACTTATATCTCCACTTTTGATTGAGAATTGCAATTTCAATGTAGATGAAACACGTGGGTGGTTGCTTGATTTTTTTTCTGATTCGGCTAGTTCTATTCTACTTATCTAACCATTGTCTAATCTACTCTTTTCGAAGATAGTGTGGTTTGGTGAATTGTAGCAAGCTATTTATTGCTCTCGTTTGTGTGCTATTCTTCGTTTTGTTCGTGCTGCTTAATTGCGGTTTTTTCGATTTAGGAGATGAAGGATCTGAGGAGAGGATCATTAATGAGGAGTACAAGATATGGAAGAAAAATACACCATTCCTCTATGACATGGTTATGACCCATGCTCTTGAGTGGCCTAGTCTAACTGTTCAGTGGCTTCCTGACGTCACTCGGTATGCCTTGTAGTTTCTTTGTTCTCCAGTGCCTCATTGTTATTTTCACTAATAATTTTCGACTTTTCCCTAGTCCTGAGAGCAAAGACTACAGTGTTCATCGCCTGATCCTGGGCACTCACACCTCTGACGAACAGAACCATCTCCTGATTGCCAGTGTCCAGATTCCCAACGAAAACACGCAGTTCGATCCCAGCAACTACAATCCCGAGAGTGGCGAATTCGGAGGTTTCGGTGCAGTGGCCGGTAAAATCGACATCAACATCAAAATCAACCACGAGGGCGAGGTGAATCGTGCCCGGTATATGCCTCAGAATCCGTGTGTCATTGCCACCAAAACACCCAGTGCTGATGTCCTCGTTTTTGACTACACCAAGCACCCCAGCAAACCCGATCCCACTGGTGTTTGCGAGCCTGAATTAAGACTCCGTGGACACAAAAAGGAGGGTTATGGCCTCTCCTGGAACTCCAATCTCAACGGTTATCTTCTCTCTGCCTCTGATGACTACGTAAGGCCGCGTTTTACGCCTTTGGAAATCCGGAGAGGAGCTGAACGCTAGGAACTGGTTTTAGTGCCATCGGAAGGCAAAAGGATTGGTTTTACTGGGATTTTCGGGCCTTTGATTCATCCTAACTAGCATCAATTCAAAGTCCGAGAAATCAGCTGGTCTACTTGAATGTTCCTTCTTTCTGTTATCATTCAGGGTTTTCCCAACGAAATTTTAGCTGAGCATCTCCAAGCATATCTTAGCCTTTTGGGTTGTTTATTTGCAGACGGTCTGTATGTGGGACATAAACGCGTCGCCAAAGGAGAATCGCATTCTCGACGCCCACACAATCTTCACGGGTCACACCAGCGTGGTGGAGGATGTCGCCTGGCACCCTCTGCACGAGTCCATCTTCGGCTCCGTCGCCGACGACCGTCGTCTGATGATCTGGGACACCCGTGCTTGTGGTTCCGCCTCCCCCGCGTCTTCTACGGTCTCTTCGGCCGCCGCTGTCACCGCCAGCAAGCCGTCGCAGTGCGTCGAAGCCCACGCCGCTGAGGTCAACTGCCTCTCCTTCAATCCCTTCTCGGAGTACATCCTCGCCACAGGTTCTGCGGACCGCACAGTGGCTCTGTGGGATCTGCGCTCCCTCCATATGAAACTGCACTCCTTCGAGTCGCACAAGGACGAGATCTTCCAGGTGCAGTGGTCGCCGCACCACGAGACTATCCTCGCCTCCTCAGGAACCGACCGTCGGTTGCATGTCTGGGACCTCAGCAAGATCGGAGAGGAGCAGAAGCCGGAGGAGGCCGAAGACGGCCCGCCAGAACTCCTCTTCATCCACGGCGGCCACACGGCGAAGATCTCGGACTTCTCGTGGAACCCCAACGCTCCCTGGATCGTGTGCTCGGTGTCGGAGGACAATATCCTCCAGATTTGGCAGATGGTAGGTCTTGGGGGCGGTGAGAGATCGATTTATCCTCCATTCTATTCCTGGTCTTTCTTCCAGGCGGATTGGGTATATCTTGAATATCTACCACCAATGTCTCCTGTATGATTATCCCGAGAGCCGCTAGTCGCTATGGTCGGCCCTTAAAAACTTATAATTCAACGAGGCCTTTTTGGTGAATTGTAGGCGGAGAACATTTACAACGAGGACGAGCCACCGCTGTCGATGGAGAACGAGTAGAAGGGAGCAAAGCGAGCATCGGAGGTGTTTTATTGGTCCAATAAAGCGAGCCCATTCCCCTCGCCCCCTTTCCTGTTGAGTCACCTTCGCCCTCCTCTTATAAAGTTGCTCTCTCTTGGTGTGTCATGGTATTGTTACATAGCCTAGCCCCTTTTTGGTGATTTGGCAAAGGTGACCGGGACTTTAAGTGTGCTTACCACAGGTTGGAGAGGATTCTTTCACCTCCAATAGTCGCTAGGAAGGTGCCTGAATTGTGTTTGTTGCTAGGTTCGTTATTCCAAGCTTTCACGCATACTCTCGGTTCTCTAACAGGCTTAAATTCTTTTTTCCATTTATGTGGATGCTGATTCGGAGAAGTTTGCAAAGGATTTCCTTGAAAATCTGTTGGAAGGACTATGAAAGAAACATCGATATTCGGGTCTTGTTTAAATGGAGTGTTGCAGCCTCTGTCACGAAGCTTGAGGTAACTCCTATGCCACGTCAGCGAAATACCAGGTTCGCCTTGTTTACAGAAGAGTCACTATCTTCGGAGCCCTTTGCTCAGTAAAGTACCGCGTGGATACCTCAATGCTTCCTTTTCTTCTATGATCACTCGGTTCCTCTGAAGTGGTTGTGCTTTCACCAACCATCCTGATAGACGAAGCTAAACTAGAGACACAGTTATTGATCGATTCTGGTTCCTTCGGTCGTAATAAGTTGACGAGTTTAACAATGGAGTGCACTAGTTGTACTGCCGGCACTTTTAAACTATTTGGATGACATACATGGCTTTCTCAATACTTGTTAAAGTCTTTGATGAGAACTACGCTCTTTTAGAAGTAGATGATAAAAATGAGAAAAGGCTTTTATCACCATGGTGATTCTCTTAACAATGGGAAAGTGATCAATGTTGCACTCCTGAATGCATCTACGCAATAGACTATGTTTAGCAAAGAAAGAACACTAAAATTTGTTTAATTTTAAAAAGGGAAACTAGTCAAACGTTGATCGTTAGTCATGGCTGGTTCAATTTATTGGTATTAATTATCATAAATAATGTTATATGTTGTATAATTAGAGCTTCTACGACTTGAAGCACTTTGGAGATTTTACAATCACTTCAACATCTTTGTGAATTTCACCTTTTGTAGTGTTTAGGGTGTAAATGCAAATTACCCCTCTTATAGAAGTTATTTGTCATTTTTATGTCAATTAGGTGCTGAAAATGGAATAAATGATGAATAGAGCCACTCAGTTAATTATTCATGGAAGAGAAAAGCCATTATTTTATGAAAATATAAGCTCGACTACCAATGCCCCGGCCTAACAACGCATTTTATAAACAATCCGTTGGGATGGATTAGACAGTGGATAGGGAAGGTAAAGAGTTTTGGTTGTCACTGTAGCCAAATCCTGGTGGCTAGTAATTTCATCTAAATTTCGCCTACAGTGGTTGGACAGAATGATGGAAACACCGAACAATTCGACATCACAGTGATCTTTGAATAGGTTTGGCCGAAAGTTGTCTAGGAGAGAGGCCATCGGACTCTAAATCATCAAATCCGTCGGGTGGCCAGTGATTTCCCCTCATGCGATAATAATTAACGGCCGAGACTACTTAGGAATTTTAGTAGGTGATCAAGTTCATTCTATGGCTATCCAAGAAATGGTAATGGCGGCACGGGGAGGAGGATTCTCGTCGATTGCAGGGATTCAAGTACGAAGTCGATCTCTGCCGCTGCCATCGACTGAGTTAACAATTCCCGTTTTGTACAAATCATTATCTCATGGAATTGAAGCTGTAACCACCGCAAAAGGTGGACCTACACCACTACTTTGCCTTGATCAAGATTCCGGTAATAGACACTACTGAAGGCTATTATTTTTAGTACAACTGCTTGACATTAATCTACGGTCCATGTCGATTGAATATCTTCCAAATTTACCAAATTCAATAGCTACCAGCCATTTATATTTGCCAGCTCGAAAAAAATAATACCCAACTCTCCTCATTTTGTAAAGCCAAGCCGATTTGAAGCAGTGGAGCTTACCAAGTATCTATTTCGTACTTCTGCTAGGGTAGTTAATCGTCAAAATCCACGCCAATTCCACTCCTGGCCACAAATTTCCTTATGTGGTCGAGAATAGCGGCTTTAACCTCTGGCGGAACAGTCGCTTGGGCTGACGAGGACAGTGAATTGATCACTTCCTCAACGGTGACATTTTCAACGCCTCTCGAGCGAATGTAGTCTTTTGCTGCGCTTTTCAATCGATCTCGCCAACCGGATTCCACTAGCTTCTTGTGAATCATCTCCTTAATTTTCTCCCTTTCCCCTGTGGAAGTCAGTAATTCGTTTATTTTCGTGCGAATTTCCTCCCGCTGATCCATTCTCTTTTTAGCCTACGAAAACTGCGCTTTCACAGCTGTATTATTTTTGATTTATCGATTTTATCAGCTGATTGATCAAGGCGTGAATTACCAATTAGAACTAACAATACAAACATGGTAATAAAAACCCCTTTTTAAAGGAGAAAATAGAGCATTTGTAGAATGAAGAGGTGATAAAAAACGCGTTTTTTACCAATAGCAAACACACAGAATCGGCTTTAGGAAGTAGCGTCAAAAAGGCACAAAAAAGTTAGTGATTTGGGAGTCTTTAGTTCTTATGGCGTTTCAGAGTCGTCAGAAATGGGAGATCCTGCAAAAATAACGAGGAAGTAACGTTAAAAGTATCGTAAAGAGTATTTATAATTTCGAACGGAGCTGAAGACTATTTTATTGTTGAAACCACTCAAAGTTGTCAAGTGCAGCTTAGCAAAACAAAACCGGAGAGAATTTGTGAGACGCCTGTAAGGAACCGGTAAGACTCACCTCTTTCAACCTGGTCACTCCTTATGCTGGACCTCCTGCCCATAAGCGAAAGAGTTTTCCAGGAACCCCATAGATTCATGACTACCCTGAATTCTTGGCTGTTGCTGTTGGCTACTGGGGTGAATCTGTTCGTCAGTTACTTCTGGATTACTCGATTGCTGCTGCTGTTGAACATAGCAAATCGATTCGCCTCCGAGCGGTTGCAAATGGAACGTCATATCGATTCCAGCGCCTGTTTGATTACTGTATTCCTCTCTTTGCCAGGCCATAGTATCCACATCTCCAGACGTCGAGTATTGATTATTGGCATTTTGATCAATCGGCAGATGAGCGAAGGGTATGGGCTGGACACCGTTGGAGTCCACTGGAATGTCATCGAAGATTGACGGTGGTCCTACACACACAAACAGACTTCATCGATACTACTGATGACTCACCTGAAAGTAGCATATCACCAAGAAGGTCATCCAACTTGAAAGGACTGACCATTGATCCATCCCCGGGTAGGTTGACGGTGTTCGAACCCCCCAGATTCGAGACACTCACAGCACTAGCGATTCTAGTGACTAGGTAGCCAGAAACTCTCTGCAGAGTTGGAATGAGTAGGAGTAATTCACCGAATCTGCCTTCTGGCAGGTACTGGTTGTCGTTCATCACGTTCATCAGCTCAATCTGCAGTCTACTTCGCGACGCCTCAACTGTCAATCTGCCTCGGGGGGTGAGGTTTAAGTGACCTTGAAAGAACCAATAGAAATCAAAGCGACATCGACGAATCAACAATCAGATAAAATATGTTGACGCAAGACGTGACAGACTAGATAATGGGCAGTTTCCCATTGTCGCACAAAGGCTGGCCAGACAAAGAGACTCAAATTCTCCGTTGTAAAGGCCTTTGTTTCCGCTTGCATACGCCCCTCCTGAGTTACCATATATGTTATTGGTCCAGATGTGAACCAATGAATCCGGTCAACTTAAATCTTGCAGTTGATTTACTCACATTTACTCTATCAACTAAGGAACGCTTTTTACTACAAGAATAGGTCTGCCTACTCCCGCTTACTTGTCTCTCCTTGGTTTACCAAAAGCATTTTGGAATTTTACTTGTTATATACATAGAGGAATGCAGTTACAACTTAGTGGAATTCATTAATACATTAAGAGTCTAAAATCGACAAATATCAGCCAATCAAATGTCTTGTATTTGTGCAACTTTAAGTTCGCAA
The DNA here is from genome assembly GCA_030710315.1 of Anomotaenia brevis. Taxonomy (NCBI): domain Eukaryota; kingdom Metazoa; phylum Platyhelminthes; class Cestoda; order Cyclophyllidea; family Dilepididae; genus Anomotaenia; species Anomotaenia brevis. Next base: position 158,812 of record JAUOZQ010000038.1, read on the forward strand.
ATAATATCACAAAGAAAGTACGGTTTCCTACTGTATTATCTAAAAAAAAGTCATCACAGAGCGAAAGCTTCCGTGAGATTTAATCATGACTAGGAAAAGGGCATGCACTGATTCAGACCTTTAGAATACAATCCAAAAACTGTCTTGAAAAGGGAATTCTAAGACTATCAGAGGCAAATGATTTGATTTTAAAGATCCACAGTATACAACTTAATAATGGGAGTGCAAGACTTACCAGCAGTGAGAAAAATGATGGCCTTGAGACAGATGAACTCCGTTTCGCCAATAGCTAACTCGAGAAGTGTCCGGTAGACGGTATTAGCGACAAGTCTCAGGATAGCATCCAGTTTACTATCACTAAGACAACACGTAGCCGGGGGATATTCATTGGAGGCTTTTATAACTCCCGAAAAAGCGGCGCTGAGCCGTTGAAAGAGACTTATAGAGGCACTGGCTTCATCGGTTTGCTGAGAGGCTATACCGATTGCCTGCCAAACTATACTTAGGAGTAGCAATTCTCCTGCATTTCCACGGAGTAGGGTTAACTGGAACAGGAAAAACGCATGCTACTAACTTGATATAAGTAGGCATTTCTTAAAACCCTAAAAAGTACCTGATCTTGCATATCGAGACTTGCGAAGCACTCCAACTGCTTGGCCCAATTAATCAACCGAAAAAGGTGGATTTTCATTGCAGAACAGACATCGGAGAGAGTAAGAGGTCCGGATGATGATAAATCTTTGGTTTCAATGGCCTCGTTCGCCTAGAAACAGAGTTAGCATGTCAAAAATGGGGCCCACATCTTTTGATTCCACTTCTGCCCTTAATAGAGTGCTTATATCAACCAGGGTGCCGTTTAAACCGGTTGCTTCAAAGAAAGACCTCCGATTACTGATTTTGTCACGTTCGTGCTGAACAGCTATAAAGAAACATAATTTCAGAAAAAGAGAAGTGATACTGTAGCATGAGACAAGATCACGCACCTGCACGATTCATCCCAACACGAAAACACTTTTTAAGTCGACAGAATCGGCATTGGTTCCGCATGTCTTTGTCTATCGTACAAGTTCGGTTGTATCGACAACTGTAGGTGTGCTTTCTGCGGACGGAACGACGGAAGAATCCCTTACATCCATCGCAAGAATAGGCTCCATAATGTTTTCCTTTAAAAATCAAAAATTAACACTTACATTTGTGTCAAATGTCACCATTATTTTGACTTGTATCACAAATTTCTTATTCATCAATAAAAGTGTCTGATTTTGCAGAAAAAAATCTTTTAAAAAATCTTTTATTTAATATTTATGCTATGTTTATTGTAATCATAAAATAATATACTTTTTATTAACTGATACGAATTAGGCCACAAAAGCAAGAAAGCTGCTTTCTGATTGGTTAACCAGCATCCTGGTTCGCGTGTGACTAAGTGGCTTTATGTGAGCAAATATTCGGCATATATGCGGCCTCGAATGAGAACAGGGTAGCGTGTTCCCACCACCCCCCTAAACCCTTGTTGGTTCCAAGCACCCCTTCAACTCCTCGCATTGACTATCCAAGCAAAACGCGCACACGAACGCTCACGCAAAATAAATAAGCTGCGTGTGCGAAATGCAGCGTTCTGATTGGTCCATTGGTCCGTGGCCCGTTTTAACACCCCCAGCACCCCTATCATTGTTATTTTACGAACAGAAGGCGTTGGAAATCGATCAGATGTATCATATTTGTCTTTGATACTGAAAAAATACCGTTTTTCGGCGTAACACCTTTTTTGCAGACAGCCTTTGTTTTTCTTAGCTCTAGCCGAGATAAATCAGATTCTTAAAGACACTGAATCTCCGGGTTTTCCAATTAATGAATAAGGTATACTAAAAACTTAGTACATGACCTTGAGATTGGCATTAGTTATCAGGAATTATTAGCTTTTAATGGCATTTCTTTCTATGTAATTGGGAAATATCATGTGAGCCAAATCAATGGATTTATGAAAATGTTAAGTTAAGTAATTTAATTTATATGATTTAATAGAAATTTGTCTCTTTTTGAAATATTTGTCTAAAATGTTGAGATTACTAAGAGATTATGTGGTAGAATCAAATATACGTTATACGTAAATATTTTCTCAGAATCTTCAAGATTTAGCAAATTTTACAAGTTGTAAAAAATTCTATAAAGTAATCAGAGAAAAAACCGAGGTTTTTTAATTTCAGATGCCTTTGTTTTATAGTATAACAACTTTTAAGCGATGTATCGTGTCCCCTTGCACTTTAATGGTACAAAATTCCAAATTTCAAATGTTATTTTGTTTCACACATTAAAACTCCGAGCTGCAGCAAGCCAAGAACAATTTTCCATGAACTTACACTCAAAATGGCGTAGTTACTGAGCCCAATAACCTGCACTATTTCTCTGTTGCCTTAAAGAAAAACCTACAAATTTATCCAAACAGTGGAAAACAGAAGTGCAAAATACTCGATTTGCACGGATAATGAATGAAATCTCCAGCTTACCCGTGGCCTTGTCACCACAAATGAGGCAGTTTGAGACGGGGAGGGAAGATGAGGTTCCCGAGGAAGGTCTCTCATCGATTTTCCCATCGAACGAACCAATGACAAGTGGTTCACCCATTGCCTCATTGGCCTTTGCTGAGGTATTGGTGGTCTGAGAGGTCCTTCGTCCCCTTGACCTTGAGTTTGAGGTTATTTCATTGGCGGTGGTGGTGTTGGTGGTGTGAGCATAGGTCACTGCGGCAGCACTGCTTGAACCGTTGACTGCTGTCATCATGCCATTCTCGGAAACCCGCGACTCTGAGTTCAGGTCGGCTGTCGGTGGCAAGAATGTACTCGTGGGTTAGTTGGGAAATCACCCAGCCAATAATATTAGAGCATGGTGGAATTGAGGAATTTGCCCCAAAATAAGTTCCTCCATTAGACATCATGAAATGCTCAATTTAAATGCGCTCAATTTAAGAAGCTCACACAAAGTCATTTTACGAATCACTAATGCATACAGGGAAATCGATATAAACTTGACCTAATAAGAATAGTTAGGAGTGCTTAATAATAGCTACCCAGGTGCCTTTGTCGAAACTTTTCAATGACGGTACACGAGCCAACTCTATTACAAGTGTTCGAAGTGCCATTGAGGGACTCACTTTTGGCATACTCCTCATGATTGTCATTATTGATTATCGGGTCATTGCACCCGAATCCCACCGGTTCTAGCAGGGGTGTGTAGTAGGTTTGATTTGGTTCCACAGGCATGTCCCATCGAATCTGCATTTGCTCGGGGATGTAGGATCGATAAAGGCCATCGGTGGAGTGACTCACCTCCAGCTGATTGGCTGATGATGATGATGTTGTCTGAAGGGGGGTTAGCCATGCGCTACTCTGATTGGCGCTTCCGTTGTAGTAGGGAGAGGCATTGGATACACTTTCCATGAAACTCTGATCCACCAGGCTTGGCAAAAGAAGGGAACCATCTATAAGTATCAAAGAATACAAAAATCAAAGCTTTCCCTAGGGCTTAAACAAAGCCTAAGCAGATATGATTCCCGTTTTCCAGCTTATCTCAGCATCATTCCGGGTTGAACCGGATCAAAGTTATATTAGAAGCAAATGGTGGTTTGTTTGAGGAAATATTTTTAGCAAAAATAGAACGATTACCTTGTTCATTCAATCTTTGTTGAACAAGCAGAGTCTCATGGATTCAGTCGATTCATATTGATTTTTTCCTCCCCCAAATGTCGGCCTTGACACAGACGACCAACACAATCAAGTCAAGTGGTGTCACAGTTTCAATTGGCCAACGGAATCCACGGCTCATGTTCACTACACCCGTAAAACCATCACGAAACACACAAGAATACGAGGCCTCTAAGTTAGTTGGACTTTGGCACTGCAAATATCAGAATGCGAAAATAATCCACTCGGTTTCGACTAAGGGCTGACAAAGACCTCAATCTAATCGACTGTGATCGTGAAATTGTGGATGAGGCGAAAAAAAGTGTGTCTAGCTCGACACACGTTTTTTTCTCCCGAGGAACAAAACACAATAACCGGTGGGATTGGAGCTGTAAGTTTTTTGTTTTAAAAGTCGGGGTTCAGGTCTAGAATTTTTCAATAGTTACTCTAAAGAATTCAGAATGTCAGAATCAGGAGTAAAAGCCCTGAAGAAAGCCCCAGAATATTGTTAAATCTACCAATTTATGGAGATTATTTGAGAAGACAACAATAATTAAGGAGGAGAATCGTTGCTTAACATCACCACTGATCCTATAATTTTAGCTGAACGATAAAAGAATCGAAATTCCTGATCATAAGGAAAAATCAATATTTGCGCGTAGTCACACAAAATTTTTGCAGTTTGACTGTGTGGTAATGCAGAAAATCAATATTTCGCTTGTAGCAAATGACCGCATTAATTGGGATATCGATTTTCTTGCAGCTTAGGCTAATTTTCGCTCAAATTTTTAGTAACAAATTATCAAGACAAGAATTTTTGTAACTCCAACAATTGCAAATAAAAACAAGCTGAAAATTTCTCTAAAGAATTTGTGTAGGAAGATATCTCGATAGCTGAAAAGAACCATTCTTAAAATGCTTGTAAGGTTAGAAAAATAGGAAATCATTTCGATGCACAAAAAGGCAGAGATTGGATAGAGCCAGTAATACTTGCAATTAGATAAACTGGCAGTTTTAGAGGACGCATGGCAAAGACATAGGCAACTTCACAGCTTTGTACATAAAATCCAGAGTTCACAAGTCCACCGCCTAGACAAAATTCACCTTTAGACCCACCCCTGAAACGTCTTTCCCTCGGGTTTAGCCGCCAACACCGGCCAAAGTCTCTCTTGAAAAAAACCTCGTCAACACCTCAGTCGACTCACCCTCTTCGAAGCCGCCATTCTGGTGCTGTTGGATCTGCTGTTGATGCTGAAGCTGGTGATTGCTGCCAGCGTGCTGATGAAATCCATAGATCTCGAGATCGAAATCCTGTGGATTCATGGGCAGGCGAGTGAGTAGTTAGCTGGAAGGCCTTAGCAGTGTCTCTAGTTCCTCCTTGTGCATTCATCGGACCTAAGTGGTTCCACTACCACTTCCGCACTGCGCACACGAAATCCGATTGGTCAGCACTGGTGGGCCTCTTGTTTGAGCGTGACTAGTGGACGTACACGGGATTTGTTTGTTTTGCACAACTGGAACTCAAATCGCAACCAGACGACAGACGGCAGAAACCCACAGCAAATTCACACCCCTCCCCATTTTAAACCGTAGCAACAAGGGGAGGAGGGGCTGGGTGGTTTTGTTTGTGAGCAAACAAAAGGGTAGAAAGAATTTGTGGCAGCGAGAATATTGGAGATAAATGACGGAGAAGAGAGGTGTGGATGTGCATGAAAATGGATTGTATTTGTCTAGAGAACTTCAACAGATGTCCCGTCGTCCATAGCAACCTAGGGATCGGAAAATGTAAAGCCAACTGGTTTACTAGATCTTATGTCTTGATCAGTTGAAATATATTGTGAAGGATACAATTACTTGAATCAAGCTTGGTATAGCAGGATGAAAAATAAATAGTTGTGATTGGCGTTCATGGAAAAAAGCATATCTTGCTGATTCCAGGATATAATTTTAACCGTTTTAAATACGGCTGAAAAGTAATAAAAAAATAACGGTTTTGAAAAATTAAAGAGGTAAAATTTTTGGGACAAAAAATAAAGATAAAAATAATTATTTTGTAGTTATTTGGCATCAACTTTGGTAATTTAAGACTATTTTTTAAATACAATTGTTATATAGGTAAAATACATTATAGACAACGTCGTTTTAGTTAATCAATACGTCAGGTTTGCAAACTAATCATTTATAAACAATAGTACAATGACTTTTTTATGAAAATTAACCGAGTTTTATTTTCGGATTATAATAAAATGTCTATTTAAGGGCATTATTAATGAAATCGTTAAAGAGTTTTCTACTTATGTGCTATAAGTAACATATAATTACTTCGAGGAGTAGCCATAATTGAACTAAGGTAAATGGATTTGAATGTTTTAACTCAATATCTTAAGGTAAGGACCAACAAAATTCCTGAATTCTTTCATAAATGCGGATCGAAACAGGTAAATGGTTAGAGTTATTGGCATATATATCAACTGAATTTATCAGTGGCGAAGACCTAGATTAAAGTCACTTAAATACGCAAAATTAAATAGAATAAGTGTATTCCGTAATAAATCAAGGTGTTTGTTCTCATAATGACTCATTAAGTTCACGTAATGAACTCCGAAGCAGTGCTGATATCAGCAAACCCAATATTGGGTTCCGCATTGCTATGATATTTTAACACCACTAAATACCTATTTAATTTTGTAAGAGGCGATAATTAAAACTAAATTTTAGTTTGAGTTTGATGAGAAGCTGCTTCATGAAGCAGCAACCCCCGAAGAAGCCTCTCCAGCTTCATCAATTAGTTCTTCAAATCAAAACCAAACAAATTTTTCAATAATGAAAGTACTAAATTCTTGTTAATAGATGGAAGGAAGTCATGGGTAATCGGGGTGAATACGTAGATTGAAAATTCGATCGCAACAAGTCGGATTACCTGATACGTGAGTCCAATTCGCACACTCTTGTCATTAGAGTCGACGCATTTCTACGTGGAAGCTTCCAGAACATTTTTAATTGATGACATGGGAACACATTGCTTGGCTTCCTCCTCTTCTAGTTCTTCTATCACAGAAATGGGTGGATCGTATGGGGATTTCATATATTTGAGTTTCAGAAACAAGGGAATTTGAGACTGTGTGGTGGGTAGGTAAGAAGCACTCCCCATCACATTTCCTGGAGGACTTTTAGCCATGATGAAACAAGGACCCATCATAAAGCAATTTCATTTTCCGTGTCTTTAAGGTTCTCAATAAAGTAGGCATAAGGGGATTCTGCTTTCACGGAGTCACGACATCAAAGTGATGATTGGCAGACACTCCCTTGGCAACCATCGAGGGAGTACTCACTCTTAGATTCCTTCCTTTGATCAGCCTTCGTCAATGCCTTCGTAGCCTCTCGTGCCGAAAAATTTCTCGGGTTAGGTTTAATATGAACAATAATTGAATGTGCCAACCCATAGGACAAAATAATGGAAACACATAATATTTTGGCATCACAATCGCTGATGTTGTTACAAATATTACACACAATCAAAACTAGATATATTTAATGTTTCCCGTTTATTATTTTGGGTAATTCGATATTTTCGCTCAAAATAACTGCTTTTTTACAGACAGTCATAAGGTGAACCTACATCACATCAAAATATATCATGTTGGCTTTCAAGATGTAGCCGTTCTACCGATAGTTGTTGGCTAATTTACTTCCATTTTCAAAGTCCTTTTTGTAATTTTTTAAGGTTTCTGGTCTTCTCAAGTAACAATGGTCTCATCTCCTTCTTGTGTCTTCTATGAATAGCTGAATAGGCTTTATCAGACTAGCTCCATGCACATTCTTTCTGAGTCCTCAGTGGTCTCTGTTCCGTTCTCTTCAAGTTTCCACGGTATTCCACATTCGACATTCCAGACATTATCCCAGAATCGGATCAGTGTGTTGGAGGTCATGCGTGGGTGCCGATGAATCATCACTACTTTTCGATTCACCAAAGCAGGTCTTTTTCTCCAGAAAATTATATAAATAATTATATTAATTACATTAATTAATAATATAAATAATTATATTGATAATTTTCTGGTTATCTGATTAAACTATAATTCATTTATCTTTCGCTATTATCTGTATAATATGCACAGTTGTTTAAGTCGTTACTATGACGCCTTGCACTACGTTGAATAAATTTACTTGGAGTTACGAACCAGACCACTTTAGGTTGCATAGCACCTTCGTACTTTGCATTATGGCGACGCAGGTGGGTTTGAAGAGCTTCTCGCGGCCCCAATTAACGCATTAAATAAGTAAACGAAAACTCCAGATGAAATCGTTGATCAGATCCTTATTTTCGATCCATCCTTGGACAGTTTCCAGATATGGATACAGCGGTTCGCAGATACTGTAGACTTAATGTCTTCGGACATGTCGGAATCGACGAAGAATCTTTTACTCCTACGGCGCCTTCATAACAGAGCATACGAACTCTTTATAAATTACATTCTTCCTAGAAAACCCGCGAGGCTATCATTCAGTGAGATTATTGCAGTTCTACGTATCTTAAATTCAAGCGAAAAGTCTCTTTTAATGCCCGTTTGCAGTGCTTCAAAGTAGCGACTACCCAACCATAGTCAACAAACTCTGCTCCGAGTTCCACTTCAGTCGTTTCTCATATCATAACCTACAAAGTCTCATTTTTTATGCTAGACCTTAAGAGCACCGAGTTATCTCCTGTCCGGGCCCAACTCATGGCTCTCCTGGACAAGGATCCCGACCCAACTTTCCAAGAGACGCTAAGCTGGTGCCCAATACAGGATCCACATTATTCCTGACAATTCCAACTCTACCAACTGCACCGCAACGGGTTTCATCTTCATCTTCGCTTAGGATGAAGTCTCCACTTCTAAATTTCGCAGATCATCTTTACATAATCGTCTACTGTAGAGTTTCCAAACTTTGGAATCATTGTCCTGTTAAAAGAAATCCGATTTGTTTAAATGCATCTCACCATAAAAAGAAGAATGCCAAGTTCAAAAGCAGCCAGCAACGGTGTGTTTAATCGGGCCTATTTTTGTTATGCTAAACGATTTTAGGTAACATATGTTGATGTTGATTCTGCCACTTGGAAAATAGGTGCTGGATTTAGCCACCGATTTGCACTTTAAAAGGGCATAAATAAAAAAGATGCCCCATTAATTTAATGGTTTTATCAGAGAGCTTCACTCAGGATAACCATCGGTCATTTGCAACGTCTGTTTAACATCACAGGAATCCGAACACTTGAAAAATCAATCAAGTGCATTTTAGTGCAGAGTAGGTCAACTTTTGTAGTTGAATTCTTCTTCAGTGAAAGGAAATCACTGGCCAGGTGACGGCGGGTTTCTAAGAATCATCTCAGGAGACCACCCGACATGGAGTAAATGCTTCCCTTGACTATCTCCGGAAGTAGTACACTCGGACAATAAGTTGGAAAATGTTGATTCATCAGAGAACACCACCTCTTTTTCCAATGCTCGAGTCACCAATTCTACTTCACCACTCTGAGTTCCGCTCTGAAACACTTGTCGACTTTTTCCTTCTCTTCCAAAGGTGTCAATCACTACTTTTGAGACACGACCTCTTGAGAGTACGCCAAGCAGAATTCGGGGACATACGAGCACCAACAATCAGATCTCTTTGAATGTCCCAGAGACCTGTCATTTTATAATCCTATAACAATTCCTAAATTAACCGCAAAAACACCTCTTTTAAATATAAATATTGAATAGTGAAATAGTAACCAGAATCACTAAAATATATCAAGTTTTGATTGCCTATAGCATGTAGCATGCCAGGTGTTTCCATTATTTTGTCCAACTCTTGAAGATGGTTTTAACTCTCCCTGCTACTTTAATTTTGTAGTCGATTAACTGCGATTTCGTAGTGCTGGAAGCACTGTGATTACTAATACTATCTCGACAACAGCGCGTAAACAAACCCATTCTGGTTGCGAATATATTGTGGAAACTTGTGTAGTAGTAGTAGAAGTAGGCCGACGTGTTTCAGATCGCCTGGTGTTGTGTTGCAATGCTTCCTTGCGAATAATCGCCATTGCAGTTCCCCAGTTCATGCTAATCCTTTGTTTACAAAGTATTGTTAGGGTGAAGCAATGATTGTCAACAATATTTTTTACATTTGCGAGAATAATCATGGGAATCAAAGCTTCTTTCTTCACTTATTTGAATGAAAAAATGGTTAAAACTTTAAACTGAATGGTAATTTGATTTATAATCCCTAACACATCCTATAAACCAAATATTATTCTAAACAGCCTTCTTGAAAACGTATGAGTCACAAAAAGTGTTAAGATGGCCGCAAAATCTTCAAATTACTTAAAATTGTTGACTCTTTAAATTATTTAAATAATTAAATAATTGAATCCAAACTCCTGAAGATGAAGACGGTTGTTAAGTTTCAAAATTACTTCAAAGTTTAAGCGTTCTAAAAGATTTAACCTTTTATCAATCTCTTATATCTCCAGAAAATTATATTAATAATTTTCTTATTATATTGAACTATAGTTTATTTACCTTTCATTATTACTAGTATAATAAGTACAGTTGTTTAAGTAGCTATGTTGACGCCTTGCACTTTGTTGAATAAACTTGGAGTTACGACGCGTTCCGTCTCTTGTGGACCAATTTAGGTAGCATAGCATCCTCCGTACTTTACATTACAATGAATTAATATAATTACAAATTGTGTTTATAATAAATAATAAAATTATAATAAAATATCCAATATATTAATCGTATCATCATCTCTACAAACAGTAAGTCACAAAGATGTCGGAATGATTGTAAAATCTCCAAATTGCTAAAAATGCAGACTTTCTAGTTTATTCACTCTGCTGTTAATCGTTTGAACCCAGTTTGAAAGAGGGAATCTAAATCCTGAGTCTTTCTGATAGTCAGTAAATAATTGTATAAAATCTCGCTTTGCCTATCGGCAATCTAATAATGTTTCAACAGACCATTAAATGTCTACCTTCTGGTCGCTAGAAGCAAAATTGAAGATGTCCGTTCATCCCAGTCCCAAGCTTCGATCATCAATCATCAGTAAATGCGTAATTGGTTTTACAGACCTGGTCACGTTCGTAACCTTGGAAATAACCCACTTTTATCATCAAATTCAACGGTTGAACTTATTCAGTCTTCTGGTAGTTGTTACAAGTCAAAATGAAGCAATATGCATATGATATACATGTCCACAGCACATGAGCCATGCTCATTGGCTCGATTGGGATCAGCTGAAGAAATCAGTGTTCTGATCTGACAGGAGTTCTAATAGGTATCTTTTGTATTAATACTTAACGCAACGACACCCAAACCTACTCAAGTAAATCTAGTAATAGTAAATAGTATTAATAATTAAACCACTAAAGTTGTAACGAGGTCTACTAAAAATATATTAGGTCACCCCCTAGGTTTTGTTTTAATTTTCAATGAATGAATAAATCAATATTGCATTTTTCTGGGCTTTTCCTTTACGAAGACACTATTTACTACTCTTAAATTGTCGATAAAGATGCATTCATCGTAGGCAGTCACAAGTATATTTAAAAAGTTGAAAGAATTTGGTGACAATGGAAAGGAGAGCAGGTGTCAAACGAGATTTGGTAGTTTTCTAAACACCCTTTCAATGAACTTATCTGATTAACCTTCAAATAAGAGTTCATTATCTTTGTACCGTATTTGTATCCCAACAATCAAGTTGATATATATATTTCTTGAGGTTGCTAACTTTCAATGAGCTTTAAATGTTGTAGCATCAGGTAGTATAAATTCAAGTTGATAGATTCGAGAGAGAGAACTTCGCATGAAGTTACCTTATCGGCTGTGATTGTTGGGGTATTTCCATTTTGTCTGCGACGCTTAACTCACCAATAAACAATCCATCTTTTGTCTCCGTACAAGTCTGTCCACCGAAAATGCTAGCCGTCAGTGCGAGCTGCAGGGTTTATGGCTGGAAATAAGCCTGATTGTTAATTTTATTCACTGGGGGTTAATGTAAAGTACGAAGGTGCTACCTATGCTACGTTACGATGGATAACGGCCACAAGAGATGGTACGCGTGGTAGCTCCAAGTTTATTCAACAAAGTGCCAGGCGTCATGGTAACGACTTAAACAACTGTGCATATTAGAGAGATAATAGCGAAAGCTAAATAAAATATAGTTTAATCAGATAATCTGAAAATTATTAGTATAATTTTCTGGAGATATAACAGTTAGATAAATCTTTCTATAAAAGGCCTGCATTTTTTTCTTCTAACAAGGCCATATTCATCGCTTAAAAGAGTTTTAAAAACAAAATATTACTGATAATAAATTATTGTTTTAAATAAACTTATTCTGGTCTACAAGAACTATCCAACTCCAAATGTGCTCCTTGATAAAATTAGTATAAATGTAAATAACGAAAATTATTATTTTTAATAAATATATATTTCTTTTTTAGTAAAACACCTCATTTTTATATGGGATAGAGGATTAAGAATTTAAAATAATAAATTAATTTAAAGTTGCGGAGATCGTTCTATCATTTACAAAAAACGCTTTATTTTTTCGATTAAATCATTAATAGCTTTGGACAATACTGAGCGCGATTTGCCCGAGAAAGATCCTGTCCAACGTAGTTTTCCCAATCGAGGGGTGGATACTAAAAGGACACGCATCAATTTTTAAATCTCACTGAAGTGACAGCTTGAGACTAAAACGTTTAAAATAGTTTTGCAAGCCTCCAAGGTAGACAAATGCAATTGCAATCCTTTCTACTTGAAAAAATTGAAATAAAAACAGTTAAAATGCAAAAAGATTAAATTACTAAAAGGAGGTAATTAGACGTAAATGCTGAGAGTTTGGCATAAAATCTAGGGAATACAACTTGGTTGCCATTTTTCTAATTCTACCAATACAAATGCTACTCATCGGAAGCCACCTAGTAAAACAAATATCTATTGTGCTGATTGCAATGTTAGTGGAAACACCTAACATTTTAACACCTAACATTTTAATATCACAATTTTTAATATTTTACACAATATATATTTCAAAGGTTTAATAGTTTCTTTTTTATTGTTACCAAATATTATTATTTAAAATAATTGCTTTCCGGATAACTTAAAATTGTTTTAGTCTTATAAAAATTGTGAAACTAACAATTCACAATTTGTATTAATCAATACCCCAAAGAATTGGGGCTGCGATTGCCTCAAACGGTGTTTCCATTATTTTGTCTACTCCATGTCCGTCAACTCACATTATGTCTTTAATGTCCTCAAAAATTTACAGAAATAAAGCGTGCTCCAGAAACTAAAAGCGCCTTCACAGAATTGCTGATTACTGGTGTAAAGCCTCTAAACGAGACATCTCCAACCTCCCCAAATCTTAAATCACCGAAAAAATTTAGGGTTTCATGTACTTCAAAAAATCCCAGCTAATGCTTCCTCAACTACGGAGAAACATTTATTTTTCAGTAAAAGAAGCTAATGAAAACGGTAAATTTGAGTCGAAATCTTTGGCAACACGCGTGTCATTTCCTTGTGTATTAATTCTTAATACTTAAATCACTTTTTTCATGGAAAAAAGTAGCATCTGTAACAATCTGTTCAATTAGCAGATAAATTATATTTGTTCTTTGTGACTTTTGGCATTATTTTTGGCTCTTACTTTATAAAAATGTGGCATGGAGTTGTTTCGGAAATTAAAAACATTAATATATTTCAAAAAAGAATTATTTTTGAAATATTTTTTGTAATTATTATTTTTTGAAATATTTCTTTTGCAAAAAATGCTCTATTTTTAAATTTTAACAGGTATTTATTTACAAAAAATCTACATTTTAGAATTTTGTACCTTTGTAATCTCTAGAATGCCAAATTTAAATGTTTTTTTTTTAAAAAAATGCTTACAGGGACAGGACAACTCAATTAAGTAACTAAGAAATCCTGATATGTTAAACATCATGGACATTGTCAATCCTTGCCAAATGCAGATGCCTGTCAATGAATTTTTGGGATCTATTAACTTGAAACAATTATGCAAACGTAGATATGTTAATTATCTGTTGGGATCCGGAGAGAATTTTCGGAGTGACGCCCAATTAGCAGAACAAGTGAGTGTTCTGGTTGGAAACGCGCGCTATAGCTCTGCCGTTTCTGTAATGATGCGACTTTAAGGACCTTAAAGGAGCCATCATCAGCAATCGACATTTATTTATTTTGGCTACGCTGAATCAAGCTCATTTTTAACCACACGCCGATTCGCACACCTCGGTAATTACCACGTCTTCTCTCTGCTCTCAGGTTTAACAAACTCATAATCTTACCTGTGACTATCTAATCGCTACATAACCTAACCACTATTTGCATTTACTTATACACCCCAATCAGGCAAGCAAGCAACTCTAACTACATCGGTTTTTCTGATAACGGCACAAAGGTGAATTATCTTTCTTGGCTTGGAGAGTTTTTACTAGTTTTTATTCGTTCCAGCTGTGACTGTTCAGGATGTTGGGTGACCAAGTTCTTTCAATAGTTGTTTAAGTGAGTGAGACTGGAGCAAGCCCATTTTGTAATTTATCCTACAAAAAACTATTTCAGTTCTTCTCTCAGCTAACTGGGCATTTGCAGTTCTAGAAGCCAGGTTGCCATAGATCTAGAAGCTAGACAAAATAATGGAAACATCTGCAGTTTTGGCATGTTATAAGCAAGCAATCAGGATAACTTCCTCTACAGATATTTAAAAGACAAATTGTTGTGACCCCAAAGAAGTGGCAGGCCTCTCGAACTTTCAAAGAGGTCAAGTTGCAACAGAAACTGTCCCCTCCCTCCAAATTCCTGGAGTTTCAAGAGGTAATGTCTCCAAAGTAAGTTGTTAGTTGAGAGAGAAACCGTCTAACTCCAAATGAGATTTTTAGAGAAGATCACAAGACTACGGCCTCAAAAATGACTTCAGACCTCCTCAGTGTAAACCTAGACGGTTGCACTGGAGCTGCACAGATCTGGATTCCAGCACGGAAGAGCTGCATTTAGACAGCTTCTCAGACAAGCAGTCGGTAGCCAATCGAAGTCTGGGTCATGTCACCTCGTTGTTCCTAAACCATACGAAAGCGCATCTAATAAACAGTGGTAGTTTGACCTCATGAGTGCTGTCAACCAACCAATCAGAAGTTGGATGATGAACACGTTAATTCAAATGCACCCACATATTCCATTATGAGGAGAAAGCGTTCGAATTTAACCAAAGGGTTCTTATTGGGACAAAAGAAATGTTTTATAATTTCTTTTCCAGAAATTGATCTTAAAAGGCATTTTCGTGGACGTTAATATTCTCTGTTACTGCAAAAGGTTGAAAAGAAAATGAAATTACAAAAAATACATCCTTGTTGCTGTGTGAATTGGTGGAAACAATTCCTGAACTTGGTCGCTAGTTAAAACTCCTAATCAGTCTCGTTTGTTAATTAATCGCAAATCGTATTTTTTCCACTGCTCTATGGACAAACCAGTCCTGGGTGTTTTTGACCACGTTTTATTTGAGCAGAGCAAATGTTTTCTGTGGTTATTTGAGGAACCGTGGTGTTGCGATTCTCTCAACATTTCCATTTCCAAATTTGACCTCTTCGAAAGTTCCAGAAGTCTACCATTTTTATAAGGTCTTAACCATTTTTTATTACTGTCTATAAATGGAGTTATTTCAAATAAATGCCTTAAAACGTGCCAATTTCTGATGACTAAAACGCCTTTTTACAAATTGAAGTCCATTGGCCAGTTGGCAGCCTAATTTGATAACGTCCAGACATTTATTGTTGTACATGGAATAGGCGAGAGCTTAATGGGCGTCATTAATCATGGCAGTTTTATTACGGCCACTAAAGCACTCCATAAAAGCGCCATCTTTGACTTCTAAGTGTTTAAATAGCTAATAATTGCATACTTTGAACAAAGGACTGCTTTATTAGTATTCACAGGAATACTTCTAGTGCCCTCAAAAGCATATTGCTTTTAAGTTATGGAAAGATTCATTTAATTTTCAAAGTTTGCTTTGAGTTTGAAATTGTTACCACCTAATTGAGAGAGTAATAATGCCCATTTAGAGCGTCTATACGGAGCAATTAGATAAAAAGAACTCTAGTGAATTGAAAAGGGACAATGCAACACGAAAATTCTTTATCTACCTTACAAAAAAACATTATCAAGCAACAGCTTCTGTTACGCACATAGAGATTGTTAAAATCAGTAGTTTCAAGTTCATCGAATTGGAATAAATAGAAGTTTACATTATTATAGTATTTAATAAGTTTGCTAATAGATGGATAGCAGAAATAGGTAATCAAGGAATCTCTAATGCGATTTAACGATTAGTCACTTGTTTTAATGAATCGAAATTTGTACAGAACTAACTGAATGACCTTATTGTAATATTTAATTGTGATTGCAAAGTACGGAGGTGCTATGCTACCTGAATTAATTTGATTAGTAAACGTTACTCCAAGTTTATTCAACAAAGTGCCAGGCGTCATGGTAACGACTTAAACAACTGTCCATATTATACAGAAAATAGCGAAAGATAAATGAATTATAGTTTAATCAGATAACCAGAAAATTATCAATATAATTATTTATATTATTAATTAATGTAATTAATATAATTATTTATAAAATTTTCTGGAGAAAAAGACCTGCTTTGGTGAATCGAAAAGTAGTGATGTTTCATCGGCTTCCACGCATGACCTCCAACACACTGATCCGATTCTGGGATAATGTATGAGATGTCGAATGTGGAATACCGTGGAAACTTGAAGAGAACGGAACAGAGACCACTGAGGATTCAGAAATAAAGTGCATGGAGCTAGTCTGATAAAGCCTATTCAGCTTTTCATGGAAGACACAAGAAGGAGATGAGACCATTGTTACTTGAGAAGACCAGAAACCTTAAAAAATTACAAAAAAGGACTTTGAAAATGGAAGTAAATTAGCCAACAACTATCGGTAGAACGGCTACATCTTGAAAGCCAACATGATATATTTTGATGTGATGTAGGTTCACCTTATGACTGTCTGTAAAAAAGCAGTTATTTTGAGCGAAAATATCGAATTACCCAAAATAATAAACGGGAAACATTAAATATATCTAGTTTCGATTGTGTGTAATATTTGTAACAACATCAGCGATTGTGATGCCAAAAAATCCTGTGTTTCCATTATTTTGTCCTAGTGGGTTGGCACATTCAATTATTGTTCATATTAAATCTAACCCGAGAAATTTTTCGGCACGAGAGGCTAAGAAGGCATTGACGAAGGCTGATCAAAGGAAGGAATCTAGGAAGGAGTACTCCCTCGATGGTTGCCAAGGGAGTGTCTGCCAATCATCACTTTGATGTCGTGACTCCGTGAAAGCAGAATCCCCTTATGCCTACTTTATTGAGAACCTTAAAGACACGGAAAATGAAATTGCTTTATGATGGGTCCTTGTTTCATCATGGCTAAAAGTCCTCCAGGAAATGTGATGGGGAGTGCTTCTTACCTACCCACCACACAGTCTCGAATTCCCTTGTTTCTGAAACTCAAAGATAAGAAATCCCCTAAGAGCCACCCATTTAGAAGAGGAGGAAGACAAGCAATGTGCTCCCACGTCATCGCTTAAAAAGACATTCTGGAAGCTTCCACGTAGAAATGCGTCGACTCTAATGACAAGAGTGTGCGAATTGGACTCACGTATCAGGTAATCCGACAAGTTGCGATCGAATTTTCAATCTACGTATTCACCCCGATTACCCATGACTTCCTTCCATCCATTAACAAGCATTTAATACTTTCACTATTGCAAAACTTATTTACCTCAAAAGAATAATTTTTGAAATCGCCTCCTACGAAATTAATTAGGTATTTAGTGGTGTTAAAATATCATAGCAATGCGGAACCCAATATTGGGTTTGCTGATATCAGCACTGCTTCGGAGTTCATTAGGTGAACTTAATGAGTCATTATAAATATATTTAATGCGTTAATTAGGGCCGCGAGAAGCTCTTCAACCTAATGCATCATGCGGATTCACAAAAACCGTCGAATAAGAGGAGGTTATGCTTGCAGCTCAATGTTTCTTGGACCATAGACCACTAGGAGAATTTGGCTACTCAACAGACGGAACATAGGAGTAGATTTTCCTTGAAAGTGTTGGTTTGAAGGCCCTAGATAAAGAGGTAGTCAGCACTGATTCTGGATTAAGGATCCTGTTGCATCTGCAGTAAAATTTAGAAATGATTTGTGTTGGCACGATTTTACGACACCACTGAGTCCGACTGACAGTCTATCTCAGCCGACAACGTCGATTTTAGGCTGGATTAGGAGAAGATTCTGTTAAACTAGTGCCTTCCAGATCAAAACTACTAATTTGGTCGGTTAGTTATCTCCACTACCGTTCTCTTTCATGGCAAAATCCAAACTTTTTACGATCGTTTGAATTAAACTAACTATAAATAGGGTATTTTTTATTTAAATTTCTCAAATTTCTTAAGTACCAACCAGTTTTTGTTTTCGTGCTGACACTGTCGATTTCATCAAAGTGGTTATAAGCCTTTAGAGTTGTGAATTCGAAGCCTCCAGCAGTGGAAAAATGTGCTATTTGCTGTGGTGAATTATCGCTGTTTACCATATTTTTGTTTACGTTTAAAAACAACCAAAAAAGCGCGCTTTTAATCCTGACTGCCAGCCTTTCCCAGCATGGCTAATTAATGGAAATATTTCCCTTCATAGAAGTATAATTAACAACCGAAACTGATTAGGAGTTTTAACTAGCTACAAGTTCACGAGCTGTTTCCACAAATTCACAACTGTTCACCAATTCACGCAGTAACGAGGATGTATTTTTTCTAATTTCATTTTCTTTTTAACCTTTTGCAGTAACAGAGAATACTAACATCCACGGAAAGTGCTTTTTAAGATCCATTTCTGGAGAAAAATTATAAAACATTTCTTTTGTCCCAATAAGAACCCTTTGGTTAAATTCGAACGTTTTCTCTTCATTATGGAATATGTGGGTGCATTTGAATTAACGTGTTCATCATCCAACTTCTGATTGGTTGGTTGACAGCACTCATGAGGTCAAACTACCACTGTTTATTAGATGCGCTTTCGTGTGGTTTAGGAACAACGAGGTGACATGACCCAGACTTCAATTGGCTACCGACTGCTTGTCTGAGAAGCTGTCTAAATGCAGCTCTTCCGTGCTGGAATCCAGATCTGTGCAGCTCCAGTGCAACCGTGTAGGTTTACACTGAGGAGGTCTGAAGTCATTTTTGAGG
Organism: Anomotaenia brevis; assembly: GCA_030710315.1. NCBI lineage: Eukaryota > Metazoa > Platyhelminthes > Cestoda > Cyclophyllidea > Dilepididae > Anomotaenia > Anomotaenia brevis. The sequence goes on from JAUOZQ010000038.1 coordinate 177,805, forward strand.
CCGTAGTCTTGTGATCTTCTCTAAAAATCTCATTTAGAGTTCGACGGCTTCTCTCTCAACTAACAACTTTGGCTTTCTGCCAAACCTGTGCCTCTTTGCAGTCATTACTTTGGAGACATTACCTCTTGAAACGCCAGGAATTTGGAGGGAGGGGGCAGTTTCTGTTGCAACTTGACCTCTTTGAAAGTTCGAGCGGCCTGCCACTTCTTTAGGGTCACAACAATTTGTCTCTTAAATATCTGTAGAAGAAGTTATCCCGATTGCTTGTTTATAACATGCCAAAACTTCAGGTGTTTCCATTATTTTGTAGCTTCTATATGTATAACAATCTGGCTGCTAAAACTGCAACTGAGAGAAGAATAGCGATAAATTTTCACGATAAGTTGTAAAATAGGTTATTTAAGGTAACATTCTGACGCCGGGTTCATTGCGTAGTAATTTTTGTAAAAAAAGTTATCAAAGACTGTTTGCATTAGGGACCTACCATTGGTACCTAAATAAGGCACATATGTTGCGTCCTACCAGGAATATAATAACGAATGTGCTACTGGGTCCCACACACTGCGATTTCGATAAATCACCAGCAAATAATCTTCCCAGAATCATCCTACATTTTCGACTTACAGAAACTGCTACATTTTGAGAGGCCCCGTGCAAACAGAGTTAATGGTGATTGAAGAAACCCCAATCGAGGAGTCGTTATAGCACGATGAACATTAGGCATTTCACAAAATTGATTGTAAGCGACTTGAATCAAGCGGGTTTGTTTATATAACGCGCAAAAGATAAATACTTATAAGGAAGTCTCATTTGCAAATCGAAAAGTAACCCATTCCGTAAGTTCGTTTCCTTAATTTAACAATTTTAGGCACCTTTTGTATCTTAATTTAATTATTATTTGAAACATCAAGTTAAATTTCATAGTATTAGGTCTATTAACAATTTATTAAAATACAAGAAGCTGAAACAGTCTAGTCTGGATGTTTACCCGTCTCAGATAAAATAAACAAATCCCCGACTAATTTTTAGTTTGTTTAAATTTATACGAACTTTTGCGAAGTTAAATGCCAGCACTTGCCGTTTATGCTCCTGACACGTGTCAGCTCGTTTAACATCACGTCGTCGAATTCATTTTATTTTGAAAAAAAAATTTTCGGTAGTTTGACAATGTTATTGAGGTGTATGCAAATGTAAATATTCACTTATAGCGAAAAATCCCACATTTCTACACTATTCTTCGTGTCTTTGTGAGTAAATTTATTAAAATTTCAATTATTTATAAGATCCTAAGACGTATTAAGAGTTAAAATACAAAGAAAAAAATATTTTTAAATCTAAAAACAGAGATATAAGCAACTATTTTAATATTTTAGTGAAAAAACCCCATTTAAACACATGGAGTTGCATTTTTTCCCCACCTTTTTAGGAGTTAAAGTTTTCTCTATGAAAAAATATTTGATATTTTTTAAAACTTGTTAGTCTAAATGCAAATGCCAGAGGCTTCATTCACTTGGGATACAATTTAATACACATTTTGCGGTCTGATATTCATTCGCCAAAGCCAGAACGGAATATCATTGTGAGCGAAGTCACGTGGAGCCACAAAAAATGAGTGAATTCTGCTCAAAGGAAAGTCAACTTCTCTCTTATAAAGTGTTAAAAAGAAAATGAGGCGATTTAAATGAGTCTCATTTGCATTGCCGATTCTTCTCCACACTTCTGTCGTGATTTCGACAATTTGCACACTTAATCGAGGGTAGAAAACGAGCCTTCGCGAGATGACAAGCAAAACTTTTTTGAATTGCAATAAAATGGGTTTTGAAACACTTAATTGTCGTTCTTGTAAATATCTCATCTTTCGATCTCGATATCAGATGTGGCGGGAAAATTATGGCCAAAATAACTGAATTTTACTTGACGTAAACTTAATTTATTCTTTAAGTCACTCTGTTTTTGTCTGAGCACTTAAAAAGCAAACAATGCTTAAACGATTTAAAAAAACTAAATAGTGTGCTACTTCGGATGTGTAGATATTTATTTCAATGTCTTAAACAAATTTCTGACATTTTGAAGAAAATGTGTTGAATAGTTTATTATTAAAAAGAAAAACTTTTTTACCATTATATCGAATTTAATTTTTTAAAATATTGCTTCGGGATTACCTGTCTTTATAATTTTTTAAAACAATTAAACTCTCCAAACCCAATATAAACATAGGAAATTCTTAAATGCTCAAAGTTGAAATTCGGGCAATTAATTCTTGTTGGATTAAGTTGTATAAGGAATTTTTTGTTTAGATATTGAAATTTGGCAATGACACTGCTGTGTCCTTCAAATGCTAGACAAAGAGCCCCTTTGGTTCAAATTATAGGTCTCAAAGAGCCAAAATTTATCCTCCACTGACATAAATAAAAAAGTTCTGAAATTTGTCTAAAGAATTAAAAGGTTTCATATCTTCATTTCAACTTGCATTAACTCTACGAATTTTATGACGCCACTTCTGTTTATTTTGACCTTTTTTGAATCATCTAGAACGGGGATGTTTTAAGAACTCGTATATTTGCCAATAAATACGGAGTCATCCAAAACGGATTCGCGCTATCACCAGTAATTCCCACGAGCTTTCCTGAAGGAGAATTTTTCGTAAAGTTCGAATATGCCCGAATCTCTGGCCTGACCGCGAAAGTGCGTTTTTGACAACTTGGTCTTATATCCGACTTCAGCTTATCTAAAGTGCAAATGGTTAAGCCAGATTTTTTCACTGTAAAACGGAGGCCTTGAAAATAGCCCGATAAGCTTTCACCTTGCTTTAAAGATAAAATCAAGTGCAACAGAACCTCTCTGCACATTTTCTATTATTTAATCAGTATACACTTGAGCTTTCATTAACAACTATGACTAAACAAGTATTTAAGGCAACATAAAATCGAAAGTGTTTTCAGTCATCATTTGGATCTCACTTAAATGAGTTTACGTAACACATACTAATCATAAACGTCTAGAATTAGTGTATTAAGACGGGCCTTTAATTTATTTAAATTTTAATTAAAGAACACCTCTGCAATTTAGCAAAAAATCCTTTAACTTTTTTGCTGGCCTTATGATAGATTGAAGAATGGGACAGCTCTAGCCAAAAGCACTTTCGAAAAGAAAATTATTCTGTTCAAAGATCACCATTTTTCTGAATAAAGTTCCCGTTTAATAAGGCCTAAAAATTTTTGGCTTAAAAAATTATTTTTCCTATTCTACCAAAAAATAATTAAAAAATAAATCCAACAAGCAATATTAATAGTTATATGATATTTCAAATGGAAATAATTTCGTTTACATTTTTCATTTTAAGGAAATAAAACTATATTTCATAAGTTAAATGAAATAATAAATTTGGCAACGCAGTAACTGAAATCTGATGCATATTAGCTCAATTCACTGTGCTTCAACAAACTGCTATTCGTATTTAAAATTGACAAATTTGCAGGTATGTTGGAGTCAAAAAACGTCACAGTTGTCAGCGGTGATTGGCATTTTTTGCGAATCCTAGTGCATTTTAGTTGGTAAACCACGAAATCTTGAAATAATCCACTAATTTTCAGTTAGTGTCACGTTTACCAAACAGTAAATTATAAAATCCCTTTAATGAGGGAATTTTAAAAGTTGTTGAATTATTTTTCCATTTATGTGTAAAATTTTTTCGTGACAGACTTTTGAAAGTCTCGGTGGAAAGTATATTTCGATGGTTAACTTGATTGCCTCCATATTTTTTCATTAGTTATTTTGTATAAAGCGAATATTAATAATAATCAAAGAGATTTTCTCAGACAATATCACTTTATTGCCAAGTACTTTTCTAAATAATGTCTTTAGCAAACTTTTTAGTTTACAATATACATGATTTCAATATATAATATGGATTAATATATGATTATGTTATATATTTTTATATTCATCTATTTATTCGAATTTATTCTGACTGAACATTTATTTGATCAATTTACTCGAAAATCTAATGATCACTAAAATGTCTTTCTAACAGCAAAGTTTTGTAAAGTGAATTTTAATGAAGTTTACAGAAAAAGTCCGCTTTTATAGTGCGAAAACAATTGATAATGTTTTATAAATGTCTTATATTGCTGTGAATTACTTCTGAAAATTTGGAAACTCCTGTGCAAAATCTAATTTAATAGGCAACTTGATTAATAATACGAATAAATATTAATTAACACAATTTTAATCTTGTGAAAATAGCTTTCAAAATAATTTAAATACCCAAAAATTATTCTTTTTATAACTCATTAGTTTTATAATGAATATTCATTATGCAAACCTATATATAAATTAATGATCTATTTCAGTATAAGATAATATGATATGTAACATAACAATTATTTTGTATATAAAATTGTGTAATATTAATAAAAAAGCAATTTTATTATGTGACCTGATAGTTTTTATTTTAATAAATTTTTTTTCTGAAAAACTTTTTAATATCCATGCACTCTGATAATCCTCCGAAATGCTAAAAAATATCTCTTTTTAGCAGCGCTCAATTTTCCGAGGAATTCTTTTAATTGAGTTTAAAGTGACTTCCCGCTTCAATGTTGTGAAATGAGTGTGTGACGGTAGTTTATGCGACCATATGTTAACTTCCGTTATCGTGGACCAATGAGGAAAAATTGCACGGATCGCGAATATCGGTTGTGTCAAAAGGGGTGAACCAGATGGCATGCCACGAAGGTAACTGTTCACCGTGAATTGTTGTCACATGATCGACATTAAATGTCGATAAAGCCACACACCCAAGCGCAGCACCACTGTTGCTGTTGTTGGGTCGTTTGTGGTTGAGTGGGGCCAAGGTAGTGGCGTGGTTAATAAATTTTCCCCTTGCGTAGGACAAGTACGCGGGAGATTTTTCCAGAAATCGTAAAAATCTGCATAAAATTTGATCCATCAGACCACTCTAGTTATAGCCACACTAGTCAAGGTTTTTTGCGTTTATTAGGATGGGAAGGCTAATAAATTTGGCTACAATATGAAATAAAATATTATACAGCCTAAAATTTTGTATTAATGCTCTTGGAATGAGGGGAAATATCAAATTTCACATTGTTTACATCCAAGCTGATAATGAACAGACAATAACAACCTTAACTGAAGCTAAATAAAAATATTATCAGCTTGATATTTGTTCTGTTTGTGTTTTATGAGGTAATTTATACGGAAAAATGTTTTTGAACGCTTTAATGTAATGGAAATGCTGCCTATTATGTAGTATTATGAAAAATATTTTGGCTGACTATATTAGAAAAATATATGGCTTCTGAAGCAAAATATGATTATTTTATGGCTTCTTTAATAAAAGAAACATTTTTATTTATCGTTTTTGAAAAATTTTATTATCGATTTTTTAAATTATAACAAAACGACGCTGAGTTTAAAAAAAAATTAAAAAATCAATAAAAAGTAGCGAATTTTTGATAATCTAGGAATGCTTTTAAGTTAATGGAAAATATTTTGTAGAACTTGTGATTAATATCAATGTTGACGTCAAAGTCGTGCATTTCAAAGACGGATTTAGTAAATCACTCAAAAAACCCCTCTTGTTTGCAAAAATTATCTAATTAAAGAACCAGAGAACGAATATTTTGTAGTCCTTTTAATGCATAAGTTTATAGCAAGAACTTTCATTCATCAAGATAATGCTACGCTAAAATGTCATTTAATTGATCCCTAACTTGGAATTGAAAACGTGCTTATTCGAATTAGAATGCTATCATAACAATTTAAAATGCCGATTTTAGAAAAATAGTTGATGTAAACTATAACTTTACTCATTAGACGATTGGAAGTGGAGGGTTTATGCTTAAAAAGGATTTTAGTTTGTGAAAAATTCCTTTTTCCTTTTGCCGCCTACAGTAAATCAAATGAAGCATACTGTTTGTTATAAAAAGAAAGTATTAAAAGCAATGAATGAAAGTTTATAAAAACACAGATAGTTAAACAAAACAGGTTTTTGGTGGGTAGATTAAAAATCCTCGTAGTTTTTTAATAAAAGTAAATAATTTCACTAAATTATCACATCTACGAAATTTTGCTTCTCAACATAGTGGGAATTTGATGTTCAAAAACCGTATTTGAGTAATTTCAAAGGGATTTTCTTGAGTTTTAGATATTTGAACGAAATAAGATGAAGTTAAGTAGGAAGCGTACTCACTTTATGGTTGAGAAAACACATCTCTAAAATCACCAATCGCCATTTCACTAATGAATGCTGATCATGATTGTGATAAAATTTTACCCCACCCTGAAATTTCCCTACCTCTACCTGTAACGCTTCTATTTTCAAGGTTATCATGAATCCTCTCAAGGTTGTGTAGAATATAAACGGATCTTCATCTAGCTAAGCAAGTATGGCCTTTATTACTTGCCCGCTCATAGCAACAGTCCAGATTAATCATAAAAGCCGGTACTGCAACAACTGCAGCAACCTAATAGTTTTTTCCATTAGGTTGCGATAAATCTCTGTTGGATCAGTATCAGCTGTGCTTGCGTCATATTTTAGGCTTAGGAATCTTAAAAAACAAGTGCAATTTCAGCCTGCTTAGTCGAATTGGGGGTTACAATTATGATTGGTTCGTTGCTATTTGGAAAGAGGGTAAATGCTAATTCCTTCTTGACAAGAAAGTTAACACGGTTTTGGCTGTTTTTTTAAACTGGATTCACCTATCGAACAAAATTTAAATAATTTTTTATATTTTTCTAAGTTAACTTTTAATAAATTAAATGATTTTTATTTAGATAATTCACCGATGACTTTAATAGTTTCTTGTTTAAAAGAAGGCTCACTTATAAACCAATTTTTAGGTGTTTAAATGAACCGTCAGAATTGGCAAAATAATCTCTGTGAGATCTTTTGTGCTCTTTAAATGTCACTGACTGTCAAAACCACTGAGTTGGGATTAAGGGGAACTTCTCCGTACCTTAAATTGTGTTTACACGAAAATTTTAATCCACGCATTCCATGGCGCTCCCTTTTTTGATTCGGCATTTTACTTTGCACTTATCAAATTGCACAAATGTTGGCTTTCTCTAGACAAAAAGCCACAAACTAACCACTTCAGCCTGGTCCAAGCTCTGAATAGTAATAATAGTGAAAACAATATATTCTATATTAATTTATTTATATTTAAAGCATTAATTTGCTTGTTGTGCTGTCAAGAGGTAATGACCGCCTTTGAAAGAAATATAAATCATAACCTCTCTATGTGAAGCAGACTTCAATTTTTCACCACGTTAATAAAAGTAAATGGTTTTTCAGACTTAGAAATTTTCCCACATTGGGTGCGAACCAGTCTAGGCAAGTGAAACAGCAGCTTTATTATTACTGCGATAAAATCTCAAGACTGCTAAAGTGCAGTCACCCACTTGTGACCTCTTAAAAAATGGAAATCCATTATTTTTCCTCTCGATTACATCACACACCACGAGAATTTCCCCCTGCCTCTTAAACAGCTCATGTAAACCATTTGACTAGGTGGTAATTGGAGCATTCATCGCAATTATCCAAATCAGCTACACAGATGCTGCAACCTCATTGGCTGGCGGCAAGGCCACACCTAGTGCGTGCGTTGTGCTAACGCGTGCGAAGTCTGCCTCCATCACAGTAATTCGTTTCGTGTGTTACGGAACGAGAGAGAGATATATAGAGAGAATCTGTGAGTGTGTAGTGGTGTGTGCTAAATCGACTGTCTGCACCCACCAGGAATTATCAATATCTCAAACGAACCCCCCCAATCCCCTTCTTTGGACTTGTACACACAAGAAGCAAGCATACAACCCCAAAAATATCAAGCACGCCAGATACGTGTGTGTGTGTGTGCGTGTGTAAAGCGGCGTGCTAGTTATGGAGGTATTCAACTCGCATGGAGAGAGAAGTATGACGAAGCAGAAATCTTCTGTTGGCAAGGACATGGCACGTACCCTCGATTCCTCGGGCGACAGCTCTGATGGAGGAATTTGCAGTCCGAGGAGAGAAAATAAAGCCAATCGGCGGTCAATAGATGAGCAGCTTCGAATACGTGAGTTGACCCTCTACTTGTGTTTACTCGGAGTTTGTTTAAATTGGCAACTCCAGCAAAGCCCTGGGATTGAGTGCCTGAACTGCCATTGGCCAGGATGGAAGCATATAAATTTAATTTAGTGTTTGGTTAGCGAGAGAGCCTTGTTTGTGTGTGTGTGTGTATGTGCATTGTTGTGGTATTAACAAAAGTATATCTCTTCTAGTGGAAATGCTATGTTCATAAACCAAGCAGTTTCTTGGGATATTCTTTCTCTTTACCGGAAACAAGCTCCACAAACTAAGAGACAAGACCAAAAGAACGATTTCTTTTCGCAATTAATATATGTTCAAATCTCAGACAGCTCCGATTAACGCAACGTCTGGTTTTGAAAAGTTGGCAATTGCATTCCCGTCAGAGGCTCGCGGTGTGGAAATAATAAATCATTGTCAACAATAACTTAAATTTTATTTACTTTTTGTGCTGTTTTCCAGTTGACAAGCGCCTGCAACTTGCAAAGAAGGAATTTTACAAGAAATGGGACAACCCACAACTTGTAAGTGAAACTGTATTTTTGTATTGAAAAAGCACGTTTAATTGTGTTATTTAAAATCACTTTTTCTATGCGAACAGAGAGAGAGCCCCTCCGAAAGCTATGGTTATCTAAATGTTGGTTCGCAATTTAAACAACACGATTCACTTAATAATCGCTGCAGCAGCACTGATTTGCACAAAACTCATTTGTCCTTTAATTTATTCGTCCAAAAGAGTATCACAACATTTTGATAAGGCCGGCTCTCTCAATGTGTGTGTTTACATTACTAGATGACGGCAACACCATGCCTGCCACGTAGCACGAAACTCTGGTTTAGGTTTCATTGACTTTCCGAATACCGATTACCAACATTTTCTAGCAATGTTGAATCTTCTCTGGCAGTGTTTTTAGATTCAAAAAGTGACTCCTATGTTTGCCGTCGCCGATGTATTTTCATTAAATCTAATCCAAATTTAATGGGCACTTAAATGGAAGAGGAAAATCCTGACTGATTTATGGAATCATTGGAGGCAAAGTTCCACTTTGATAGAACAGTTTCATCGAAAATTCATTAATTTTCTGAAACGTAGAGGTTCATCCCAGGGGAAATTTCAACTGCATTTAGGGCAAAATTAGCTCAGTTTCTGTTAAACAAAAATTTGAGTTTCTTAAAAAAGCCTTTTGAATTCCATTTAATAGATTTACAAAGAGCTGATGGAAATATTTGATATTTCAAATTACCCACAACTGACATGTGGTCATTAATTGAAACAAAAGTCAATAAAGCAGTTGTAAAAAACCTGGACCCATGTGTTGTATTTTTGGCTCTAAATTTAAGTAAAACGACTTTTAACTTCACCAAAAAGGCGCATCTTGGTAGCCATTTTCATGATTTAGCTATTCCAGCTGCTAGAACTACTGCTACTGATTTGAGGCACCAGTGACGTGCACTCGGAATTAATGCCAGCGCACTTGCATGACAGAACAGGAACAATTCGGATAAACAAATTTGTCGTGATCCGGAGACTTGAACCGTAGCGCGGCTTAATTTTCGCACTGATTTATCGAATGACGTCGTTGGACAACACACACGAGTAAAATTACAACATTTTTTTGTCGATCAAAGCGCACAATTTTCCCCAACGCAACGAAAATACACATTTAAATCTTAATTAGCGAGTAGTGATGTTTATAGCTTCATATAAACATTTCTATTCGCCTTGCAATTTAATGCTTGCTACTCGCGAAATTTCATCCCATTTTCTTCCAATCTGGAGCTCCGAAATGGTTAATTGTTTTACCCAGTCTTTGTGCAATGATTATTTTGGACTTTTTGATTGCGAAAAACAACAAAAAATAGTTATTATTCGCTTCGTAATTAAGCCATTTTGAGTCTCAAAGATGCCTCCTAATTTCACCGCTGATTAAAACACCTTTATTTTAATCGTGAAAAATTCCTCTGGAAGTTTTAAAAGCCCGATTTTATAATTGTCACAATTTAATGATTAGGAAATTAATTTTGCTTGCATCTTAGATATTTACTTCTTTCTACTGATTTTGAATTTATCTTTGAATTTGCGTTATTTCAAAATAATTGATATCAATGAATACATTTCGCATGATTATGGAACAAACATTATTTTTTTAACACGTCAACAAAAAATATTTAGTCGTTGGGATGGAGCTTATGGATTATCACCTGCCTACTTGGAAAAATACCACTTTCGTATTATTAGCGGTCCACTGAGGGTAAAAAGCCAATGTTAGCTAATTCAATTTGCGTGTTTAGATTTTTAGAAGATCCTGAAAGTGTTGCCTCGGTAATACTTTGCTGCGTGCAGGGTTTTTAATAGAAGAGAAGGAGTTCTTTCTCTTAATTGGCTCTGTTCCTGTCTATGGTGTTAGATCATATGACATAAATAATAAACCGATATTACATTAACTCAAACACGAGGACTTTATGTGGAAAAAAAAATGATTTGTTTACAGCTGCTCGACAGGGATATAGATGGATTATCTTGCGATAATTAGTACTCCTTTTGACCTTGGCGGTTGGATTAAACAGGAGTAATTCCGACAAACTTTCCACAGTTTTAGCTGTGAATAATGGCAGCATAATTAGGAGGTAGCAGCTTCTAAATTTAATCTCATTTAAATGAAAAGTTGCCCTACTTTCGAGGGGTGTTAGAGACTCCGTGCTGCCCAACTTCCTAACATCGCTAAGTGGAAAGAATTTTTTACAAAATCTGCTGAACTGACGAAGCCTAACATTAGTTGCCAATAATGTTTCGAAGCTGGAAGGATGAGCTCCATTGAGAATCTGCCAAATTCCCATTTTACAGGGGTTCGATTTCGGTCGAAATCGACACAGTTAGGTTGTTTTGCAAGCCTCTCTCCCATCTCGGTTCTCCTATTCAGTGTTCAGATGGGAGTGTTTAGTTACTGTTAGTTATAGGCGTTGTCTCTCCAATATTTTAGTGGTCTTATCAGTTATTCTTTTTATGATTCAAATAGGATTCAAGTTACCATAAGTTAACGACTTGAGAATAGCTATATAGGAATAATTAAATGTTATTATATACAGCCTACAATTTTTTTAATGGCAAATCTTTTGGTGTAATTTCTCATTTGATGTTGAAACAATGACAAAAAATCGATACCGTCTTTTCCGTCTTTCTGCAGCTCACAAGCAAATTGTCCGACTTCATCTGTATCAAGACGGTTGGAACAGGCTCATTCGGACGAGTTTGCTTGGTGCAGCACAAACGCTCGAAGCAGTTCTTCGCGTTAAAAATTCTCAACAAGCAGAAGGTAAATTATTGCGACGTTTCATGCCAACTTCCTGAAAACTAGAAGACGCTTTTTTCGGGTGCCTGGAAAACATGCACTAACAGCTGGGCGCATTCATAAGCTAAGTCCTTACAAGAAAGCATTCAGACCTTAATTCACTGCCGAGACGATGTGTAATTGGTCCATTTGGAGTTTGCGGCAAATTCTGATAGGCCACTCGGGAATTTGTAATCTTTTCCTTTTTTTTTCACTTAGCAACTCACTTAATGGACTTTTATTTAGTCAAAGCCAATGAAAAAGATAAATTTTACTGCTGCCTAAATAAAACATAATCACGATATCTTTGGATTTTATTTTTTTTGCAGATTGTGAAACTCAAACAAGTGGAGCACACCCTGAATGAGAAGAAAATCCTCTCATGTATTGATTTTTCTTTTATTGTCAACCTCAGGAGCTACTTTAAAGTGAGTGCAATTATCGATTTTTGCTCGCTCGTGCATTTAAACAAAAATAGAAAGGTGGTTTTTGGGATTCAGGACAACGCTAACCTCTACATGACCCTGGAATTCGTAAATGGGGGAGAGCTGTTTTCTCTCATAAGGAAAGAGGGAAAATTTAAGTGAGTTTCATCGATTAAAATGTTGCATCTTTTGGTATTAACTTTAACTTTCATGCTTGCACAAAACTGGTTTTAAGGAGTCTCTTCATTTCAGTGGCACTGAATGATAGGCTTTAAATAAAACAGAAATAACAAAGCATATATATTTACACCCCTTATTATATCTAGGCGAGCCACGTCATTCGGATGTCAATATTATACAAAAGAGCTTGTTAAAACAAGGTAAAAAGGTTAAACTAGAGATACAAAGATCGATATTATCGATCCAATCAGCACATGCTATTAGTTGAGCCTGTTTATCAAGTTTTGGCATCCGCCTGTTCCTTCCTCTCAGTTTGCTGCCATGTCATTTTCTTTGTTGTCTCAAAATTACCGTGGCACCAGTCCCTACGCCTTATCGCGAAAATGAACTCTCTTCAGACGCACTTTAACACGTGAAAATAGAGATTAGTCGTTGTTGCTATCGCGAGGGGCTGTTTTTTCTTAGTGTGTCATGACAAGTTAGTGAACCAGTGCTCAGCGATTGGCTGACGAAAATACGGCTTGATAATTGAGATCGATAATTAAGGGACCTCCCAGGTTAGCTAGAATATCGATTTTTCACCACGCAGCGTAAGAGAAAAATCGATGGAAATGTACCAGCTTTAATGCCTTTGCGAATCCCACATGTGGGCTTAGCATTTTAGGTGGCTTTAAGAAAACAGGGTAACATTTATGGGCTAAGAGAATACACCCATGTTGGAGGCGTGTTTAAAAAGGTGGCCTGCGGTGCTACTAAAGGAATATACACATGCGTGTGTATTTTGGTGGATAGACTTCCAGCTTCATGCTTCATTTTGTCACCTTTTCTGCTGCCCGTGTGTTATGCGAACTGATTTTAGAAACATGGTCATTCCATGCCAACTAATGCTAACTGCATGAGTAAGTAGGTATACTGCATGCCACACAAGTATCTCAATTTGAAGGAGAAATGCAAAGGAATATTTATATATTAAAAGTGCTTTGGCATGTTGCATTTCGACAGAGAAGACACGGCACGATTTTACGGAGCTCAGGTTGTCTTGGCCCTTGAATACCTGCATTCCATGGACATTGCCTATCGGGACTTGAAGCCTGAGAACCTCCTAATCGATAGACATGGTTATCTCAAGGTCAGTTTCGGCTATTAAGTTTGCCTATATGCCTTCCGTCGCTAGGGATTTGGTTTATATCGAAAATGTAATCGTACAGTCAGTGGACTAAGGTGACCTTGAGAATAGCCAATAGCTGATTAACTTGGCGCAGGTTTTGAAACCTGCAAATGGAAACTATTAAAAGGAATAAATTTTGTAAATATATAATATTACAAGTCTATAAGTTACCCACTGAAATGGAAATTTACTAGTTAATTGTCGAATATAAGCAAAATATCTTGTAAAAGTATTCGAAATATAAAACAAAACCCGATTGAATTCACATTTCCAGCTTGACATTTTCTGAACTTTTTTGAGGTTATTTTTGCATGGTTATAAACTTTAAACGCCAGCACATTGGGGGAGTTGGATAGCTTATCGACTTAAAGTTTAGTGTAAATACAATTTTAATCATTTAAAATCTAAAAAATAAACAAAATTGGTCATTTTGTGTAAAAGTGCCTTAAAAAATAGTTAGACATAATTGGGAACGATTCAGAATTAACTTAAATTCCTAATATCAGCTTATTGATTGCTATGTATACCACCCACCAGTCTACTAACAAAATAATAAGTAGTATCAGCCCAGGTGCCTTATTTAAACATTATTATCACATCAACTAGTGCAGTATGCAAATTTTCATCAACAATAACAAGCCTGTTTTGGTTAGCATAGTAGTAACTTTTAATGACCTGTTTTTGTTTAAATGGACCTCATAGCTAACTGATTTCGGGTTCGCCAAGGTCGTCAAGGGTAGAACATGGACCCTCTGTGGCACACCTGAGTACCTCGCACCTGAGATCATCATGAGTAAGGTATGTGCCACACCTGCTGACTGTAACCTTGGAGGTCACTTAAATGATGCGGTGTGACTAACGAGGGTGATGAGTTAGAGGTATTTTGAAGTGCTAAACGATTTATTGACTGCTTTGTTTTGAGAATTGAAACAAATATGAATTAAGAAAACAGTCCTCATTTCCAAATCGTTAAAATGATTACAACAACTTATTAGTTGATTGAGATAGAAAGAAAATAAGAAAATTGTGTTTTTTTTCCTAGTTGTATCGAGCAAGATGAAGTTGACGAACCCCTGAACCAATTTTATTTTCACTCTATTATTTTTGTTTTAATTAGCGTGTAGTTAAAAGTGCTAAATTTAATCATCCAAACACTCCACGCTCTAATGGTCTCACAACGAAATCTCGGTACATTTCTACCAAGGATGTAACGGTTAAATTTTACTAAGGCGCTTAATAATTACTGCTAAATTTCAACTCCAAATGGGCTTTAATTAAAATGCCACTGATATCTTATTTAGGTTGCGACTTTAATTAAACTTTAATTAGAAGAAGGATAAATTCCAAAATCTTTGATTAGTTAAAACGGAGAGTAAACAACTGCTTTTAACAGAATATCGCTAATTTTGTTAAAAATAATTGAGAAATTCCCTTAAAAGTGTACTTTTAGTTTCAAATTGAATGCATTCGAAAACCAGATTTATAGACATGAGTTAAAAAAACAGAAATAAGGAAGAATCGTTTTGCACTTGTTGATTTAAAGTGTTTTCAAACCGTCGTGTGGCTACCGCGTTACTTCAAAGTCGATTCGGTTGAAATTCTTTTTAAGCTAGCGATACTTGTGTGCAATTCAGTTCGAAACATTAATTCACGACAGTCAGGGTAAGTCATTGTGATGGAGACACGTGACCAGACTGTGACAGACTGTGTAAACTCCCAAGGGATGCATTATTAATGAGACAATAATTGCGGTTCACAGTAAAATACTTGACTTATACAAATAGCTTTGGTAATCTGTGAGAATCTGTGACTATCAGTGCTCGAGTATATAAACGAAAATAAAGTTTCCAATCACAATTTTTGTGATATGGAGCAAAAATGACCATGGGTTCGATAGATAGAGCAAAATTACTCGATGTAATTTGTTTAAATTGCCTATTTTTATTAATTTTTTAGGGCTACAGCAGAGCGGTTGATTGGTGGGCAGTAGGTGTTCTCATCTTTGAAATGATAGCCGGCTATCCTCCCTTCTTCGCTGATCAAGCTCTCCAGGTCTACGAAAAGATCGTTGCTGGAAAGGTGTGCTAAATTTTTTTATTATTTTTAAAAAAAACTGGGTAGTCTGTATTGGGCACATCAAAAAACATGAAGGTAGTCAAAATTAGTAGTCGACAGCAAATTGCAGATCCTCAGAAGTGGTTGCTTTGCAGATTGGGAAAAATTATTTAATTTTTAACTTAGGGCGATTTTTTATATTTTATCTTAAAGGTCCGATTCCCCTTCTTCATGAGCACTGATGCACGCGCGTTGCTAAGCAACCTACTTCAAGGAGACACCACAAAACGCTATGGCAACATGCGAAACGGCGTCGCAGACATTCAAAGCCACATTTGGTTCGCTACGATCGATTGGATCGATATTCTTGACCGAAAGGTGCGCTCATTGGCTAATCCACAATTCTTCCTTTAACTTGATTGGTGAACGCCCAATTGAGTCGATTTTGATTGGTTTGTAGGTGAAACCGCCCTACGTTCCCGTAGTAAAGGACGAAGCTGACACCTCGAATTTTGACGACTATTCCGAGGAGGAATTGGAGGACTGCATCAAGGGCTCCTCGCAAATGCTCTACGAGGCAGAATTCGCAGATTTTTGAATGCTCAACAGAGAAAAAAATCTATTTGTAATGGAGAGATTAAATTATTCGCTACAAACGACTACTACAGCTCGGCTTTCGCCCGAGAAACCGCCCCAAATCGCCCCCTTTTGTAAGCCTGTCTTAATTCGACAAAGGACAAAATAATCAGTTACTGAATCTTTGGTAATTCAACTGCAATGATCATTCACTGTAAATAGAACGACAATACCCTGACGATAATGACGACACTGAAATAAATCAATAAATTTAATCACCCCTTGCACAAATTATTTTTTCACAATTTCAGGTGACTTATAAGGGTTTTTTGGGTTTGGAGTAAAATTGAATTATGTGCAAAGAGGGACTCTATGAGGAGAGCGTTTTAGTGATTTAAATTTCACCTGTCTTGAAAAATCTCAATAATGACCATTTCGAAATGTTATTTCTTTTGGTTAATTTTAAGTAGTAAGTTCGAGGTCTTCAATTTTGCAATGCATCAAATAGTCGAGCTGTTTTTCAAAAATACGAGTCCTTTCAGGTTTCGAATAAAAGGAATTATGTATATATGTGGTTGATGAAGTTATTTTTCTTTAATATAACTTAGTGCGGGTAAGAAAATTGTTCAGACATAATTATTAAGGGAAAAGTAGGTTTACGCTTGAGGTAACCATGGTAACAGTACGGTTAAGAAACAGACGCTGGCTGAGAACAGCTTGATTTAAATAAACAACCACCATTTTAATGAATTAGAATAATATAGAAATAAAGCCAAAAAATGACAAACAGAAACAATTTTTTATTTGGCTTTTAATGTGGTAAACGTTTCAGTAATTTATTGGGTAATGGATCTGTTTCATTCAAAATCTCTGGTAAAAAATTATTTTCTACTGACATTATTTTTATTAACTTAAATTATTAAATTGCATTAAATTTGTTAGTTATTTAAATTTTACTCTTTGCCACAAATTACGTGATTCATTGAAAATGCTTAAAAGAAGGACGTTGTTTCGAGCAGAATGTCTTCAAAAGCGATTGTTTTTACTGTCAAAAAATAACCGAAATTTGATTACAAACTGTGATAAAAATGACTTCAAGTTTATAAGATTAAAGCAAATTCACTAAACATTTTTTCTATGTTAATTTTACAATTATCCAATTAACTCTTTGTGCTAACGACATGTTTATTATTCTTGAAAATATTCTAATGGCCAACTCATGACATTTCTGATATTCGCTGTCAACTTGGCAATTTTTCATCAGAAAATACAACGAATTTTTGTCAAATTAATATATATTGAATTAGTGAATAAACTGGTTTACCATTCTTCCTGCTTTATTCATTCGGTTCATTATACCACTAATGATTATAAATGTGATGATCAACTTCACTAGAATTTTACACCTCGTGCAGCCATTTTTTACAATTCCATCTGCAAAATACCAAAAATATTTGATTATTTATTGTTTAGGATACCAAAATGTCGGGTGTTTCCGTTATTTTGTCCAGACATTGTACACTCTATCCACCAAGTTTCCCATAACTTTTATTTTAGGATGTATAACTTTCATAAGGTGGAGATGATATAAAGAGTGAACGAACTTCCATCGGTTTCTTTATTGTCTAATTTGAAATTCCGCAAACCTCGCGGCAAATGTTTATTAGTGGACTTAAATCATCATCTAGGAGTGCCTTCTTCGGAGTTTTATTCTTGGAAAATGGCTTCGCATTGTAGGAGAGATAAAAAATTGCAATTACGCCGAGTAGGTCAACCACTGGTGTTGGCATCAATCAATGTGCTGATGCAAGAAACTGAAGCCTTGATTTTCTCGGGGTAATCCCTCGACTTTTATCCGTGTCTTAGTTGGAATAAGAACATTATTGCGTTTCATTTAAGCAAAAAGAAATGTAAAAGAAAATAA
Organism: Anomotaenia brevis; assembly: GCA_030710315.1. Lineage (NCBI taxonomy): Eukaryota > Metazoa > Platyhelminthes > Cestoda > Cyclophyllidea > Dilepididae > Anomotaenia > Anomotaenia brevis. The sequence goes on from JAUOZQ010000038.1 coordinate 195,548, forward strand.
GGAAAACCTCATTAACGTTTAACTGCTCTTTAACTGGTTCAGAGACATTAACAACCTGAACCAGATTCGGGGCATTTTGCAGAAATTTTTCTCTTAATATAATAACCATGCAACTCTCAAGAAAAATATTAGAAGCATGCATCAAGAAGCGATTCACTTCACTCTTGGCAGATTGGACTAAAAAAAGCACCCAGAAGAACTTCACTGTTGCTGCTGTTGTTAATTAAGTGAAAGCTATGAATATTAACGAGAAAATTTAATTGCTTATAAGTCAGCGTAAAAGTCAATTACTGTGGAGAGGAGTTTTAATTTTCTTTTTTCCCCAAATGAGTCGAGGTTTAGCAAATGTAAACGTAATTTTCATCTGCGCTTGTAATTACTAAATATTTGTGCTGTTTAAAAAAAGTGTTGCCCAAAGAAAATGTTTTTATTTATTTGTATTAAATTGTATGTGAAAGCTGATCTAGCAGTCGGTGGAAATTTCGCTTAAATAAAACATATTTAAGACCGAAAACCCATTCTTCCGGAGTAATTTAAAAGTTACAATGATTTTTTGGCATTTATTTATATATTTATGTAATATTTTAATCAGAATAACCACGTCGTAGTCGAATAAATGTATTCAAAACACACTCATTGACTTTCACTAAGATTTTGCAAGTATTCTGGAGTATGCAACAAGGAAACTTTTGGATCTACAATTGGTGATTTTAAGTTAAAACTTTTAATAGTAGTTTCCAGAATTATCTCGGACTATGTATAGCTAATCCCTATCGAAGAAATCACTCGGGAAATTGGGTTGAATTAGACCCATCGAGCTAAAATGATGAAAAATTGAAAGTTTCTGCCCCTAGGAAAGCCAAGCAAATGTCTAACAATCAAACGGACAGTCCCCAAATTAAATTTTGATCAACAGCCTAGAGTTTTTCGTTATTTTTGCGAGGAATCCGAACGAGACTCGCCTTCCAAATCGTCTCTTCCTCCTCTGAATTTCTAAATCTTTTCAAAGACCATTTTTTGAGGAAAGACTACCTTAGGCTAATCGTTCATCGTGGTCTCGACGTTAAAAGTCTGACAGGGTTTCGCTTGTTTAAATTTGATAATATAACAGCTTTCAAAAAAAGTCGTCCAACGCTTTGGGTTCATCCGCGTTCATTAATCCTAAGTATCTACACATTTACAGAAAAGTATACGCGTATCTGATGAATGATTAAGTTTATTTTAGCAAAAAACGTACTGAGTGTCGGGATCCCACAGATTTGACTGATTATCTTCTCTTTATTTTTAAAATAATAAATCGTCATGCTTTTCCATTTCAGCTGAAATTAATTTGTTTAAACTTACATGACCTTGAGGCAGTAACATGCACGCCTATGAACCAATTTATGATTAACAAGATTAGCTAAAATATATTAGTATTTTTTCATTGAAAACCTTCATTTACGTTTTTTTTCTTAAATTATTAAATCTATATTTTAAGCAAGAAATTTGTCGGAATAGAAAATAGGTTATTTCTTCTGGGATACTTGGGTTTTCAAGTTAAAAATAATCTTGCCTTTTAATAATAAAGGACCAAATAAATTTATTCTATTAATTTATCGTAGTTTTGTTGGAAATATTAGTGATAGGAATTCTGTGTAGTAACGACGCAACAAGATGCCCATACTGTGTATAATCGGACGTTTAAAGCTAATGAAAAACTTGAAACTTGCTTAAATTGACGAATTTTCGCGAGATATTTTCTTCTCTAAATTAGAATTTCCCATTTCGCCTCACGGTATATTCTGACTAAGGAAATCGGCCTTCTCTCCCGGTTATGGAATGAGTCGTCAGGAATATAAGCTAACAAGAAGAGAAAAGTTTTGAATTAACAAGAATTGAGGACACTAGCTAAAGGGAAGCTTCAGTTGTCTAGGTCTCAGTTGGTTCTTTTTTACAATCCGAAATCAACTTCGTAACCACAGACGCATTTTCGTTAGCTGAGTACCAAAGCTGTCAGCTTGAGTTAGGAGCGATATTTTCTTGCAAGAGCAATTCACCTACCCAATATAAACGACCAATGAGCGATTTTTTCCCAGCGACATTTAAAGGCCAAGTGATGGTTTCTACGAAGCCCTAATTTTCGTCGTTGGTGGCACTTCTAGTTATACTCAGGATCATAAATAATTACAGAACTTCCATGACGCTTTGTCAATTGCGGTTGTTCCCCAAATGTGGAACTTTTCTGAACTTGCTTATACCAAGTGTCTAGTTTATAAAAAGAAAACAATTTACAAAAAAACTAAGTCATTGTAAAGATGAACTTTGCAATTTCCTAACAGAGGCAAATTTGTGCATAAATTAGACACCAAATAATCAGGTATGCTGCATTGATGACAACGACAATAGTTTACCATATCTTCAGGAAATTATGTTAAAAATCTTCTGATTATCTTGAACTATATTTAATTTATTTTTCTGTTACTATGACGCCTTGCACTTTGGAGTTACCGCGCGACCCGTAGCGTTTAACAATCGTGCGGTTTTTGGTAGCATACCTTCCAAAATGGTTTATTACCTGTAGGTTTTATGGTTGCTCCTTGCAAAACACTGGCAAAACAAGTAGGACTAGATGAAATCACATCGGTAGACGATCGCACTGCACCCCAGAAGTTGTTTTTTATTCGAGAAAACCTGCAGAATATGTATTTGAAGGGGCTGAGTCGTTTCATCTATTAACAAGTTCACTTAGGCAGTTATTGCGAATCTCTTTTGGTTAGGTTCCACGAAGAACTCGGAAATGTTAGTTTCAGTCTCAGTTTCCTGATTTGCAAAAGATTCTCTTGTAAGCTGCTTCATCGAACTTGTCTAGACGTCGTGCGTTTTAGTCTTCTTCTAAATATCGTTAATCATCGCTTTTCACTCCAACATTCCCGTAAAAGGATCGAATGCTTTTAGCTTAAAATGCATTGCAACAAAACAATGTTGTTATGACTTTCTGCCATAAGTTAGAAAGTGCTCTTTAAAAGTGATAGCGCTTGTGGATTAGTTGGTAAGTGACCACTTTGACCACACCTAAGCTAAAAAATAATAAATTGGTTGGTAGAGAAAACAAGTGGGGAGATTTAATGAGGAATTGTGCTAAAAATTATCCACGCATTTTCTGCTGATGCTGACTTTCTGTGTTGCTGACTTTTTTCTAGTAACAGGCAGACCTTGTAAACTAAGGAATTTCAGCAAAGTGCACATTTTTGCATTCAGCAAGTAAAGTGGCTTTTAGAGGAAACAGCTGGAACAGATATTAGAAAACACATTAAACCCCTCAACCAATAGGAACAGGTCAAGGTCTCCCCATCAACATTTTGACCAATCAAATTCGTCCAGCCATTTTAGTTGCAATTTCAACTTATTTAAATGTTTAGTGTTCGGGAACGATTACCTAGATTCACAATTAAAACTGAAATTTTTTAAGAAGCTTGTTGCTGCATTACTAGTGTAAGCACCTCATTTGGTATAAATTAATAAATTTACGCCGAAATTTCCCACAAATTCACCAAAGTGGAACATGAAAAGTGCTCTATAAAATTCATTTGCGTCATTTTCCAGTCTTGTGGTAATTCTGTTTTGGAGATGTAATAATTTTGGCAGGGGAAGACGAGCTCCTAAATACATGATTTTCCCCAGCATGAGGAATTAAATAAGTGAATTATCTTTGATTTTGCAGTTGTGTCAAAGGTATTCAAAAATAACAGAGTTATTTAAAAGAATTTCGAATTTTTAATTCATTTTAATGATAACTTATAGGCCTTTCAAGGCAAGGTCGCTAGCGACCATGGATGAAACACAAATCGCTTAGTCACGATTTGTGTTTCGTCATCAGAATAAGCGTTCACAACTCTCTTTACGGCAGCTCGCAAGCGTCACCTCATCCATCGCGTGCCGGATATTCCTCCTAATACAAGTTCACGCTTCCATCCTCGGTTACCTCTTACCTTGAACGCTTTGTGAGGTCAAACTTAGTGTAAACCACTGTAGGCCACAAACCTATCCAAAAAAATTTTTCGCTTTCTTCCAGTTAATGGACGAGAGTCTAATTAAGGCAGCAGTTTTTGAGAAGTCAGTTCGCCTAGAACGATGGTGGAGATGATTTTTCTCTTGTCAGAAACCTCTGATGCTAAAAAGGGCTGTTTTCCTATCCCTTGAGTTCCATTTAAAACTGTTAATTATTTGTATTTTTTTCTGTTTTCTGTTCTAGCTATGCTACCCTAATACATCGGTGAGTTATTCTAAAAACGTTAAGCCGAGAGCAGAGGAGTACGCCGAAAATAAAATCGGAACGTTTATGAGAAATGTCATCAAGTCATCCAAAAGTTCTGTCCGATTTTTGGATCGATAGGTGACTGAATGTTACATCCAATTAAAGGTTCAACCACCAATATTGGTTCGAAGAACCCGCAATGCCAGTTTCAACCTCTTTCCGTCGAGTTGCAAAAGGAGGAGGCATTTTCTCCCATCCAAGTTCCCCTTCGCTCATCTCTGATGTGATTCCTGCTGTGTTTGAGGCGTGTCATCACCACTCATTCCTAATTCGCTGGAGCAGGTTCCTTTTCATCCTCGAACGACTCAAAGTGGATCGGTCCCTCGCGATCCCACGAGATTGAGAGAAGACGCTTTTTCCCTTGAATTTACCCTCTCTGGGATCACTGCCAACGATGCTCAAGATCCAGTTGAAGTCAACTCGAGATCAGACACCCCATCACGATGCATCCATTTTTCATGTTGAGGAAACTCTGCTCAATTGCCGATCCCAACCCAAATGATAAAGTGGGAGAGACTTCTTCAGGGTTTGCAGCTTCAAAAAGCAGCCTATCAACATCGAACTGGAAATGGGCATTAATGAGACTCTTTGCGTGAATATAAGATACGTAGGACTGCAATAGTCGCACCGAATGATAGCTCCGCGAGTTTTCTGGGAAGAACATGATTAATGAAGAACTCGTATACTGGGTTATGATGATGTCGTAGGTGTAAACGAATCTTCGTCGATTCTGGTATATCCTAAGACATTAAGTCTGTAGTAATCATATCTGGAAATTGTCCAAGGATGTATCGAAAATCGGAATCTAATCAACGACTTCTTCTGAAGTTTTCGTTTACCTTCTTAATGCGTTAGTTAGGGCCGCGGAGAGTTCTACAATTTGATGCGTAGACATTTTTGTAATGTACGAGGTGTTATGCTAACGTTACGTTAGAAAATGGCTACATGGTAACGACTCCAATAGCCGTACAGCTGAATTTCCTTTCGTGAACAAATTTAACATTATGCTTCAAACGATTCTTGGGTACTTCAATGTTAGCTGAGTTTTGATCAAACTACCTTAATTGCTCTGTAAAACAGGAATTGGTTAGATAAAATTCATTCAAACGTAAGAATAACGCTAGGCGTCATAGCCTTCTAAATCTCGTTCAACTTAAAAAACAATCAAATTGGGGCCTCATTGATATGATTACCACATAGATGACTTAAACAAAGGTGCAAAATATTGTAGTCACTATCAGCAAAGCGAAATAAGATTTGGTTTTTAGTAGACTGAATAATGTATTTAGAATTTTCTAAAATATGTAACAATTAAGAAGTACTACTTAATTACCGAATTCGTCATAAGTATCCCGTACACGGCGACAGTTGGGACTTGTTGTCTTCCCACGAAATGAACAATCTTGTCATTGCCAGGATCGTCAAATTCTTGACTACACAGTCTGTATCGGTGCCTTGTCAAATGATCCTGCCCTAATTGGTAGTTGAAAACATCCATTAGGCAACCTAGACATGCCAATTAGACCTACATTTGTTTTAATTAACACCGGTTTGTTAATGCGTTGTCCAAGCAACCGGATACGATTACGGGCATGTTTGTCAATGGTCTTGAAGCAAAAATCCGTCCACCTTGTTCGAGGAAAATGCTAGCAGTTTCAGGCAAATAGTAATCAAAACCAATTTGTAAGAAACAGAACCCCCATTTGAAATATCTAAACAAGATCAAATGCGAGTACAACGGGAGGAAGTTTTATTTTTGTTTTTCATTAATTGACATTAAAGTACAACTTTTGTAAGAAAACCATACAATCACATTTAATTCGGTGCATCCAAGTCACGATAACCGTTGCTACGATTACTTCCGTGCCTAAAAATGTTTGATTTTATATTAGCCAGAGCAGAAAACACAAACAATAAGTTCTGTTCGAATTCTAAATAAGTAAATAGAATTCGACCAATTAAAATGAATCCAAACTTGTTGTAGAAGCACTAGCAGAGGCTTCGCGATGGCCGAATAATAAAAGCTACTGAAATATAATAAGTACGTGTTGTTTTCTCACCTATAAAATCCTGCCCCAGAGCCGGCATTACCACCGTCTCTACCGCCCCAATGGTGACTATTTTGTCTGCCGAATCTTCTCTGCCCATAACCGGTGCCACCTCTGGAGCCGTAGTAACCGCGTCCATTGTTCCGTCCGTAATACCTCGGCGGTGAATGCGCCCTTCCACGGGAGGAAGAACGCGAGGAAGACCGAGAACGCGATCTTGAACGACGCGAAGCCGAAGCTGTTAAGGCAGAACCAGAGATCAAAGCAGGACCGGTGGCGCTCTTGGAGAGGACAATTCCACGCTCGCGGGAGGGCAGACGACGACGTGGAGGGCGCATCAACTCCGGGCGAAGTTGGTCGAGCAGGAAATTGTTGAAGTAGTGGGCCTAGAACCATGGAATCTAACGTGTTAAATCATTGCTACTCAAATGCTAATCAGTAGTAATTTTTTGCGTCACGCTTACGTTTTCTTTGATGGCGACTTTGACCTTCTCCATGTGCTTATTGAAGATGTGTTTGCGTACAAAGCCCGGTCCTCGAAACTTCTTGTCTGAGAGCGGGCAGATCCAGATGACATCTCTGAAAGGTGGAAAAACGGCAGTCTAAAATACTCCCCCACGAGTATTTCAGCACAAAATCCTACGTCTTTCGTTTCTTGCGCTTGGTGTTCTCCTTGATAAAGTTCTCCAGCACCTGTCTCACAGTCCTGAAGCCCAACAAACGCAGCCTCCTCTCATTCTCATCCATTTTTCGGCCCTGTGTCGACAGATCTGGATTCTCCGACTCGTTGGGTGGAATTTCTGGCGGATTTTCGCCGCCGGCGTCAACAGTTGGAGCTGCGGTTGCCAAGGCGGCCAAATCGACCTTGTCTTCGGCCTCGATCTCCTCCAGGATGCTGCCGACTCGAAGGGGGGTGATGAACTCAAACAGCCGGCTGATTTGACGGGCGAAGACCTACAGAAGGAAAGAGGAATAGCGGTAAATCTCACAAAGGCATTCGTAAAATTGGTTCCTAGGCAGGTATACTTCTTCACTTGTGTATATTATAAAAGACTACACAAGGTAGCGAGCTGGCATCCACATGCGATACTACTCAAGAACAATTTATTAGTTAGAAATGGTAGGCTTTCATCACGACAGCATACTACTCACAAACTACATCAGTAGTTTAATCAGTGTCTACTTTTTATTAAATCTAAGGAAAATAAATAAGCCGCCTTCCGTTTGCAGGATAGACTGATTAAAAATATCTTCTACAGTTTTAAAATACACTTATTACACACGTATATCAAAGGTGTTATACCGAGGAAAACTATGCTCGCGACTTAGTATACTACTGAAATCAAATTCAGTAGTTTTAAGTATAATTGCGAAAACGGGTCTTTGGAGCTTTGTCCCAAGAATGCACTACTCACAAACACTTCAGTAGCATCACTTCCGACCTACTTTATGTGCCGTTTTCGCAGTCACCGCCTTGCGACCAAACACCGGTGAAGGCGGCTCCGGCAGGATCCTAATCATCGTTGTGACAGCCGATTCGGGCACCTTCGAGGGTCGCACATGGAACACCCCACAGGGACTCGGCATATCACTCTCTCGGGGGTACAAGGCGGGCGCGTAAAAGTCTAGTGAGTAGACCAGGCGCAGGTAGAGGATGATCTGGTCCAGCTTTCGCACCAAATCCCCATCTGCCTCCTCCTCCTCCTCCACTTGGGATTCATTTTCTGGATCTCGCTTTTTCTCAGGCAGCTGCTCTGATTGGTCAATTTTGCCAGCTAATAGGAGAACTTCCTCGTCGGGGGAGCTCTCATCCACCAAATAGTCGGTTAGGTTCTCCAGTAGAGGGTTGCCAGTGACTTCTGAGAATCCAGCACGGGGGTCTAGGTCGCCTGACCTTGGAATGGACCAATCAGAAGAGACAGCGGCGTTCCAGGGGTTCCACACCGCGTCCAATCGAGCTGCCAACCGTCCAGCCATCACAAGATGGCGTCGCATCACGGATTTCGTCGTCAGGGGACTTTTGGGGGAGTCTGAGGAGGACATGAGAGACGTGGCGAGACGAGTGGAGGCCTTTATTCGATCTGTATTGAAGGGAGAGGGGAGGGAACGGGCAGCCGACAGAGCAGCGGCTAAATCCAACGCCTCGGGGGTGGAATCATCACGCAGACGGCTGGCGAGTTGTCGGAGAAAGTCAAGAGGTGATTGGGTGGCCTCGGAGCCACTGGGAATGGCCTTGAAGGTCACCCAGGCGGGGCGATGGATGAGGAGGGGTGGTGGGTCGGGAAGGGAGGGATTGACGGAGGCAGCTGGTTGTGGTGTTGGGTCGAGGCAGGCGAATCTGAGGTAGTCCGGATGCTCGGAAAACAGCTGAAAGGAGGACGAGAACGGAAGCGTAAGACCCTACATTTTCCATCTACAACTAGAAGCCTTCCCGACTCACCGTTTCGACCGTATAGCGGTGCACACTCAGCGGGAGATAGGGCAGGAAAACCACTCTGGTGGCATGCAGTGGTCGTTTCCTCTTCACCACAACCTCCTCCTCATCTTTCTGGTTGTTTTGACCCTCCTGCTTCACCTCTTCGCTCTCCACCTTCACCTGGTCAGCTGGTTGAGGTTTCTCTTCCTCCACCTGGTGTTTTGCAGAAGAGAACTTCTTCGATTCCTTCTTGGGAGACCGCGTTGGTGGAGGAGATCTTGAGGCAGATCTGGAAGAAGCCGTGGAATGCGCGTTGGAAGAGGAGGAAGATGAGCAGGAGGAGGAGGAGGAAGACGACGAGGATGAGCTGGAGTTCGAGGAAGAGGCGGAATGACTTCTGGCTGTGCTCACAGCCCCGGTGGTTCCACTCTGATGCTTCGAAGAACGACTGCGAGACGCCTTTGAGGAGACCGAGGAGGAAGAAGAGGAAAGGGAAGAAGTGGTGGACTTGGAGGAGGCGGAAGAGGAGGCACTGGAGTCACTCTCGTTCCCCGCTTTCGATTCGTCTTTGTGCTTCCGTTTGGTGGTTTTCTAAAGTAAAAAAAAATTGACCCACATATAGCAGACGTTGTAATGATTCACATACATGTCTAAATTCTCGTTAAATTGAATTCATGGATTATCGAAATCAAAACGAAGTTAAGAGATAACAGGGCACCTAAAATGGGAACTCTAATTCGAAATATCGAGAACTGCTGCATCACGTTTAGGACGTCTGAGAAAAGCCATTAAGCGAATTCTCAAAAAAGTACAACTCAAACAGAAACTCACTTCACTTTGTTTTCTATACCTCTTTTCCGGCGAAGGTTTGCTTGGTTTCTTCTGAGATGCAGGAGGTTGCTTCTTAGGTTCTGAAGCACCTACCTCTAAAAGCTGACTTGGTTTGAAGTCATTTAAATCCTCTAAGTCATCTTTTGATCCGCCAGCAAGTAAAATGGTGACTAAAATAAAAGATTAATCATGAATTATTAAAAGGGGTTATAAAGCATGAATATAAAATTGTAAGCAGATTACATTGGTCCAAGAGTTTTGAAATGCCGGCTCTTTCCTTGTACTCAAGAGAAACATCGTTAAAGAGGCCGTCTGCATGCATCTTTTTGAAAACTTCAAAACGAGACATGATCGCTGCCTTTTGATTGTCGGTTGATGACTTGAAATCTGGATGATACTTGTCCTGAAACCAGGCACTGTTCTTGTGTTTATCAAACTGGTCGGATAATTGTGCTTTTATGAAAGAAGCCACATAAGCACAGTACTTCTGAGCAGCCTCATCATTCGTCAATGATGTCTCGTCAAAAGGCTCAAGAAACTTTGACAAAGTCATCATCTTAGGAGCAAAAGCCGGCTGAAGAAATGTAGCACTTTCATTTTTCTGGATCGTTTCTATTGATTCATAGCTATTCTGATCAATGTCAGCCATAATAACGTTAGAAGTTCAGAGCACTTATACAGAATACCACTAAAGGCGTTTGTACACAACGTGTGAAATTTGTAGCCAATAGGACAGAGCCCTAGTGCATCAACCTATGCAAACAAAGAAATGTTGCATCTTGATGCTCTTTGGCTTTTCATAGTATAAACCAAAACCTTATCTTTTTAAACAATAAAATTTAATTTTTTAAAAGTCTTTCTGTTTACAAACTTTTATTTTGTATCTTTATTAGTTTTGATTTCTATTTAAAAAAGACTATTCCTAAACATTCGCTATGGTAGTTATTTATTTAATTAAATTAAAACTAAAGTGTTAGCTTTAGGTTAAAATCTAATAATACTCTTATGGGAAGAAATATTTATCAATTTTTTATATGAAAATAACAATGCACCAACAGCAAGCATTACCTTATTATTAATATTATTATTATTATTATTACTGCCATTTTAATTTGTCCAAAACTTGACACAAAATAGGATCTTGCCTTAACAGAACCCAATTGCCATTATTCTTTGTAATGATTCAGGGAGATCTTTGGTAATATATTTAGCTGGGCTCATTGTAATTTAATTTTTAAAATGTAAGCAGTCAATGAAATTTTATAATTATAGTGTAATTTACTATGGTAGCTTGTAGGTGGCAGTGTATGAAACCTTGAGAAGTTCACTGTCTGAATTTTTGTTAATAAATGGTGTAGTAAATGCTTGAGAGTTCTAGCACATTCAAGACAATTAAAAGTGCATTTGTGTGTATAGAAAGATCACCCTAGAATTCTATCGAATTCTCAAGAGAAACATTATATATATAATACTGTCTAACCATCAGCTAGAGAAACCAAAAGGGAAGATTTTAAAGCCATGACCTTCCCAAATAAATTAATTTTCCTCAAAAAACTATTCCTTTGTTACTAAAGCGCTCAACTGACACATCTCACTTAACAAGGACCTATAATTAAGCAGCTTTTGTAAGCAGAATCTCAATAAATCAATCGAACTCGTGTAGATTCAATTCTTTTGTAAAGGATACTGTAGTATTATTAAGCTTGCTTTTGCCTCGTTGCCTAATTTAATGTCTGTCATATTGCTAGAAATATGTTCACATTTTTTGCTATCAAATGCTAAACTAGAAGCGAAAGCATCACATAAACCTAAAATAAATACCTTGAATTTAAATTTAGCATTCACTTTGAAATTCACATTGTTTTTGAATACATAAGTTTAGCCATTCAAAGTAGAGTAAACCGATTCGTTAGTAGAAATCCAATGAATCACTTCAAACAAAAATAAAAACGGAAGCCTATAATCCCACATTTTAATGATTTTCTCAACGTGGAGTTTTGCATCACTTTTTGAGGTGCATATTAACCATTGAAATTAGGCACAAATTAGAGTTGATAAGTTTTAAGAAATACATTTTTCTGAAGGTTCATCACCTGAACCGAGTTTTGGTGTAGTAAAAACTCGCTTTTTGGCAATAAGAAAAGAGGCACTTTTGAAGACTTTGCACTATAAAAAAATCTACCGAATCTTATCCACAGCCTGTCGAGCTTTCAAGTATACGAATTAAATTGTTTTTTGAAATAGCCCAGTGCATGTGGTGAAACTGTGACAGATAAATTTGATCTAGACTTAAAGAAAGTCCGGATCCCGATAGTGATGACAGTGACGACTTACAGGACATTAACCTTAAAAAACCTCGAATTAGGATTCCGCAGTATTCCAAAACCAGTTGGTAAAGAGAGCCTATTTGAACGATTATGCGATTTTATGACCCAAATTAACTTTAATCTATGAATGAAAGAATGCAATTTGAGGGTTTATTTCATCCAAACGTATTCTACAGGCCTAATGGTTTCTTAAATAGATAAATAGAACAAAAATATACTTTAGAGTGAGTCTGAGGGTTTGTATCTCGACGGATAAATATTACGTTAGATGAGGTGAAGGAATCGAAAAGTTTAGCTGATTTTGAGAATTTATGAGATTTAATATTCGACCTGGCCGGTTATTTCATCATTTTTCGCATTTAAATAATTTTTCAGACATCAGATAAATCAGACTAGATGTCTCCTTAACTGCAAATAAATCACATTTTTATAATCCTTGATTTTTGGTAAATTTATACGGTTTTTATGCACAAATTAAGTGGTATTTCTGGAATTTCATACGGCTATTCACATATATACCGAACAAAATTTAATCACATGATTTATCTAGCGAAAATTATGTTAACGAGGAATTCATATGGGTAATTTATCGTGTCAATTAAATTTCACTTTCTGATATGATAATAGTTTTAAAATTAGCTACAAACTAAATTTCTCATAAGTATTTAGTATTAAAAGAGAAATTCTTACAAAATGTGCATAGACGGCAGAAATGAAAACTGAAATTTCTAGAGCCACAATTGATATTGCTGGGATGTTTATAATCACCAAAAATGTAGTGCAATTACGAGTTTTTGACTTTAATTTACACCAAATGTGAACTAATTAATTTGCTAAATTAGAAGGCTTTTAATATGACTGATGTCGAAATAAAACTTGATAATTGTTCGTAAATGAAGGCTGTTAAAATATTTTCAGTCATCAGGAAAAAACACTTATCATATTTACTTAAGAAAATCAATTATGGTTTGTTTCTCTCTTTAAAAACTTAGTGAAAGTTTTCTAAATTCGAATTATATTTATTTCTTTCATGTGAAAAGGTGTCCATGTAAAAATGCATTTAACAAATTCATAAGATACACCAAACTTGAAGTAATAAGTAATTGTATAGGGTAACTACAAAAATAAGATTCTATCGAGTCACAGAACGCCATCGTTCACCCAATCAAAGAAAGCCAATTTTGTCATTTGTCCTAGGAATTCACTGATCTGTAGTTATTAGCAATAAATTGCATCAGCTAACGCATCCCAAGTCAATTTACAGAGAGTTCAAAGAGTCCATGTGCGGTCAATCAACCCAAAGGCAATTTCAGGCGTTTCGGAGACTTCCTTTTGATTGTCGTAGAGTTTTCGCAGGTACCCCAGGTATTCGAAGACGTCAGAGGTTGGCACTTTAAATTGGAGCAGCACTGGCTTCGTCGAGATCGGCAACCGCTGCCCTTTGATTGGCAGTTGAAGAAATAGTATAACTTTTCACAGGCTTCACTTGCCCCTAAAATCAACCAATAGGAGATCCTGGAGGTAAATATCGATTTTCTCATTGATGAGTTGTTAGGAGGGTGTAGTATAGAAACTTTCTTTTATTTCTTCCTTCGTGATTGGTCACAGAATAATTTTTACTTCGAAAAATGCCTTTAAAGAACCAGTGTCACGTAAAACTGTAATTAGAATTTTACTTTTGTTCAAGTTATTAGGATTAATTAAGTCCAACCCCAAAATGATTAATTAAATCCTTTTTACAATTGTTTTAAAATTAGTTAGATAAGTATACTTCAGAATTAAGTTTTAATTCGCAAATAAGAAATTTAAGGTCGAAAACGGTTTATATAATAATAATAATTTTATATAAAATTTGCTACTATTATATTTTTATGTTTTGTATAAATTTATACACACAAAAATTTTGCTTTTTCTAATGAAATCACGAGAATTCCCACTTTCTCTAACCCAATTCACTTAACTAAAAGCGGACAAAATGAATGGAAGAAGTTTTGTGTAGTTAAAAGTTAAAAATAGCAATAAAATACTTGAAACTTACGCAAAATTAACAAAATCGTAAAAAAGATGCAAAAAACAGTCAGATTTCGCTCGCACTCGACTCTGCACATATTCGTTTCGAAGATTTGAATGTGTGTGCATGTTTGTTTTATACGTTGTCTTTTACATTTTTCCGATAGAAAAGACTACATTTGGTGGCCTTTTTAGGTAGAAATAAATCTGTACAATTTTTTTGCCCCAAAAACAAAAAACTGAGATAATGGGTTTTGTTTTTTTGCTGCAGACTTGAAAATATGGGAAATATTGTTGTGGGAAATTTTTCTAGAAAGAAAAAAAAACGATCCCCGAGGGTGTTTTGTTAGTCTTACAAATTCAATTTCAAAATCAATTATTTTTACTGGACAAATAATGAGATTTTTAATTATTCTTGATAAAACTCTTATTTTAGCATCATCTTCATAATAGTCTTTAGTTTGCTTAGATAGTTTAAATAACGGAAAATAATTTTATTGTCTAGAAAAGATTTTAAGCTATTTATAAACTATTTCTATTCAAATTTTATGATCTAAAAAGCCATTAGAACCGAAGACATTGCTGGACAGATCAGTTTCATAGACTGAAGAAGCTTTTGACAACTTAACTCAACATGAGGTCCAACTTATCGACCACAAGTGACGAGTTTTTGATTGATATGTCTCAGTACACAGTGGAACAGACATGCTGATGACAAGCTGCAGCCAGCAGAATGAATGAATGGTCCCTGAAACGCAACTGTGTACTGCGATTACTGCTGTTGAATCATATCACCACCTATTCCTCTAGGAACTGAAAATTTCCTCTTTATTAAGATCTGGTTCATTTAAAGCTCTTCTCTCATTTGATATATGAGATTTTTGAGGTCATTCTCTCTTGTTAGTTTCCATGATTCGACTCGAATCCTAGTCATTCAGACGAATCAGAAACTCAAGCAAGAAACTCCATCCAGTAATGACAACCTCAAATCCAGATAAATTCACAAAGTGGTCCCATTCGTGTCATTCTGTTGGCTCAAATTCCACTACTTCTACGTCAGTCTCACCAGAAAATCTTAAAATGATTCTGAACATTAAGTCAATCAAACCAACAACATTTATATTAAAATTCACTTGATAGCAGCACTGCTAATACGGAAGTGCTCATGAATCGTTTGTTACACACGTTTAATTAGTTCAAGAAAGGCAGGAAACTCATCAGGAAGACGGTTGTAAGAGGTGGTTTATGAAACTCAGAGGTGAAGAAGAAGAAGAAGAAGATGATGATGATGAAACCAGACGGCGTCCACTTGAGTTTGATGACAGGCTGCTTCTTGGAGCAGCATCTACCCTTGAAGAAGCTGATTCTACTCTCAGAAGAATGTCAAATCTCGAGTCAAATCTCCTCGATTCTCGTCAAATTGTTTCACGTCTTTTGGCGGACAGACTTGCCATTGGCAGAGTCGTAAAGTGGAAAGACCACAGGCAAGATGGGAACTACAATGAATGCTCAAATCTGCTCTCTTCAATTGGGGCTCTGAGGATTAAAACAAACTGCTCTGGTGCATTAAAAATGGGTTATTTTTCGTCAGGAGAATGCACGACACCCCACGAAGAACCCGCTCCTTCAAATTACCACCATTTGTTTCATGGCTTACAGATTATTTGGACGAAAAATCCTTTGTAATGCAGGAGAGGTTAAAAGTGGCATTAGTGAGTTCATTGACTCAAATCCACAGGAATTTAATGATATTGAAGGAGTTTATGCAAGATGCAAGGAAATCATAATCAGTGAGGATGATTAATGATTTAATCCTCATTTAAATGTAGCATTTCGTCAAAATTTGGTGAAATCTTTGACACTTTTGTGTGTTCCTTGTCTATGAATTTCTTTATAATCTGCTGAAGACATTTCCTTTGCCCTGATGCGATTTCTGGGTTGTCCAAGAACACCCAGTACAACAGACGATGCTCTAGAACCCACGTATGGTGTGTGAAGTTGTTTATTCCAAGTGATTAGGAGTCACATTAGTTCAAATGCCACCTTAGTCAGGTTATCAACTGTAATGCTCGTTTCCAAGCTTTGAGAAAAACTGTGAAGATTAATTCTAAATACCTATTGGGTTCATAAAATACCTTGGTACATGATATTTTCTATCTAACTGGTAAATTTTTCATTTCTCAGTACGTTCTAGTCTGCATTAGCGGTAAGAGTTTTTCAAGTAAGACCAAACCAATGTTGATTCCGAGGTTGCATTGATCATTTCTAATGCGGTCTGCATCCTTGTAAGAACTTAATTCTATAAGACGCTGTCATTCTCATTCTGATATGTACTAATGTGGTTTGGTGGCTCCTTAATAAATGACTTAGATGACTCAGTTAAAACAAACTTCAGTTGAGTGTCTCACTGGAGCTTCTTCAACACTTTGAAGGCATTTTTCCTACCTAAAGATAACTATTTCTGTGATTTTGTCGTTTTTAAGTTTTTGAGTGCAATACACCCTCGAATACTCGCGCACCCTACATCAGGAAACACAACTTTCAGATCAATTTTCATGAGAGAAAAAATTCATCCCATCATTTGGAACACCGGAATACCTATCCATTCAAACCCTTAGGAGAAATCGTCAAACTTATGCGTGAAAATTCTCTCCAAAAATTTTCCCCTTCTCGTCAATATGGGTGGCATTCCTAGACACGGTAGAATACGCTCCTCTTCATTTTGGGTAAGAGCATAAAAGTAATGCCCGTTTTACTGTTGACCGTTTGTCACTAATTTGTAGCCAAAAGCGGCATTAAATTACCGAGATTCCGTGAGAAACAGCGCTTAAAATGCACACATTTTTTAGGGATTTTACGAGCATTGTTTACCCAATGATTGATCAGAATTGTTTAAATCGGTAGGAGCTAGCGACTTCTTGTTTGTTTAAACAACCTTAACTGATCCTCTCAAATTCTTAAAGAACATCAAAGGCAAAATAAATCTAATCTGGATCACTGCAGTTCATTTTCTTTTTATATGAACTTAAATTTTAGTATTACATATATTTTTTGCCTTCTACAAACGATTTGTTTGGGGAATTAAATTTTGTCCATTGGAATTCTTTGAAACAATTCAAACAGAATAATTGTGAAAAATTGTAATTATTTTAGAAGCTTATAAAGTATTTTTAAAGATAAATTAAGGTTAAAGTTTTTATTTATATAAATAAAAATTCAATTCTACGAACTTCTTGTTTTTCATAGTCTCTTGATATTTATTCTATAACTGAATTATTGCATTCTAATTACAAAACAAATTAAAGCTCATTTTGGCTATTTTCTTCTTTTCAGAAAGTTTTGTCTTGTGATTCACTTAAGTACAACTACTCAAGAGCTTAAAGATACATTAGGTTTATAACTACGCATATATCACTTCGCATAAGTACTTCGTTGCAAAAAATATACGCGTTGAGTCAAAAAATTTTCTTGCGAATTCCACATGAAAAAGTTCACAATGAACAGGGCTCTTGAAAACAGCGCACTTTGAATTGTCTCATTTTTTTACCGAGTCTTACTATTTCTTCTGAAAGATATTATGATAAATAAATAAATAGAAATCAGTCGCAGAATACTAGAAATATCGTGTTATTTCTGTGGTAATTTTTAAATTCAAATTTGGCCGCTTTGATTCACTAAAAATAGATGGCAGTTTTACATGAATAAATAATTACTACGATGATAGTATTTTTGTTTAATATCACGAAACTGAAAATTTCATAAATTGAATATTTGACTTTTTATTTTGTCTATTAAAAGCATTTCTCGCAGCTTAAAAGCATTTAAATCCATATTCATTTTTTAATTTCACCCCTAATTTTGGATTAAATTTTGCTGAATTACGTAAAATGAAAATCGCCAAAGATTCTGCGATGAATATAGAACTATGTCTTGACAAAAGTGAATATGTGGATTCACTAATTATCTTTTTTGAGAATGTCAATTTAGTTGATGCAAAAGAATGATAAACTCCAGAATTCTTAAATTCGAATCAATTACACTAGTTTCTGGAGATTCATTTAACATTTTTTAATTATTGGCAACATCTTAGCTTAAAAATTCTGCAGAAATAAATGTATTTGCAGACTAATCTCACGTCTTATTATGGAAAATTAAGTCTAAAGTAATTATGCTCCCTTCTTTAACATTCCATTTTTTCTTGTAATAAAGTTTTGAGGATAAAACATGATTGCAATCCATTATCTTCCATTGCTTCCACACAACTGCTGTGATTGTCATTGTCAGTTTTCGATACCATCAGAGTTCATTTTCGAGTTCTAAAGTGGCTATGGTTCCTTTTCATCCTAAATTTGTCTTGTGATAACAAAAAATAAATTTCACAATGAACAGGTCTCTTAGCATAGGCGCACTTTACAATACCTAAAATTTATGCTAATGAAAGGTGAATAGTTTTGCGATTCCAGGATTTGCTTTGATAAAATTCACCGAAATTTCTTAACTTTAAAAAGAACGGGGAATTAGTTCAGAAATAACTAAGGTTTAAGAAGGCATTTTAAGTAGTTAATCATAAAAAGAAGTTTTTCTTCTAATTAAATAAATAGAAATGAAAACAGTTCTCTAACATAAATAACCTTATATAAATTAAACAAAGTTGGAATAATAAATCTCATTAATTTTTTTGCATAATGTTTTTTACCCACTTGATAGGAATGAACCATATGCATTAAGCTTACTAAATTTTAACTGAATATATCAATAAACTATAAACTCCGATTCCAGTGATAAGATGTTATTTTTTTAAATTTACCTGACAATTTTTTTAGTGCTATCCATAACTTGAAACTAATCTCTCTCAATTTTTTCTTTTTACCAATATCTAGCAATTAGCAAACTTGTGAACTTTACAGAAAAAGGTGCTTCATTTGTTTTAATATCATAAGGGAATCGCCTTATAGATTTTATAAGTTTAAAAATACATTTTTGTAATATATCAACTAAAGTAGAAACTTTTGTTTGATACCATGAATTTATGGATGGCATAAATTTGATGCGCAACTATTTATATTGTTGATTAAAAATATTTGCACCAGCTTTAAAAACTCAATCCTTTGCCAATCGTAGTTCTCATATTTAATTTTGTACGAATGTAGCTTTTGAAATGCTCAACTAACTGAATATCTAAAATTCATTATTTAGTTAAAATAAAATGGATGATTTATTATAGTTAAATTCATTCAGCCTTTTTGCACAATTCTGTTGATAAATTTGATTGTAATGAACCATGTACTCGGAATATATACTTAATTCAAAAGGACTGCATATCATTTTAATTTAGCACGATTCACTTAATTCGATCCAAATGTACTTCAATTTAACTTTTACAGCGGCTTAAAGTTATTTTTTGATAAGTGTTTGTTTGAATAATAGGATTATTTTCAAAATCAAATGTGACTATGTTAAATCTTCACCAATTCTTATTTGGCACAGCTAGATTTCGATTTTAAAAAATGGCTTTCTTAAGATGGAAATATTGTGGTTTGTTACCACATAATGATAGATTTTTAGAGCTAAATTGGCGAAAAAGTATTTCACTGATTATACAAATGATGTATCATTGCTTGGATGTGCTTTATTTTCTGTCGTTGCTTTTAAACAACTGTTCGGATAGTCGAAGTAAAATTTTACTATCATCAGACATTACTTTCAGACGGAATTGCTTTCCTTTTATCCTAAATCTGTCATGTGAATTTCTCAGAAAACTTCACAATAACCAGGGCTCTTAACGGGCTGGACTTTAAGATACCCTTTATTTTTTACAAGGCAAAGTGGTCACTATTACTATTTCACTCAATGAATCTTTTCTATTTTTTATTCCTCACCCAAGTAATTTCGTTACAAGCTACCAGAAAGGTTAAAGAAGTATAAATTGTTGATTTGTTTAATGAACTGAAGTTTGCGTAAGTCAGCAAACTTAGATATTTCCTCATCATAAGACTGGAAGTTATTAGCTTCTCCAGATACGCAATTATAAATTAATATCAAAACAAACTTTTACTTTACCAGTACAATTATTCGATACACAAAAGTTTTAAAATAACATTTAAAAGGATAAATTAATGGATTTATCATTATTAGTGCCACTAATATTATCAAGCGTTTATTTGCGAAGACAAACACCGTATTAAAAATTTCTTCCGATTTAAATGTTTTAATCTGATGACAACAGAAAAAAATCATTACAATTTTGCGGTGATATTTATATATATATATATATATTATATACATTATATATATTATTTGTATTTTAATATATATATTTAAATATATTTATATATTTATACATATATATATATTATATATATATATATTTTATATTTTATATTTTTATATTTAATATATATATATATATTAAATATATTATATTTTAATATATAATATATTTATAGAAATATATATAAATATTGATATATTTATATATTTTATAATATTTTTATTAGTATTACTAATAAAAATATTTACGTCGGACTTTAAAATTTCTTTCCTATACCACCTACTTTTTACAACTACTAATGCTATTTACCTTTTGCAATTTGAATAAAGCATTTACTTTAGAAATCTTTATTAAAAAAGAACATATAAATATTATCTAGCTTTGAGTCTCAAAAATGAGACATATTTTGAATTCCTCTAGATTTTTGCTTAACACATTTTTGATAATAATAACAATAATATCAGTTAATTTATCCGTGTTAAAATAGTCTATTTATTTTCACCGAAAATTTATTCCTCCACTGCAAAGGAATGATCATGAATTTATTAATAAAAATAATAAATTATGCTTATAAAACCGAATTTTACTCTCTTGCGATTTAAATTATTATTGCCTAGTAGTTTTTCATAGCTGTTTAGATAGTCAGGGTGAGTTTTAGTATCATAGGACATCAAATTTCAGGTGGATATGGTCCCTTCCCATCCCAAATTTCTCTTCTGACTTTCACGAAAAAGTTCACACTAAACAGGGCTCCTAACAAGGACGCACTTTAAAATACCTAAATTTATTCTAACGCAAGGCTCCAAATGTTGCATTTGATGAAATTTATAAACGTCACCGGAAAATTGGTTAAAAGATACCAAGGAATCATAAAAAGAGATTATGAAAATTTGAGAACGCAGTTCTGGAAGTTAATCTCCAAAATTAGACATTTTTCATCAGGAGATTAAGAGTAAGGAATATTAAATGAACCTTAATATTTGGATTACCTGAGTTAAATTTTGAATTCATCTGATTGCTGCTAACTGGCATAATTAGATTTGTAGTAGGGTAAATATGTTTGTTTATAAATACTCGTTTGACTTTTGCGGTCATTTTAAAACTCTAATCTATATTAATTGTCAGTTTGCAAAGATGGCAGTCGAATACCTAAATAAAAATTTCCTATGATGGAAATATTCATGTTTTATATAATAATACTTTAGTTTATATATATACGTTAATTATAAACATTTACTTAAGATAATAAATAATTTTCCTTTTGAAATGCTTCCGTCAATAACTAAGGAGCAATAAAATTCTTGACAGCATTCTTTGATACAGCTATTAAATAGTCTATTAAAAATGATAAATTAAATTAAATTAAATTCTCTTTGCAAAATGCTATCAATTCATCTGATATTTCAAACTCGTTTAATTTAAATGAATATAACTGCTTAGTGACGACTTCGTTTCCCATAATCTAGTGCATTTTGCTAATATTTCTAAATATTTTGTTTAACTTTCCAGCTCTAATTCCAAGCTGTGTATTAAATCTCTCTCATTATAGACGATTAATTCTTACCAAGAATCGCTTTTATCAATAAGTTTCACTGGTAAAATATCTAAATTTATGACCTTCATGGATCGCATTGGATCACTGACTTATTATG
The DNA here is from genome assembly GCA_030710315.1 of Anomotaenia brevis. NCBI lineage: Eukaryota > Metazoa > Platyhelminthes > Cestoda > Cyclophyllidea > Dilepididae > Anomotaenia > Anomotaenia brevis. Next base: position 217,400 of record JAUOZQ010000038.1, read on the forward strand.
AAAGGGAATTTAAACAAATCACGCCATTTAAATTTATTTTACGTTTAAATTCAACCTTCATCTGCCAGCAGTTTTACACTGCTGTTTAGATTTTTAGTGTCAGTTTTTATTATCATCAGACAAGGCGAAGATTTTTGTCATTGTAAAGTGAGTCTAACCCAACATCGATAAAGAGATTTGTTACAAGGCATATCTTTATTTTCCAAAAGTTTAGAATTGAATGCTATCAAAAATTTAGGAAAAATTGTAGGTGACCTAGAACACACCCTCTCTCTTCTTTTTTAAAAAAATTTCATCATAAAACCTCATTTTTAAACCACAAATCCTCCATTTTCTCTAAATTAAATGACCCTAATCTCATACTATTTTAATCTACTTAAATTCAACGAGTAGCATATACACAGCCGAATATAAGTAAACTGAATCAGGAGATCGGTAGTGATTCAAAATTATCGATTTTCTGCGAAATGACTTGTCCAATAAGCATCCTGACCAAATAAAATGGCATAATCTACCTTGAATGGGTTTGAATTAATAATTATGTTAAATATTCGTAATATCAGACAAATTTCAATGATATCATTGCTTTGAGTTTCGAACATCTTCTTTGTTCTAAATGTCATGTGTGGCTGAAACAATCTCCAAGCTTGTCTCTAAGAATTTTTGCGAGAATTCAAGCTCCATAGAAAATTTATTTACAAAGAAACAGAGGAAATACCACGTGGACATCAAACAAAAGAATTTCTCTGCCTTGCATGCTTAAAATTATTTTTGTTTATATTTACTTCAAAGCTATTTCCAGATTTATAGAACTATTGGCAAGCTATAGGAAAAAATCCCTTTAAAACCAAAAAATTTGGTTTTGCACATACTAGAGCATTTTTCCTGGATTTTGAGACCAAAACTTGACTGAAATACGGGACACAAGTTAAAAAGGACCGCCGAGCCTTCGTGAAATTAAAACAACAGCCTTGCGATGAATGATACCCTACATTTCTAGGTAAATGCCAGGGAAATCAAAGCGCACACACAGGCTTACAGGCACACGGAGAAAGAAATAAAATGACGAAATGCAAATGAGTTAAAGGTGTGTGTGTGTGTGTGTGCACGAGTGTGTGCTCATTTCAGTCCAAGTATGAAACCCACTACATTCAAACAAATACAGCACAATGCATGACGGGTAGGTAGGTAGGTAAGTGTTCGGAGGCAGTAGAGACATTAAAATGTTTGCAGTTTTTGTTGGAGTTAGAAGGATAATATTTAATCTGTCTGGGGGCGGGGCAAACGGGTATTGATTTATCGATTGGTTACGTGATTGGACGAGACGGGATAGGGGGAATTACATCAAATGCTCAAGTTTACAGATGTCAGGCCTAGATAAACTGACCTCGCCTTCAAGCACATGAACAGGTGCACTTGTCACTGATTAGGTATTTCTGAACCTGCCATGAACATCGATAACCCGAAGCGGTGACACTCAGCTTCTCAATCAGTCGTCTGGCTCTTCTGGCGCGTTGTTCTTCGATTTCCGCTGGGTCCAAGGGAACAGCGGCATCTCTACGACCCTTTCTTCTGCCCATTTGATAGTATCTCCACATTGGCGACGGTTGAGCGTATGCTTGACGCATCTGTCGTCTGGCAGTAGCAGATGAGGACTCCGGTTGACTGTAACGGAGGTTCAGAGACGATGGGTGAAGGGATCGAGCTTTCCTGGAAAGCAGGGGATCGCTGTTTGAATCTGCTTGAGCTGCATCCTCGCAGTTCCAGTTCAGGAGACGAAGAACACGAGATCCAGATGGCTGACACTTCATTCCCGGCGGCCATGAACAAGAAGTACCCAGCCTGGCTAAACAAACGCCCATACGGATCCATCGTGGCCAGTAGAGGGATCCCAGGTCCTTCCAGATAAAGTCCATCTCACACGTGGCCTGTTCAATCAACCAGTTCCGGAAGATTTGGATCTGGGTTTCGGGGAGGAGGAACTGGGCTCCTGTTTGGTCTCTGAATGTCATGTTGAGGGCATTCGCTTTGCGAATCAAACTCGCGTCTACGGAATTAGCACCTGGCGGGTAGTTTCCAGAGTCTGAAAGCATTCCCGACACGCCTCGCTGTCTCAGAACACGTGGCGGTTCCTCTGAAGTCCAATATTTGTCCTCTTTGCCTCCCAACAGCCTCCAGAGTCGATGGATCTTGCGTGGAGAGACGTCAGGATGAAGGTGGCTGACGATATTGGGGTTGATCGGCTGTCCCATGACTCTCATGGTCCGGGGGGGCTGGGAATCAACGTTGAGAGATGGTGAGGATTGTGAAGAAGATGAAGATGAACCTGAATGCGATGTAGACTCCTTTTTAGTTAAATGTCCAAGTGAAATATGGTTTCGGTTAGAGAGGGATAGACCCATTCCACCAGATCCAAACTGTTCTCCTGGCTTCGACATTATCGTTGACGAAGAAGAGGAGGGGGATGTGGATGACGATGATGATGATTCTGGAGAGGATATAGATCCAGCACGAGAACGCCTTTTGTAGAACAAAGCGGCATTTCCACCTGGTACATTAGTGGACTTGTTGAAAATAGCCGAGGTCGCTGATAGGGAAATGAGTAGTATCAGGAGGAGGGGCAGGCGTGATGAATTGACGGAGATAACAGACATTGTGGCGACAGAGTAATATTGGCTACTGGAGCATAATTGTGACGCGTCTAAGTGGCATGAAGCCTAGAGTGGCGTTTGGTGCCTTCTGATTGGTCGAACGCACCCAGGTGTCTCGTAACCGTTTCCACCAATCAGCGTCAACGTCTTTAACCGCGCAGTTTGCTTCTGTGTGATGTTGTGGCCTGAGATTTGCGGTTACATCTATATTAAAGCCAGAGTTGCCATGATTTATTGCAAATGCGTTTTCCTCTGCTTAGGGCAGGTGAGTAACTTTTCGGGGTCAGTTAGGTAACTCAATTAGAAATCGGAACATACCAAAATTAGATTTCCTTTATAAAAGACGTTGATGAGAAAGCTCAGAGAAGACTCTTCGATAAGATGGAAAGTGCACCACAAATTCGAAGTTTGCAATTCTTTAGAATCATCTCAAAAGCTGGGAATTTTTCACAGCCTGAGTCATGTTTTGTCAAGGTCAGAGCTAAATACGTATTTTTTCCCTTTAGCCGTGGGAAAATCGATAGAAATGTTCGATCGGCTTAAGTTCCAGAAATGTTGAAAATACGGCCTGAAATTGTACCCAAAAATATCGGAGTTTATCAGTTTTGGCATTTAATTAGTATTACTATGGGAGACGAAAATCCTACGGCTTCAATGGTCTTGCAGTGTCGGTAGCCAACTGCAATTAAATGTCGCGAAATAAAGACTGACAGAGATTGGCATTTCGAACATAGACGAAGAACCTGAAAGTGGCTGTGGTGAATAGACTTTGCCAATGCACTTTTTCATTGATTTGCCATTCCTCTCTTCCCTAAAGGAGAGACCCAAATTTTCCCACCTTGCTCCTAGCGGCCAAATTGAAGATAGATGCTTAGTCACTATGTTATCATAGGTGCTACATCCAGTGCTAACCTTATTAAAGAGCATGAATCTTTGCCCTGAGAGAATTTGCGCTTCTTTCTTAATGAATGTGGGGGCTATGGGGTAGATACATTACCTCACTATGTTTTTTACTCCTTGGAAAGAGGCATAATAAATTATCTCATTAAAGAAACCTGAATCTAATTTGTTTTGACCTTTCGCTGTTGTTTTAATTATCCATCTATTAAATTTAAAAAATTGAACTACAATATTTTATTTTTATGCTTTATAAACATGGAAATTAACAAAAGTCAGACCAATAAATCTTTATACTTCCGTGCTTAACCGCAACAGTACCAGTATAAGATTTAAAACTTCACTTGTGCATTGAAAATGGTGAGTAAAAATGTACCACTTTTTTAATAATGAACAGTTCACTATCACATGAACACGGTATGAATTTCTAAAAATTGACCACCCACTATTCTAGCATTATACTATTTCCCTACTTCTGGGGGAAACCAGTTCCTGCACTGCTTCAAAAAGAACCACATTCCCAAAAATTTTATTTTTGCTTCTTGGAGAGATAAAATTTTTCAGAGAAATCCGGTTTCAAGAGAAAAAGTGGAAGAGAATAGGCAAAAGAAAAACATACTCTGGGGCTTCGGCTTCGTTTTTTTATATCCGCACACAACCATCTACCATCGCACACAACTGACCGGCAATAAATTTTGTGGCTCTTGTCTCAATGTGTGCGTTTCCTGTACTTTGAATGAGTACACATCTCTCTTATTCGAATTAGCCAGGAGAATTGGTCTTTCCAACCAGCTGCTTCTTTTGCGCTCCCCATTACTTCGCGTTTTTGCAAAATGATCAACCTCTATGTAAAGGTCATTGTTGCGGATTTGGCGAACAAAATTTCACATGTCTGGCCATTCTATCCGAATGGAGTTTCGATTTTTTCCTGAAGCTACAAAAAATCGATAGAACTGATGTGGTGAGTAAGCGAAAATTCGCTCACGTGCCTGGACGGAAAAAAATCGATCAAGGAATACTGAAGTAAAATATTGTGTGTACGTTTCATAAAAGTTCAAAAGTGACTTTGCTATCGGAGATATTCACGTTTTATAGAGGGCTTTAAAAAAGGATATCTACCTCTCAAATCTATAACTGAATTCTAGTGATTTGAATAGGATCAAAAATATTCCATCTTTCAAAAGTAGAAAAGTCATCAGCCTCCCAGGCACACACTGACAAGTGGCAACTGTCGATGCAAAGGTTATATAAATTTGGAAACCTCACCTAAACAATGAAGTTAATCAAAATTCGAAATTCGTATTCTCGAATGTTAAACATCATCCTAGAAATTCATATTTTATTTAAAGTGGGATTAAGAGCCAAAAACTAGAGAAATTCCGTACAATAAAGCTAATGAGAAAATCCATGAAGGATACTACTTACACTTTTTTTCTTCCAAATAAAATTTTTTCGGTCTTTTGACTTGGTTATGACTCATGGTAAGGATCTATTGTGAGAATGGGTGAAAGTTTTTCGGACACCGATATTATGGACACTGTCGAAACAACACATCGCTTGTCTATTTCTCTTAGAAGGTCTTCTTTATCTTTCTTGGTGGTGAGAAAGTGTTTAGCGACAAAAGATATATGTTTGGCAGCAAAAATCACAAAATTAGACATTAAATAATGACCAAGAAGCACTTTATGGTAGTCTGGAAGGTGAAATACGATTTCACCACAAATCATAATCTTTTCTGGGGGAAGAGAAGAAATTTATTATACAGTTGTTGCTCTTAACTGTAGAAAAGAAGATTTCGTCATCTTATTTATAAATTTAACCAAGCTATACTTATTATCCGAATTTACGTATTTTATCTTCCTGGCATAAAATCATTGAATTTGCAAATGTCTAAAACAAACGAGTAAGAATACTCATTAGACCTTGAGATTCTTGGCTGTAATTGGCTGATGCTAATAAAAAATCAATATGAAAGCTGGCTTAACAAATGTGAATATTGGATCTTTGCAGCTTAGGCTTGTAACTTGTAACTAGTTTTCTGGACTACCATTTGGTTTCTTTTTGCCAAAGTTGGCTCCAAAAATTACTAGTGACAAAATTTACCGATTTTTTTGGTTTCCTAGGCGGTATAAATATTTATATGGTTTCAACTTACTCTGCAACCCAGAATGCAACCCAAGTCGACCACACATTGTGGTTCAGGGAAACAGTGTTATTTTTCCATAAACGTAAAAATATCCCTTGTTTGGTTTTCTTACATTTTATACAATAATATACTCAAGATTTTTCCTTTTCGACTTAACGAAAGTTACTGCTTTACAAAAACCCAAATTAAAGTTTCATTTTTGTCAACTTAATTGATGCAGACCGACAGTTTAGCACTTGATGATGATGAATCGCTTTTTGTCACTTCTCTACTGTAATGAGGACTTTTTTGTCACTAAAAATAATGTGTCGTCTGGGTAACTTGAATGCACTAATTAATCATCCAATCTCCAATTTCAGTACGTATTTAAATCGTCGATTCAGAATCGATCCTGGCAACCAATTTAAATAGAAAGAAAAAATTGACGTAACTCGAAAATTAATCTTTAATTTTATTAATCAGATTAATGGTTATGAACTTAAATAGATGAAAGGTCACCATACAAATATGCACCTGGGAAATTTGCAAGATTTCTATGTATTTGAAAAGTACAATAGAATTTTTAAAATGAAAAACTCATTCTTTTCACGAATTTTCACTTTTATTCATTCATTTAAGACTTTAATTTAACTTCATAAACAAAAGATATTTGATAAAAAAACCAAACCTTTTTGAAACATCTACATATGTTTAATTTTGAAACAAGTAATGAATTCAAATTATATCCTAATAAACTGCGTCACAGATCAAACTTCCGATCGTGAACTTTAGAGGAAATTTAAGCCGTCAAAATTTTTCGAGTAAGACAAATTTGAAACCCCATTAAATTTTGAAGTTGGCCTCTGTCAAAACTGCAAACGTCAACAAATAAATACCACTCAGGTTACCTTTGCTGTTTAAACCTCCAAGTGCTTTCAAAAAACAGTATGCAAATGACAATCATAACCGCTCAGTAGCATTCCTAAATGCCGTGTTTACTGAACTTATCAAGATTTTTCAATGAACTTTATGTACACATGTTAGTATAATTGAAAATTAAACGAAGAGTTACAGAAAGAAATGTGACTTAGACAAACTTTTAAGTTAGAAATTCCTTGAATTTTTTAAGACATTTAAATTACCATTTGGTGGTTCGGGAAAGCCTTTTTTACTCAATAAAAAAAGGTGCACTTAGTAATTTCCACAAATTAATTTTGTTTGAATGAACTTTCAGAAATGGATTATTTTTATTAGTAATTTGATTGCGATTTTGCGTTGTAGCAAAAATGAACGACTTTTGGTATCGATCAATAAATCGATGAACAAATACGCTCACACAGGTATTTTCTGAATTGAAAAGCTGTAGCTGATGACGAAAGTGTGGCTTCGAATGAGTCTGTTCGAATTTTGGAAAAATAAAACAGGTGACTAAATATTACATTTAATCAAAGATACAATCACTAAAGTGCTTTTACTGACTACCAATAACTTACATAACTTGACGAGTTTATTAATACTGTTATTGTAAAATTACTCAGTTAAGTGGTTATATTTTGGTCCTCAAGTCTTGGTTCAAACGCCCTGCTTACTGACAGTACCACATTTCTAGCCATCTCTGAAATAAAATCTGATCTAGTCAAATGGAACTAAAGATAACAATAAGGTTCAGTTCCATTTGACATTGTAGAATACTCTATAAATTTCGTTAAATTTAAAAAATTAAAGGTTTAGGCGAAATTTATGAAGTGATCTGAGAGTTGCAAACCGCTTTTTTTCATGAAAATTATGCATTTTAAAGAGTTCGTAGTAACTTCTTAACAGGAGGGTGGTTATGAATGTACTCTTAACTGTAACCAAGACCACCAGAGCCTGTAATTATTGTAGGAAGAATTTCCTATCAGAACATCAAAGAAGTCTTTTTTGTTGTTTATTTAAGAAGGAAATCGTGTGTACTTCACGTGTGGTGGGCACTTTTTATTACACCCGAAGCATGCAGAAGTCATCTGTCGAAAGGTAATAAAATTTGATTTCAGCTCTAGTTTGCAACGACACTTGTGGGAAATATGCATATTTTTTCTGGGAAATTGTGCAATTACTTCAGAAGTCCAAACAAACAGCTTAATTTCTGTTTCAGACCGCTAAAACTGATCAGAATTAGGTTGAAACTTACATTGTTAAAAAGAGCGAAAGCAATTAAAAAAATTTATATTTTAATATTTATAAGAATGTACAGATAGTTTAGCACATTCTAGTTATTTTGAAATAAATAAAAACGAGATGTTTCGTAATAAATCTGCAAAATTAAAATAAAAGTGACAATAAAAAATCTTATAAATTATAAAGATAACTAAAAAACTATAAGTTTTCATTTGAGCAATGTCAAGTAAAGTAATACTTAAAATATTCTATTGCCGCTCTAGCTTTGATGTCATGATTATTTGAAATACATTCATTGTCGTTCCCGATGGATGTAAATCTTTACTTTGGATATTAAGAGAAAAGAAATAGGTTTTTTGTGAATATTATTGTTGGCCTGAAAAACAGTAATTAGTTGTCAAACAGGATCACAACTACTCCGAGCGTTTGGCAGCCTTGGCAACTGCCAACATCAAATTAGCCCAAGTAACACATGTTCTTACCACCATAACGTGGCAATTAAAGTTCTCACATAAATAATAGCTAAATGGACAGGATAATCGCAAGAAAAATCATCATAAAATTCGTTTTTTCTGTACAAAATTGTTGGACAAAATGGTGGAGACACCAAACATTTCGTCAACAAAATATTTAAATAAGTTATTAACAATCCTATTTTGATATATTTTAATGTTTAGTGCTTATTATTTTTGTTATTTTAATGTGCTTGTTTAAAATAACTGTTTTACGTACATTTAATTACTCGGTTCCAACCTCATAGAAATGGCAGAGGCCAAATTGTTGTTGTTGAGTTATTCCCTTTCCTTTTAAATTTCGGTTTATTTTTTTAATTTTAGCTACTAAGAACTTTAGGATTTGTTTACGTAGACCCTCAAATACCTCTATGATTGCCCGATTATCGTAGGATTTTCTGAAATTACCTTCTTGTGACTGATAATCCTTAAAGTAATTACTCGCCCTGCAGAAATTAAATTAATCATGATCTAACCGAACCATCTAATGGCAATTAGGACTTTCGTCTTGGAAGATCTCACAGTGGTAATTAATCAAACTTTAATGCTTCATTGTGTGATCAGCTTAATTGAGACGACTGATCATTTAATGAGGCATTTTTTGACACCTTCAGGAGGAAGAATGGGAGAAAATTTCTCGACTGACATTCTCTCAGCTTAACTAATTGGGTTATAATTCCCGTGAATCGAAAACGGGTTATGATGTTTCAAAAGGACAATGCACAAATTTTGTTTAAAATGAAAGTGCTCTGATGTCTGCAATCCCCAGAGCGGTATCGGAAAAGTCCTTAAATGAGACCTGACACCCGCGTCAATTAATGAGACCTCCCTGAAGCCGGCAGAACCTGTGTCTCCCCTCAAAAATCCCTCTCTGAGAGACACAGAGGAACAGCAACAGGCGCTTTGAAAACCGCCGAGGCAGAGAGAAAGAGAGAGAGAGGGAGAGCGGAGCAATTTTCGCGCCAACTGTTCCCCACTATCAGCTGGCAACCGGGTCCCATTGAAGACTCCCCCACGCACCAACCATTTCCCTCCTTCGTGATTCACCTACCGCACTAATCTGGCGTTTGAGAGAGAGTGAGAGAGGCAGAGAAGGGAGAATGTAGAAAGCATGAATCAGTCCTAATTGGGTCACTCTGATGACTGGTTAGAGACCTAGCCAGAGGTGTTATAGCGTTTTTGTGAGGCATGCCTTGGTACAGTGAGTTGGTAGGCCTTTTAACAGCCTAATTTCCAGAGCTTTAACAGTGGTTTATTTTTGTGATTTCAATTTACCAGCATAAATTGTAATATTTTATTAAATTACAATCACGAGAGAATGGAGGGAAGATAGATTTGGTAAACTTCAAGAAGGATTAAAATATTCAATTCGGAATTTCTCAAGACAGGACACACAAGCACTAAATTCACATTTGTTTATATTTGCAATGGACGAGGACACAAGCCGTTTACAAGGGGAGCAGTGATGACTGAGGGAAGTGGGTCAGACCACCGACTTAATCCCCTGTCTAGACACGTGTCGATGCCTCCTCGGGGGTGGGGGAGGGTGGGGGGTGACTTTCATTTCCTTTCCACGGGGTCAGGCATGTCCCACAGTTGCCAAATACATCAAACACAGCCACCTCAACATCCCTACACTTGAGGAGTGAATTTAATTTAACAAAAGTCGATGATATTCAGGTGAAACAGAGGTCAAAGACCGTCTTTGGAGAATTCTGGAAGGATGTTTGCCTTTTTCGTGTCATTAAAGTAGCCTGCTTACTAATTTTATGCGCTGAAAACCCTTAATAAATTTGTAATTTAATGAATTTAACTTTGCAAGAAGTTTAAGAATTATTTCTACACCTTTTGACTACCACTTTTAGAGAGGTGGTGGTTCTTCCCCATGTGAAAGCCCAAATTCGAGTCTAGACGTCGATTCACCCTCATCGATCGATCGATCGATCAAACTTGACCCTGACCAATCACCAGCTGGCTACCCGAGATCATGACTTTCTCAAGGCCAACTAATTCAGACAGAGATATACAGAGCTCAATCACTTTCCTATCGATTTTCCATAAATCCACTAAGTCTAAGTCTAGTAGTCTTTGACATTCATCGCAAACACCCTGCATACTTAGTTAAACGGCCCAATCGCTGACGGTAGAGTTGAGCATTAATCCTTGGTTGTTCTATGCGTTAGCAGTAATCAAAAGTCCATTATTCCTTGACCATCCCTTCACGTCTGAGTCAATCTCTGTGACGATTAACATTTCCATAACAAAAAACCGCAAGTCTAGCCGCCAAAGAAGGTGAACCAAGTTGGCAAGACATTAGGGGTGCATCATGAGGAGGCGAACGCTCTCCAAGCTCACGAGCTTTCCCGATTACTTGAAGGTGCCAATGACAAGTTGTCTATTCCAACTCCACTGATACAGCAGGGGAATCTTCAGATTCTTCAGGGAAGAATCTGCTTCAGGAAGACGGTTATTGTCAAACTCAACTTGACGCTGTCCGCTTCCATCTTCCTTGATTCTCCATTCCTTCATTCGCGCATTCCTCCCCACACATACCGGGTGAGAAACGATCCCACCTGCTCCGTTGGCTGCTCACTTTCCAACTGTTAGTTCTTCAGAAAATAACACTAAGAATTTCCTGATTATCTTGAACTATAATTTATTTACATCTCGTTATTATTTACATAATACGTACGGCTGTTTAAGGCGTTATCATGACGGCGCCTTGCACTCCGTTGAATAGGCATTCACGATAGAAGTGGCATTTTCCGCAGAACTTACACCAAGGTCTATTTCCTTGGTTGGATTCCACTTTTGATGGACCGTAATGAATGAGCCCTGTGGGTTGTGCATTGGCCACCGACTTAGCATCTGTCACGATAATCCGATGTTGAGCGAAGGCATTTGCTAGCTCTTCGACATTCGTGTGGGGACCCTTGAGTTGACCAGAGTCTTGAGTTGGGCTCTAACGGAAGATAACACTTGGTTCTTAAGGCCAATTACACAAATAGGACTTCGCAGGATGTGAAACGTGAAACTCGGGGCAGTGTAGTGGTTGTGTATTCGTATCTAATATCTTCTCCAGTTTGCATCGCGACTTCGAAGCACTGGAAACGGCATTGAAAAGAGACTCTTGGTGAGAATATAAGATACGTAGAACTGGGAAGAACATAATTAATGAAGGTTTCGTATACCGTATCATGGAGACGTCGTAGGTGTAAACGATTCTTCGTGGATTCTGGCATGTCCGAAGACAATAAGTCTATAGCGTTTGAGAACCGCTGCATCCATATCTGGAACCTGTGCAAGGATGAATCGAAATTCGGGGTACTGCTCATTGCCAAATTTTTTGAGCCAAATTTATGTTGTTTCAGCTGTTTCAGTGTTGCCTTCGAAATTTCAAGATTCAGTGACAATCCTTAAGGGATTATGAAAGTTGTTGTGCTGAAGATGTCGTTGCGCGTTGAAAGAACTAGGTATTGTGGCCAATTTATGTGTGAGGAAGCAGATCCCATCGAAATTCTCGAAGGTCACTTACTCAAAACTCTAAGATTGTGCTAGTTAAATAGTATTTAGCCGAAACTGAAGTTATGAAATTCATTGTTCCACGTGGAAGCCATTGCTCTAACTGTTTTCTGGCATTCAAGATCATCCTATCAAAAAATTAATGATCCCCGGTAATAATTATCCCTCTTCTAGTTTAATTTTGCCCAGTAATTACAAGGGAAGGCCACTTATTGCATTCTGTTTATTAGGAAACAGCGCATTTGAGACCTTCTACCTAAATGGACACTTAAATTTGCACAAATTCGACCATGATCGGCTTCATGATTCGTTTACCAACAGTTAATCACTATGTGACCCAAAAGACGCTGACAAGAGGTCAAGAGAGATGGTGAGAGGGTGTTTTGAAGCTTACTCAGTTCAAAATTTGCAAATAAGGTAAATTTTAATTTACCTAGATATCTGATTTTCAGTTACTCCTTTTTAATTAAATTTTAAACATTTAAATGAATATATATGTATATATGAAAATGTCAATCTTAATGGAATTGCTTGTAAATTGCAAAGAGTAGGATAAATACCCAGCCTAGAGTTCGGATATACTTTGATTTTGAATGAATTTGTGTTTTAACAAATTGTTGGAATGGAAAGCTCTGAATCTTCAAAATTTCGCAGTTAGACCCTTTAGTGGTGTCATCTTCATGTGGAGAGCCCGAATTCGAGTCTAGGGGTCACTTGTGTCGCATCGATCGATTGAACTTGACCCTGATCAATCAGCGGATGTCTGTTGTAGATCATGACTTTCTCATGGATTAATCATAATCCATGCTAATATAAATCACATTCCAAATGTATGTGCTAACTAATTTAATGATGTATAGCTAGCAATAATATAATATATTAAGAATAGATTACTATTAATGTGTATAATATAAACAATCATTAAATGTTAAGCAGTCTTAACATTTAATTGAAAAGTTGCCGAATCCACTTGTAAACTGGTCTCTTTTTAGGAGCATGAGTTCCATTACCACCTCCCAAAGTCCCAAAAATCTTTGTTTTTTTCAAATCAGATGTAGTACCTTTAGTGGATCTGAAACTGATAAGAACAAGATAAACACACAGTCTAGTGTTAAGACAAGTTTTAACTTGCAAAAAATTGATAAATTTATTGCTATTATATTAATAGAAGGCATTGTTGATCGTTTGTGGCCCATACCAACTGGTGATCACAAGAAATGAGTCAAAATAAACCGTTCCCATTCTATTGACAGACTGGAAACTTCGTGGTGGTGTAAATCAAGCTAATCTCTAAGTCGGTAGCTTAACGGACATGACTCTTCAGGACAAAGACCTCCTCTTTGTCAATTACATTATAAGTACTATCAGTTTGTTTGCAATGTCTTGAACACTCTGGCCATTTAGATTGAAATTCACCTTCAGAGTCATCGACTGAATAGTCAAACTCACCAACAAACTGAAGAAGAAGAAGAAGAAGAAGAACACAACAGACTGGAGTACGATTTTCACTTGCCTTTCAAAAACCCACCTCGTCGGTGTAGCTTTCCTTCTCATTTTAACCAACAATGTGACATTCGACCGTGTGCCAAAATATCCATGTTCTACAATGCCAATTTTCCTTCACGGAACTGAAACTGGCTGCACGAAATGACGAGGAAGACAAACACCCACTCAAGTATTCTGCCATTTTTCAACTCGTTTCGACTTCGTAATTCTTTTGCTATATCCAACAAATCCTCGAGCCTTATTCATCCAATCCTGTTTTAAGCATTGTCGGCTCTTTGTGCTACGTTGTATAACTATACTATTGTATTATAATAACAATAAATTAGGCGAAAGAAACATTTCCCAAGCTGTTACTAGGTTGGAAACTCTTTGGCATTGTAAATCAAGCTCACCTCTAAGTAACTTCCTTCATCGTCAAGGTCACAGCCAATGCAGAGAACAGGCTTATAACACACAATGAGCAGCTCTAAACGTCTTCGTGCTTGCATCTAAGTTTTGCAAATAATGTGTTCGTGTTTTGGCGAACTTCATGGGCCAGAAACTTCGACACTTTGTAAGCGATTAAGCTGGAGAAACAGGCGTGAAATATAGTGGCTAGACTCTTGATTAGTGCGATACCGTTGGGAGGTGAGGTGGGGTGTGGTGGGGTGGGGTGGGGTGTGGGAAGGGGAAGATCGAATAGGACTCTGGAGGTGAATTCACTCCCATCGATCGGTTGGTCAAATTTGACCCTGGTCAATCACCAGATGTCTATCGTAGGATCATATCTTTCGCACGGTTTAATTAAAATTCATAACTTTGGTGTTGGTTTCGGTATATATAAATCACATTTAAAATTCATTCATAGAATATCGATTTTTTATTTAGTTATAAAAGAGATGAAATATTTCAACTACATGGAATCAACTCGATTTTTAAGGTGGTTTCAACTTTGGAAATCAATAAATCAAATAACCACTCAAAAATTTGGTTTTACCGTTTTTTTAATTTTTATTTTATTTCATTTTATTTTATTGTATTTATTTTATTTTTACTTATTTTTTTCCAGAATGCGTCCAGAATATTCCAAAATCACTGACAGCTACTGTGATTGGCTATCACTTAAAATATTAATATCAAATTTGCAAAATAAGACATGGATTTTTTAGTAAATTTGTGGAATTATTTAATTAGTCATATTTTGGGGTTAAAATGTATCTTAAATAGGTTTAAATTTTAGTACCACATTTTCAGGAATATATGCCAAAATTTAGCTAAATGATAAGTATCCTATCTAGGCTAAATAGGTGTTTGTATTTTTCCTACAATTATCTATTTGCAATAATTTTATTGTTTTGTAAATAATAATTGACCAGATTAATGAACCTTAATAGCTATAAAAGAGCATGACGATCTGGCCAATCATTTTCATCTGCTCTTTCATTGATTAGACGGTTTTGCCTGCGTTCAAAGGCGTTATTTATTTATTTAATTTGCAAATAAATTGCCTAAGGTGTTCGCGTAGCCTCTCTGCATAACCATCCCTTGATTTCAGACAAAAATTTGTGGCGTTCAAATTGCAAAACAAACAGGTGTATTGCTTAATCAACCGAATTTGCCGTATCTTTTGACTAATCGGTTTGCAGTTTCCTAATTTCGTGATGAAAATCCCAACTTTCTCATTGAATTTGTGTGGGAACGGAATCAGAATTATGGTAGTCACACCGTAGGTTAGCAAGGCACATGCATGTTTCCTTGTTTTTAAAGAATATATTACTATAACGTCCCTGGAATCCAACTACCACTTTTTAAATGACCTTTCGCTCCAAGAATTAGATCCTGGATCGTGATGATCCACTTCTGGGGAGTCATTGCTTGCACTAATCATTCTGGTGAATCGAAACTTAGGTGATATAATAATTCCCAAAAGATATTGCTTCTCTTCTCTACTCCCGGCTACAGAGTTCCATCAGCTAATTTAAACAAAAATTCATTAAGTCCCCCGAATTTACCGTTTCTTGGGGCAAGTTCGTTTTCCCTATTTGAGGGACATTTCTGCCAAATTGGGAGTTGAAATTCGCCTAAATTTGACGTGTGTAGTTGCGAAGTCATCGGCCCAAAACGGCCTCATGAGTCATTTGTCAGCAGTTAATCACCAAGTGAAATTTGACCCCAGAAGAAACGGACAAGGGGTCAAGAGTGGGTAGGAGGAAGGGTGTTTCCACCTTTAAATGGTCAGTTTTCGGAGGTCATCTGGACTCTGAAGTGAGAGATTAGAGGGTCAATGGTTTGAGTGATTGAAATATAGCGGCTCTAATCATTTTCATAAAATTCAAAAAGCTGGAAACGGAGGATAAATGTGGCTTTTCTACAAAGGCAAAACTTGTTTTAATTAACTTTTGTACGAAATCTTGCTGTTTAAAAGGAGAACATTGCATATTACTATAAAAGGCACATCTCTAAGAAGAGGAGGAGTATAAAACTCTTCTAAGCAATGAAAATAAGGACAAGCTTTTTATAGAAAGACTCATCTAATTGTTATAACTCCAGAAAATAGCATTAAAAATTTTCTTATTATCTTCAGCTATAATTTAAATAAGTCATGTTGTTATCTGCATAACATGTAGCATAGCACCTCGTAACTTATAAAAATGGCGACGCATTAAATTGAGGGACCTCTTGGGGTTTAACAAACGCATTAAAAAGGCAAACTTAAACTCCAGAAGATTTAACCTTGAACAGGTTCC
The DNA here is from genome assembly GCA_030710315.1 of Anomotaenia brevis. Taxonomy (NCBI): domain Eukaryota; kingdom Metazoa; phylum Platyhelminthes; class Cestoda; order Cyclophyllidea; family Dilepididae; genus Anomotaenia; species Anomotaenia brevis. The sequence continues at coordinate 233,496 of JAUOZQ010000038.1, forward strand.
AGATATGGATGTAGCGGTTCTCAAACGCTATGGACTTATTGTCTTCGGACATGTCAGAATCCACGAAGAATCGTTTACACCTACGACGTCTCCATGATACGGTATACGAAACCTTCATTAATCATGTTCTTCCCAGTTCTCACCAAAAGTCTCTTTTCAATGCCGTTTCCAGTGCTTCGAAGTCGCGATGCAAACTGGAGAAGATATTAGATACGACTACACAACCACTACACTGCCCCGAGTTTCACGTTTCACATCCTGCGAAGTCCTATTTGTGTATTTGGCCTTAAGAACCAAGTGTTATCTTCCGTTAGAGCCCAACTCAAGACTCTGGTCAAATCAAGGGTCCCCACACGAACGTCGAAGAGCTAGCAAATGCCTTCGCTCAACATCGGAATATCGTGACAGATGCTAAGTCGGTGGCCAATGCACAACCCACAGGGCTCATTCATTACGGTCCATCAAAAGTGGAATCCAACCAAGGAAATTGACCTTGGTGTAAGTTCTGCGGAAAATGCCACTTCTATCGTGAATGCCTATTCAACGGAGTGCAAGGCGTCGTCATGATAACGCCTTAAACAGCCGTACATATTATGCAAATAATAACGAGAGGCAAATAAATTTTAGTTCAAGATAATCAGGAAATTCTTAGTGTTATTTTCTGAAGAACTAACAGTTGGAAAGTGAGCAGCCGACGAAGCAGGTGGGATCGTTTCTCACCCGGTATGTGTGGGGAGGAATGCGCGAATGAAGGAATGGAGAATCAAGGAAGATGGAAGCGGACAGCGTCAAGTTTAGTTTGACAATAACCGTCTTCCTGAAGCAGATTCTTCCCTGAAGAATCTGAAGATTCCCCCGCTGCATCAGTGGAGTTGGAGTAGACAACTTGTCATTGTCACCTTCAAGTAATCGGGAAAGCTCGTGAGCTTGGAGAGCGTTCGCCTCCTCATGATGCACCCCTAATGTCTAGCCAACTTGGTTCACCTCCTTTGGCGGCTAGACTTGCGGTTTTTTGTTATGGAAATGTTAATCGTCACAGAGATTGGCTCAGACGTGAAGGGATGGTCAAGGAATAATGGACTTTTGATTACTGCTAACGCATAGAACAACCAAGGATTAATGCTCAACTCTACCGTCAGCGATTGGGGCGTTTAACTATGCATGCAGGGTGTTTGCGATGAATGTCAAAGACTACTAGACTTAGACTTAGTGGATTTATGGAAAATCGATAGGAAAGTGATTGAGCTCTGTATATCTCTGTCTGAATTAGTTGGCCTTGACAAAGTCATGATCTCGAGTAGCCAGCTGGTGATTGGTCAGGGTCAAGTTCGATCGATCGATCGATGAGGGTGAATCGACGTCTAGACTCGAATTTGGGCGTTCACATGGGGAAGAACCACCACCTCTCTAAAAGTTGTACTCAAAAGGTGTAGAAATAATTCTTAAACTTCGTGCAAAGTTAAATTCATTAAATTATTAAGTTATTAAAGTTTTTCAGCGCATAAAATTAGTAAGCAGGCTACTTTAATGACAAGAAAAAAGCAAAAATCCTTCCAGAATTCTCCAAAGACGGTCTTTGACCTCTGTCTCACTTGAATATCATCGATTTTTGTTAAATTAAATTCACTTCTCAAGTGTAGGGATGTTTTAAGGGGCTGTGTTTGATGTATTTGGCAACTGTGGGACATGCCTGACCCGGTGGAAAGGGAATGAAAGTCACCCCCCACCCTCCCCCACCTCCGAGGAGGGATCGACACGTGTCTAGACAGGGGATTAAGTCGGTGGTCGGTATTGAGAAGAAGTCACTAGTATAGAACCCAAGGCCACCATACTGCAAACGTTTATAGGAATGAGTATGAAGCAACAACCAAATGTTAATCTCTAAAATATCTTTCAGAACCTCTGTCGCATTTCCAACTGTTTTAAAAGCATCCGGATTCCCTTAGATTCGCCTATTAAAATCCATTCAGTTCAATTATTCTTAAGGCATCTATTCTCCAGTCCAAATCACCTGGTATTAGCTCTAACTGCCTGAAATACCATCGCTCTTCTACCTCGAAGGAATTCTGCCCTTTTGCTTGCGCTTTCTTTAAGCTAGTGGTCGTGTTTTTGGCGGTTAAGCATTGCTTTTAAAATAGTCCTAGCTTTAACTTTACAGCACCAAAAAGGAGTGATGCTATTTGCAGGCTAGATTTTGTTAACCAACGAAAATTAACTCGAGTTTAAATTTGCAGGTAATAGTAAGTTTGAAGTTGGTTTAAAATGTGGATATTAACATTTTGAGGATTGTGGGATATTTGAACACTTGAGTGATAGCGAATCACAGTGGCTGTCAGTGATTTTGGAATATTCTGGACGCATTCTGGAAAAAAATGGAAAAATAGAAATAAAAATAAATAAATAAAAATAAAATAAAAATAAACTTAAAAAAGGTAAAACCAAATTTTTGAGTGTTTATTTGATTTATTGATTTCCAAAGTTGAAACCACCTTAAAAATCGAGTTGATTCCATGTAGTTGAAATATTTCATCTCTTTTATAACTAAATAAAAAATCGATATTCTATGAATGAATTTTAAATGTGATTTATATATACCGAAACCAACACCAAAGTTATGAATTTCAATTAAACCGTGAGAAAGATATGATCCTCGATAGACATCTGGTGATTGACCAGGGTCAAATTTGACCAACCGATCGATGGGAGTGAATTCACCTCCAGAGTCCTATTCGATCTTCCCCTCCCACACCCCACCCCACCACACCCCACCTCACCTCCCAACGGTATCGCACTAGCCAAGAGTCCAGCCACTATATTTCACACCTTTATAAGTTGGCAATCGGATAGGATGTAGAAGCCTGCTTTCCCAATTTAATCGCTTACAAAGTGTCGAAGTTTCTGGCCCATGAAGTTCGCCAAAACACGAACACACTATTTGCCAAACTTAGATGGAAGCACGAAGACACTTAGAGCTGCTCATTGTCTGTTATAAGCCTGTTCTCTGCATTGGCTGTGACCTTGACGATGAAGGAAGTTACTTAGAAGTGAGCTTGATTTACAATGCCAAAGAGTTTCCAACCTAGTAACAGCTTGGGAAATGTTTCTTTCGCCTAATTTATTGTTATTATAATACAATAGTATAGTTATACAACGTAGCACAAACAGCCGACAATGCTTAAAACAGGATTGGATGAATAAGGCTCGAGGATTTGTTGGATATAGCAAAAGAATTACGAAGTCGAAACGAGTTGAAAAGTGGCAGAACACTTGACTGGGTGTTTGTCTTCCTCGTCATTTCGTGCAGCCAGTTTCAGTTCCCGTGAAGGAAAATTGGCATTGTAGAACAAGGATATTTTGGCACACGGTCGAATGTCACATTGTTGGTTAAAATGAGAAGGAAAGCTACACCGACGAGGTGGGTTTTTTGAAAGGCAAGTGAAAATCGTACTCCAGTCTGTTGTGTTCTTCTTCTTCTTCTTCAGTTTGTTGGTGAGTTTGACTATTCAGTCGATGACTCTGAAGGTGAATTTCAATCTAAATGGCCAGAGTGTTCAAGACATTGCAAACAAACTGATAGTACTTATAATGTAATTGACAAAGAGGAGGTCTTTGTCCTGAAGAGTCATGTCCGTTAAGCTACCGACTTAGAGATTAGCTTGATTTACACCACCACGAAGTTTCCAGTCTGTCAATAGAATGGGAACGGTTTATTTTGACTCATTTCTTGTGATCACCAGTTGGTATGGACCACAAACGATCAACAATGCCTTCTATTAATATAATAGCAATAAATTTATCAATTTTTTGCAAGTTAAAACTTGTCTTAACACTAGACTGTGTGTTTGTCATGTTCTTATCAGTTTCAGATCCACTAAAATAGAAGTTACATTTACAACCACTGCTAATTTGATTTAAAAAACAAAGATTATTAGGACCTTGAAAGAAGGTAATGGAACTCATGCTCCTAAAAAGAGACCAGTTTACAAGTGGATTCGGCAACTTTTCAATTAAATGTTAAGACTGCTTAACATTTAATGATTGTTTAAATCAATTACTAGTTACTATTCATATTTATATCTTCTGCTCTGTATATTATATACATTTATATAAATTATAATATCTTAATATATATATATATATATTATTGTTAGCCATGCATCACTAAATTAGTTGGAGTGCTATTTATATTAGCATGGATTATGATTATTCCTGCACATATGTACACTAGAGTAGGATTCACCGAACTCTGATTTCGTTGAAAGCTCCAATTCTGCTATTCTAATTACTTCGAATTATTTTGAAGCTATATTTAACACTTCCATAAAACTACTGGATACGGCTTTCGTAGGAAACATATTCGGTTCGTGTAGACAAGCAGTTTTATGGTGAGTCAAGGTGAACACAAATCACTTTACTTTTGGCTTGTTCGCCAATGTAGTTGAGGTGACACTCTGACCGATTAAATTACCGTTTTTGTAATTGAGGAAGGCATTTCTAATGGACCAAGGTAGCACAGACACTTTAACCGTATACACTAATTATATTCCAAAATACCAACTTGTTTTACTGGGACTGTACCAAGATGCTCGATTTTATTCATTTTGGTTATGTCTAAGTAAAACCTGGTAACCCTGGAGATTGGCCAACTTTTCTCATATTTTCGCAGACTGAGCATCTTTGTAAAGGGTATAGGAAATGAATTAGAACCAACTTATTGGAAATCGATTTAATGGAATCACTCAAGCCTCCCGCCATGGTGCGAGCTGAGCACAACATTAAAACAAAATTTTTTATATTCTGATAGTCATACATTACATCTCCGTTTAAGGAAAGTGGTACTATTAAAAAAGACAATGTTTATGATAATGATAGGGCACTTGTTAATGGTTACCAAAGCAACGACCCCTTTGATGCTCGCTAAGCCGAATGCTTTGAAACGTCTGCACTTTATAATTTCGAATATGCGGGATTATTAAAACAATCCTAAATTGCCCACTGCTGAAGAGCTTGGTTTCAAAAGTTTAATTAGATACTTATTCAAAGACCAAGTATAAAACTTAATTAATCCTAATGTTTGGAACAAATTTTACAAAGCAATATTTGGTTGGCTTGGTTTATCCAAATATGCAAAAGATCCCTTTAAAATTCGAAAATCTTTGTCAGTCATGATGACGGCTGGAACGTGCCTGATGAATCATGACGTGAATACCTTCCACCACGATGGTGATTCTTGCCTAGCTTTTAAATATGAAGAATATGGTCATCCTGTACTTTGCAGCTTAAATTAAATGCTTCAACATGTATCGTAGGGCTGGTATCCTATGAAGATCTTGTCTATTACTTCTGCAAACGCCACAATGGTCAAATCTCCAGCTACAACTCAAGAAAGGCCAATGTTCTAGGTTTTAACTAACGCATTAAACAGGCAAACGAAAACTCTAGAAGATATCGTTGACCAGCTACCGATTTTCCATCGATTCTTGGACAAGTTCCAGATATGGATGCATCGGTTCTCAAACGCTGTAGACTTAATATCTTCGGACATGCCAGAATCGACGAAGAATCCTTTACACCTACGACGTCTTCATGATACGGTATACAAATCCTTTATTAATTATGTTCTTCACAGGAAACTTCATTCGATGCGACTATTGCAGTCCTACGTATCTTATATTCAGGCCAAAAATTCTCTTTGAACGCCCGATTCCAGTGCCTCAAAGTCACAGTGGAGTCCGGAGAAAATATTAGAGTCAACAAACTCAGCTCCGAATTCTAGTACAAAAACCGATTTAATCGACGTCACAGTAAAAACACTTTCTGAGGTGACAATTTAAAATAACCTTGAGATTGTAATGGAGTAGGTTATTTTGGACAAAACTTTTAACGACATTGTAGTTTCCTTGCCTATTTAATTTTTACGATTAATTGTTATAATTTTTTTAAAATTTATGTTTATTTAAACCGGTCAAATTTGTTCCTTGCAGAGCAATAAATAGAAACAGGCTTTGTTTAAAACATCTCAGCGTTAAGTACCCAAGCACCATTTGAGGCGCTACCTGAAGAAGCCTCTCCAATTTTATCATTTGGGTTGAAATCGGCAATTGAGCAGAGTTTCCTCAACATGAAAAATGGATGCATCGTGATGGGGTGTCTGATCTCGAGTTGACTTCAACTGGATCTTGAGCATCGTTGGCAGTGATCCCAGAGAGGGTAACTTCAAGGGAAAAAGCGTCTTCTCTCAATCTGGTGGGATCGCGAGGGACTGATCCACTTTGAGTCATTCGAGGATGAAAATGAACCTGCTCTAGTGAATCAGGAATGAGTGATGATGACACGCCTCAAACACAGCAGGAATCACATCAGAGATGAGCGAAGGGGAACTTGGTTGGGAGAAAATGCCTCCTCCTTTTGCAACTCGACGGAAAGAGGTTGAAACTGGCATTGCGGGTTCTTCGAACCAATATTGGTGGTTGAACCTTTAATTAGATGTAACTTTCAGTCACCTATCGATCCAAAAATCGGACAGAACTTTTGGATGACTTGATGACATTTCTCATAAACTTCCGATTTATTTTCGGCGTACTCTCTGCTCTCGCTTAACGTTTTTCGAATAACTAACAGGTGTATTAGGGTAGCATAGTTAGAACAGAAAACAGAAAAAATGCAAATTTAACAGTTTTAAATGGAACTCAAGGGACAAGAAAACAGCCCTTTTTGGCATCAGAGATTTTGACAAAAGAAAATCATCTGTAATCGTTGGCCTTCTGTCCTTGAAAAGCATATTCATCTCAGCGCAGTTCATAAGCGCTATAATCTAGCATTTAAATGATTTTAAAATGAAAAAAAAGGAAGCCTTTGAGGAAGCTTACTGTGTCTTGGACACCCTTAATATATTCTGTAAAAACAAGTGGATTTCACTTATTTGACTCCCCACCTTAAACTAGACAGAGAGCAAAAGTCTTATTGATTTTTAGAGCTTTGATTTCCCAGTCTACTGTCAACGAGAAAGGCATCTGAATAACTCGTCTTTGGGAGGTAAAAAAACCTACTTGACTGGACTGTGCACGACTTTAAACAGCACATTCTTCAGTTCTCTCTGTCACGAACCACTTCTTCTTTTTCCTAATTCCACCAAATTCGTATTATCAACTTATCACAAAAGAACTTCTCACCACGCGTTCCAAAACTGCTCTCGCATTATTATGGCAGCGATTCTGACCCAAATCATAACCACAGTCCCAAAAGAGTGACGCTACCTCCATCGCTACCGGTGCAACGTCAACACACCTCTGGCCTCCAACTCCGCGGACGTGTTTTCGCGTTTTGCGGAGAGGTGTATTCGAGAGAGGAGTCAAGGTTTGTTCGACAGTTTTTGATGCCTTTTTTTGAGGTGACTTCGTCCTTAGCACTAGAGGAAACTGTGTGTATCGGATTACTTTTAGGAGTTTGTCGAAAGAGATGGGTTAAAAAAGAATGGCACGGTTTTCAATAACCGGAAAGAAGGGGTGCTTTTTGTTGGGCAAGTTGCAAAAGGAGAGATATAATGTCGAAACTGAGAAAAGGGAAGAAAATTCTCCAGTATTTTACCTGCTCGCTTTCACATTACCAGAACGAATTCATTAGTCTTTGTTTAAATGTATTTGAAATGGCGGTTTTATAAGAGGTTGAAGTTTTTTTGGTGAAACTGCAGGCCACAGTTTAAAACGGCGATTTCGACGTTTGTTGTAGTAGATTTATCTGATATATACAAATTATGGATTGAAAAATTGACCAAGTAGATAAAAAATATCATGAGCAAGAATCAATCTTTACTGTTTTTTCTTTACTAAGATGGTGCCAAGCCTGAAATGCCAAAAAAGGATTATTTCAGAGAGCATTTCAAAGCTTGGAACTATGGTTCGAGTTGAAAACCTGACTAAGGTGGCATTTGAACTAATGTGACTCCTAATCACTTGGAATAAACAACTTCACACACCATACGTGGGTTCTAGAGCATCGTCTGTTGTACTGGGTGTTCTTGGACAACCCAGAAATCGCATCAGGGCAAAGGAAATGTCTTCAGCAGATTATAAAGAAATTCATAGACAAGGAACACACAAATGTGTCAAAGATTTCACCAAATTTTGACGAAATGCTACATTTAAATGAGGGTTAAATCATTAATTATCCTCACTGATTATGATTTCCTTGCATCTTGCATAAACTCCTTCAATATCATTAAATTCCTGTGGATTTGAGTCAATGAACTCACTAATGCCACTTTTAACCTCTCCTGCATTACAAAGGATTTTTCGTCCAAATAATCTGTAAGCCATGAAACAAATGGTGGTAATTTGAAGGGGCGAGTTCTTCGTGGGGTGTCGTGCATTCTCCTGATGAAAAATAACCCATTTTAATGCACCAGAGCAGTTTGTTTTAATCCTCAGAGCCCCAATTGAAGAGAGCAGATTTGAGCATTCATTGTAGTTCCCTTTTTGTCTGTGGTCTTTCCACTTTACGACTCTGCCAATGGCAAGTCTGTCTGCCAAAAGACGTGAAACAATTTGACGAGAATCGAGGAGATTTGACTCGAGATTTGACATTCTTCTGAGAGTAGAATCGGCTTCTTCAAGGTCAGATGCTGCTCCAAGAAGCAGCCTGTCATCAAACTCAAGTGGACGCCGTCTGGTTTCATCATCATCATCTTCTTCTTCTTCTTCTTTTTCTTCTTCTTCTTCACCTCTGGGTTTCGTAAACCACCTCTTACAACCGTCTTCCTCTCCATATATCGTCGACTGATGAGTTTGCTGCCTTTCTTGAACTAATTAAACGTGTAACAAACGACCCTTTAGTACTTCCGTATTAGCAGGGCTGCTATCAAGTGAATTTTAATATAAATGTTGTTGGTTTGATTGACTTAATGTTCAGAATCATTTTAAAGATTTTCTGGTGAGACTGACGTAGAAGTAGTGGAATTTGAGCCAACAGAATGACACGAACGGGACCATTTTGTGAACTTATCTGGATTTGAGGTTGTCATTACTGGATGGAGTTTCTTGCTTGAGTTTCTGATTCGTCTGAATGACTAGGATTCGAGTCGAATCATGGAAACTAACAAGAGAGAATGACCTCAAAAATCTCATATATCAAATGAGAGAAGAGCTTTAAATGAACCAGATCTTAATAAAGAGGAAATTTTCAGTTCCTAGAGGAATAGGTGGTGATATGATTCAACAGCAGTAATCGCAGTACACAGTTGCGTTTCAGGGACCATTCATTTATTCTGCTAGCTGCAGCTTGTCATTAGCATGTCCGTTCTGTTCCACTGTGTACTCAGACATATCAATCAAAAACTCGTCACTTGTGGTCGATAAGTTGGACCCCAAAGCTTCTTCAATCTATGAAACTGATCTGTCCAGCAATGTTTTCGGTTTTAATGGCTTTTTAGATCATAAAATCAGACTAAAGAAATAAATATATAAAACAATTTGACGAGAATGAAGAAGATAAGAGCCGACGTCGTCAACTCGAGATTTGACATCGTTCTCAGACACCCATTCATGAGGAGGCATACATTTTGCAAGTTTCTCAAGATGACGATGAGCACTTTCACAAATCGCTTAGTCATGATTTGTGCTTGATCGCCTGAATAAGCGTTCAAAACTCTGTACGCAGCGCGCAAGCAACATATCATCCATCTCTTGCTGGTTATTTCTCCTGATACAAGTTTGCACTTCCATCCTCGGTATTCTCTTACTTTGGACACTTTCTGAAGTTAAAAGTACTGAGATGTAAAGTACTTTACAGTTGAGTAGTTCTAATTAAGATTAATTGTCAATTTCTCACCTGATAAAGCCGGATAAGCCTCTTCATTATACTCACTTGGACCGTGTCAAGGATGAAATCTCCACTTTGGAATGCCGCAAACCGTTCTCCTCTCCATAAACTGAGAGTGAATGTTTCAGGCTGCTTCGGCTAGTAAGTTTCCTTTCTGAAGCTCATAAACCATAAAGTGCTTCCTTATCATTTTTGCGTACTTTTAAGGTAGCAGAATTTTAATTTTGCTTAAGAGAAGTATCTCTTTTTAAAAAATAGTGCATTTCAGTCGTCAAGTAATGGTTGCACGACTGCGATCAGTGTTTTTCTCGGCGCCAGTGTCCAACCATGCAAAATATTCCTTCAGCGAGTTATAACGGGTGTGGAATTCAGCGGACACCCCCCTGCGGGGTGTTTACAAGTGCGAAAATTCGTTTCATGGGTGTTATGTGCGGTCATTAGTGAGGCACAACTTTTTGTGCGGCATGCACAGGTTCTGTAAGGGGGTGTTTTCAGCATATGCACACGGTTCTAAATTGTTCAGGGTGGCCCGGGAGAGGGGAAAATTTTTGTTTCCTTAACAGCTGTTCCAACGTGTCAGTGAAGAAAACGTTTCCACAGCTACTGGTGTAGTGGTGGTAGCAGGCGGGTCCATTGGCATACCTCCAAGGCGCCAAATGTAGCATAAAACCCCACAAAGAGCTTTGTGGTGGGTGCCTAGACGCTAGACACCTTGGAAATTTGATCCGAATGGCTTTTTTGCGCTGATTGTAAGCTCATTTTATACCTATTTAAAAATTGAACTACTGATCAGCTGATTCAATGTAAAATTATCGATCAATTGATTTTTTTGCCAGTCGGAATTATGAATCAGCTGATTACTTACCTTAGTGCAAAGAAGGCGTGGTTGCTAAATTGATTCCTTCAGCAAAAAGATATCGGATCAAGGCGCTTTATATTTTATTTCGGGTCAATTTTCAGCAAAATTAACTATATCAAAGGGGGAACAGAAGTACTTTAGTGCAGCATTGGAAAAGACATTTCGCGTCTGTCCTCATAACATCGAAGGATTATAAGGGTGTAAATTTGCGAAGTTATCATGAAATTTTTAAGACGCTAAAAGTGCTACTTTTCAGGCGGAACTTTTTGGTTGTTGAGTGTAGCCCTGTGCGCACAAGCTTGTCATTTTTAGCTGTTGCAATTTTTTAAAAGCTCCGCTATGGCATGAGGACGTCAAAAAATTGCCAAAAGCATGTCAATCTGCTAAAGAATGTACGTAGAAATTCGTTCAGGCATATTTTGGAGGCGGTGTGGCTAAAATTATTTTCAAGGTTCTTTTTGCCAAGCTAAACAGTTCATTTTAAAAGAACTAATGATCTTTAAGTAATATTATTTCTGATTTCGAAGTGAAGGGATGTATGAGCTTGGAACAGAGAGAAAAGGATTGAACTATGATGAGGAAATAGTACACAAATGGTTGATTCACTTCATTTGATATTAAAAGATGGTACCTATAAGTTTAAATTTCTCTGTAAGACAGAACAAGGTTATCAAAGAATGTCAACGTTTGAGCATTTTGTAAGGCCTTCACAAGTCCTTGTCCATACCCGTTCTCCCCTTTAATCAATCTAGACCACTGCAAACTAAACAACGCTAAATTTTGCTCAGAGGCGTTCTAGGATACAGAATAAAGGAACCATCTTGAAAAACAAAGAGTGGATGTAATAGTATTTACATTGAGCACATAGCAGCATAAAAGACTTTTAAACTAAGAATTTCTGTTTAGATTTTACGATTATTTAAAAGAGCAATAATTAAACTCAGAATTCGGTAAGAATGAATACATTTCCACATGTGAGCCCAGAGAACCAGAGCACAATTACTAATGGCTTACGAAAAGCCATTCCGTTACTTTGAAATGATTCAAACTCTAAATCTACTTCCGGAAAATTTCACTGAAGCCCTGGAACTGATTCCTATTCTCAAAGATACAAGACGTTTTAGAAGAGTGTTATTAGAAACCGTGTTTATGTAAATCAAATCACTATTAGACCTCGAAAGAATGCAGAGTTGCATCTGATGTCGGCTTTCTGTACAAATAAACATTTGTAAAACGTTTATATTATTTATTATCATTTTGCATTTTACCATGTAATTGATTGATTGACAGATTTAAACAATGATGCTTCAGCAGAAAGATTCACCATGCTCAAATCTTAACTAAATTGATAAAAGAAATTCTGTTAAAGTGTATTATGAACAACAGGTCTTTATTTATTATTCCAGCTTCATTTCGTCTAGATTGTTACAACGTTCTGCAAAAGTTAATAGAAAGTCATAAAGAATGCACGATGAAATTTGCGTTCTTCTGATCTACAGCTTTAAGTTTGCTTGAAAAGCAAAACCCTGATTAATGAGTATAATAATACTTTATTAACTAAACTTTTGGTCTAAAGTGATTGAATACCAATAAGCACATCTAGTAACTAAACGACCATAACTATTACAGCTTTCTGGTCCTATAATAAGATGAAATGATAGTGTATGTCAACAAGGAACCTCCAATTCAAATAATTGCTTATAAAAAGCAAACTCAAATATGCAAATAATAAATTACAAGCAAATCTATGCAAATTCAACTGCGTTTAAGTCAAACTATTTCAAGAAGCATTTCCAACGACTAATCTTTTACCAAGCTGGATGTCAGTCACATAATTACAATTGTTGTGGCTTTGGTAGTTTGTGGGTATGGCTCACATGCGCGCCGCAGATGACGACTCTGATGCAAAAGAGCTTAAGTTTCCAAAAGGTATGTGGAATATTTGCCCTACAAAAAAACATAGAATTCGAAAATGCCGAAACTCTCATGATTTCGGAAGTCAAGCTATTGCTGGAACACCGAAAAAAGCAGAACGAGAGTAATCCCATCCACGAGCTTGAACTTTCTAATAATTTCACCAAGACGCTGAATTATACGAACCTTTTCTCCAAATTCAACAATCCCGAAACTATTGAAAGTGTCCGAAGGTAATTTGTGGATTGTATATTAATTCGTGTAGTTTATTAATACAAAAGCGATTGCATAACTTCGAGCTCGCAGCAATCGCAAATCTCCTCCCGGAGACCGCTGAAGAGGCCAGGGTCCTTATCCCCAGTCTTGAAGGACGCCGGTTCCCCGAGGATGAGCTCCAACAGATGCTGGATGAAATTCAGTCCAAGAGGAGTTTCCAATCGTAAATGTACATACTCTTCAGCCGTAAATACCTGATCGCTGTTTTTTTGTAATAAGTTGTTTGTCCTTTGTCACTGGTCGAATGTCGGTTCCCCTTTATCAATCAAATCTTAAGGCTTATCAATTGATTGCCGGTGACCGTCTCAACACCCAGTTACCATGTTAAGTTGACTTGCAAATTATTCTTATAGCCCGATAACGCAGATTCTGTCGATGCACTCAGTAATTCTGATGTTGTTGTTAGTCATAGTTTATACTCCATGGGATTTACAATTATTAAATGAGGTCCTTTTAACTTGGCGCTAATTATCCATTCATCAGCTCCCACACATAATTGTGAGTACTTTTATTGGTGGTTACTTCCCCCCAAAGTACACATGGCACTTCATCGCATAACATGTGAAAATGCACTGTTTTGGACTACTGAAAATACCCGTCTGTTATTTGACCTCCAAGCACACTCCAGTGGAATGAATTCGAGCTGTCGAGTTTGATTGGACTGATGCTATTAGAGAAATATTATCATATGGTAGTAGCTTGAAAGAGTAGTAGTCTAAATCTAAACAACTAAGCATGATTTACCTGGATCAAAGAATTTAATGGTGAATATAAGATGTCGAAATTCGCTGCGTTACGGCATCGTCACAAAAATGAAGGCATAAAAACACCAATATAGTCATCTAGCGTTCGTGTTAAAAGTAAACCGCATTAAAATTATCGGAATAACATATGTAACGACTCATACTATATAAAGCACAGGCAGATGAAATATACAGGTCCAATAATAAGACTTGATGAAACGAGGCCATCAGTCCCCGTCCTGGGAATTGAGTATCTCTCCAATATCCTTTTCCAAGTCATCGATACGAGCTGACATATCATCTAGTATAAACTCAAAGTTAAGGAAATTTCCTGAGAAATGAAAGAAAAGGGGTATGATATCAAATAAACAGATACAAAAGGACCGGTCAAAGAATATATGAACACTGAATGAGGAAATTTATCAAAAAAGGATATTTTTCTGAACAAGCTGATCACTCATCTCCTGAAATTTCTCTTGCATTTGAGTGATCATTGCCTGTATCTAATACGAAATTAAAACTACAAGATCTCCTACAGTTTTTGTCAATTCTTGAATGTTTTCAGGCTCATTATCCCCAACGTTGGCTTCTTTCTGAGTTGTTGACATTGCATGAACCTTGACAAACGAAAAAGGCTATCGACTTGCTATACATAAGATACCTAATTAAAATACCTTTCGGAATTTTAAGATCACAAAATGTAAAATTTTATAGTCTTGATTCCCTGATCGCGTTAAGAATACACAAATTTGATCTACATTTGCCTAAGTGTATTTATAAACAAAAAACTGATTTATTTTAATTAAAATACTAATGACTATTTAATAACAAATTATTAGTAGATTGTCAAATGATATTATGTGTATTTAAACGCACCAGTATCCGTATCCTCTACGAATGCGAGCAATAATCAAATTGAGATGGACTCAATGAAAAGTTCGGCGGGGAGATCAGCCACTTCGAGTATGTATTCGCTTCTTATCCTATGCTTCTCATCTAGATAAGCGAAGAGTTCGACGTTGTAAAACTTTAAACAGTTCCTTCGATCCTGATCAGTTCGTTAAATTATATTCCCAAATGTATGGGAGTGAAAATAGTAAGGTCTGTTTTCATTCCATTTACAGTTTCTAGTTCCCTATCCTCATCCAAAATGCGACAAAGAAAAGATCTGCAATCTTCAAGCAGTTGAACAAGATATCGAGAACCGTTTTGACGTTACTCTTAGTCACATTCCCCCCGTTGAAGTTCTCAATCTCTCCCCAACAGCTACGAAGCACTTAAGGGAAATCTTAGAGTCCATCATTACACTTCGAGATTCCTCTGAGAGCTCATGTAGGCATATTTTCCATTCTGTTTAACCCTTTGTCAAGACTATTCCCCGGAAATTCCGCGTAGAACGGCCCCGTTAAAATCTCCAGTTTTCAACACCGGTGCTGGTTGCAATGCATCGTATGTGCGGTCCCCGCCACATCCCGAAATCAAGACCGCTTCCCCAATAGCCACCCCACGAAGAAGTGCCCCAATTGTTATTTACAAAGACCCTTCACCCAAATATAACACTGACTCAGGTTTTGATGCCGCGGCTCCTGTAGCGAAATTCGGAAAATCCCACAGCTCCTTCACCCCTCAACAGAAGGAGATCGTAAACCGTTCTCGTGACACCCTTTCTCTCCTCTCACTGGGGATCCACGAAGCCAAGTACTTTTTTTCCATTTCCCCAGTACAATCTTCTTGAGGAGTATTTTATTTTCCTCTTTTCTAGATCGAAAGCCGGTCTGTTGTACACTCTAAGCGTCAATCAAAAGACCGCTCAAACCTGGAAATCCGAACTTGACACCTTGCGAGAGCGCTTGGTATCTGCCGTCAGTGATATCGGCTCGGTTGTCGAGAGAATCGACGAAATTTCTTCAAATCTGGAGCTTGAAGACGATCCCGATGCCACCATCGCGCCCAGTTTCGTTTCGGACAAGGAAACTGATGTCGCCCCCAGGCCCAGCATGGATTATGACGATTTGGACAATGAATTCGCCGATCTTGATGCCCAATGTCAGGAGCTATATAAGGAAAAAGAAAGGTAATTTGTCCATCTTATTGATTTATCGATTAATCTATCACCCAGACTGATGAAGGAAGGTGTCCTCTGTTGTCTGCGGAATCTCCGAAGGTCCGTTTCAAAGTCGCCCGATATTTGAATCTCCCCTACTAGTGCTCAACTACTAGCAAAATATTGTGTATTAAATTGTGATTCATCGTGTCTCTTTGCGATTGTGCTGAGAGCAATAATCAAAACTGGTTCCAATTCGCGCGTTTTATTACCCTGGGTTGCTGTGTTAGCACCTTTGGAGTCGTTAAATTTGGGACAAGGTTGTGCGGGATTTGTGTGATTTCGGCAACCAATAAAAGCAGCATTTTATTGTCGACTGAGGTCTCAGTCAGTATCCAGTTCATTCTGGTAGCCTTCGGTTCAGTGATGGTCAGAGTAGATAAGGTTGCAGTTCCCACACCTCCAACTCTGATCGGCTATAAATTCATTACGCCAAACACCCGCAGCCCACTTTATTGAACAGGCTCAAAACTTTGACTCATGAATTTAAATTCGGTCCTTATTTTGGAGACCGAGATTAGTTTTTAGCCAAAATGCCCTGCATAGCTGAGTTTGGTCAATGTACATGATCAACTATCACTGATTTCAGGAGGATCGATGTGCTGGAAGCGATTCTTCCTCTGGGTTTTCACTGTGCTGTGGCATGTCCGATGCGTGCCTTCAGTCAAGCATGTTCCCAAACGGTCGTAAACGTTGACCTTCACTAGGTAGAGAGGGGGAGGGGTGTTATTCACGGCGCACATTTAATGACCCCCTCCGCCAGATCCTGATGGGGAGGTACGATGTAGCGTCCTTATTTTAATGAGATCTAACTTGTATAGAGACATGTCGGGTTAAGAACGAGGTTGGAGTGCGTAAGTAAGCTTTAAACAGACAAGAAGCGATGCGTGTCGGAATGCTACTGAAATCAGAAGTAGGCTCGTTCCATATATTTTGATCAGTGGATCTAGTGCTAAGGCAAGATAGTTCTTATATCTGATCCCGAATTAGTTGCCTAAAACCAATGAGACATATGAGACCGACCACTTCCGATATCTTCGAAGTACTTAGTGTGTAATTAAAAAGCGGTCCGATATCGCATTCTTTCAACCGTAAAGCGTGGGAGAAAGAGCCCGAGAGGGATTTAAGATAAAAATAAAGTAGCATGAATCTTATTACAAAACACGATTGATTTCAGTACTTTAACATTGATTAATGCAAAAAAACTGCATCGTTTTTTAATTTACATGCAGTGTATTTCATATTATAGACTAATAAAAATTGCACATGTTATTTTTGTTGATTCTTATAAAATGTACCAACTTTAGAAAACAGCCTAAAGTCCTTGTCAAGGTCGATTCCTCGTGGGTCAATTAGTCGTGTTTGATAATGGGCTCGTGGAATGGTACGCTTTATTTCAGATGTAAATATTGTTTTCGACTAAATCTAATTATACTGTGCAATTTATTTTAAAAGCTAGGTTTCGTTGGTTAAATCCAGAGCAGAATGACTGTGATAATGTTTGCCTCGATGAACTTTCTCACGACGCTGGTAAACTCATTTTTACCGAGTTAGTACGTCTTCCTAATTTTGAAGCAGATCTCGTTCCCCTCGATGAATCAGACGTAAGTAATTTCGCGTTGGTTACTTCAAAACTATTTTCGTTTCGATTTTTTCTTTATTTGTAATTTAGGATGATTGTGAAAACCCTGCGTTTGCCTACTACCAGGAAAAGTGGGCTTGTTTGCTCGATGGTCTCAGGAGGATTGACGAAAAGTTAGACATTGAATCCTTCTTCTCTCAACCTTATTTTTGACGATATTTTTATTTACTATTAGGTTTTTTGTACATTTTGTACGCAAAGTTATTTACCACTGTCATCTAGGTCTTCCTCTTGTGTGAAACGTGGGTATAACTGAGCACCAATTCATTCATTCGAAATTGTGACTTTTGTGTACAAATACTTTGATCTTTGATTGACAAGGTACTCCCCTGTCCTCTATTAAACTAGTCATTTGAATTCCTCCAATTTAACTGAAGTATGTACGGAGGGTCCCGTCTCCTAGTTAGTTTGGACTCAGTCCTTTAGTTCCTCAGTACTCCACGGTTTGGAGATTTCCTTCCAGATAACCTTTGCCGCTGCGTGATCCCTTGCGCCTAGTCTAATAGCACTCTGTCGAAAGCCGCTTCGTCTCTAATTGATACAATTCAACAATTTAGAATCATTGAAGCAGAGTACAAGAACGTAGACTGCGTCGAATGAAAGTCTGTCGCCCCCTAGGTGAATCAGAACCCTACCCCAAAATCCTTACTTTAATCATTTCTTACAATCAAGTGGTCTCCATTCAAACCAGAACCCCATTCTACACTCCATAGATTTCCCCTTACAAAGTTACCTGTCCACTTCTCTCCGAGACGAAATACTACTTGCGACCACCTGCGCCTTTCGATCAATTTCCCACGGACTACACGCAGCACGACCCCCCCAAGTATGTCCTAACAGCCACCTGCAACCTCCTTCAAAGCAAGTGAGTAAGACCGCGCCGTAGACATGTAGGGGATGAAGGAATTTTGTAATAATTGGCAGGTGGGGATTCCGAAGTAGAGGTCGTAGGTGGTGGTGGTGGTGGCGGTGGGGGTTAGCCGGACTAGAATTCACCGCAATGGTACTAGCAGCCGCAGCAGCAACAGGTAGGAGTAGTAGTAGTAGAGGGTTTCGGAGTAGGGAGGGTGGGAACGGGGAGTGTGATACAAGCGCCCAATCAAGCAGGCACACCCACCCACCACCACCACCGCTTCGGCAACCAACCAACACAGAGACACACACACACAAGCGGGGGCGGGGGGCCGACAAGTGAGTGCAAACAAGGCGGGGAGGGGGAGGAAGAGGGGTCCAGTTAACATGTCCACTATTTACACAGACGCACACACACACGCGCGTAGACGCTGACAACGCCCCAATCAGCGCAGGTCCCCGCCCGGACGATACAACTCCGCCGCCTGTTGCTGCTGCTGCTGCGCCTGTTGCAGGCTGATGGGCTGCATCTACAACAACAACGAGAATGCGTCAGGTTAGAGACATAGCAAATCACAGACTTAGTTTATGAAGCATCGAGCCACTGTCCGAAGCCGGAAAAGAGTTTCAACATACGGGAGTTGGACAATATGGTGCGAATACCTCGAGTAATCAACAAAAGAGACTTTAAAATGCAGTGTAGGCCCAACACTTTCGTATTGATTCACAGAAATTAAGAATTCTTGGTTCCAAAGAACTTTTAGCCTCCCGTTCTCCAAATAAAACGCCTTCCTATAATGAGGCTGCTGCTCCCAATGCCATTCCTACAAAACAATTCTAGCATCATCTCGAAAGATGGCGATGTTACCACCCGGGAAAAAAAAGGCGTCAAGTGAAAGACAGCAAGTCACAGACTTAGTGAAGCGAATTACGAAGCAGCTATAGTGACCGTTCAGAGCGAGAGAGGCGCTTTAACATACGGGAGTTGGGCCAAATGGTGTAGGCACCTTAAATGACCAAAAATATATATATACTTCAATATGGTGTGGGTCCACTACTTTTGCGACAGATGGAGCCAAAATTCTCCTCCGAGGTGGCGTTGATTCATAGAAATTGCGAATCGTTGGTTCCTAAGGAATTTTATCCCCCCGATTCTTCAGTTATTTTAGAGACGACGCCGGCAGCGGAACTCGACTTCGTACTTAGAGATCGCTGAAGTGCTACCTCAGAAATGATGTTGAGGTGGTCTGGGTATTGTGGCCGGCTTGCAGATAGAGACGCTCACCTTCAGTAGCCATGTACCCTAGCAATCCCAGCTGCTGTATGGATTGGGGTATCTTGAAAAGACAGTTCTTGAACAACCATAGGATGACGAACACGATCGCCAAAAATTTCTACAATCAAAGATGTCATTTCATTGGCTGGAGGCGGATTTTGAGGAAACAGGACCCCGGATCATCCCGTCCAATGTTTTACGGTTGTCTCGAAACCTACTCTCGCCTACCCGAGGTTGGAAATATGGTAAACGACGGTGATTCCTCAAAGACAATCCATTTTTCCACTTCACCACTCTGTTCGTCTATGAGAACAGAGGTTTTCTAACTGCCACACCACTGGTGGAATCCAGCTCCCGTGTGCAGCATCTCACCAGGAACAGTTCTTGTGGAAACCGGGTTCTTTTCTGGATGCCGTGGTCTTGCAATCTTCTCTAGTAATTTGATTTTGAGTCAAACACTTCGACCTTCGATCAGACCTGTGCCACTTCACTGAGGACGATCTTCTTCCTTCTCTGCTTCGAAGGCGGCGGTAAATATTTTGAGAGGGGCAGTTTCTCTTACACTAGTGCGCCTAACAAAGTCCCAGAGACCCGCCATTTCATTAGGTTATAAACACTTTTTTAATCAACTGTTAAAACAGGGAAAGAGATAGCCAATCACAGACTTCGTGAAGCGAATTACGAAGCAGCTAGTCTCACTGTCCAGAGCGGGAGGAGAGGCGTTTTAACATACAGGAGTTGGGCAAAATGGTGTGGGCACCTTGAACACAATCAACAAAATATATGCTTCAATATGGTGTAGATCCACAACTTTTGCGACAGTTGTGAACTGTTGGTGCCAAAGGTACTTTAGTCCATTCCTCGTAAGTTGAAACACCCTAAACAAGTTTAATTAAAGACGGCGACGGAAATCGACTTCTTATTTGAATCCCTAAAAGCGACAACCATAACTGCTCCTCATTAATGAGGTTGAGGTGGTCTGGGGATTGCAATGTTGTTGTTTCTCGTGTCATCCCTACAAAACACTTCTGTAAGCTGGATGCATTGGTGCAGCAGCATTATCATGGCGGCGCTTGCCTCAGTAAACAGGCGTCAGGTTAGAAACAGAGAGACAGAGAAAGAGAGAGAGCAAATCAGGGACTTCTTGAAGCGAATTGTGAAGCAGCCAGCGACGTCTTAACATACAGGAGTTGGGCCAAACGGTGTGGGTACCTTGAGTAATCAACGAAATACACTTTAATATGGCAGTGATTACATCTACAATTCCTCTCCGAGGTAGAACCAATTCACTAGAGACCTCTTACTAGAATATCTCCACCCGACTATAAATGCGCCACTATAATGCTCAACTTCAATAGAGAGTGCCTCCTTGGACCAGTCTTAGAAGAAGAAAACGATTCCAGCTGTATAGGTTATTGCAGCATTGTTTTCTGCATGTTTCTGGAAGACATAGGGAGAGATATAGCAATTAATCACAGACTTCTTAAAGCGAAATGAGGGCTAATTATGAAGCAGAAAGCCACTTTTCAGAGCGTGAGAGGCGTTTTAACATACGGGAGTTGGGTAAAATGATGTAACTACCTTTAAATAATCAACAAAATACGCTTTAATATCGCGTAGGTCTACCAATTTTTTGCAGCAATTACAGCCTCCATCCAAACAAACTGTGAATTGTTGGTCTCAATAGATCACAGAGGCAACGCCATGTGCGTTTTTTTCACGGTTGGGAAATGGCAGCAGCCTGCATTTATTGTTTCTTTCGGCTGTCTCCAAGTTTAGACACCTGTACGAGGCTCGACCAAATCTAGAGGTTTCTACTCCAAAAACGATTTGAAGCAATTTGTCGTCTTTGAGAGCAGGGGCCTTCTAATTCCAGCTCTTCCGTGGTCGAATCTCCATCCTAACGAAGAGTTTCGCGAATGAAACGGGAGGTCTACGGTGCTTTTAGAGTCCGACCGTCTCTCTAAGCCAGTCGGAGGAGTTACTTTGTTGAACCCAGACGGCTTTGCCATTTTTATTAGCTTATAGCTTTTATTAGCTTATAGTGCTGGGTGTTTCCATTATTTTGTCCAGTTCAAAGCACTGTTTTAGACACTAATTTTACCATCATCTGCTGCTGCTGGGGGCTGAGGAGGACCGGTTGCTGACTGGGGACAGGGATCATCGAGGCAGCGGCGGCGGCGGCGCTGCATGGGGTGGTGGCCACATCATGGCGTTGGCCCACTGCTGCTGGTGTTGTTGCTGTTGCTGGGCTGCTGCGGCCGCTGCTGCCAACGCCGCGAGGTGCTGCTGTTGCTGCTGGGGATCGGGCACCCCTCCCGACCTCTCGCGCATCATCACCTGACCGCGGTAGGGCGCGTCTGCGGCGGCGACGCCGACGGCGGATGGATGTCCCAACATGTCTGAGGGTCTACGCTGCTGTGGCTGCTGCTGCTGCTGCTGCCCCGGTTGCTGCTGTTGGTACCAATCGCCGGAGCGGGGCACCGAGGACTTGTTGTGCGTGGGGTCTTGTCGGGGTCCAATCTTGCGCAAACTCATCATGGCGTCGAGGAAAATGTTGCAGAGTTCATTACTACCACCACCACCAGGTGAGGCGTTATTGTTGTTCTTGGAAGCAGCCGCGTTCTTGATGGAGTGCAGGTAGGAGAGGACGGCACCGCCTTCATCGCCACCGCCACCGGCACCGGCACCACTGGATTGGGGGTTGCCGGGGTCGCCGCGCGAGTGACCCTCGAGTTGTCGGCCTTGGCGGTGTTGTTGTTGTTGTTGTTGTTGCTGGTGCTGCTGGGCCAGGAGGCGTAGAGTCTCCATAGTGGGTTGACTCACTACGGCTGCGTGCCCGTTCTCCACTAGAGGCACCCAACAAACAAAAGACAACGAATTAGAGGGTATCTAGTATCTAGATTTCGAGACTGTCTAATTCAGCAGCACGCTTTGAGTGCAAAATAGCACGTACTGTTGTTGTTTTTGGGGTCATCTTTGGCGCCACCAGCCTGGTGCTGTTGGTGCTGCCCGTTGCCCGTAGCAACAACCGGCGTCCCGGTGATCTTGCTGTGGTGGTGTGTGCTCGGATTGTGCGTATCTCCGGTCGTATGCTCGGCGTTCGTTGAGTCGTTGTTGTTCGCCGCACCGCCACCGCCACTGCCGGTGGCACCGGAAGACCCACCGGAGATTTTGAGGAGGTTCCAGTCAAAGACAATGTCCCTAGTGAAGTGGTTCTTCTTGAAGAGGGACCGGAAGAGCTGACGCAGGTACGAGTAGTCCGGCTCGTCCTCAAAGTTCAGGTTCCGGCAGTACCTCAGGTAGTCCGCCATCTCCTCTACACACACACACACCAAAAGCAATTATTGCCAAACTACTGAAATAGTTTAAGTAGGACGATATAATGGTAAACGTGTCATCTACTGAAATAATATAAGTAGCGACTAACGAGGGTAGCCGTCGCATAGGGCTTCAATGGTGGTGGCAATCTTCTTCTCGCAGATCCGTTCGTACTTCTGGCGTTTGTTGAGGGTTCGAAGACCCTGCCAGGGCAGGGAGCCTCGCAGGAAGTACATCAGCACGTAGCCCAGTGACTCCATGTCGTCACGACGTGATTGCTCTGCGAGGCATCCAAGGAAAGAGATGTGTTAGACGGGTCTTCCTCATTAGACAAAAGCTTCTTTCTAGTGTAAATCTGGAAATATTGGTCCTCTAATCGCAACAAGACTCCAAAATACAGGGACGAATCAACCAAAAAGTGGCTCCTTTCTCCCACGTGGGTAGATCTAAACCTCAACCAAAAAATGCCCGATCCGAGCCAATGACATTACCTAAATTGGGCAATAAAATGAGATAACATTCCGACCAAAACACCTTCGATTCGAGCCACGAGACAAGAGTAATGCCTACTTCCTTTTAGATAGAAACATTGACAAAGTCTAGACCACGAAATCCCCGGCTCGTGCCACAAGACGAACGGCTACTGAGTGTGATAGGCCACTTATAGGAGGACCTCAGTAGAACATTGGATTGTGAAATCTGGACAACTGCATTTTCCATCCCAATTACTTATTTGGAGGTTTAAGTAGGTTATCGTCTACTTTCTCCCCTGAAAACACCCTAGAGAAGAAGGCAATAAGGTCTCAGCCGTGAAATCCCAAATCTACCTATTGAGAGAATTTAAATCTCAGCCAATACAGCTCCAATTTGTACAACGCGTCATGAAATCTCAAATCTACAGTTTGACCATCCACTTAAATCTCAGCCAATAGAGCTCTGATTTGTACAACGCGACACTACGCGCCAACGGCTACTTATTCATGGATTTCAGTAGTACAAAAACTTGTATGTTCCCAAACTGGGAGCAAAGGGCTGGTAAAGGAATTGAGCAGGTCGTAGTCCACTTATCCTGCACCTATTTATGCATTTTAGTAGGGCATTGGCTCACCACATTTCAGCCAACATATCCCAGATTCGCATGTCACAGTGTACTTATAACAATGTCAGTAGCACGAACCGACCGACTTATTGTGGGCTTTGGAAGAGCGTAAGCTCCTAGAATCAAGACTACTAAATCTCCTACCCGGGAGTAAGAGGCTAATAGGGGATGCGAATGGGGCGCACGCTACTTATAATGATTTCAGTAGGTGGGTGGGGATGGACCTACCGATGCCGAGGTGGGTGTTGACACTGGCGTAGCGCGCGGTGCCGGTGAGGTTCTTGTTCTCGCGGTAGGGGATGTGGAGGCCGGAGCGCGGCGAGCGGTACTGCTTGGCCAGCCCGAAGTCGATGAAGTACACCACATTCCCCAGCTTCCCCAGCCCCATCAGGAAGTTGTCCGGCTTTATGTCCCTGTAATCCACAAACACACACGTTATCATGGCCTCCTAGCATCTCGACCGCTAAATCTCCTAATATGGGATATAAGTTGGTGGCAGTCTACTGATATGGATTTCAGTAGGTGGTGGACATACCGTTATCACTGCCACTCCGGACACCTACCGTATGCGTAAACCCATCGAATCCGTTGCGATCCCATTCAATAAGCAAAGTTTAATGGAAATAGTACCTTTCCGCTAAAACAGTCTTCCAAAACCGCAAATAGACACGGTGTGACAAACGACCAAAATGATGGCTCCTTCCTCTCATGTGACAGGGGTAAAAATTAACAAGTAACTGGAGAATACGCGTGCCACTGTTTACTTTGTCTCACATAAACGTGGCAATAAATCCCGACCCAAACATCTCTGAATCAAAAACGATAGGACGAGGGTAGCGATTGGCTGATAACTGGAGGATTTTAATATCTCACAGTGTCTACTACTGGCAGCGAATGACAACAAATAGACTCACATCTTCAGAGGTTGATGGACTACTTACAGAGGAATTTCAGTAGTAGTGTACTCGCCCAAAGATACTGGTTGAAATCGCCCTACTGTACCCGTATACCGATCGGACCCGATGCTGACAAACTAAAAAAAAACTGTTTTTTTGCGCAGAAAGTATTCTTTCAAACAGTACCTTCGAGGTTGGTCGCGAGCCTCTCGATAATTCTGCTACTTAAATTCAAACTATTAAAATACCTCCACCTTCTTTCACCTCACACCCCTCAGAGAAGTAATGCAGTACGGGCTATCACTGTAAGCGAACACAATTGGAGTAACCTTACGACCAAGACCACGCAATTTTACCAAGTAGACAACGCTGTTGTGTATTTTGTTATTATGGATCCCAAATCAAAGCCATAAACAGCCTTAGAGTAGACCTGCTTTCGATCCATTAAACACACGTTCCTAACAATTCTGGAAAATCTCTTGGAGTCCTGGAGCTCCCTCTGAATCATTGAAAAGATAGGGTGTATTGATTAGCTGGTCATAAGGTCACAAAAGGTCTGAAGACGGATCTTCGATTGGCATACACCCTCAGTGTAAAGTAGGCAAGTTGAAATCAACTGTTGTAAGCGTATACCTATTGCATTGACTGATACTTGAAACTTTAGTAGCTAGGTTGTGACCTTTGCTTTCTCGAAGACTCAGGAGAGACCAAATTAATCCGCATCCCCGTTTAGCATATCAAAGGACATTAACATTTCACAGGCCCAAATGTTTCAAAACCCCTGCCTTTTATAATAGTA
This sequence comes from Anomotaenia brevis, assembly GCA_030710315.1. Lineage (NCBI taxonomy): Eukaryota > Metazoa > Platyhelminthes > Cestoda > Cyclophyllidea > Dilepididae > Anomotaenia > Anomotaenia brevis. Next base: position 259,093 of record JAUOZQ010000038.1, read on the forward strand.
GTAATGAAACAATTCGACTAAAAAAGTTAACGACGCGTAAAGTCGACAAATTTCCTGTGCGGCACCTAGGGATAGCGTAGCCACGGCAACTTTCACTAAATATTGTTTTTGTTTTTTTACCCAAAACACGTCACTTTTCCGGAGACAAATCTAGGGACCTTTTAGGGGTTTAAACAACTCCTCGGACGATTAATTAAAAGGCATGATTGGGTTTGTTGAGAGCTATGAAAAAATTAAAGGGCTCACTTAGTTTGACGTTGGCAAAACTGATGCCAGTTTCTCGAATATTCTTTGACGTCATAAACACCGGATGCCCCCTACACTGTCGAATTAACCCCCTCGCATTTGGGAGTTAAGCCTCATTTGATTTCAAGAGTTACTCTAGTTACCCTAGAGGCACAAGCCTTTTTCACATCTCCCGAGGGCAAGTTTTCACCGTGTTTAATCCACAAAATATGAGAAGGAAATGGCTTAATAGGAGGACGTGATTTTGACACAAATAAACCACCACACTCACACAGCGAGAGACACCCAATTAATTTGAAGAATCAGAGTTAAGTCGCCAATTCATTACAATGTATCGAGGTGACTACGACTCTCAACCAAGGCGAAGAAATCCAATCTAAAGTACACCGGTTAATGGGTTTCAAGGCTGCTGATTCAACGACAAGAGAGAGAGAGAACTACACTTCACACCAGATTGACTGATGGGAACAGTTTCGGGGAATGAAAGCAACGCTTGTACATTCGACAGTTGGGGTTTTCAACAAATTCGACAGCACCACGACAGAAACTCCATGACAAATAACCGTCGAGGTATTTAGAAAAGTGGGTTGAATCAAAAGGCCCCGAAAACTGGGTGCTGTCGCTCTTTCAGCCCAGATAAAGACAGAACAGGCGGCAATTCAATTCAATTAGATCCGCGTTCCTGTTTACCTACCCTTTTACAGGCACTGCACAAAGAAAACACATTGGCAGCAGAATTAAGTTAATCAAACCCAACGAGTAGGGGATAAAATATGACTTTTTGGTTGGATTAAAGGCGGTGACTGCGCAGAACTAAAGGTTAGGCGGAGGAGAAGAGGAGAAGGAACGCTTGAACGAGAGGGTTGTGTTTAACAAACGAAGACGCTGTAAAGGTCCGACTGAATCATGCGAAGTTGGATGAAAAAATCGAGTAGACAATTAAACATTTCCATTCTAGTAAATTTGACAAGTTGGCGCGATTTTAATTGCGACTTTGGGAACTCAAATCTGCACTGCTTAATGAAACATGCAAACCAGGTGATCCACTTATACATTAACGGACCTAAAACGGCACGGAACAATTAGGCAAACAGAGAAGATTTAGTGATAGGAGAGGAAATTAGACGGATTTAGTGAACAGCCTCTTCGTTCAATCGTGAAATCGTGGTTAGGCCTCAGTTGTCAGCTCCGACAGCCCATAAAAGGAGATCGCAGGTATGGAAAAAGTCAGAAATGGCTGTCGGCCACCAAAGCCTTCACCGAACTCTCAAGACTATCGTACCATTGGAGGCTTTCTTCCAGAAAGACACTAATACAAAAGACCCCCAGCTATTCCTTGTTCTCGACCCATTATGTGGGATACAACAGGCACCAACTGAGACGGTTATCTTGGGCAAAACTCTATCGTCTACAGTCAAATCATCTACCAACACTGGATTTAACCGAATAACCGCCCCTTCTGTTCAATAACTCCCGTCATAGCAGCCACCACAGCGCCAACTCTTCATGTGACACCAGTACTCAAGGCCGTAATTGCACTCACGCTCCTTGAAGACACAGTAATGAGGCATTGTAAGCCGGCAGAGTGCATGATACGACAGGACCGTCTAATTTGACTGGTTGCAATCGAAACAGGCGGTCGCATGGATCTACCAATAAAATGAGACTTCCAGAACCGAGCTTACCAGAACCAAAGAACCCAAATCAACTCAATTGGCCAAGGCAGTGGTTCCTAGGTACGCGACAAGCACTTGTGGCAATTCCTCCAGGCACCGCAACCAGGCGGTATGACGTGCCTACCAACTGATTGCTTCGATCTGATTGGTCACTACCGCCTTGCGTTCATTGCCTGCGTCGATGTTAAGGCAAATGGCGCAAACCTGCACTCCTGGTAAGGGCTCTGAAGAACTGGGTTTGCAGTAGGGGAAGTTGTTGACCCCCCCCCCCACCCCCAAATTTGACGGGGTCATGACCCAAACTAGTTGGAGGGGGAGGTAATCCCCACCTGGCAAATGCCATAGCGTGGCCCTGAAGAGCAGCCGGTCATTGCACAGCCTATTGGGAACGCAGTACCGGCTGCCCATACCTCTCCCGAAAGTGGAACAAAGTAGCAGCTAGAGTGACTCAGCAATAGGGAGGAGGGATTACCGATTTTCACGACAGCCACTAGTCAGTCAATGTGGAAGAGAAGCAGTGTCAAGTTGACGGCGGGGCTCAAGGGCTTGACACTGTTCCTTTTTCCCCGCTTTCTAGGGAATTCTCCAAAGACAGGCAGTGAAAAAGGTGACGACCCAGCGGAAGCCGTAAAAAGGGAAAGAAATTGGAGCTGGGGTACTCAGCTCACGGAGCCAGGACGACTCACTGCCATACCGAATCCGCTGGCAATAGTGGAAGGCTAGCTGCCGCGCTGCAAATAGAAATTCTCGCCGACGGAAGATTTAACAGCTAACCGGGGGAAAAAAATGCAGATTCTTCTGCTTTAAAACTGTACAGCTAAACAGGTGATTGGCAACAAAAGAGTTCAGTGGGTAAATTCACCAACACCTACAGAACACCTCTGCTCTCCAGGTGTTTCCACTATTTTGTCGAACCCTTGTAGAAGGCAGTTGGTGTATTGGCCGTCTGCGCAAAATCTGACCAAAACATGAATCCCACGTACCTATTAGAGCGTCGAGATTAGAGGAAACATAGATTAAAGCAGGAGGAAGAAAAGGCAGTAAATGCGTGAATTTTCCATAGATTCCCCCCAAGGGATATGGGTGTAGGCCTAATCCCTCCAGATTTAAAGTGGAGAGGAGAAGAGAGGAGAGGAGGAAAACGATTAGCCCACGTCGTATATTCGCAATTTCTCTCCATCAATCACAATAGGGCCAAGTGGTAGCACAGAAAGCGATTTGACGTGATGATAATCCTTCCTTCCTTTCTTCCATCACATGCCAATTTTATGCCGAAGAAGTAGTAGTGAGCGGAGTAAATGAAAAATCATAAACATGGATGCATAAGCCCTAGGTAAGTCCTAGAGGTAACCAATAAAAGTGGAACAAACAAAAGGGTGTGTGTCAGAGAAAGCAAGGCACAAGTGTGAGAGAGTCTCGGTAGCCAAATCGTTCTAGGGACCCGGTCACTTCGACACCATATTGGGTTCAAGCGACAAGGAAAGCGGAGCCAGAATGAGAGATGTCCCCTAGACAGCTCAAGGGGAGGCGTGACTCACCGGTGGATGAAGGAGCGGTAGTGCATGTACTCGATGCGCGTGAGCATCTGGTCTGCGAGGAGGATGACCGTCTTGAGGCCGAAGCGACGTCCGCAGAAGTTGAAGAGGTCCTCCAGACTCGGGCCGAGGAGCTGCATCACCAGCACGTTGTAGTCGCCCTCGTGCCCGTACCACTTCATCGACGGGATCCCGACTGTCAGCGCACACACACACACACACGAAAGAGAAGTGGGGTTAGAATAGGGCGTAGACTTCGAAAAAAGAACTCTCGCGTCTACACCATTAGGATACCGGGGACTTTCTAAAAGCCCTGAAGTAATCGCAACTCCTTACGAGAGAGCCGTATATCCCAATTGAGTATTTCGGACTCTGAAAAAATAATCCAAGTCCACATGTTGCCTTCGACTTACCACACTTCCCAAATAAACTCTAGGGGGCGACACCAAGACACCACGGGCATTATAGGAGGCCTGAGGTGATCGTAGCTCCATTGGACGAGGCCAGCCTTCTACTTGAAAATTTCCGTTATCGAAAACACCATTCTCCAGTCCATCAGATGTCTATGCCTTATCGAATCTCCTACCTACACATCCTAGAGGGTGGAACCAAGACATCGTAGAAGCTCCAAAGTGACCACGGCTCCCAAGAATGCAACCGTCTGCTCTCGAAAATGAAAGCTGTTTAGAGACGTCTCATTGGAAAATCCCCAACTAATTCCTACCCACAACACAAGAAATTGGAAAAAATAACTACCATCGGCATTCTAGAGCCCCTAAGGTGATCGCCTTTTGTTCAAGAACTACCGAATTGGAGTTATTCAGAGTGAAAGCAAGGGAGACTGATTCTTCACCGTTTGGGATTGGTTGTAGCCGTTAATTGCCTATAATTCATCCGCGAATGGCTAAACTTCCGTCACTTGGGCATTTTTAGCCTTTTCGAATAGAACTAATGGGTCTGTTTTAACTCGCCTCACAACTGGCCGCTTTCAAAGGTTTAGATTAAAACAAATTGCCCATCTTTTCGTATTGATTACTGGTTAATGTGGGTGTCTGTTGCAATCAAACCTCAAGCAGTTGGTCACTGATACAACGAATTGTTATCCCTCTTTACCTGTATTGTGAATCTAAGAAAAGTAGCTTCCATACCTAGCCCGCCTAAATGTCATGGTAGTGGTATTTACCTAACTGGAGCCAATCATTTCACTCGAAAAAGTGGGCAGCGCATGCGATTCAGTTGTCGGATAAGGGAAATTTGATCCCGCATTGTCGAACAAGGCATTGCTTTTTGGCTTCACTGCAATGATTCAGCTGCGCATGCCGAGTTTCAACTTCCTGGTTTGTAGCAATTCCTACATTGGCTCGATGAAGTGAAAGTCGCTAAGAGATATCATCGCAGCTATTTCATCACTTTATAGGCTCAAGACCCTAAGACGTGACTGGCATCATCGTTGGCAACTTTCAATACAACTACCTACACAAGTGAGAATTGAAAACCAATGGTTTAAAATCAGCATCCCCCAGCATGCTAGGCTTTATAGGTTATTGGTTACACCGATAACTGCTTAACTATTCCACGTCAATCTGGTAACACAAAATCAGAACATTTAGCCTGCGGCTCAAACCGAAAAGCAAGTCCAAAAGGCTTAATTAATAAACCCTAGATGGTACCAAAAGCTGCCCTCCATCAGAACTTACATGATTCCAGTTCAAGTCTCCTAATTAAACCAGTCTATACTTAGTCAAACTTTCAGCCCAGACCTCAGAAAGTGGCTTTGAAGATACCACAGACCCTTCTAGAAGACATCTCTCGAGTATTCCACCACTTCTCAGTAAAGGTTGGCGTTTTGTCTCCAGGGCACTTTTGGTTGCATTTAGGATGATTGACAGATACAACGGAACATTGACAAGAGAATGGGGAATCGCAATGAAGCCCAGTCACAGTGGAGCCACTAAAGAGTGGCTACCTCGCGCTATGATAATTCGGTCCACTTCAATACTCGACTATCAACAGAAAAGGATAATATCCAGCAAATCATTCAATTTGCGCTGCTGCTGAGGCATGAACAGATTAACTAAAGGCTTCCGAAGTTAGATAGAGACCCCAAAGAACTCTTAGTAATCATTAGGTCATCATAGCTTTATCTAAGCGTGTTCTACCTCAATACCTGACTACCGAGAGAACAAAGAAAGTGCCACAGACTCCGAAAATAAACTCCATCAATCGGGGGCTTATTGGCGGGTTTCAAGTCAGTAGCTTTCCGTTCTTCCCACCCAGACTGAAGAGTGCGGACGTTATCTACAACAGGACCACGCGAGGCGGACGTGACCAGGCCAGTGACTCATCTGCCTACCCAATAAACGCACACAAATCACACCCAGGGCTAAAGTGCGCCAGTCTCGGTGAATCCGTCAACCCCCAAATGAGGTACTTAGAAGACCTTCTGTTGTCTATATAGAGCGTCATTCATATCGGAGGCTTGTGCACTTTGTCGAGTTCGATCTTGTTGGCGAATTTTTACATTTATAGCGATAGTTATGAATACAAGTTAGCTGCCTTGAACATGCTTCCCAACCTGAGATTGACTCCCCAACACATCCCCAGATTTTCGATTAGCCAAGTTTTGGGCAAACCATGAAAATACGGGGCTGCAGAATACTAATTTAGTGCAAAAATCTGTTGAAGTTCACCAAAAAGAGGTATTTAGAGAACCTCCAACAAGTCTATGTATAAAAACCCCTGGCTTGAAAGCGTCGTTTTTTATAGAACGCCAGCCGTCTTGAATGGCCGAGTTTGGGGTTGACGGTGAAAATATCGGGGCTGAATACCACCAATTCGGTTTTACATCCGTTTTAGTGCGGCAATCTACATCTCAAGGGATACTTAGAAGACCTTGTTACAATAACATCAGCACGCAGCAAATGGAACGTGTGGAGTTTATCTGTGACATTGAGATAGACCATTAAAAACCCTAGTAATTCGATTCTAGCCCTGGGTGTGGACTAGACATGCTGAAAATACATCAGAGCCCTCCGATTGTTTATTCGAGGTAAATTTGGTCTCCTGTGAATTGGATATTGAATATTTCGCCCTACAGGAAGTTATGCAAGTGACTATTTCGGTTTAAGCCAATCACCATTGATCCATTCGTAACTGGCGACGCGTAAAAAGTGCATCCACGTGGAACAATGCCATCACAAACAATCACACGTATACCGTCAATAGGTGGGCAGGCATTCAGACAAGCAACTTTATTCACCCAATGAGTCTCCATCCGTCTGATTTGTATTAGAACCACACAGGGACGCATAAACACCATCCTACGTCAACCTCAAGCTCTATGAATGAATTTTTCAACGAATAAAATACCCTACCCAACTCTTTTCCTCCTAAGGTTCGTAACCAGATCGGTTTAGGAAAATTTTCCCACTATGACCAATCAAAACTCTTCCTTGGTGGTGATATTGGTCTCGTGTGAGAGAATTGGTGAATTTAAATGCAACAAAATCTCGTTAGCCAAATTGAATATTGCTCCTAACCTACGATAAATGGATTGATAGATAGATTGACAAGTGCATTCTCGTGAAATAATGCCGTATTTAACCGTAACAGCCAATTTCCAGTCGGCTAGTAGGTACGCATTCAGCACCAAACTTCATACATATGCATCTTAAAATATCGACAGAGTCTAGGCCTGGGATTCGTTCAAGAACCTTTCGGACTAACAAACAAGCTCTACCAAATCGTTCTTCAACAAATCACACATCCTAACCTACTATAACCCGTTTAGGGACTTAATTATTCGTATGGAAAACGCCATAACAACCAGTTGTTTGTAGACACTCAATAGACAAACATTCAGCGTTGACACGAAAGAAACAGTCTAGACCTGAATTCAGTCAGGAGGAACGAACTACAGATACACATCATCATCTATCGAGCGATTCTAGGCCTGTGTGACTTGTATTAGACCGTAAACACCTCTAAACTTAGCTTACCGGTAAAAATAGCCTCCATCGATTAATAGACAAAAGCATAAAACATCTAAAGACTCCCTAAGCCTCAAAATAATGTAGCAAAGCTGTTAACGATAACTGGACAATTGTGTTTTTATAACAATTTAACCCTTCCCTCAGTCCCGCGTCAGGGCCATCCTAACTAATGGAAGTTCAAGGTCATGTCAACACTTTCCGCCCCAAATATAAAACACAACAATTGATCACATGGAACTGTGGCATTGAATGCAATACTACAAATAACCAAGGATCTGTCTTAGCTAGGCTTGATGACATGCCTAATCTATGCCCTAGTGAGAGTTTGAGCACAAACAGGGGTATAGAGATGACTCAATGCGATACACTTCTCTTTGGCAAAAGGGAGATTGTTTAGGACCTTCCACGATCCGTCACCAAAGATTAGACTTTAGTAACCCCACAATGCGAACGATTGCTAACACGCCTAACTCATGCTTTAGAGGGTGATCACAATCAGGAGTACACAGGTGACTCACATCCGCCCTTGAGAACGCGATAAATATTGGCCTCAATTCGCAACTGCGGATGTCGGGCACTGGCGCATTCCAGTTTGATGGCCACTTCCTGGTTGTCCGTTACATCTGTGCCTGAAGGAAGAGAAAACGACTTTTAAATCAGTCAATCAGAGTGTGACTCAAGGCAACACACTTGAAGGAGATAGGGTGAATGAGAGTGCGCGTTAATGGGACTTGACGATGGGTTCCAAACACAGCAACACCCTCTCAAAGCCTCTTGGCAAGAGAATTCTGCAATTTTTTCAGCCCACACGCACAGATGCGGACATTTTTGACACAGGAGAGGGAGAGTTAAATTTTGGGCACGGGTGTGAATTCAAAAACAGGGAAATCACAAACCCACAAGCACGTGAAATGGTGTAAAACGAAGATGGATTCAGCTACGCGCTGCTTCCACACAAGTAAATGCTGCTCTCGAAGAGAAATTGCGGGAAATTTTGACAAGGATTTTTGACGAAACGCGAACGTTTCACTTACACTGAAACGCAGATTCCTATCAACTCCACATTTCTTGCGAAAGATTTCCTTGGTGAGAATGATACTATCTTTTACAAGTCTGCTTTTAAGCAAACTGACCTAACCTAGGAGAGTGGATAAAGAGACCTATAGAATTGGAAAAGAAACACCAACGGCTTTAAAGTGGAGAAAATTCGAAGGAAGTCAAGGCACCACTAGGTATCCATAAACAAACAATCAAACCCTAGCAACTAGAAGCGTGGAAGAGCGACGCTTTTCGAACCTAACAGATAACAAGGAGGAAAAAAAACAAAAAATCCAAACGGGCCTGCCATTAATCCCAACTCTTTGACATTTGCACCGAAACGCAGGGATGGAAAGTCGGGGAAAAAGGCACTCTCACTTGGAGTGGGCCACAAAAAACCCACGGGGTGGCTGATGACTCAGACACACAGTGGAGCGATGACTAGCACTGCAAGCTTCCGTCTTTCTCCGTCGATGAAAGTTAACACAACCGTCTCCTACTTCCATGGACAGAGAGAAAGAGAGAGAGAGGAGCCATTGCCTTTTTCACTCCCGGAGAGAGAGACCAAAATAGGGAGCTCCGTGACCTTGGGAGAAGTAGAACTCCACGGGATTGGCTGACTACTGCATAGGACTTCGTTTCATGTCCAAGGAATAGATGCATCTCGAAAGGACAACAATAACAACTGTGGGTGGTAAATAACCCAGATATAGCTGAAAATTCAATCGGAAGTTGGGATTGAAACAACCGCTGAGCGATTAAAGGAGCCGATAATAGACGGACCGAGATAACCATCTGCCGCTGCTACCCTTGTAGTAGCAGAAGGAGACCCTAACAAAGAGCGACTAAGCCCATTTATTTACTCCTCCTCCAGGGACGCAAAAAAATAATTGCAGCGATAGGGAAAGGTCCATGCTCTTATTCCGACGACCCACTGTATAACTACACAGAACACGAGATCGGGAATCACGAAGACTGGTGGGAATTAAGTACCGAGAGGAGCGGAATGCGGGGTGAGTCTTGTGATCACTGATCTTCCGTCCCAAGGTTACCGCTTGACAGGAAATCCACAAGCAGCCGTCTTGCTCAGTGGCTGCACACATGTCGGGAATGGAATGCGAAGTGGCATGCGCCTTCACCACTGACGCAGTGATTATTCAACGCGGAGAAAATAAAATTTGACCCAATGATAGTGGGGAGGCTAATTGCTACCAAGCCACGGGACAAGCCAACCGCATTGCTGAATAGGGGGCTTGTCATGAATTTGACTTGTTTCCAGTTAATGACAGTGGGGATGAGTCATTCATTCATTCATAAGTGATGACATGAAGGTGAATGAATTGTATCATTTTTCTAGAAGCTGTTGTTAAACAAATTTTATAGAAGAACAGCTCATTTTTCCAGACCTTACAGAGATAGTGGAAACATACAATTATGGCATCATAATCTCTTAATGAATTGCAAACAATGAAAAATTGGCATATTTCAATGTTTCTCACTTACTATTTCTATATTTGACATTTAAAATGGTTGGAAACCTCATAAAAACGGCAGACCTATCGGACTTTAAGAGGCCAAATCCTAGGTGGCCGTTTATCAGGCGCTGGTGCATCAGAAACTGCCGCCCGAACGCTTGGCCCTTCAAGAGGTGCCGTTTCTGAGGTAATGACTGCCATTTTTGAAAGAGAAAAAAACACAAGTCGAGCCGAAAGTCAAGGTTGTCTCTGGAGACATCGTCGGACTCTTAATCGATCGTAAGACTACGGCTCCTAGAATCACTGCAGAGCTTCCAAATGAACACACACAAACAGAATCCAATTTCCCCACAAAAACTGTTCCTCGCCTGAAGGTGGATTCCTCCACGGAAGAACTGCAAGTAGGAAATCTCTGCTTTTGTCAAAGCATTCAGAGTGTTCGAGTAGAAACCTCCAGAGTTGGTCTGTCCCTCGAGCGATGGAAAAAATGTGATTTTCTCTGACGATTCATCGTCGTTTTCTACCTGATTTCCGAAGGTAAAAATGGGTCAAAATTCCTTTGGAATCAGTACCTCGGAGAATTGAGGCAAAAGGCAGAACCACACCATATTAAAACGTGTTCCGTTTATTTCTCAAGGTATTTCCACGTAAAAGGTAATGACAATGAGGGTGAATTACTCATTCGTGATTGATGGCAAAAGGAGAACGGACTATGCCTAATGTAAGAGAGTAACTTGAGACATCACGACTAACCAGTCACGTCGGTCATCATAAAGAGGAAATTGCGGTGGCTACTCAGGAAATAGCGACAGTGGATGTTGTCACTGGAGACCACGCGGCTGTGGCAGCCAAACGAAGGCCTAACAGACGAGTGAGCTGAGTGTTTGAGCCTCTGCTACGAAGACTGCAGCAACGACCCCAATTTAGTTAGTAAATCGAACATGGATTTAAAGCTGCTTCTCCAGAAAGTATTAAACAGATTACTTGTTCCAATCTTATTCCAATTGGAAGGCAGGCAATAGTCGTAATAGGCGTCACTGACAAATAAACCTCTTGGAAGTGAATGGAGCAAGCTCCTGGTCGACTGAATTTCTTTCAACTGCTGTTTCGCTTTCCTCATGAGATTGGCAAACACACCAGGACACACCCTGGATTTGATCATCAAAATGAATGCCTCTATTCTCCTCCTCCTCCTGAAGAATGGAGAGAAACATTGTAGGCCACTGGCGCAGTTTTTTGAGGGAGCACGCACGCCACTCCCTTTCATCCGAGAGAGCAGGGACAGAGAATGGACAAGGGAAGTCCCAATGGCTTGATAAACACTCCAGCCGAGGAGATAATTCTCTCTCTCTCTTGTCCGGAAGAAAGCGAAAAGCAAGTCATCAGGCCGCCTTGATAGGCATCGTAAATGAAGCCTAGAATTGAAAGGCGATATTTCTATGTCAAGCACAGTACTCATGACACACCCTCTACCGACGCATAGAGCTAGGCTTCATCGACATACTGAGTGGTAGTCAATGGTTAATGGGAAGGCTACAGACGGGTTTTAAGAATGCTTTAATTCCCAACTGCGCCTTGAAAAATAACTAGTCCGGAAGGACATTCAGAACCAATGTTACTGCTCCATTTTTTTACTAGAAAAAGGATGTACCTTCTGTTGGAAAATCCACCCAACAGGTTCGACTGGACTGGAAGGCAGTTCATGAACCGTCTGTTGCTCGTGTTTACCAAAAAACGCGCGCAGTCAATCCCAAAAAGGTCCCTTGACAATGTCCCCAAACACAGGCCCACGTTTTTCCCTACCTACCCCATATTAATTAGAGCAGTGTAACTCAATTAACCGGTGTGGGATATTCCTGACCAAAATGTTGACACACAACCAAAAACCGGGTACTCAACTGAAACAAGGGCGTTGATGAACTAGCTCTCAGACATGAAAACAATAGCGGCAGGAGAAAAAAGCAGCAATCACCGCAAAAGCCAGAGAAGGGTAGTAAGTAGTCCAAGTCAAATAGACCAAGTAGGAAGATTCGAAATACCAGATCCGATTTAGGTGAATCTAGTCTCACCAAAGTGGTAGTAAACAGGTTGAGGAAATTCGAAAAAAATCGCCTAACTACAGTCGATAAAAAACAAAAATGCGCTTTCTGATGGCTAGAGGAGACTATTGGTCACCTAAAAATTCGAAAGGTAAGCGCAAAAGAATGGAACGCTCAAAGCACATGGGACAAAGACGAGGATTCTTGGCACATAACAGGACACAACGATAAAATATTCATCCCATTTTGATGCTGTTTAGTTACATTAAACGACATATTGTTTAGGCAACCTTGACATGAGCTAAGCGTACAATAAATGAGACAGAACAACGACTAAGCCATTACTGAAGGTTTGATTGTAAGCAACTGAGATTAAGGCAAGCCTCTGTTAATGAAGACTAAGCCTGATCACTCACTTAAATTAGAGAATAGTGGCCGCTTGCCAGCCTTGAAAACCAGAGACTAGGTTGAACAGAACCACTTAGTTTAATTGCCAAAAGAAACAGTCTACCTGCGACGTAACGCAATGAACTAAAGTGGTTAGCTCCCTTGGTTATATTAACAATAGAAACAGTAATGAGTTACCAAATATTATTTAAAAGTGAAACTTAAAAGCCCATCATGCACCACAGTCGCGAATTGTGTTTATGCCAGAAAATAATCCAACTTTGAAGTCAGAGAAAAGCAGTAAATAGTCCACCTCAGCAAGTAGGATGACCTCACGCACTGAACTGACCATGGAACGGACGATAACACTTGTTCGATTGGGGCGAAGATAGTGGTGGCTAGTGACACCGAAAGGATCTGCTTACGGCAGCAGACCAATCGCGAAAGTTGGAAAATAAATCCGAGGAATAGTCGGTCAACAAAAAAAGCACGTTTTGTGATGGTCAGGATACGGATCACCCAAATATTTGAGACGTAAAAAAAACGCAAAGAACATGGAGAACAGTAGAAAACAAGACGACTAGCGAAGTGCCGAAGACAAAGACGAGGATTCATGGCCCATTGTTATACACAACGAGAAAATGATCACTCTAAATGAATGCTAATTCGAAAGTCACTTCGTACCGAAGGAACAAAAACAACAACTAAGCCACCGCTGTTTTGATTGTAGATAGTTATGATTAGGGCAAACCTTTATTCTAAAAAAGGAAATACGCTCATTTGTTTTAAGGCCAGTGATTAATTAGTAACTGTGTTTCCCGCTTCCGAAATCATTTTTAGGGCAGCAAAAAAAGGATTTCACAAGAAACTACAAGGGCTTCGAAACAAGAAGAAAAACCATGAGAGGACCTAGTAAAATGAAGTCGCAATTGACGAATATGACCACTTCCAAGTGATGGTGAGATAACAGAAAAGCGAACCCGTCACTACAACGATCAAAAAATCCCTTATACGTAGGCGATTTGCACTCGGATCAAGGCAGACAACAGATACCGATCAAATGGAGACGAAGGGGGTAACCTCCACAGCCACCACCAAACCCAAAACCTCTGCAGCATTCAATCGGAGCTGTAGATTAACTGTTAAGCACACAAACCGACCGAACACAAAGTCAAGAGCACGCAAATAAACCACTGCCGGTGATTGGCACAGCTGATTGATGATCTGTCACAGAGCAGGCACAGACTCGCCCCAGTTTACCATTCATCACTCCAAAGAGAGCGTGTGACAAGAAGAGAGCTACGACTGGGTGCAAGGCCAGGGAGTGACTAATAGACCAGCAGCGGCGGAGGCGGCGCCATTGGAGATACACGCACACGCAAAAGATGCCGAGCGAAAGCGCGAACCACGGTAGAATGAACACACAATGCTCTGAAAGCGAGCGCGCGAACGGGTGCGTACGTGCGTGCGTGCGTGTGGACATCGGCTCGCCACTGCTACCGCTGTCAACCACCGCTACAATCGAAGACCGCTGCAGCCTAACAACACACACACACACGGCCAGGACTTATTCATCCTAGCGTGGATAAGCGCAGGAGGCTATGATAACCAGTCTGAAGTGACGTTAACTTCGGGAATGTTGACTAAATTCTGTATTCAGTGTAAAAGAGCCCTCGTTGACCGTTGGAAAGAACAGGTAGCTAGAGAATATCAACGTCTTTGGATATAGGAGGGAGATTTCTTCAAAAAGACTTCTCGTAGTAAGATGGGGCCTGTGTTAAAGCCGTTGTCTACACCCTGCACACTGTCCAAAAACTGTGATGCTTTAGCGTCACCAAGGGACTCTTGGCGGAAAATCTGTTGGAATCTCCATTTTTGGGGTTCCTGATATGAGCCATTGAATTTTGCACCACTCGGGTAATTCTGGAACCCCCGAGCTAGCTCCACACGAGCTAGCCAAGTGTCAACATTTCTCATGTAAGAAAACTGGTTGGAGAAGACTGAAAAAGGTCGTTTGGTAGACATGGGGTCTCGTTCATCGGCAGAAGTATCCAATTTCTGTGGATCCGTTGGAAAGGTACGTGAACCAAATGGGAGCGCTATAAGTCTAAATAGGTGGTACGGTTTGGTTGATCTGAGTACAAATGAATGGAACACTTTGCAACATTGTTGTGATCCAAACAGGTACAATTTGTGGACTTTTTAAAATAGGTCGTGTAACCAAAAAAATCCGTGTTTGTTTGGGCTGTTTAGGTGATTATAACCCCCCCAAGCTTTATGACCAATGAAAATGGACCCTTTGGCACGGCTAAAAGCTGGTAATCACGCATTACCAACGAAAGATTGAGAGCAGTATTGTTAAAGGAGTAGGGCGTTAATTTAACGGTCTACAATAACATGAACTTCGGCGATGCATATTCTGGCAGAAACGGTTTTAGACGCGAAATGGGACTCTTAGTCGAAACACAGATAACGGGTTTTGTGTTTGCATTAGCGGGATCGGAATTTCAAGAAGCCGAGCGATTTGGTATGCGGCAGGGAGTCTATCGATTAGATTTACAAAATAAAATTGGAGAGAGACAATTGAGGTCGCGACCAATCAACCACGCGAAATATTTTAGAAGGGGAAAGGATTTCATGAAGCGGGCTACAATAGCGCAAACTTCAGAAACGAGGATTCCACCAGACTTTGTAGGCACGAAATCGGACTTTAATTGTCACATACTGCAAGTTTTTATCTGACCACAGCCTCCTACAACACCATTTACTTTAAATATATTGGATCAGGTCCAACCACACCTTTAGACCTAGGCAGCGTTTTTCAGCCGCATTCGGCCAAGAGTAACATTCGAATTACTAAACACGAACATTCATTCATTCCCCTCTAACATAGGAAAAGAACCTAGAAGCAGCTATCTGACTAAAAACCCTCTGGGACGGTTTAAAGCTGATCGCACGATAACAACCACATTGAGAGCAGTATTCAACGGTCTACAATGACGTGAACTTCAGGGACGAATAACCCAGCAGAATCGATTTGAACGAGACCAAAATTGGACGTAATTTCAAATCACAAACGCACTCTTGCTACGGTAGGGAGTTTGTTGAGTGTGGTCAAAATCCAGATCGTAGAAACATGAGACTTTATGACCAATGTTGATAGACACCCTGAGATCAGCCTAAACTGTGCAAAACATGTGGCTTGATGGCCAGTGAAGACGAAACCTTTGAGACCAATCCAAGCTGTCCACGTAACTAATCTACGGTACAGATTTAGTGGAAAGGGCAACGAAGACGTGAACTTCAGGAAAGAAGACCCCAGTAAACCAAAGAAGGCGGATATTGCGGAACTGATTCAAGCTAATCACATTTGACAAACATACCTTTAAAATGTGACCGTATTTACCGAGAAACTGTGACTACACATAGAGATAAATCTACGGCTACCAAGGAGAAGACACATAAATAGAGATTCAAGATAGGAGGATGGAGTGTTTGTTCGTGACCTCCGAAACGGTCGCCAATGGGCACTGTCTGTGATTAAGGCGAAAATAAACAGCCACCTACGACGTGGACGACAACAATGAAGCTTTGATCCTCCACAAGAATCATCTGGGACGCCATCTGGGTACCACGGACATAACCCCCTACGGTCTTTGAAGAACAAATTCTCAAGGTAACGAATGGCACATTATCGGAGAATTGTTTTGTTAAATTCGCCCTAGTAAAAACGGTACCTTGTTCCCCTTTCCTATGGGTTCTGCAATAGCTTAATCGTTATTTAAATGATCATTGAAAAGACACAAATGGACCAATAAACGCATTACTCATGCGTAACGTAGAGAGCTATGTTGCAGAGCCTCTAGAAATAGCAGAACCAAGATAACCTTCGAGAAATTACGGACTTTTTAGGTATCATAGCCGCAGACAATAGGATGATTGAGGATAGGCTCGCGTGACACCGGTGATAGGCGGCAAATCACACGAAAATAGCCAATTACTGAAAGCCGTCTTGTAAGAGGCGGATTCACTGCAACGGGCTACAATAGCGTGAACAATCATTAAATACGGCTGTCACTGACAGATGCTCCAAACAGGAATTACAAAAGTTCACGTTGTAATTGCTTTAAATAGATCGAAATTCCCGGAAGCTAAGCGACTTGATATACAGCAGGAAGGCTGTTAAGTGAGTTTAAAATGAGAACCAAAGTGACACGTGACCTTTTGACATCGATTAAAGCTGATCGCCTGACTAATCAAAGTGACAAGTCACACAATAGCACAACTCGAGATTGAAAGCTGTCTTAAACAGCTAAATAGTGTGAATTCCAGGGACAAAGATTCCACCGGAATCGGACTTCATTTAATAGTTTCTCGCTGACGAAACACAGACACAAGCGTCGTGTTTGCGTTATACCGACCGAAATTCCCTTGAAGCTGAGCAATTCGGTATGCGGTAAGGAATCAGAGGATCGTGTTTACGAAATCGAACCGAAGAGAGACCATTTACTTTATGAACAATAAGGATAGACCCATGGTGATCGATTAAAGCTTATCGGGTGGCAAACCGACCCACGATTGAAAGCAGATTTGCAAGAGAATTATGCGTTTAAAGCCAGAGACCGTATGTACCTAAAACAGGACCTTATTTGACCTTTTCACGTTACCGAAACAGACGCGGGTGTAGTGTTTGCTTTAGTGGTCAAATTTTCCGGAAGCTGAGAGATAGGGAGCGGATGATCGCTGAGAAACGTAGCTTAGTGACAAATGAAGATGGATTCCTTTGAGACCGATTAAAGTTGATCACGTGCAGATAATCAACGGCAATAAGTGGCACATCACGCAAAAACGTCCAATTATTGAAAGCCGTCTTGTAAGATAAGTATACATTCATTGCCGCAGGCTGAAACAAAGGAAATGCAAGGACAAAAATTCCAGCAGAGTCGATTTGTCCAAGAGTGCGACTTTATAACCACGAAATCGGACTTTACCTCATCGTTTCCCGTTACCGAAACACGGACAGGTTTACAATGACATGCGGTAGGGAGTCTGAGGATTGCGTTACTGAATCAAAGCGACGCGGAACTTTATGACTAGAACCCTGGAGACAAGCTAAGGCTCGTTGCGTGATTTATCGCAGCACAAAGTGGTAAATCACGCGAATCCAAGCCTAGAATGGAAGTCGTTGCAAAAAGTACGGATTTAATGCAAAGGGATGAAAACTTCGGCAGAGTCGGTTAAAAAAGAAACACGAGAATTAAACCATGAAATAAGCTTTCATTCACGGCCATTCAATGCGGTTGGTAGAAATTCAAGGTAGCTGAGCGATTGGATATGCTGGAGGTGCCGCAGAGTGCGATTAAAATTCGAATCAAAAAACACGTTGAAATATTTTAGAACAAGTAGGCTATAACAACACAAACTTCAGGGATGACAATTCCAGCAGAGTTAGTTAAAAAACAAGTACAAGACCTGCTAAGCACAAAATTAGAGGCTTGGTTTAAGGATTGGCAGTTTGGTTAACGGTAGGAAGTCTTAGGATTCCATTTAGGAATAGAAACGAGACAGGACAATACGACCAGTGAAATGAAAGATTGATTAAAGCCGAAGAACTGCACGATTCACACAAGATCCCTGTTGTTCCTTTTACTATCTTCCGTAGACCAACTACAAAGAGCTCCGTTGTAGATGAGCGACTGATGTGAGGAGATTTTGTCGGCGCAGCATAAACACCGAGACATGTGCCCACTCGCTTGGGGAGTGAAAATCCCATGATCACAGCTACTTTTACAACCAAAAAATCACCGCCTTAAACCTAAATAGGGATACAGTTTAGTCTTAGCTACCGTGAGAGCTTGGAGACAATGTGAACACGAGGGGAATATACAATCAGCAGGTAGGCCGGTCACAGGACTGCAAGAACACATGACCAATGGAGATGAAAAAGGGGGGGTATTTGCTGGGGCTACTCTTATTCCTCTTCTTCTTCTAGAAAGGTGTGTCCCAGTGCAATAAGACAATAAGAGTGACAAATGCGAAGATGGGATTGAGAATGAATGAAATTCACCATGAAAAGAGTCGAATTAGCCGACCTCCAGTTTGTTTATGTGGTGACTTTGCAACTAATCGAGATGATATTCGAGCCCTTGAGCCGGAGTGTTGCAGCATTTGTGAAATTGACCACTCGCATGAAAATGTACATGTGGCTAAGAGTAGACGACAAGAAACTCTACACAACCAGTTAAAAAAAGAGGCAACACTTTTACCAGCAATATAATCGACGCTCCAGGGTTACAATGTGAAGTGATAAAATAGTTGAGAATTAAAGTGACGGGGAAGCGAGAACCAATGAAGCACGTTGTCACGATAGACACTCGTGACAAGGCTTCACGCGCCCACTCAATCAACTGCCATCAATTCGGAGCCCAAGAGTTAAGCAATACCCGGGCTATTTGTCTGTAAGGGCCACAATTGTGCTAGAGGGCATTCAAGCCATGCAATAGAGTTGACTGTGACGCTGACACTGAGTGACGTTTGACAGCGGTGGTCGACAGTGAGAAAGGAAATCTTTCACGAGCGAAACCTGACGAGGTTCATTTCTGAGATGAGCCTTCAATGCAAGACGAATAAGGAGAGAATGGTGGATTTTTTTCTCCAGGCGATCTTGCAGGCGTTTAATTCACGAACACGAGCAATCACCACGACAGATGTGATCGAATGAGGATCAAAGGAAAATGGTTAAAAAAAACCCTCCCGTTCATCATATGATTGCCCTCACTTTGTGGCATCAAAAAAATTGGTAGCGAATTCCCAGATTAATACATTTTGAGAATAATGGACAGGGTGTTCTAGGAGGATGATATTTAGTTTTTATTAACCAAAAGCCAATCACAAAGGCACGCTCGATGGAAAAGCAGCATTGGTGGGAGAATTCCAGACTGCCATTGACAGTACCGACAATAAAATTGGACATACGCAGCAAGACAGAGGGCTGACACTCACGGTCGCTAGATCGTGTGGCCAGACAACTGTTAAAGAGAACACAACGTTACAACGAAAGCACCGACAATTGATGGTAGATTTGGTGCTCCGTCTAATAACTTATTAAAGCGCTCTTCCAATACGGTTAGAGCAGTATTTCATGAAGCTAGTGACCCTAAATCTAAGTATACATCAGTAAAAACATAGGTAGAACAGAGGAAGAATGGCGTGCAACGACATCTGCAACAACCAGCAGTAAAATTGACCGAAGTACCTCAAAAGAACGAGCGTTTTAGTGGATATATGGGGCAATAATTCAGATCAGAGAAGCGAGAAAAATTCACGGTGATTTCGTACTATATCACCAGAAGGCAATATTATCGTAGTCCACACTACCACCACTAGCCATGAGAGCAGCGAATTGCGTTTCTCGTGTCTACTGGAGGCGAAAATTGCGACAACAGCAGCAGCCCTTCGATCCACGCACAAGCACACCGGTGCACAGCCATAGGCCCGGCCAAAGTGGCTTGGTGGGTGCGCTGGTGCTGAATCATTCTCCCATGTCGCGAAAAACAAACAGGGGGCAAATTTATGAATAAGTCCCCATAGAGGTCCTTTTCTACCCAGGCCACCCATTTCCAGAGCTGCAGACTCTATTAGTAGCCCTGCTAGCGAGCCTTGGTTTCAGTGCGACTGTTGGCTATGCAAAAAGCAAAAGGCCCAAATCACAGACACGAGAAAAATGATAGCACCTTGACATTAACACGCCAAAGGTACCGTTGCAATGCATTTGTGAGTTTGTAGCTAGGTTAGGACCTCATAGGGGATATTATTTTTACTGAAGTTTATGCCTTTGACACTACCATGAAGTCTAAACACTACCGATGGTCTGTGACTTCAGTACAAATGTTGACTACCAATTTGGTGAATTGATTTACGTCTGTGGACCCAGACAAACCACTTAGGAACACATATCAAGTGAATAGATGTAATAATAGCAGCCTAGGAACTAGAGTAAGTTGATCAAATATAGTCAGCAGTGAATCAAGGATTAATTGCCAACACCACCATTCCAGGCTCCCTCGTGTTTACAACAAAGACATCTTTGAGAGACTAGCGTAAATAAAGACTGCATGGTAAAACACGAGGAGAGAGAAAGCTGTTTCATCGCATTGAAGCCAAAATAATGCCGTATTCGAGAAGAGAGGATCAAGTTTCACCTGTCTAACAACCGTATCACTTGCTCCTGCCCAAGTTTTCGAGTGAAACGATTGGCCTTAGCGAGGTAGACACTGGATATGAAGCTACCTCTCACAGATTCACAAAAGCGACAAAATTAGTGCTGTAAGAGCGGGTAACAGCGCTACCGAGATTAAAGAACAAATGAGTGTATCAGTGGCAGAGGGCTTAAGGTTAGCTAAAGTGCCTAAATGACGGTTTAGTTTCAATAAACGCCCACATTAACCACTAGATAGCACAAAAAGACGAGCAATTTTTTAGTTACTCCCATAAAACGAAAAACAAATACATTGAAAAAGGCAAAAATTGCCAGATAACAAGAGGTAAGTCAATCGCGGATGGATTACAGGCTAGAAAGCAAGAGGAAAATCAAAACTGCGTCAAAGAATCGACGAGCTTTTGGCAAAAACAGAAACAGCGGTAACAACCAATTCAAAACAGAGAGGAACACAGCCTTTGTTGGAAATTTATGAACCCAAAATCCGCTAAATTTGAGATAAACAATACGACGGATTACAGTAATTAAAAAAAGAGACCAAGTTACGATCAATCGACTCTGAGGGGACTAATCTCTAGCCTGGCTTCAGGGAATCGAAACAGTAGCCGTGAAACCCGGCAAGGTATAAAAATCACGCCATTGAAAGAGGCTGTGACTGCGTGTACAACTCCGCAACATTGTTTACACCCAACTGGCAGGAGTTTTGATGGCCGAATCGATACTTGGAAGGAAGCACGTATCTTGTAACAAAGGATAACAACCAACAGCTGTTTGATCCAATCACGTTTCGCCGAGCTGTCACAGATATCGATGGCTAAGTTGCCAGTTCAGTTCTCCGATCAACAGATGGGATAGGTCTAAAAATAGCAGTACAACCAAACTCAATCTTGGCTGATTGTTCAAAGTTGTGGATTCGACGGACACAAGCGAAAAAACTTCGTCCAAAGGGTATTTTGGAGCCAAAACAATTGGCTGACGAAATAGCGATCCGAAATCACCCTAAAGGAATGCAGAGATCCGGAATTCGGGTGGAGACTCATCGACTCGAAGACACATCAGAAGGGGGGAACCCTGGAAATGTCAGAGGCACACAAGCAGGGCGACCAAGACTGGGAAATGACTCATCGTGCCTCGTTTGGTGCGGATAAAATCAAGTGGGCAAATCGTGTGAATACACGGACAGTGTCCTTTCGGCCCGGAAATAGAAATTCATCAATTTTAGAGCGATCACCAATAGGGCTCCAAAAATGACCGGTAATCAGTGGATAATTCCAATTTGCCGCCTCATGGATCAATAGAAGGAGAATGAAGTGTAGGAAGGTGAATAATTCACCAAAAAATCCTACTCTCGAAAATACAATTGAAGCAAGAAACAAAAGGAAAGAAAAAAAGCGGATGTTTAAGATTTCACCTTTTTAAGCACTTGTCAGCAGAATAAACATCTGATATACTTTATTAAACAGAAAGCATATAATTCACATGAAAATCGAAGCATTTAGTAATTAAAAGTCATAAACAAATGTGATAGTACTCACCCAGATAAATTTCTCCGAAGGAGCCACTACCGATCTTCCGCCCTAATCTATATCGGTTCCCGACACGTAACTCCATGCGTAATCTGAAAAATATATGAAGGAATGAAACAGAAATAGCAAGGCAAACTTTCATAACAAACGAAACAAAATGAGGAGACATCAAAGAAAATCCGAGACTGCTTTCATTAAAGTGCATAAGTAAAGACTGGGACCGCAATATTTTATATGTGGTTTTAGTCTGGCTACGAAATTAAGGGATAAATCCCTTACCAGATGTTAATCCTAACAACGCAATCGTGCAAAGTGCAGGAAAACAAATACCGAAAGCCGCGGTAAGCTTTACAACAACCGCCACACTCGATAAATAAGATAAAAGCTGCCAGCTTGATTACTGTTCCTGTTCCTATATTTCAGCTGTATAGCTATAAAGCTATTTATCATTTTATTTTTTAAGCCATTATAAAGCGGAACAGCTCCTCTAGAATCATCAAGAATGAAGTACTGAGGAAATAAATTATTTGGACAAAAACACAATATTTCGATACAATTTTAGTTTATTTTAATTATTTATTTGGTTTTTATGTGTAAAATAGTGTCATCAAATTCAATTTTACTAGATATTGCGCTGCTAAAACAGATTTTTTTCCCTGAATAGTGCTTATCTATGCGGAGTGCCTACTGAAAACTCTCTACATGCCTCAATCTCAGCAATTTATTAATTGGCGTATTCGCATGAATTTGAGTTTCTTATAGCATGGTGAATTAGTTCGTATAGAATTGGTAGTGTTTACGATAATTTAACTGCATGATTAATGTTTCTGAATACAGTAAGATGATGCCTCTCTGAAAAAGGGGAAAATCTTTCCAGAAAATAGCATTGGATAAATATACAAATTAATAGCATGCAAAAGATATTAGGTCAGAATATTATTCCATGATGATTAATTTGTGACTACTTGACATGAGCTCTACTACGTAAGGATTAGCTGTAATGCACAACTGAAATGGATTAAGCATGTGTAAATAAATAGGAATCTAGGGTAATTTCCTTCGAACTCGTAGGATTCGACCAAAAACAAAACATCTCAGGTACGACTTAATAGGTAATTGAGAAATGCTTTCACATATTTAACCTGCAAAAGGTAAAATGCATGTGTAAATGCTTTAAGCTCAAGTCTGTTGACATTTAGTAGGGGCATCAATACGGTTAATGAAAATGGGTAGCCCGGGCTTGGATTCAAAAACATGTTTTGGTGTTTTGCATGCATTATTCCTTTGAAAATTTAATGAATGCTACGTTATGAATTTCAGTCATTTTGGTAAAGAATATGAATAGAAAATTTAAGCTGATTAACTGTTTCTTCGAGATTTACTTTTATTTATTAGTACATTTAGATGCAGTTGTAGGTTCACTAGTGTATTTTGTTGGCCAAAACAATCACCGGACGACTCAGTCTTTTCACGAATCTCTGAGTCGTGTGCGCTTCATCGACCTCCAGGTACCAATAATTTCCTTATTTATTCGGAGCTACTCGTTGTTTATACTGTACTATAATTTGATATTTTGTTTGCAATTCTTATCACTTACTATGCGCCAGATAAGTCAGTTATCATTTTCTTGCCTAAATTGCCATTATATTTAGTCAATAATAAAATGACCGATAATGGTGAAGTGATCGTATGTGGTCCCGCTGGTTATCGACTCCAAGGAAAATGCAATGTGTCAATAAATGGAATTGAAGTTACGGGTTCAAACGACAAATTTCAGGCTAGTATTTTAAATGGTTTAGACAACCCTTCTGGGATATTCGCAAAGTTGTTAACTTGTTGTCATTTCTTCTTTTCAGATCAGAGGCAGGGAAATCGATCGTATACTGATGATACGCCCTCCTGTATCTGTTGTTATGGCTGGGAACTCGTCTGACCTCAATCAACGTCGTTTCGGTAGTTCATCTTTTCCTCCTCTGGATTGGTTCACACTTGGAATCGGCACCAAAGACTTTTTGTACTTCGAACTTAGTGTACGAACATTCCTCGAGCAAAGACGTATCTATGATGCCCTCAAGAAGCAAGGTTTGCCTCTTTTACGTCTGCCAATTTTTCCCGTTTAGCCAAATTACCTCCCGAAGTTTTTGACGAAGCCCCATCATCTCAGGAAACTATCTTCGATGAAAATTGGTTCTCTGCTTCCTTAGCAAGCTATTTTGACACTGCTGTCCGCTCCAAAATCCTCAAAATCACCAATTTCAATGAGAAGTTTAAAGTAGGCGTAAAGTTTGTAGTCATGTAGTGTTTGAGCAGATTTGTCCAACCTATGGAGAAACGGTTGTTGTTCCTACTTCGATCGATAAGTCGATTGTTGAAGAGGCCTCTTTCGGTCGCAGTGGATGTCGTTTCCCGGTTGCGAAGTACTTCCATCATTGCAAAGGCGTGAGTTGTCTTTATGATTTTGCCCATCAGGCGTTTTTCATCATTTTAGGTTTACTAACACCTCATTTCTTCATCACCAAAAGCTGTAGTTAAATAGGCTTGTGATAGACTTGTAGGTGGTCGAACCGTTCTTGGACTTTTTGTTAGCGGATTTGCTAGAGGAACGACGTAGTTTATCAGTCATGAATATCTCTGAATGTGATGTTTCTCTAACTGATTACAATTGTTTTCAGTCAATCTGTTGTGGTTCTCATCTGTCCTCTGGACAATCAATGAGCACTTAGTAAACGGCTGAGAATGACTTTGAACCCATTATCAATCGAAAATGACTTGAATTCGTCCGTAAATTTCACGCAATCAACAAGAAGTAATTAGAGGGGTGGCATAACATTTGCTCGTTAGGTGAAGCTGCATTTTTTCTCACGAATAGCAATCAGCAACTGAACTGCTTTTTTTTCTGCGGCAGAGTTACAAAGCTAGAATCGGTGGTCTGAATCACATTGCTTTTAACTTTCGATTATAAGAGGTAGTCTTCGTGGTTGGTGAATTCGGGTACCAGATAACTCTTCTGCTTTCCTATCGTTCTTGCTCCTGATTCCTCGGTAATTTATTGAGTAAAACAATTCCGCACACATCTATGGTGACTTCAATTTGTCCTCAAGAAACCAGTTACGTATCAACTTCGGTATCTTTGTCGGTTAAGATGGGTTCTTTATCAATAGCGGATAAAGTGAATTTGTCTATGAATTTCTCATAACCAACAGGCTTAATTGTAGTCTGAATTGTCAGAGACGGTAGTGTGGTATTTGTTAAGTTAGGTGAAATTGTTTGTTCCAATGAATGTTCTTTTGAATGGTGTATGCAAATCACCAGCTCAACTATCTTGATTTTGTAGGACTTAAAGCTAGACTTGGGCTTCTTAAAATACTTCTACGTCAATCAATGATGAAGTGAATTTGTCAACCAATTTCACGTAGTCTTTAGGTAGTGAATAAGTTTCTGCAACTCGTCAACTGTTTTGTTCGTGGAGGTTTAACTCATCAAGGCCTAGGGTACCTGCTTTTTATTACTTTCTTGAAACCTTGTATGATTGGTAACGCTTTTTATCTGGTTTCGACAACTCACATTAAAAATTGGAGAAAACATAACGCCATTTCATACCTTTCTAGGAGTAATTATGCGGTTAAACTGCCTATTTGCAAGAGAGTGGGATGTAATGGGCTATGATTTCTCCCTACTGCTTGTTTATGATCGTATCCAGCGTACGCACAAGAGGGTGAATCGGCGATTTATAAAGTTAGAGATTTATCGATGAAATAATGGTATTAATTTGAACTTTTGTGTACGAAAATGGCGATCACCGTCAACGGGTTCCGTTAGTTCTGATGTAAAATAACCCTTCTGCGCTCAGACTCTAATTAACTGGGTAAAACACTTCCCAACCCATCTATGGTGACTTCAATTTGTCCTCAAAATTTCAATTATTTGGCGCTAAGAAATCGGCTAGGAATGTCTTGAAACAGACTAATGGTAACTGCTTTGCAATTGGGAGTAATTAAAACGTTTTGTCATCTATTAAAGATGAATTGAACTTGTTCATGAGTATCTCATACAAGACGGTAAATATCCGATCATACAATAATTCCTGTCCGAATTTTACATTTGCCAATAATGAACGAAATCTAAAGAGTGTTTTATAGTTTAGATGCATTTGTACTGGGTGAATATGTATTTTGGAGTACAATAAAATCAAAATTTGCTTAATTAAAACCCTGATGTGGTTGAAATACCAAATAATCATTTGAGGCACATAGGTCAGTATTTGTGGAACCCGGTGAAACAGTTTCGTTCCGAATGGTAGAGAACTACTTCTCCTTGCAAGTACCTGCAATCATTTTAGCTCAACGATCAGCTGAAAATGTCTTTGAACTAGTTAATGATAATTGCCTTGCAAATTGGGTAACTTTTTGGATTGATGTCAGAATGACCTTGTTTCTTACGGCAACGATGATCCCCACTCAAACCAGCATAAAAGCAGTGCTATTCCTCATGTAAAGCCATAGGAGTTTGGCCATATACTACACAGCATTTCCCTTCTCCTTTCAGACCATCCTTGCCACAGCCGGTGAAGCAAATTTCGCCAATGCCAGCGGTACCTCCAACACCAACGCTTCCACCGTCACATCCGCGTCAAACCGTGCGGCCAGTTTCCTCTCCTCCAACGACTCAGGTGCCAGTAGCAGCAGTAACCAATCATCGGGCGTTTCGTCCCACTCACGAGCCAATGAGCTCCTCCTCGAAGCCATGCTACCCGAGCGCAAACGCGGCACCATCATCGATCTGCGCTCCGACGGCAGCTTCAGCAGTTCCCTCACCTCCTCCTCCTCTGCCAACAACTCAGCTGCCTCTTCTGTCTCTTCCGTCACCTCAACTGCTAGTTCTGTCGCCTCAACAGTCAGTTCGACGCTCTACGCAACAGCAACGGCCTACGCTTCGATGAGACAGAAGAAGAGTGAGTTTGCCTCCCGGGGTAGAGGTGTGGAGTGGGTTGAAGGGTAGTCCTGGGATGGGTTTGTGTCGACATGGCCAGTCTGAGCGAGTGTGTGTGTTCGTGTTTTGTGTGCCTAGAGTCGGCCAGAGCCGTTTTTGAGCCAGTGGATGACTGGCAGACGTCAGAAGGAGGTGGAGATGACCATGACAAGAGGAGGATGAGGAGGAGGAAGCAGAAGAAGCACAAGCACTGGCCTTTTAGGCCACACACGGCAACCTCTAGAGGTTCGTACCCCCCTCACAAATTGTCCCATTTCTTGACGCTTGTGTGATCTATCTAGAGTCATTGCTAGGATGAATTATTAATAATTGGGTAGCTATGACGATCCATACATCATAGTGGTCTTCTATCGACAAGTTGAGATGTTCAGGAGTTGGACCTCAACAAAAGCCAACATAAATACTCGAGAATGTGGTGGCTAGATGAGGTATTCATGGAAAGATGGCCGTGTTCCCCTCTGGAAACAGGTGTTGAACAACCTTGGGATGGTGAACTTGGTGAAGGGTGCTATTTCATTGACGCGTTGGCGGATTTCCAAGAAAGTCACATTGTAAAGGGACAGACTGATTCTGGAGGTTTCTACTCCACCTCTCTAGACGCTCTGAAACTTTTGTCTACGAGAGCAAAGCAGAAGTTGTCTAATTGCAGCTTTTCCATGGTGGAATCCAGGTTTGAGCATAATAATCCCCTTATTTTGAGATGATTTGGGGCGTTCGGAGTAGAACCAGCATCGGAAGAATGATGAAGTCGTGAAAACTGGCGCCTCACAAGCACTTTAGCGAAGTCTTTTGACAGTTGAGCAGGAAAGTTGACCTATGAGACGTTTAGCAGTTTAATAGAATCAAAGGAGGCTGCACATAAGTTCTGCTGAAAATACCTTCGTCTATTTCAGCCTTAATTCGTCTCAACCTCCTCAAAACAGCTTCGACTGAAACGTCGAGCCTTTTTGTAGAGAGAGAACGACTTATCTTCCCTTCCACGGCTCGAATATAGAGGAATTCATGTTGCTTGAAAGTGGTGTAGTGTGTGTGGAAAAAAGCACTCAAACACTCTCCTCTAATATGCATTTCCTAATACCCTAGACCTTCAGAATTTAACGCGGTTAGCACAGACTAAACCAACTCAATCGGTGAACCACTAATCATTAGGCTTCAGTAGATGACTCCCCAGACTGTCAAAATGGCTCAAGTTTGGTTGTCTGATTGCTGTACTGCCTTTTTAGAAGAAAATTTAATCTATTATTTCCCGTATTTTTTGGTGTTTCTTTTTTTTTCAGACTACGATATCGACCGTTTTGATCAGCGTTGGAAGCTGGTGCAAAAACCTCTGCCGGATGTGGAGGAAATTGCAAAGATTTTCACCACCTTCATCCAAGGCAAGACTTCTTTTGCCTCGAATTTACTAATACTAATGAATATTCTTAATTTTTTCTCAAAGTTTTTCCCGCTTATTAATGATAAAGTAGTAGATACAGGAGGTGGACAAAATAATGGAAACACCTAAAATTTTGGCATTATAAACTTTAGACATGTTATAAACAATCGAAACTTGATATATTTTAATGGTTTTTGTTCATTATTTCTATCATTTGATATGTTCATTAAAAAAACACCTTATTAAGTACATTTAGTTGTTAGTGAACTCTGACTGTATTAGATTAAAATTTAAACCTAAATTGCTCGATAAAAGTTTCTCAAGAACGTGTATCCATGGTTACTTTTCTGGTTTTGTGTGAAGGAGTGAATCTCTTTTTTCGGAGCTCTTAAGTTGTTTGATATGACTAGGAACCGAAGAATGATATTTTTTGGTCTTATTATTTTTGCTTTTAGATATAACAAAACCAACGGAGACTGCTGCTTTACAACCTGGTGAGTTCTCGATCTCATCACTATCAGTAGTCTTCCTTTTAACGGTTTGAGTACATGAAATGATACGGTGCTAACTGGAGGGTTTATTAGCACAAATAGGAAGGCAAATCGACACTCAGCCTGGAAATAGCCTTTTCGCACATCTGGAAACACTGATTACTGATCAACTTGAGAGGCCCGTCATAGTACTCCTCCCTAGAGTGTTTGGTTGAGTAAAAGAAACGATTAGAAGAGAGTCTAATTGGGGAACAACGTGTAGCGGACGCAGGTTGGTGTGGAGGTGGTTGGAGTGGAAGTTGGGTCGAGAGCTGAATTGAGGCGTAGGTCAGGAGATGTGGAATCTTCATCCTATCAAAAATTAAGCCACCTCTTCTTCCAGTAAGCAACAAGTTTTGTTGAATGAATTCGTGTCACTTCTATTAGTAGGAGTGAGGATGTTTACAGTGGCCACAACGGTAACTCTTCCCAAGCGTGGAAGGAGATTAATTGGTATTTACTGATCATCTGAGACTGGCAAGCCTTGCTTTAGCTAATTTTAGAGCGTGGGAACTGCATAGTAACCTGGGCAGGTAAAGAGGTTTATATTTGCCATTAAAAATTGTTTGTTTGTTTGTTTTCCGTTTAAGAATCGAACGCAGCCGTTGGTGAGGATCCAACAGAAAGTGGTAACGGCGTCTCCACCTCGGTTAAAGTAAGCAACCGCGGTACTATTCTCCATAGAACTTCTTCATCACGATTGGTCTCTCTAAACGTACACGATAGTCGACTCGGGACTGGTATAGTCATCGTAGAAATTGGCCGAATTTTACCTCTCTGGTCACCTAATCGCTCACTAGAAGATGGGTTTAGACTGTCTTCTGAACGCCAAAAAGTCAAACCACTTGTTTCCTACAACAGGTGAGTCTAAAGAAGACCAGTCCCTGGTTGTGCCTAGTGCGCGAAGTCCTAGCAATCGCAAACATCGGCGCGTGTGCCCTAGACGGCCGTGATAAAGCCGCCACAGACCAGCTGCTGCACGACCGCAACCTCTTCGCTCGCACCACAGGCTCCACCATGCCTCCAGATGAACTCAAGGCACGTCTGGACGCGATGACACCGTCTGGCTCCTCGGTCCTCGTTGTGGGCAAGGAGGGACGCGACAGGTGTCTCCTCGTCGTCTCCCTGATCCAGATCATCCTCTCCCCAGCTGTTCGCACTATCAGGGGGTGAGTTTTGGTTGAGAGAATGCTGATTGGTTGGATAAGAGGGCGTTAGTCTGATTTGATTGGTTGGTTGCAGGTTCTGCGCTCTGCTGCATCGTGATTGGCTTTCGGCGGGGCACCCCTTTGGGACTCGGTGTGCTCACCTATTGGAGACTCCGGAGTCGGCCTACACGATTCCTGCACCGATCTTCTTGCTGTTTCTGGACTGTTTGTGGCAGGTGAATTGGGAATTTCTTTCAGACTGCTGGTAGGGGGTTTAAAAGGCCCAATACTATCGGCAGAAATCCATCTTATAAAAGGCAGTTATGTAAAAATGTCCGGAGGAAGGAAGAAGATAAATTCATTTTTTTCTGTTTCCGACCGGTTCTACTTATAAAAAATCAGTAGTATCCCACCAAAGCACAAAATCCTGCAAGTATGAACGAGTCGTGATTTGTTTCATCGCCTAAAGAATCTTTTGCTAGATTGAGTCCAAATTTGTTTACCAAGAAGACGAATCCCATCCAAAAGGACCATCACATTCCATAAGTTCTGTCAGAATTTCGCCATTTTAAAGTGAGTGAAATTTTAAGGAAACTCGGCAGCCAACGAAGCGACTGGATCTCCTAGTTTATGAAATTGAGACCTCCTATCATGAGTTGTGAGGCCGGAATCCAAACGCCCTTAAGATCAGCTACAGCCTTAGACTTTTGTTGGTTTCTTGTGCGTTTCAGCTCTGGTGTCAGTACCCCAGTTCCTTTGAGTTCAACGAGGAACTCCTCCTTCTGCTAGCGAAAAACGCCTACTCCAACGAATTCGGTAAATTTCTCAACCTAGAGGAATAAGAGAGTAGTTGCGCTTTTTAGACACCCAAAAGTACGTCATTAAGGGTCGACGTTGAGAGTAAGCTTTTTCTAAATTCTCCTTCAGGTACATTCTCAGGTGACTGTGACGCCTGGCGTGAATCAGAGAAGGCCTCCCTGCAAAAGCGTCCTTCGTTTTGGTAAAATCTTCGGATTTTCCCTGCCCAAAAACGTCAAATCCGAGTAACTTGATCTTTTTTTTTTCTAAAGGGCCTATATCCACAAACCAGAGGTCGTCAGACGCATCACCAATGTGCTCTACGTGCCTTCGGATCCAACCGGCGTTTCCGCTTCAGTCTACTGTTGGCCCTGCATTGTTCCTCAAGTCTTTGTACGAAAAAGTCGAGCAATAGGCCTTGTTGTGTCAAAGAGAGTAGAAGAAACGCCGAAACTATAAGCCCGCTCCTATAGAATCTCATGAACTAGTTGCGTATTTTAGGGGAGAGCTAGAAGAGGATGGAAGTAGCAAACGGCAGAATTTAGAAAGTTTTGATAGAGCAAGAACGGTCTAGCTGATTTCCCGCTTGATTAAAATTTAGAACGTTTGGAGGGAGGTCTACCAGAAGGTGTTACTGCCGTACCCCTGCCGAATCTGGTCAGATCAGCGCGAAGCTCTGGCCAAAGCCCACGAGGAGTACACGGAGGCCCTGAAAACGGCGCAGAATCTCGAGAGGTGAAGATTAACTCTTCTTAAACACCGGAAAGATGACTCGGAAATCAATTGCCTATTCCTTTTTTTTCTAGAATCGTCAGGGACATGATGAAAGAGGCTATGAAACGGAACCTGCTTCCCGCCTAGTGGTGGATGAAATCGCCAAATCGTGATTTTTAATTT
Source organism: Anomotaenia brevis (assembly GCA_030710315.1). Classification (NCBI taxonomy): domain Eukaryota; kingdom Metazoa; phylum Platyhelminthes; class Cestoda; order Cyclophyllidea; family Dilepididae; genus Anomotaenia; species Anomotaenia brevis. The sequence goes on from JAUOZQ010000038.1 coordinate 290,962, forward strand.
TTATTTCGCATAAAAATGAGGCTTGTCTTCTCCCTGCTCTTTTCCCTCTTCGGAGGTGGTTTCTTGGGGATCTAGTGATTGGTTTTGGGATTTAACAAAAGGACGAACCTTTGCCGCTGCTCTTCTCGTCAATGATTACCGTTAGGGCCTTGTTAATTTGTTGTCTGAAAGATTCTAAGTCCTTTGCCATTGCGCTAAGGCCTTTGGGATCTTTTTCGATGTTGATTTTATGAGAACGACCGGTATTGTCGAAGACAGAACCCTCGCAAATCAGCTATAACGTTTTAAAGGATAGAATTGAAAAATTAGCAAATAAAATGAGCATTTCTGCAGGAGAAAATTACTGTAAAATCCTCAGCTTTAGTCATTGGTAATTTATTCACACCAATCACGCCCAATATCACAGCTTTTGCTTTCTCAAGGTCGGACCATCCATTTCTGTAATCGAATATATTGTCCATTCAATAGACATTTATTTCCATGAGATATAAAAAATAACATTATATTTCAACTGGATGGCTAAAGAAGGATTACTAAATGACTTTTTAAATCCACTTAAGTGATACTTTGGTTGTAGCGAATTTAAATTAATTCAATATTTGAACTTACAAAAACACCAGAAATCACTGAAAAAGACTACGTTGATACATTATACAAAACCGGTTTACTCCTTCAATCAAAATACAGAGGGAAATGTCTAAAGCAAGAAATGGCTCATATGAAAAGCTTGTAAATTATAGCGCTTTATCATGTATATCAGTAGAAGAAATATCAACTAAATAATCCTAGGGTTATACTCAGTGTACTCATTTAGATATTGTTCTGTGATGATATATTCCTCTGATTCTAACTCTTGTAAACATGTTGTAAATAGTTACTAAGGGTATATTAGTATGGCTAGCCCTTAATATTTCATTTCTATAGTTTAATGATGTACGAATCCAATCTATGTGCAAATTCCATTTTGTAAATTTAAAGAACAATATTATGATTTTAATTTTCTCTTGTAATAAAAAAAATCTCGTTGGCTTATTGAAACTATACTGCTCTAGCAACGAGTGTTTTAGTAGGGTAAATCAAGGACATTCTTACTTGGACTACAGGTGTTTGCTCATTTTTTCCTGCGATGTCATTTGTGTACAAGGCTCTTGTTAAGGCTGGCGATAAAGTTTGTCCGAAATCTTGCCTAGGATTCTGGAACCACCCGGCAGGCCCCAAAACTGTCTTCTTCTGGGCTCCCACCTTCAAATGGGTATGTTACATAAATTATATGCGAAATAACCTTGCTTGTACATCTGACGAATGTTACCTTCCTAGGGTCTGGTGATTGCTGGTTTGGCTGATCTTACTCGCCCCGTTGAGAAAGTTAGTCTCTTCCAAAGCACCGCTCTCGCGGCCACCGGGATCATCTGGTCTCGCTACTCCCTTGTCATTATTCCAAAGAACTGGAATCTTTTCAGTGTCAACGTTTTTGTCGGAGCTACTGGTATCTACCAGGTTTGCCGCATCCTGAACTACCGCAGGAACCTCCCCAAGCCCGTTGCGTAAATCTGTCGGTGTATCTCTGTAACCCTAAATGTATCAAAGTCAACGTAGCTTGTCATTATCCTAGATTCTTGCAATACACATAGTTTTTGTATTTTTCATTTTCCAATTTCCTCCCTTCTTTGAGTACTTTGCTTTAGATTTGTCTAATTCCGACTTTACTCATGTAGTCATGTGCTCATGATTCCACAAGGTTCCGCAGTCTTGTTTCCTGACGAAAACATCCCATTTGCACGCCACGCTTCCATGATTGTGAATCACACATGCTGGTCATTGACCTGGAGATACGCTTTATCGACTGATTTTGAGGTCATCACATTCGCAAGTTTATGTGCGACCATAAATTGGGCATTTTCTTAGGTCAGGGTGTTTATTTCTGCTATTTGCGAACCATAATAAAACATCCAAAATTTAGGTCAACCATCGTTTCAGCCTTCCAATTCTATTTAGTGGAGTCATAATGAACTGAATGAACGGGCTAGAGCCTCATCAATGATTCCTAAACTGGTCGTTTAGAAGAAACGCCTTTGAAAGTGCCCAAAAGCACCAAAATCGCCTTATTTAGGATGTCCTATCTGTTATTTTGGAACAAAATAATTCCCCTCATATATGCGAGCAGGCGCTGGAATGCCATTGGTAGAGGCTCGTGCGGACGTGTAACTACAATCGATTATTTGTGTGCGCACGTTTGTGCATGAACTTTAGCTGAGGTCAATCGATAGAAACACGTTTGGGAAATCAATAACTGACCGTCTGGAATTTTTGGAGCTTTGGAGAAATTAGCACTTTGAAAATGGAAAGTTGAATGGAATGGCTTGTGTGCTGACGTATTTTCGGATGAAAGTTTTTTGGAAATTATTCCAGCTATTTGGAAATCCTTTTTTATACATTAGGGAAGTTGACTGATTTGCCGGTGACATTTCGATAAACTTGTCAATTCCCTGGAGTTTGAGTTCATCCTCTGACCTCTCTGAGCTGTTGTGAAGGGTGTGCCTATTAACAAGAGCCAACGCACGCTAAATCGATCCATGTGGAATGCGTAATTGTAAGAAGCATTGAACCAAAAGTACACAGATTCCATGGATACTTTTGAGAGTGGATTATGTGGGCAATCGTGATTAATTTAAAACCTTGCAAAGCAGTGTTAATGGGGAACATTCATCGTTTTCGACATGATTAACTGAAGACATTAAATGTAGGATGTAACTTTCGTCTACGTGGTGCATACATGGGACCACTTAAAAGAGTTAACGCGGTGAAAATCAGCTGAAATTTGGTGGAATATTTACGATTGAAAGTCACTATGATCAAATGGGAAAATTAACAAAAAAACCCAGAAAAATAGATTTTCCATGATGGAACAGCCATTCCCATTGTGCTTAGGGTAGTGGCGCTTAAGTTGAATAAATATTAGGTCGCAGGTGGAGGGCCAGAAAAGAATTAATACAGCTTCTAGTAATAGGAGGGCAATATTTTCCTTGACCGAAATTATCGATTAACACTAGGGCCAATGGGATTTAGGATTCAGGGGTGCCACCTTCTAGGGGTGTCCCCTGTTAAAGGTGTGATGATATTCACAGGTCAAGTTAATCTGGGGAACTAAAATTAGATTTCTTGAAGGTCTAATTTGTGTATGGTCGTGAAAAATCGAAGCCAAAACTTGCATCTGCGGTTAAATAACTATACCAAATTAAAAAATTCCAGATGTAATGGTGAGAATAAACCATTTCATACCAGTTTACAAGATGAGAACATAGTAAATATTTAGAGTCATTTAAATTTAGACTTTATTTATTGTAATTTGGTGGATGAATTAACACAGGCAGTTGCACAAGCAAGTTTCACAAATTATTGTAACAAAGTCACCAGTTAAGGGGGAAAACGTATTGTATATTACGTGTTATGTTATAGAATATGTAGTATTTATTAATATTATTATTATGTCTTCAAAAGTAGATGCATTTAAAGCTGGAATATCATCGAGTTTACTGAGATTCGACAATTGCGGGTTAGTAGTTTAGAGGTAATTTAATGAGAGGTTTCATGACCGTGACCTTAAAAATCAATATTATTATGATGGATTCATAAAATGACGTTGAATTATTTTGTCTTCTCCATGGTTCAGAGTGGGGAATCCTCTAGAAACCTACATATTTTATTTATGGAAAAATTAAGACTTTTAAAGATGTATTTTGCCTCCCCAAAACCTGTGATTCTCGGAAAGTTGTTTTTTGGCAAAATTGAGAGCAAAAATAGCTTTTAGTCTTTAAATTTGTAATCAATATGTCCTTTTTCTCTGAACACATCCGTGCTTCATATCACGGGGTGAGGGATCTCTGAGGTATTCGATTAATATGCTGAGACATCTCTAGTAGACCTAGGTCAAAGAATTCTCGTTGCTAAGTGAAAAAGTTAGGTGCCTATCACGCATAAAAGCGAGCTATGGATTCAAGACATTGTTTACCCTTAGGCCGCGTTGTGGAAAACTATATTTACGGTATGAAAAACTATACTGCAACTTTAAATAAAATATATCACTGGCATCAAAGGTGCCGATGTCTGAATGCGAAAACCAAAAAGTTAATGTCAAGTATGAACTCATAAACAGATAATGCGACAAAAAATATTGCACATGGACCAGTTTTTTGTCACAAATGATCGTAAAAAAGATTACAAGGAAAGCTTGTGTTAGCGCAAAATTAGGGGATAATGAAAAAATATGTTATAGTTTTTATGGAATGCAATTTTAATGGCAAAATATGATGATGTGTCTTGGTAGAAACAAACACCCTAATTTTAGTGTTTTACCGATATTAATATAATACGTAATCCAAACAACTCTTTGATATTTTAATCACAAAGCCTTATTGAGAAAATTCGACAGAATGAACAGGTGCATCAGGACAGGGATTGGCCATGAATATCGGAACTTTATATCATTTGTTTTTGTCCGTATAACAGTTACACTTGTGATTTCCCTAAATTATAAACACATAAATCAATGCTATTTAAGTGCAACTACTACCAGAGAACTGGTGAATTTAAATGGATTTCATAACTACTTACTTGCACCAAACTTTAGTGCTTTGCTTCCAAAATATGAAAACAAAATCATGATTTTGAGATCGAGCTTCAAATGATGGATACACGACAGCCATTGCAAATGAATAAATTTAGAGAATTTCGTATACAATATAATATGCTTATATATGGTGTTTATAGTCGACTTGAGAGTCGTACTAGATATTTTATAATAATATTTATTTAATAAAAGAGTTGAATTGAAATCCACCAACTGGTTTAAAAATATCGAAAGTTATGGTAGTAGATTGGAATTTCTTAAATTTTATCTTAATGTGATTTTTTGTTTTATTGTTATATTCGGTCAAAATACCAATGTCCATAAATTTGACGAATATAAGTTGAAGGTCGCGCTTGGAGTTCGGCCAAGGCTCAGTTATGGAGTAAGATCGGTCTATTATGTAATATTTTTTTAGCTTCGAAAATCCCTTAAAATATTCTATTGAAAATAAATACTTTGCGGATCCTGTAGTGGCGAATGTAACTGAGACTAAACCAGTTCTCCTAGGAAATTCAACAAATGAAACTTTTCACAACTCTACCACCTTCGTCTCTAATGATTTTATATTTTTAGAGACGAAAGGTGCTCAGGCGTTTGCAGGAATCATGGCATTCTCTGCCATTATAATTACTTGTCACCAGGTGCTATCATTTGTTTGACCTAATATTTATAGATTTACTTGCATCTTGTTAACTACACAGCACCAAATGAACAAAGATGGATAGTCCGAATACTCTTTCTGGTTCCACTGTATGCATTTCAGTCATGGCTGAGCTTGATGTTCCTCAGACATCAGGACTTCTACGTTTATCTCGACACTATTAGAGATTGCTACGAAGGTAAATTTCGTTTTTATTAAAGTTCCACATATTGTGATACACATTTCATTCAAATTTATGCTTTTGAAGACTGTGCAGAAGGGACACTTTTTTGTTTCTTCTTAAAATGAATTATAATCGCTAAAAAAACACCAAGTTATTTTTTCCAATAGTGATTTTGCATTAACACTTTTCAGAGATTGCTATCATGCATTCGACCACCTGATCCAGGTGACTTTAATGACCCCGTTTTTATGAGCTGCACTTCTGAGCCCCAGAGAAAATAGCTCATTTTTAATTTTACGCTGTCTACCCGCTAGCCAATAATCTTGACCGCTGGTCGAGCGATCTGATTGGTTAATGCATTTTGTGTGGGAGAGTTGGCTCGCTAATCAATCAACCAATCAGGTTTAAGAAAAGCCATAGAAAATCCGCCCTATCTGTAGCCTTGTTTTTTAGTTTGGTTGTCGGCACAGTTTTATCAATTTCTTTACTTTTTAATTTTTAGCTTTTGTAATCTATAGTTTTCTGAGTCTGTGCTATGAATACTTGGGTGGTGAAAGCTGCATTATGGCCGAAATACGTGGGAAAGAAATTCCGTGAGTTAAAGTTTTCATATTCAAAATGTGAATTATCAGAAATTATGAATTATTTGTAATTACGCAGCCGTTCGTGGCTTTTTTGCACCTGCTGTTCTTCCGGCCGAGTTTTCACAATCGGTTTCCTCCGATTTTGCAAGCAGGTTTGTGCAAATTTCAAGCATATCCAGGAAATTATAAAAAAATATTAATAACCACAATTTTCCTCTCCATTCTCAGGCCACACTGCAATTTTGCTTGGTTAAACCCCTAATGTCGGTCGCTATTATAATCATGCAGTCCCTAGGAGTCTATAAACACGGTACTTGGAGGTACGCAGTTTGAATATCTTTTAAATTTTAAATTAAAAATTGTTTACTAAAATGAAATATTTAATGAACTTGGGCCTCTGGTCTGTAACATCAAAATCCTACTAGATTCATGCAGCGAAACTATTCTCGAACCTCATTGGCTCTCGGAGAGTCATAATTTCATTATGCTTTACAAAATATTTTGAGGTACTCTGAAGCTGGCACCTCTTTATATCTTGTCCAATAATCTCCTCGCATTTTTTAACCCTTTGCCTTAGTTACCTTTGATCTGCTCAATATATAAATAAATTTAAGGCAGGCTATTTTAAGAAATAAAAAGTCACACTTTCTAATACTTTGCTCTCTACTCACTTCTATATAAGTAGTATATTTCATAATTAAAGGACTTGATGTTTAAATCATCACTTATTGACTAAAATTGCAGTTGGTCGAATGGCTACTTCTACACGACCATCATCTACAACATATCAGCATTCTTGGCTCTCTACGCATTGGTCATCTTTTACGTGGCGACAAGCTCCATTCTCCGTCCGTTTGATCCCGTCATCAAATTCGCAATTGTCAAGTCTGTGGTCTTTCTCTGTTTCTGGCAAGGTTTGTTAATGCTTAAATTACATTACATTTTATCTACCAGTGTAAATAATTGCTACTAATTGCATTTGAGTAGTACAGATTGATATTGATCTTGACACCATGACGTTTCTATCATGTTTCTAGAGAAAATTCGTACATTTTTAGGTATTTTCCTTGTTGTGCAAGGAGAAAATCTCGTTTAAATCATTCTATGATCACCGTAATTTGTTCCTCTCGAAAAAATGGACACATTTATTAATTTTTGGCCAGACATCAGTAATTCCTAATGATAATAGTTTACAAAAAATTCATTGGTGAATATGGCTTCTAATGATAGCCACAAGAAACTATGTTAAAACTACTAAAAAGACATGTAAAAGAAATTAATTTCAAAACAGAAATTAGAAGTGGTAAAGGAAATTGTCTAAAATATTTAAGTAAATTTGGGATTTAACAAATTTTCTAGCTGAATTTCTGTTGTTATTCATAAAAGCCTTACTAATTTAGAAAACAAATAATTAATTTCACCACAAAATGTGCTGATTCATGGGAACACGTGGCATATCTTTCTCAATCTGAGTAATTGACACGTTTTCTGAGGTTTAATCCACTAACGTTTAATTCTCACATACTTAGTCACAGATTAATTCGAAATGAGATTTTTTAAAGATTAGAAAATGCTTCTATGCAGTTCAAATTCGAGAAATATCACCAACTTTTCATATACATCTGTTTGGTTAATTTTGAGCAAGTGGGTCATGAGAAAGACTGCTATAAATTAACTAAATGTTTTTTCCAGGTGTTCTGCTTGCAGTTTTGGAGAAGACAGCAGTTTTGCCGGCCTTACCTCACTCCAACGCCGGCACAGTGGCAGCGGGTATTCAGAACATTCTCATCTGCATCGAGATGGTGGCTGCGGCCATCGCCTTGCGTTACGCTTTCCCCTACATGCTCTACGCCATCGGAATCAACACAGCGCGTCATTTTGGTGACGATGATGACGATGGATTTAACGGTGACACTTGTGTTGGTGAAAAGAGCGGACTTATGGGTGGAAAGATCTGGAAGAATGATGGCGACACCATCAACTTGGGTAGGTCCAAACCCAACGAAAATTCCCATAGATCGTAATCTTTGACTCAGTTAGTATTTTAAAATTGTGAAATATCATTGAAATTGATGGAATAGCAGGATATTACAGAATCGGTAAGAACTAACCAATCATGAGTGGGCATTCTCGTGTTGACCAATTATTAATTCGAATGATCTATAATCCAATCAGATGAGCGATTCAGCGTGTATGCGATTTCAGTAGTATTCTATAAATTGTGATTGTTTTTTTCAGTTACTTAATTGAAAATTCGATAATTTTTAGGACTTCCGAGTGGTCTCAGTAGTCTGAAAGACACGTTTAATCCGCGGGATATGCTTAGGGATGCAATCCACAACTTTCATCCAATGTATAAAAAGTACACGCAGCACGTGAGTTTTTGATTTTATGTGAAAATATTAGTGAGACTAAACAATCAGTGGCGAAAATTACTTCGTGGGAGGGCCCACAAGAGAAATTAGCATGGAAAATTGTGCGAGAAGTGTAGTGATACTACGAAATCGCATTTGGGATGTAGTTTTTTATCCAAGTCGTGAGTTACCAAGTGTAGTGTGGGAGCATTCCAAATGTTTCGTGAAGTAATGATTGGAGTGAATGTCTTGCCAAGAAGCTGTTTTTGTGATAAACACGGTTTCGTTTATTTCATATCAGCCAATAGAAAAATTGAAATTCCTCCCACCGTAATGAATCATACGAAATAACTGCAAATTTTCTACATAAAAATTTAAATAGCCACAACTCAATATACTAAAAAATGAATCGAATTCATAAAAATACTGTAATATTAAAATTGTGCTTCTCTACTCAGTAGGCGTTGTCGAGAATTCGAATTTTTATCTGGGAATGTGTTTTCTTTCTTGATTTTAATTTTTTAAAATTGAAATGTAAATAGAATCACTGATAGTGTACGGGTCTTATCGCGATGATATGAACATGAAAAGAGGCAATAAGTTATATGGATTAAAGATGATACAAATGATTTAAAATTTATCAGAATTTCAACGAAAGTATTGATATAAAAACATTGATATATCTAAACAAGAATTACTAAGTCGAAAATTTCAACCACCTTGATTAGAGCTTGTAGGAGGAAGTTGTAAATAATTTAATGCTTTTGGACTCATTGGATAATTATTTGTTATTTTTCGTTCAGCGAAACCAAGGTGATTTCGCCGAAATTGCCGAAAAACCATCAACCAATACAACACCAGCTCCACCAATTCCGCCCGTTCCACAGAGTGGTGTGAGTTTGCTGGGCGGAAATAGCAGCATCAGCGCCAATCAGGAGACAGGATCATCTACCAGCCGCCTGGTCACGTAGATTGACGGAAATTTGGGAAGATGGTGCATTTAAATTGCGTTTCTTCCACCCTCATTCCATTTGTCCACGCGAGAGTCATTCCACTAGATTGCTACAACCCACTCAAGTCCTAACTCATTATTTTCTGCTCCCTCTGGTGTGGTTTGAGTGAATGTTTTGTCCGTTTGAGTATTTCGTGGTTGTCCTGGTCGACTTCTAGCAAATAAATGGTGGCTTAATTTCATTGGTCGAGTACTTCTTCAAGTGTAATTCCACTTAGGTGTTCAATTAGTCATCTCTGTCGTGGTTACATTACCTCAGCGTGAATCATTCTTAGGAAAAGTTTAACATGATTCACAGCACATAAAATGATTTAAGAATAAGGGTGACTAATCTAAACATATTTCAGAGGTTTTGAATCAATCATGTAGGTCTCAGCCTATTCCTGATTGAAATAGTTTGGGATTAACGGTAAATTTCATTTGAAAAATTCATTTCTCTGAGCATCATTGTTAAAATCCATATTTTAGTACTTGAGAACTGACTGGGAGAATTTGTATAAGCTGTTATTTACAATTAAGTGGTGCAAAATATTATTTTCGAGTTTTCAGTGGCAAATTTTGCTCTAAAATGGAGGAATTCTCAGGAAAATTGCCGCATCCTTTTGATAATCTTTCGTAATATTTTATATAACATTAAATTCTGACGATGTAGTGAAATACATAGACTTTTTATCGTAGTATAAGTTTCTTAACTACTTTTTGGGTTAAAGAGGCTATCATTTTAAAGGACTTCCAAATACGTTCCAGGTAAGAGAAGACCCAGGATGGAAGTATAAACTTGTATTAAGAGAAACGGATTAGCACAGGGCGGATGAGGTGTTGACGGAACGCCGTCGTACGGCGTTGTGTTAACTCATTCCCGTTACAGGGCGCAAATTGCCACTAAGCGATTTTTGATTTGTTCATGCGATTAGCGTCCTGTCCTTGAACAGGTATCCACACCAGCACAGCGTATAAACGCTACAAGGTTTCAAATGGATTCACACGTGTCTTTTCACAAATCTAACGCCCCTTTATAAAAGAACATTTTTTAGCGATTAAAAAAATAGTTAAAAGCATTTAGATGGCGAACCTATGCCTCACAATAACTGGGAAATCAAATAACACTTTTGTTTGTTGTAAGTTTAGTCGATTATATCTTCAGAAAATTGTATCGATAATTTTCTGATTATCTTGAACTGTAATTCATTTATCTTTCATTATTATCTGTTTAAGTCGTTACTATGACGCCTCTCAATTCGTCAAATAAACTTTTGAGTTACCACGTGTCCTGTCTCCTTTGGCCGTTATCTAACGTAAAATTTAGTAATCGAACTATTTTAGGTGGCATAGCTCCTCTTATTTCACAACAGAACCCTCATGATTTCTCTCCAAAAAAACAAATGACTCTTACACTGATTGCCATACTCGATTTATGGTATCAGGAAAACACAGCCAATTCTAAAGCAATAAATGTTCATTCTAATCTGCAAAACGAAAGTGTGTGTTCACTAAGTAGAGTTAGTTAGTAGTTGCAAAGGTGACTAAATTAATGATAAACTTGCGCCACTATTAAAGCACTTTACTCAAAATTACCGCCACTTATGCATTAAACCTAGCTCAACCCGCGAACTGGGACAAGGACATTTGACTATAGGAGATCTTCTCAAAAGACCTTTTGGGACAATGCCTCTTGAAACACTGCCAAGCATTCGCCATACGAGCACCAATAATTTGGCGTCTTTGAAAGTCCAAGAGGTCTGGCATTCTTATAAAATGATAACCCACCTTTTGTACATATCTATAACAAGCAGTTATTATTAATAAACACGTCAAATAATAAAATAATTTACACTACAAATTGAAATATATCAAGTTTTGCTTGTTTATAGCCAAAATGCTAGGTTTTTCCTTTATTTTGTGAGATTTATATTCCGAAAATCCTCTAAAATATAGCAATAGAGGTACAAAGGTGTAAAAATGGCAAAAAAATTTGATTAATTATTTTTGGAAGAACCACCTACTCGAAATTCAGGGTCATTTATAGTAACCCAATCTGGGCGTTGCAAGAATTAGAGAACATTGTAATTTATCATAAAATTGGCTCGAATTCTACCTAAAAATATAATTTAAACCCCATTTTATAAATTATACGGAAAGTTGCAATTGTTTGCTTTCAAACCCACAATCATACCCATGCCAAAATTTGTCTACTCGTAGTGTTTGAGTGCTCACCATAAACTTCATTTTTGATAAGAAAGAGTCTATATTAAGGAATTTTTCTATTTTTTGCCCTTTTATTTTTACGTTTTATTTCTCAGCCTGACTGCCTCTCAGGCACCTAGCTATCTAAATGACATTTATTTACTTCTCCTTTTCAAGTAAATTTGTTGGAGTAAACTCATTGTTTTCGTCATAATATGAGATTACTGGCCGTCTTAGAGGTTTTTCAAAAATTTGATATCAAAATGCGCAAAGAAGCATGTTACTTAATGCAAATATTATCACTGGACTATGAAGCGTGTAGTCGATGTGATTGTCATTTTGAAATTTGTAATTCTACAAGAATCAAAATTAGGTACAAAACAATTTAAAAAAACTATTACAAAAATTAACGTGTGTATCCTATGTTTGTGATAATTTGATTTTAATTTGGTGGAATATACGGGTTTTGCGGAATAGGTTTCTTAAATATTATAAATACAATATGTAATATATTGTTAATTGCGAATATATTTTATTTATTTTATTTTTTTTGTATTCCATACACATTTTTTTACATTAGCGCCATACAAACACCAACAATTTGGCCTCTTTGAAAATAGTAGAGGTTTTCCAATGTTTCAAGGCTATAATACAAAATTTTAAAATATCCATAAAGAGACGAATAATAAACAAAACGTTAAATATGTCAAGTTTTGATTGTCTACAACATGTTCATAGATTATGATGGCAAAATTTAGGTGTTTACAATATTATTATATATTATATAATAATGTATGATGTAAAATGTGTTTATTTACATACACTAAACAACCTTCAAAATCTTAGGAAAAGGCAATTTTCAGCTTCGTTGTTCGTGCGTCGAGGATGGCACTATCGACTTCATCTCAGAAAGATGTCAAAAATGATTTTCAGCCACCGTTTCTTACGACCCTGAAATTTCCTATTAAATCCCCCCTAAATGGGCTTAATTCCCGATCAAAAAACCACTTTTTTATTTATGCGACAGTAAAAAATAAGTGGTAGCTGGTATGCACTTATCTATTTTATAGATATGCAATAGCACCTGATTTGACGGATTTAACGAGGTTTTGGCACAAGGGATTTGGAAGTTAGGGAAGGAGAGTAGTTAAAAAAGCACTTGGAAATCTTCAATGTTCATCTTGAGGACTTCAGAAGGGCGAAAATGCGTTTTTCTTGAGTAGTGGCCTATGACTAGCTGCAGATAAAACAGGTGACATGGTGATGGTCCAGTAGGAATGGGGGATTGCTCAAAATAGGGTAAAAATAGTCTCTGGTGGTCATGCAGCGAAGTTCACTGATGAGTCAACGTTCCCTTCATCTATTGGCTCAAGAAGTGCTTGATTTACATTGGCTCTTTGCGGTCTTTGTAGATTGGTAATACGGAGATGGTTGGCATTTATAGGTTGCTCTGGAGGTGTATCATAATCTACAACAGATACAAAAATTTTGTTACCATTTACGTGTTTTATGCTTCATATTTTATGTTAAGAGTTGATTATTCACACTGGCGAATCAGAACTAGGCTTATGGGGTATGAGTCAATAGGAATCGTCGCGGTTTTTTATTGGCTATTGGAGCACCGACGCCGCTTCGCTATTGGTTCAAGTAATCGATGTCATAAAACTCACTTTGGAGACTAGAGGAATCAAGCATGAACACGTTTGTTGGCAGAGGAGCATATTGGGGTTTTTTAGGCACGGCTGGTATCCAAAAATTGCTACTTTGGTTAGAAGATGATGGCGAAGGTGACGTAGAATTGAGGTGTGATGTGATTGGTGGAGGCGGAGGCTCAATTGTATTAACTTGAACATACTAAAAAAGTAGAGCACATGGGGTGATTTTCATGCATTCCAACTAGTTAATCCTTTAAGATTAGCTATAGCTCACTTGGGATTTGCAAAGAACATCTTTGATGTCGGTTATCTTGCGTTTCCCCCTGAAAATAAAAGAAAAAAAATATTTGTTAGGATATTTGTCGAATTTATGGATGTCTGGTTAGCTACGGAAAATAAAATCCCTTTATAATCCCATTATTATACAAATTTCTCTGCCTGACAAATCAATAAAAACTTTTATTTTATTATTATACGTATTTGGGTTTTGTGGCTAGAATTTAAATGGCAAAGAAACAAGTTTGACGGCACCTGGAATGACGATCCTTTCTTCGAAAAACTAGGACGATAGCGATGACGATTATTCCAATGATGGCAATAAACACAAACTGGAGGATTATCTGCAGCCACAACGTACTCACAGTACCCACTGACGCCGAGGAAAGCACTAGTGGATTATAAAATTATAATTACAACAAAGTTATATCAAAATTTGAAAAAAATTTCATGTTTAGATATATAACATAGCCCAGTTTTAATCAACTATTTGGTACCAAATTGTCCAATAATTGAATTGTTATGGGTTTTCATGGCCTTGCGGGAATTTCGATTGAAATAATTTAATTGGTTGACTAAATAAAAGCCAGAAAAAAAAGCATGAAACTATGCATAAAATGAATTTAGCTCCCTAATTAAAGGTCTACTCATGCATATTTGACTCGTTTTATGAGGCTCCGAGATGAAATTTGTGAAATTGATTTCTCTTTCAGCCTAGAAAAGTTGAAAGCTAGCGTGTTTGACATATTTAGTTGCGAAATATATTGCAAAGTCTGGTTTTGAAGGCGCTTTTGCTACTGAATGCTGACGTTATTCTAATTTCAGGTGGATTTAAAAAGAGCGTGGTGGATACTGAATTATGTTGAAAGAGAACGCATTTCAACATCTAATGTCTTACTATAAACACGACTTGGCTATTGAGTTAGCGTTGACACAAGCTAGGTATTTCTGAGCGTTTACATCTTCGTCGACTCCACAAAGCTTGGCGTCTTCATGGTTGAAAAATGTTCATTTTGGGGGTGAAAACTAGATCTTACCAATCCCACTGGTTCGGAACTGGCAAAGGTCACCCATAAATCCTGTTGGGCAGCTAAAATTAGAAAATAAATGGCTCTATTTCTGGCAAAACTTGGAAATGTATACATATATGAAGAGATTCATAGGCTCAAAACCAGGTTATAGTGTGTTAATGGAAATGATAAGAATTTGAAAAAATAACCTATAAATTAAATATAGTCCTAATAAAAAATATAAAAAAATACGAAAACATACTTGCAATGCCGATCCATGGGATTGGATTTCTTGAAGAAACATTCGCCATCATTAAAACAAAAGTTTTCCTCTTCCGGACAAGCTTCGTAGTCATTCTCTTCTACAATGTATTTAAAAATAATTTTTAACTGAAATTTGAGTTATTTATCCCATTTAAGCACTCAAAACGTACCAGGAGTCGTGTCTGGATCAGTCAAGCTTACCCCGTCCAGAGTGACTGTAAGCAAAATCAATTTAATTTAAATTTTTAGAGAAAGGTAAATAAATTTGGGTAAAAGATTCCATTTTCAAACAAACCTCGTAACTGGAGGACTGATTCTGCTCTTCCAAGGTCGTTTTTTGCTTTGCAAACATAATTTCCATTGTCCAGTAGTATCAGATTGTCTATTTCCAAAATGGCGTGTTTTGTCTCATCGTTTATTCTAAATTTAAATGAGAAAAGGTTTAAATTAACCTATTTTTGGTTAAAAAACGTTGTAATTACCCGGCTCGGAATTTAGCTTAGCCGGATTAAAATTATTATGCGTTTGTTTGAATTTGATTTAATATTTGGTTGTCAAAACCTAGTCATGTGGAGGAATTGATGTTTTGTATAGTTTAAACGGTTAATGTAAATCCAATAAAGACGAATCACGTTTTGTTTGGAAAAAATCAATAATAATAACGCCAAAATCAGCGCCAAGTAGTAGATGGGAGAGACTCACTGGACAATATCGATCGATACATCCCGTCCGTTAGGATTTGTGTCCAGGGGATAGTTATTCCTGTACCACAGCACCTCTGGAAGCGGATTTCCCTCAGCTACACACGTGATGTTGAAATTATCACCAAAACGACGTATCTCCATGCCAAATGCATTCAATTTCGGTGAATCTAAATGGAAATTGAAATTGTAAGAATCCGCCTAGTCTCACGCGATTTCGCTAGGGTGTCATCTCATGGCGACACCCACACACTAAATAAGGAAGGAACGACCTTCTAGAAAAAAATCCTTTTGTCACACGTGCTTTTGACTTAAACTGATATTACATTCATGCTTTTGAAAAAACACAGACACTCGTAAAAGTCTACCAAAAAATCGATGCCCTATCGGTGACTTGGCTCTCAAATTTAACTAAATTAAGAAAAATATTTATCTAAATTGTGGAACATACAGCACGTTTTGCAGAGGGCTTTCATGATCTCAAAGTTATTATTTTCATGGTATTCGAAAACAGGTCCGGCCAATTCAAAAACAGCCAGACGACCTCCACGAACGATGGTTTTTTCTCCAGTACCGAAGAGCAAGAAAGTGAATTTTGAGTAGGACTGAAAGTTCTCCAGACATCCGAACTTTGGTAGACTAGGAGACAAGGTCGGTTTGTAGAACCGTCGAATGAGGATCCTCGGAGGTATTTCCACTCCCCGTGGGTTTGACAAGACCCTGGTTACCAGGGCAACCACATCAAACTGGTTAGAGGTGTGCAGTGGAACTTTCTCCTGAAGCCTGGCCTGCACAACAATTGTATTCTCCTCAAGAAAGTGCTCAATCTCACTAGGACTGGGTGGAGGGACGCATCGTAATCCAAGTGACAAGCTCACGGTGAAAGAGAAGCATAGAAGTAGATTCAAGTAGGTTTCCCGCATGCTGGATTGATTACACTACAGCTGAGTAATGCAGCAATCGGAGTTCTATATACTTAGCACCGGAGCGATTTGATTGGCTGACGGTAGAAGCCACACCTCTCTCGCCATTGGTGCATCCCAAGGTCAAACCCACATGGCTTTTCTCGCTGTGTTTGTGTGCACGTTGCTTTCAATTGGAGATTATTGGCAGAAATGCTAGACCATGACGGTGCCAATGATGACGTCTTAATTTGTGGGGTTGGGGACGAAGACGTCTTCAAAAGCCTATTTCAAAATTTTATGGAAATTAATTAATTTAAAAACCCCCATGTTCTCTCCACAGGTTGATAACCAATCGATAACCAAGGCCGTCTGAAACTGTGAAGCGTTATGAGTGCTTTATGAGTATCAGTGTATATTTAGCAGGCTTAACTATCGAGTTGGTTGAAACATCATAAAAAATCATGATACAAAATAGTAATAACGTTTTTAATGGCATGGAAATTTTGGAAGTACTCTTAATATGCTGCAACATGAAGCATATTAACTAGGTTTAACCGTAAAAATAATATAAACAAGCAACCATCCCTTGAGACAGCCGATATCAGTCTTTGAAATCTCGTCAATTTATTGAGTCTAGCAAAACATCAGTTTAAGAATCGACTGGGCGGACAATTAAATATAAATTTATATATCGAAGGCCGAAGTCTTTTGTTGACATTGGGTAAATATTATCTCTATGGGATTATAACAAACTCTCAACTTGATTTAAAAGTGCAATGTCGCTTGAAATGCAGTAAAACAAAGCAAGTAAAAGTACAGATTATTGTCGGATGCCAAGTATTAGTAGTGGTGATGTAAGAATGCCACCAACATAGGGCCTTTTTTGGAGAATTCGTCGTAACCATGACTGCATTGCTGGCTGTTGCTACTGTTGTTGTTCACTGACGCCCACGCATTGGTTGTATTAATCTGCACTAATTGAGGCTTTCTTATTCCACTCCTGAAATTGTTCAAATATGCTTGTTTAAATCGAGTCATTGTCATAAAAATCAGCGTCTTTTAATTTCAGAGTTACTCTCTCTTTTAATCTCATCAGGAAAAATTACTGACAACTAAATTAATTAACTGATTTAAAGAAACTTAATAGGCAAGGAAAATATTTTTACTCCGAATAAAGGCCACAATTAGAGCCTAATGGACCTTCAATGCGACGCAACCCGGAATCTAGAGAAAGTTTATTTCAACAGTGAATATTCTAATTGTCATAAATGCTAGCCCGTTGCAGACACATCTGGTCACTGGTATAAAGGGGAAAAAAATTGCAAGTCACCGAAAATTAAATCTTTATGCATGAATTTTCTAAAACCTGTCAGTCACGCTATCGCTGTGTAGGTGTGAGGCTTCGGTGGTTGGTAAGTAGCAGGTTGGAGGTTGTGAACCGTGAATGTCATTCGTGCTAGATGTTATTTTAAGGTGTCTACTCCCCACCCACAAACATTAAATCTCTGATGAAAATAAAATTTATCTCAAAAGAAAAAGTGGTGCAATTCCATTTGTTGCAAAATCGAGCAGCGACACAGATGGTCGTTAGCTGATTAGAGCAAACAACTTGAACATAAACCGTTTTTATGTTGCTGCTAAATGAGTGTGGAATAAATGTGATGCTTACGCCTTTTAACGAATTGAAGTTATGGGGCACAGATTTAAAGGGTTGTACATTTTGGAAATTATATATTTTTAATATATACATTATTTTGATATATGGATGAGTATGCATTCGGTATTGTTTAGATATTTTTATTAATTTAACTTATTTGTGCATAAATTTATTACAGAAATTATAATTGCAGGTGTTATAATAACAACCGTTAATTTTTGAAATTTTAATGTTAGATTTACTTGCTGATAACACATAAATGTATTATTAATGTGTTTTGATAACTTGCACAACTGATATCTAAAACAGCTCGGAGAAAACATTCATTATCTTATCGTAATTGAATATACCACCCCCATAGCTATAGAATTCCCGTTATTTCCGCATATCAGTGGGATATTTGACTTTTTTGAATACGCGAAAGTTGCGTAATCTTTCAAAGTGTGCCCCCAGTGACCTAGACGCAGTTGTCAATGACACTTGTGTTGACGGTGACATTTTCCTGCTATGAAGTTGCCCAATGACTGGCAGGGATAAGCATATTTTTATTCCGGAAAATTTTGCAAGCATTATTTTATTTTCTATTTAATTGTTGAAAAATGAATATTATGGAAAGTAAGAAACCGCTAAGGTAAATAGTCTCAAACATGGTGGTAGGATACCGTTTGAAAGAATAATATTATGCTATTTTTGCAGCTTTGTTAAAGGTATTCACAGTACTACTGTTCTTCTTCACTAACACATATTGTTTTGTCAGAATTTGAAGTTTGTCACATGAAGTAATAAGTTTCAGCCTCTAACGTGAAACTTGTAGCACTCAATAACGATTCTGCTTCCATTCAGATATGCGTAGGCACCTTGTAACACCTCAAGTCGAAGTCAAAAATTCTTGCCGGACCCATGGATCTTACCCCGCCGACGGTCCATTAGTACGGTCTAGGAAGTCATTAGTATCCACCATGTTGCTATTTTTCAAAGCCCGTTTAATGGAGCACTTTAGGGAAACTGTAAAATCAGGCTTTCTTTCTCCTGGTTACGGTTTGTGTCAGAGAGAGATAGATGACAAATGTGGCTGACATTTGGAGTGAAACTCTGGCGACGATGGTGTAACTTTACTGTTTATTGAACATCTCAAAATCTTATTTTAATTAAACCAAATACTGATCCCATTTATGCTCATTCCATGTGAATATTTTACATAAAAGCGATATCAAGTGCATTATCTATTTCCTTTTGAATGTGCTATCATGACTAATATTTCTAATTATTTCTAATTGACATGCTCACATAAATTGGTGGAATGGAGCTTCTGACTAGAGAGCCATTTATTTGGCTTCCCTTTTGCTAACTGCGAATTGGATTTCACCAAGCATGACTCATGAATGCCATTGACTCGAGAGCTCATGCCATAAATTAATCAGTTAAACATCCTGTCTTAAGAGATGTGCTGTGAGATTTTGGCAACAACGGTTTGCGAAATCACTTTTACACACTGAAATCCAGAGACATAAAACACCACTCAAGTGTGCTATGTTCTTCTCATTTTTGACTTTACAATTCACTCATACTACCTATACTTTTATAATTAATGGTATACCGGTATTTGAGATTTCAGCATCTTATCCTAAATAAGTAAAAATAAAACTAGATTGATGTCAAATTTTTATAAGTTTAGCTGCAATTATCAATTTAATTAATTTAACCAATGATTACAAGAGTGTGGAACACTAATAAATCACAATCACCTTGAGTAATCCCTAAATGGAACGAGTAAAACTACTTGGCAAGCCTCGCTTAATATGACGCCATGTGGCGGCACAACCATCTCACGTGCTTCGGTCTATTTAGTCAATGCGCCAAACATGTTGTTTGTTGCTTTAAAAAGCTAGGCGTTGCCAGCGAAGTGCATTGCCTAATATGGGATTTGGAAAAGAAGCGTAAATTCGGATTCATAGAATGCGTAATATTTTTTTAATATACAGTGGCATTATTAAGAAACAAACTGTCAATTTATTTGGTGACTTTGGCCGTAAAACGGATTTTCTGAAACCCGGAAGTAACTTATACGTAAGCAGCAAGTTAGTCGATGTTTTTCAAAATTTGTGATGTCTTCTGCAAAATGAGTTTGCACAATTCTAAGTGGTTCTATTTCTAAAATAAGATTATTTTGAGTTGTTCATTTCAGGTTATCTTCGATAAGATAATTGCACTGATCCTACGCCAGTGTGAAAAATAATCACTTGGCAAGTTGTGGGATACATCTCACAAATGTGTTTCATAAGCGCAGAAGGGGGCGTTTAACCTATTGAGGAGAATTCAAGAATCATGCTCTTCAATCGATAGGCGAATGTTAACAGTATAGTGTATAAGTCAGCAACAACAATCAGCTGTTAAAATATTTCAAAAATATATACGGCCGATAACCTCACAAAGTTGATTACTTTCGTTAGTACAAAAAGAGGATTTTCTTCATACTATGCATTTAAGTTGCTCTTAACTTTTTGAATAAATTTTCTGTGGTTTATATTTCAGGGGAGAAACGCCACTATTAATGATGTGTCCATATGTTATTTAAATTACAAGAGAATAAATTTATTATTTCCTTTACTAGCCTCTAGATACATTAAAAATGGCCTCAATATCTCAAGTGTTTGCGGACAAAGTGTGGCATTAATTCTTATTGTCCAAGGTCAGATGTGTCTGCTCAGAATGAATGGTTAGTAGGTATATTTTGTGATTAGTATCTAAATATTTAAATGAATTATGAGGTTGCGTACATTTCTTGATGCGAAAAGGTAATTTATTGGTGGCTCTACCCTCAATTTATTTGTGCTAACTTTTATGAACCGCAACCACTTCAGCGCTACGCAGATTTCTGATATGCCAACTCCGACACCACCACCAGAGCCTAGTTCCGAAGATTTCATCCGTATCTCGCGCTTGGGAAATACATCACTTTGCTGTCAGCACTCAATCTGCTATTGAAAACGAGCTTCAGTGCACCAAAACCCGTCGTCCACCTGTGATAAACCGTCCAGATGATCTTCTCATTCATCCTGAAGCAGTGTCGCTTAATCCCATCGACACGCAAATGTTAACCGGCTATGGATCAACTGCCTTCCAGGCCTACAGAAATGTGGTCTCGTGCAGCCGATTCACTAGTGATTTTCCTCTAACACCTGGTCATGATTTCGCTGGTGTTGTAGCCGATGCGGGTCCGAATGCATTTTCAGCGAAATTCACCCCCGGAACTCCTGTAATGGGTGCCACCATGCCCCACACCGGCTCCATGGGAGGCGGTTGTCTCTCCGACTACTTTCTCGCTCCTGTCACCTCAGTTGCTAAGCGACCTGAGAAACTCGACCCAGTTGTGGCCGCTGCGGTTAGTTTTGCCGGGCTAACCGCGTGGTCGGCTGTCCGTGCAGCTGGAATGAATCCCCAGGGTCGAACTGCAGACGCCCCTAAACGCGTTTTGGTTACTGGGGCAACGGGAGCGGTGGGAAATCTGGCTGTTCAATTAGCTCGAATCGCTGGAGCCTCTCACTTAACCGTTACTGTGCCTCCCGGAACCAATGTTGCAGACATCAAAGCCCACCTAGCAGTAGATGAAGTCATCGTATCCCCCGATATGCCCTCCAGTGAGACCAAATATGGCGCCATTATCGATTGCGTCCGACCACCATTCCTCGAGCGCCCGGGGAGTTACAGCGACTGTGAATTCCAGGCCTTTTTTCCCCTCCTACGCAACCTCGATTCCTCCACGTGCAAGTCTCGCTATGTCACTCTCAATCCCCCTTTGCTCACCTACACTGACAAATGGGGACTTGTGGTGGGTTCATGCAGGGCTCTGGCCTCCCTAGCTTTCTCAAATTTCCACACTCTGGTCACAGAACACGGAAGTATTCCTCTGCGATGGGCGTATTTTGAACCGAGCGGGGAACGCCTGGCGGCACTTGCTGATTGGGTGCTCCAAGGTCAGCTTCACGTCCCAATTGACCAGGTCTTTGCATTCGATCAGGTGCCCGCAGCCTTTGCGAAACTCGCCGCTGGCACGAACAAGGGAAAAGTTGTGATTCGAGTGGAGTAGTAACTGCTTCTGCATGTGTGTGCGTTACTGATTTTGTGTTCTACTGGTAATAAATAAGTAGAATTGTATATATATATATGATTGTGCACTTCAATCGAGGATGATGAATACAGTGGGTTGGTGGAAAATGCGGATGATTTCTTCCAGGTCGGAAAGTCGGTTTTCCAGTTCGGATCGGTAATTTCGGGTCCGAGTGGTGTTCATGTGTAGGGGTGCTCGGGCGAGTTCTTGTAGAGTCTTGGCATGTGCTGAAAATGTTGGGAAAAAAACATCTCTTTTGATAGGTGAATTACAAGGAAATGTCACATTTGTATAAAGTAATCTGTGAACACATAAACAGGTTCCGGTGTCGTTCTTAAGGGAGTCACAAGCATTATAGTTGTCCTTGACTTTTGAGATGCGCTAATCCATACAACTGGATATTATTAAAGAGGAACACTCTTAGATCATCGAAGAAGGAATTGAAATAGAAGTTCGTACGAAAAGATGTCTTCCCCAGCTGCCAAAAACAGTGGTTATTTTGATCACATTTGTCCAGAGTTAGTAGGCGCTCACCTTCTTCGAGTTGTCTCAGTGTTTCAGCTCGTTCTTCCTCGGAAACCCTTCTGTGACCCTCGGGCGTTGGACATCTCTCCCTTGCCGCCTTCGCCTCTTCCGATATTCGCTCCGCTTCCTTCTTTCTACGAACCAAGCTAGAAAAGAGAGCGCGGTTGCACTTTAAATTCAAAGAAATTGCTCCTAATAATGGCAGGGTATCTATCCTGTTTCTATGCGACACTGCTTGCTGTCTCAAGTATGGGTTAGTTCATCTTTAGTTAGGGGAAACCAGGCTTTATAATACAGTTAAATCTAAAGCGAAAAATTTCGCAATGGATAATGGATAAGATGTGAATCTTACTAGGCGGGGACTTTGCCGACATTTCTGGGTTCTTTGCCAATTGACGGCTTGGAGCTTGACGATCTGCGATCACGAACTTGACCATTGGAGACGGCATTTGCATTTGCTCGAACGTAGTTGACATCGGTTCGAGATTTCTACAGTGAATGGCCGTTCAATTTTAATTCATTGAAAATATACTAATACATTGACAACTTGATTTTGAGAAAAGCGCCATCTTACAGTGTTAAGTCCAGCGTCTTTCAGCGGAGTTCGTGCATTGTTGGAATCACGATCTTGCATTTGGACATGGTTGAAATTGGAAATGTGTGAGGGTTTGACTGTATTTGCGGAAACTGGGGTACGACGATTGACTGACGACGACTTGACCCGACATATGTTTTCACGGATGAAGTCCCTTTTAACTGAGAAATACGAAATGCATAAATGAATGACATTAATAGATTGATTTATTTAAATAACCATCTTAGTGAACCTGATTGCCCTCGTTTGGGTAGTTCACAAACAGGATTGTCCTGCCATTGTAGCATATTTTCCGTACTGCACGTAAATTGACTCATGTTCTAAAAAAGTAGCAGCAGACATTATATCTTGACGTATTTGGGTGCTAATTAAGAAAAACCAGTCGATTGTTTAAGTAAAAGTGAATGTTGTTGCAAAATTATTAAATAAAGCCGATAACTATAAATTGGTGCATTATATCAACAATTTAGTAAGAGAATCGTTGTAAAAACTACCTTATTTATCTATACTAGATAATCAAAAAATTACGGTTGAATCAGGCACTGTTATTGAACCTGCAAAACAACTATGTAATAAGACATCTCATAGTCCCGTTAGTCAGCAATATTTCGCAAGATTAGTGCAATTTAGTTTCAAAAAACACATTTTGCTTGCTAAGCCAATTACTGATCCAGATTTTGTCGTTTTTAGCGACGGCTAAAGAAAATTTGGATCATATGCATCGACATATTCCTTAGAACTGAAATTGACTCACTGACTTGACTGATTCTTCGATGGCTTTGCATCGATTATCAGAATAACTATGTATATCTCCCGAAACCATTAGATATAATAGGTTAATATGCGATTTTCCTGGATACCCTATTCACCGAAACGTATTAATGTTAAAAAGAGCGAAATCTCCGTCAGTTAAGAATTTCAATGTGAAGCATAGATGCTCCTTTATTATAATAGCTGTCTGTGCTAGTAATTCCATTTGCTTATCAACGAACCACTTAAAACCTTAGAACCGCATATGGCAACTTATTTCATCCCACTGGGAATAATTTTATTCATGCTGACTGAAATGACTGAGTGAATGTCATCCCTGATTTCTGTTTAATAATTAATTGCTGGTTCATTTCCCAAAAGTTAAACATGGATGTTTCGCGGTACTATGCATTCCTTCTTCAGACTGCTGCTTCAAAAATGAAGAATATAAGAATGCCTATTGAAGCTGATATACGGAAGTTGGTTCTGCTAAAGAACGCGATGCAAACTTGGGCAGAAGCCTTGTTAGGAAGGCCAGCGGTGATGAATATTGTGGACAGCGAAGATGTTGTAACAGCTTCTTGTGTTACACATTGATTTCAATTACCTTATACTTTATAAATCGTTTTGACATGTCACCACCATTTTTCTTGGCTTTGGTCAGAAAAGCGCTATTATTCCTTCATCAAGGCTTATCCAAAGAAGGCAAACCGATAATCTTCTTGCTCTTAAAATAAAGTCTGCTAATTATTTACTTTAATCATAACCAATCCTATGCGTCGTGTTTAGTGATCTCTAGCATGAGTTGTTCGTATCCATTAATTAAGACTCTCAATTCCTTTCATATCCGTCAGTTCAACAAGGGAAAGGTTTGTTTTTTTCTTAATTGAATCAAAGTAAAGGCTTAAAGTTGACTGGATATGCCATACAATGTATTAGCTTAAGGTCCACTCGAGTTTAGCTTTAAAATTTTAAAAATGATTATATATACATACCACAATAAAAACCAAAATTGGTACTATGTGTTGTTTATGCTCTGAATCCAAATATCGGAAATGCCTAATTTTGGTACACTCCCAATTAATTATCAATTAGCATAAATAAAATGTGTAGGAAAAATTCAGATAATTTCAATAAGCAAATGCTTTTTATTCGGTTGTGTTTTTCGTAACTGAAATGAGAACTTAAATCGCATAATTTCTCTGTCTGCTGCAGAGCTTAGCACGTCCTTAAATAGTCTTCATCCCGAAAATTGCAGGCCTTCATGATGGCATCATGACGTAATAAAAGTAGTTCAGCGGGTGTGCGGCATCAACAATGAGTCTTTTATGTTTTTGCACAAAATTATCAGTTCAAATTTAAATCACACGTGGTGTGGTCTCATCAGATCCGAAGGTCAATGAATGAACACTAAATGGAGAATTTTTCTGTCATTTAAAGTACAATTACCGAAAAGACGCAAATGAGCAGTTCTAAATTAATAAGATTGTGCTATATGGGAGTCTAATATATATATATTTCTCACTTATAAAGCTACATGATCTAAGCACTACTCGATTACGTTGTCCATGATAAAGTTGTCTATGAATTTTGACGGGTTTTATAAGAAGAGAATTTAAGCTGTTATCCTTAAGAGTATTTATCAAAATAATCATAATCACTTCTAATAACCCTGTTCACTTAACTGCAAGTCAGATCTGCCAGACAAAAGTCGAAAATGGTGATTGATACTCGAGTTTCTGGGATCTTTTTGTGATCTTTATCTGAAATAATTATAAAGTCGCTTATTTAGATTAAATTTGAACGGACCGGATTTTAAATGACTTTTCCATTATTTTTTAAGCTGAAAAGCCGACGAATAACTGAAATCTTGGAGTAAATTCGCATTCTGCCAACATTGACCTCCTGAGTTTCGTGTTCGGGAAATCCCGTGCACCGTTTAGCTTTATTAAATCGAGCGGTGTTTGATAACTTCAAGGAAATCAAGATTTGGCTACAACGTAGAATCATGGAAAAAAATAAATTTATCTAACTTGTTCGGGCTAGTCTTTTAATTAATGCGTGTTTCAGACATACAATACACTTAATAACTTTTTGAAACTGACTACGTACTGCAGGATTTGATGATGTTATTCCTACGTTAACGAGCCCATACCCATTCTATTTAGCGAGACTTCCAACCTAACAAAAAGGATTTCTACACCTGATTTCAATAAAAAGTTAGTAAATGACTCGTGTGCATTTAATGCAGCTATATCTGAAAAATTCCAGAAATTATGTGCTTATTTTAACTAGACAGACTTCAAGAGGACATTAACGATTTCATTACCATTAGATGAATATTTTTTCCTCTATGTATCTGAAGTTTATTCTGTACTAGACAACGTATTGTTTATATTTATTTTATAAAATGACTCAATTTAGACACTTCAAATATTCTATGGAATTGAATAGGACGCCTTTTGTTCAATCGTTTTTTTTTCAAGAGGAGTAAATAGCATTTGACACGTATTATAGTTGCAATACTTCAAGTGGTTTGATTCTTTGGATATATGAGGGATAATTTAAACTTGCCTTTTATAATCGATCAGAAGTTGCCGGAATGCTTGTTAAATTTTTGGACCTATTTTTCCTTGGCTCTTTCGTCCAGCCAATCCCAGAAAGGAGGCTTTATAAGGTGATTTAGTCCCTTCGTTTGCTCCTGTTCTTTTCGAGCATCATTCGTTGAACTGGCTTCTCCCTTGATTCTCGGTAGACTCGTACGCTCAATAGTGATTTGCCTTGTTACAGGAGATTTAAAGTAATATTTACAAAACTTTCTAGGACCTATGGCACGAATGACATCTGCAAAGTGTTCGACAAACTGCTTCATTTCATCTTCAGTTCGTTCAGGGACGAGCAGGGGCTCTTTATAAATAAGCTTTTCGGCACCCGCAAGATCGTTTTGTTCTCTTGCAAATTGTGATCTGGTGCGGACAATTGATCGAAGAGCTTTGCGCTTCATAACTGAACGAGAGTCGCCAATTCTGACCCTAAATTTCAAAATTATCAATGACATGTACTCAGAATCAACTTAATTAGTTGTCATTAAAATAGCAGAAAAATATAACAAATTAAATAAGTTTCAAGCTGCTCATCTATGGTTTTAGGCCCGGATACTTGTTCATTTCCCCAGCATCCTCGTAGCAAGTATTTCAAAGGTGCCGATAAGATTGTGCTGTTTGTCTATAATAAATTAAAAGCTATGACCTGCTGGCATAAAAACCTAGCATATATATTATAAATTCACCTAAAATTAATTGGCAAATTCATCCAAGCGGTAGCTCCCACGAGGGCCACAATGACCACTTTAAAAATTAAAATATAAATTAGTTTCGTAATTTTTATAAAATTCAGAGTTTAGTTATTAAGTTTTAACTTGAAATTACAGTCATCACGGCAACATTCATCGTTAACTTTTGTTTTAGTTGTCGGTGTTTTTTCCGGCTACAGCGTCCATTTTAACTTGTCGCAACATCGGCTAGCTGGCTGCGATGGAGTCTTCTGAGCGTTTGAAAGAATTGGAACGGTGTTGGCGGAAAAAGCTGTCCAAACTCAGTGTAGACGAGTCTGGTGGTCTCCTTAAACGAGCACTGCTGAGTCAATCCCTGAAAACACTAAGAAAACAACGCAAGGAGACCCGAAAACTCGCGAGATTTGAGCGGCGGAACTGGCAGCGGTATTACTCTGCTTGGGAAGAGGAAGATGATTTTGAAAACCGTGAAGATCCTCATGAAGTCCCTACAACCAACGCCGGATTGTTGGCTGCTCTCATCGCCTTTGAAAGTGAAGAAGACATGCAAGATGATGACGGCACGGTAGATTCGTTTTATCATTGCAGTCCAGGCTACCATGCACGTAGTATAGACTCATACTAGCAGTTTTCCCTTTACCAGCCTCCAGATTACCAAATATTGACTTGCATATTACACCTTCTCTGTAAATATTGTAAATATGTCTCCGTGTAATTTGCTCTGTTGAAGGGGACTAGACCTGCAATTCAGTCTGGTCTGGTCCGCCTCGTCTGGTCTTCGCCTATTCGTGAATCCAGTGGCTGTGAATACACAAATAGGCGTCCCTGAACGGCTCTGGTAAGAGGCATTTCTTTCCTTTTGTATATACTCCAAGCTCCTGCTATTTTCACTGAAGTGATTATACCTAAGAAAACTGCTTGTTTCTATAGCTCGTGTTCTTGTTTTTACTCTAAACGGGTGGGGATAATGTGCTGTCTAGTAGACTTGTGAGGGCATTGCTGTATTCAGTGTCTGTTGTGAGCTTTTCTGTGTGCTGGGCTTTCTCATTGACGTTATTTGGTTTTTATGCTAACATCTTGTTGCAAAGCTGTCATTTATGGTCTTCGCTTCGGGAAGTATTCTGTTGGTAGAACTGCGTTGGCTTGCGTATTTGTCGCGATCATGTTCATCGGATTCGAAAAACAGGAGTTGTTAGTAACTTTCCTACTACCGTTACATTTTCTTTTGCTCTGTAGTAATCTGTGAACGTTTATTTCCTGTGACTTCGCGGGTGTTGTGTATATGCGTGATTAACTTATTGCAAAGGTTAAACTGACACATGACTGATGTTGGCGTGCTGCCTGCGTAAAACGCGCCTCCAAAGTTGCTGCGTTTTTGGGGTCCTCGTTCTGCTCTGCTTAAATCGACGCCCTCCACTTGATTTTGACCTCAAAGTACGGGTTCAAGTCGCTGTCATGTAGTTTGAGCTGCCACTGGTACTGACTCTAAAGCCAGGGGAATGTGATTCTTACGCGGTGTCGGCGTTTTGAGAATTGCTGAGCTCATTTTGGGTTTTTCGAGCATGCGGTGCTAATCCTGAGTTTTGTGACAGATGGTCTTCGCTGGTCAGTCCTCGGCATGTCGCTACGGCGTTGTTGGCGTGTGGTGGTCATCCTTGCGAAATCAACTCGCCTCCGGGTAAGTTTTATCGTCTGACAATCATCCCTCCCTGGTTCGGTCATTTTCCTAATCATTGCTTAATAAATGATTTCACACGGTCTTGCTTTTTCTTTACATGGGACGGAGGTTGTGCGATTCAACTAACGTTTGAGTTGTATCTTGTTCGGAGTTGAACTTCAAAGGTTCGACAATTTGATTTAAAGGTGTTTGTGCCTTTTGGTTAGTTGACATCTGTGTTTCGGGAGTTTCCTGAGGGCGTTATTGTGGTACTTTTCAGCACTTTGACTTAAAAGTGCATTGCCGATGGGATTCCACTGTTGATGTGCCCTTTCGAGGACGCGTTGTGTGTGTACTTTTCACTATTTTGTTGTTTTTGGGGCGAAAATATTTTGCACGTGCGTGCCAGTTCTGGTTGACGACTAAAATCCCAGTCTTAAAATCTGCCACTACGTGGAAGTGGTTGATATCACTGGCCTGAATGTCTGTGTAGTAGCGTTGAGTTCGTTAATAATTGCATTACTTGGCTTCCCAGGAATACTCACCCCAGATTACTTCGACTCAACTAACTCCCACGCCTTCCTGCTGGTTGGGTGCACTATAATATGCCCGAGTCGGGAATACGCGCCTAAATTTAACTAATTTGCGCTGCAACTGCTTACTCCTTTATATCGTGTAGACGTGCGCGATTCTCTCACTGAAGCGTAGGAGGCTATTCAGCTTCAAAAGAGACTGTTTCAATTAGCCTCTCAGCTTTTCTAATCACGTTCCAACATCCTCCCCAAAGGAGCACAAGCGCATACTCTTCTACCATCCAACATAACAGCTTTACTGGCAAAAACCAGTTACACAAGACCGTCAGGAAGAAACGGGATGATGGTGGGGGGAGGGGGGTCAGGAGGTGAAAAAAATGCATTACGGCCAAGTCAGCGCCGTCTTCGTCCACCGCTATCAACCGCTGCGCGGCAGCCGCGCCAAAAACTGCCTCGCGTCACTCTCGGCCACCTCGTAGTCCTCCGTCCAGCTCCACATCTCCTGCTCCTCCTCCTCGTCCCCCCTCCGCTCCACCGATGCAGCAGCCCCCGCCGCTGCCGCCTTGGCCATGTCGTCAATCAGTCGAGACGTGTCCATCTCCCCCAACGCCCTGTTCGCCGGCTGAGAGACCAAACTCCTTGCCAGGTGTTGCTTGAACGCCTGTAGACTCATGATCCGCTCCTCTATCGTCCCACCCGAAGCAGCGGAGGCGGTATTCTCCCCCTGGCGAGTGGAGAGGAGACGGTAGACGGAGACAACGCGTCGCTGACCAATGCGGTGAGCTCGGTCCATGGCCTGCAGGTCGCGGCAGGGATTCCAGTCGTGCTCCACGAAGATCACCGTGTCCGCGCCAGTCAAGTTGAGTCCGAGGCCGCCCACTGCCGTGGTGAGCAGCAGCGCGTCGATTGAGGGGTCCCGGTTGAAGCGCTCCACGAGGCTGGTGCGCGCCTCCAGTGGGACTGAGCCGTCTAGACGAAGGTGCACAAGGCTCGGGAACTCCTCCCTGGTGTGGTAAAGAGGCAACTTTTAGTCGGACCACGTAGGACTGATAGACAGGCTGGACACGAGTTACTTCGGACGCAAGTTAATGGGACAGAGTACCTTAGAGATGGATGCATTCTCTTCTCATTGGCTCAGGTTCTGACCGATAAATCCAGCCAATCCAATCTCACCAAAGACACATCCCTAGGAAACAACACGCAGAGAATCAAAGAGTACCTATCTGCTGCACTACCCTCTTTGGGGCTATAATCGTATCCGTTTTAGCAGGTTTTTGGGCATCTCTCTAGGAAAAAAACGACTCCAGTTCTTGCACGACCCAATTAAAATGGCGAATCCCAACTCTCCTATTACCACTTGTCGGATCCTGTCACGACTTAGGTACAATTGTAACGCCTTTAAACAGCTCTTGTATCATTCAAAGGGAATTATTCAAGCTGAAAATAAATCGCCATGGTATTTTCTCTTGGAAAACAGCACACTAAACCTACGATATCACGTTATTTGGCATTCACAAGAGAGCGAATATCGTAAATACTATTGCCCTTGTACTGTAAGCCTACCTACTAGACGTGATAAACAAGGCACTACTGTAACTTAGTAGCCCCACTTGTTCATTCATAACTTTTCCCCCAAAGTTCATACTAGTCACGTGGAAGTGAGCTTAAAGACACGGCCATAAGTGTCCACCCCCTAATGCCACTTTCACGTTATGCCCATATCTATACTACGACTTAATCTCTACCAGAAAAGTTACATAGTTCTCCATCTTCTCAATAGGCCTTTTAAAACAGGGAGAGGGTAGTGCCTTTGTTCCCAGACGTGTCAGCCTTTCAAGTGCCTCTTGCTAGACCACCTTCCACTTCATCCCGTGATCTAAAAGCCCCGTACTCACTTGAGCAGTGTCTCAACGAGATTGAGCATCCGCTTCGTCTGGAAGAATATGAGTGCACGGTGCTGACGCAGAAGATCGTTTGAGTCATCATCGGCCTCCTCATTCAGCGATGAGCTCTTGTTGTTGTTGCTGTTGTTGACGGCATTACTTCCACCTCCACTGAATCCGCAGTCAAGAAGGAGTTGTCTGAAAGGAAGAGAGAGAGAGAGCTCAAGCTGTCAACTCACCGGGGTGCACATGCCACATGCTACTTATAACACTACTTAATTATAGATTAGCGGACGCCTTCCCTAGGTAAGCATTACTTTTTCGATGTAGAAGAGCTGCAAAACGCTGCAGATGCACGATTCGGAGGGCACCAGTACCTGCCTAACAATCCAGTCATGGGGACACGTGATCACGTAACAGGAAAATTCGTGGCAAATGGGCTGCTGTTGTTGGCTCCGTGGCAATAAAACAGCGCGCCATCAAAACACACTCAAGGCACTCACTCAGTGAGGCTCAAACACCTACCTTTTATCACAATTCCTTCAGTGGATGCACAAGAGGAAAGCGTTAGTGACATGGGGACAAAGAAAATGACTCAGATTCCGGTTAGTGAAGGCAGGAGGTTGAGTCACAGCCTATGCGGGAATGAGAATGAATGAATGAATGAATTTCGTCACTTGGCCAGGCCAGTTTGAAACATCCCCAAAAAGCTATGAAACTTTTGCAGACCACATCAACACCCAATCACGGGGTCCATTTACCCAGGGCACACGTGATCGCGTGACAGTGGCCTACGTGACCAACCCAACGCTAGGGGATTCTCACGCCATTTTTTTGGGGTTTAGGAAAGAATTCCTAAAAAAGGGGGTAAATAGACTGACCGACCAAAACATTCGAAGAAGATAAAAACAGCACCACTGAGCGTATACCCTTCGGGTAGGCAATTTTTCAACCAATGAGTAAACAATCCACCAACCATCAAACAGCAAAGACCACGCGACGTAAGAGACATGGTTACCTGCCGCTTTTTGGCATCATAACCTCTGAACATGCTAGAAACAACCAAAACTTGCCGTTCTTTGTTTTTTTTTGTTATTTATGGTGGAGCTCATGACAGCAGCCGCCTTTGAAGCAAAGGTCTGAGCGAAAGTCCAAATGGATCGCAAGACGACTGCTCCTAAAATCACTGCAGAGCTCCTCAATGAACACCCAGAAGAGAACCAAAACAGTTTCCACCAAAAAGGGGTAATTTTTCTGACGACTCATCGACTCCGGTCGCCGAGTGTACGTCTGGGGACAACATTTAAGGCTCACTGGTGCCCTCTTCCAACCGTAAAACATGGAAGAGGAATTAATAGGCGAAACGATTTAGGAATTTCGGGCGACCAAGTTAATCCTATCCTTCAATAATCGAACATTGCGTCAGACTTTCTCCTTCAACTGATGTCGCTGACTTTCTAGGGAAAATACTTGTAGCTATCATTCTTTTGGAATGACGCTGCTACCGCCAATTAAGAGCAAACGAAATTTAGCGACACTATTC
This sequence comes from Anomotaenia brevis, assembly GCA_030710315.1. Taxonomy (NCBI): domain Eukaryota; kingdom Metazoa; phylum Platyhelminthes; class Cestoda; order Cyclophyllidea; family Dilepididae; genus Anomotaenia; species Anomotaenia brevis. The sequence continues at coordinate 323,901 of JAUOZQ010000038.1, forward strand.
CCTACAGCATAGCACTTGAATCCTACACAGCAGCTGACTTGGTCCTCTGGTGATGAGATCGACCATCAAAATTGACTAATATCCCCATGTTTACTAAGGGAGTGCAACACCGAATATTCCTATGCCATCTGTGATTTCGATTAGAATTTCCCAAGCAACTGGATATATACATATATATGCCCTCTGGCGTTGCTGGCTTGATTCCCTTGTGATTTGGGAAACACAGTTCTACCCGTTAATGAGATCGACCATCGAAAGTGAGATATACACGGAAGAATGATATTTCTATTAAAAAAACACCTTGTTCCGTTATATGGCTTCGAGCACCCTCCTGTTGGGCTTCTGGATGAATCTAGTATAAGAAATTAAGCGAAATTGCCCTCTTTCCTTGGAAAAGATCTCCATATCCTGGAGCTACCCGTTTCGGCTTATTTGGTCGACCTCTATGCCCCACCAAATTGACATACACAAAGAATATACTCCTACTTTCTAGATGACCCACAACTCTCGATTAATAACAAAAATAAACCCAAATTCCCACCCACAACCCAGACTTTATCGGCCACTCATTTTTCGGTGTCTTTGAGTCTACTACCAGCAAATTATTTTATAAACCAGGCTATATCTAAAGCCCATCCACCGAATGAAATGACCGTCTCCAATTGCTCAACAGCACTTCTATCGGCCAGAAAGGACCTCTGGACTCACTTGAGAGCGATGAGCTTGCCCGAGAGGTGATATCCACCCAGACCGTCCAATCCACCAAACCGCTCCCACGCCCATTGGTAGAGGGGGTGTTCAGGCGACAGAACCAGTGCAGGGTGATTGCACACCGCCAGGAGGTAGCGAATCGACCGGAATCCGCCGCCTCTCGTCTGTCTGGTGGAGACGGGACCTGAGGAGTGCTTCAAGGCCAGACTGAGGGCTTCCTGGCCCTCCTCGGTATCGCAGAAGGCCTCGTAGAGCTTCAACTAAAAAGTCGAGCCGAGGTGACACGCCTATTAAAACTCACTCTGCTAACCCCAATTTTGTCGGAAGAAAGTAAAGAAAGTAAAATCGGGACAGAACTTTTGGGATAACCGGATATAGTGGCGTGACTCACCTGAAGCGGTGTCATGACACAGAGGTAGTCTTGGATGACCTTGGGAGGGAGTTCTTTGAGCACCTCCTCTTTGAGTCGTCGGAGCACAAAGGGCATCACAATGCGATGCAACTCCTCCAGAGCCTGTTGGCCTACAAGACAAAGGACAAACCGAACAATCAGACAATTCCTTGGAGATCAGAGTGGTCCCTCACAAACAGCGCCATACCCGTCTGCTGAAGCATCAACTGACCGTTCTTGGCGGCGTTTGTCGTTGCCGTGGAAGCAGCAGCAGCAGCAGCAGCAGCCAATGGGCGACCGAATCGGCTGTTGAATGCACTCTCAGAGGGCGCCAGAAAGCCGGGCATGAGGAAATCGAAGAGACTCCACATCTCACCCACGCGATTCTGCACCGGTGTGCCTGTGAGCATCAGACGGTGACGTGCACGAAGTCGCTTCACTGCACAGGCAATCTGTAGCAAAACAAAAATCACATACTACTAACAGAAGTCAGTAGGAGGAGGAGGAGTTGAGAAGAAAGTATTTCGGGGGGAGCGCACCTTGGATTTGGAATTTTTGATTATGTGACCCTCGTCGAGAATGAGGTACTCCCAGAAAGGCTCCCTGGAAAAGGGGGTTATTAAATCCGTGGACCAGAGAAAAAAAACGAATTACCAAGAAACGTACTCGAAAAATGCCACGTCACTGCGAACCATGTCGTAGGTGGTTATTAGGAGATTGCAGTCCGATAAAATCGTTTTCTTCAAGCTGAAAGGCGCAAAAATAAGTAGTGGCAGAAAACACTCATTTCTGACAAGAATAATCAAAGCTGAAAAAGGATAACAATACATCGTGAGGAACCGTTCTCAAGTAAAACGGCCAGACTGTTACAGGTGGATTGATAAACAGCCAAACCCCAAAACCTAGCTCTACCTACCCATTGCTTCGGGTAAATGGACCCTATTTACTAATGCCTTTGTTCTACATTCCAGCCCACATACTTATGCAAAGTGGTTTTCAAAGAAATGCAAACAGGCATTGTGAGATGGACTGTTCTTTGAACTTTTACGATCAAAAAGGAGTGAAAAAGTACTCGGAGAAAGCACAACGATGGCAGTCTTATTCGAGAGTAGCCTCGTCAGTTAGCAAACCTGAGCCTCTTCGACTTCTGTTTGAGTCAAGATGGAGTCTTATCTACCTCCTTATTAAAGCCTCTATTTGAATTCTAAATCACCCCTAAGTAGGCTTAAAAACACAGTAATCTAGACAGGAAAAGGCGAAACGATCCCAAAGAAAGGGCTATCAGTTTTTGGCTGAATAAGGATGACCGATTAATGGGGGCACGACCCCAAACCCAACTTAAGAGATTCATCAAGTCACTTATCCACAACTTGAGTGGTTTCTAGTGCAAAGAGGGTTTTTCTTAGCCACCCAAGGTCCTCGTTCATTTGAGGTCACACAAAAGAACGAGACGTCCCAAAAACGGTCTCAAAAACGGTGTGCATTAAAGCTAGGTTTCGTTCCTAGAGCTATCCCGCCCTCTCTCACTTGAAAAAAGCTAAAAGCACAAAATTTGGATCAAAAATCAGTACTCACATATTCCTCTGATCCAGATTGCTTACAGCATAGACCATCGGCGATAAGATGGCTCGATCCTGAACAAACCGCGTCACTTCGCCGAGCCAATGAGCGCACAGCGTGGCCGGACAGACGACCAATGAGATACCGCCGTCTTGTCTCTTCCCCTTAATGCTCATTAGTTCCTTGTGATGCGCCACCAGAGCACAAATGGTCTGCAGGGTCTTTCCTAAACCCAGGTCATCTGCCAGGATACCATTCAAGCCGTAGCGCTTCAGGAAGAGCAGCCAGTTCACACCCTCCTAAAAGAGCAAACACCAGTATTCGAGTTAAACCACTACGAGAGAGGTCTAACCAACAAACAAACCTGTTGGTAGGGTCGAAGTTCGGCTTTAATACATGGGTCGGGGGTGTAGAGTTGAATGTCCTTGGGATGCAGCAGACACTGCACAAAATGACGGCCGTTTTCACGAGCTAGCCTCAGGGCCTCTGGGATTTCGGGATTCGTGGGATTTTGGGCCGATTCCTGGCAAAAAATACGATAAATTTTCATCAAAAATTCTCATTGGTCAGATCAGTAAATTCCAGCAATTTGATTGGCTAAACCATATTTGCTGCATTCTCATTGGTTAATTACGCCAACTCGAATTCTGATTGGTCGGAATAGGCAAAACTCACCTCCAATGGTAGTAGAACCAGCAATTTCGTGAAGACACTTGAAACAATCAACCTAACGTCGCATCTTGCATCCGCAAAGTATGGAAGCACCAGAGAGGTGAGAATGACCACCACATAGGCCAAAAGGCACTGTAGAGGCGGCGAGGGTTGAGCCAAACCGGCTGTAGCAGCCGCAGCAGCCTCTTTCACACCGATTCCATGTAGACGTTGTGACAGCGGCTCATCACAGCCCACCAACTGCAGACTTTGGAAGACTTGATTCTCCATGCGGGGCGTCAAAATGCAGTCGATCACGTCTGCATCCGTGTGTGTGGGTGTTTGTGAGTTAAGGAGACAAACAGCAAGCAATTTACCCTCTCTCTAATTATCTACGATTTCCTTCCATCAATACCACTACGGTAAATTCTTTTGTTCTCCGATTATTTGGAGAACTCGGTTTCAACCTCTTCCTGCATTGTCCTCAAAGACTGCTTTAAACGTGATAAACGCTCTAATTGCCCAAACTTATGGGATGACAAGAGACTAATCAAACAGGCAAAAGGATACGATAGAGAGCCTCTAGCGTGGCCAGCCTCTCGGCATCCGAAGGCGCCTCCTTTTGGGGTTGAACCAGAGGCAAAAGAAGGCTGTTGAGCACGACGGCAGTGAGTTGGGCGTTAGAGGCCGCAACCACCGCCAAGTTGTGGGCGGCAGCATAGCGCAGACGCGGGGGCGAGGAGGCAGTGGGTAGACTGCGGAGGCAGCGGGTTGCCATGGCAACCAGCCCCGGGGAAGGACCGGGACCCAGGGCGTTGAGCACCGGTGGAAGGAGGTAGAGGGCGTGGGTTAGGGCATCGATTTCGGCGGAGGAAAACTCTACAGAAGGCGGAGGTTGTTTATCATCAAATCAAGTCAACCGGGCTTTGGCACCTCTAATTAGCGCTCTAAATAATAACGCCTGCTCCAAATAATTATGTACAAAAGGAATTGTTTCGGCGAATTGTACAACGTCTGCACCATTCCCTTCAGCGTGGTCTGTAATGTATGATTGGACATTGTCGTCGGGAAAGGCATTTATTGTCTGTACAAAAAAGTCCCCCAGAAAATTGACGAAACAGACGCGAATTTCTGTAAAACGATTGCCTTTCTCTAGCGACCAACCACTGTACACAAACGCGGTCGGCGTGACTCACTGGCTTTGCCAGAAATCCGCTGACTCAGAACAACAGGAGCGTCGTCGAAGGAGGCCAAACCAAGGAGACGCAGTGGCTCCAAGCAGAGCATCTCCCACAGGGTGGTCAGCCGCTGAGCCATCAGTTCCTCGACTCCCTTTTTCTCCGTGGTGAAAGACGAGGAAGAAGAAGAAGTGAAGACCTGTACAAGGGCCACCAGAGCCATGAGACTGCCGCAGCGGCGGAGAACGGATGCCGGTTGTGGTCTTCGTGAGCTGGAGGCGCTCTCGTCGACGGATTTCTCCTCTGACTTCAGTCGACGCAGCAGAAGGGCTGTCAGGCTGAGAGTGCCCTCATCGAGATCTTTCGCAGCATTCTCCTCCGCTGTGTGGGAGATCAAGGCATCTACAGGGGGAGAGAGAATCGGATTAAGTGTGAAGACCAGGTCAGACCTGTGTTGCTTTGCCGAGGGGCAGTTTCTGTCACAGGAGCACCAACAATTTGGTCTATTTGAAAGTTCCATAGGTCTACCATTTGGTTGTTCAAAACGTGTTCATAGTCTCAGGAAGCCTTCCTGAAAAGACTTTCTTAATGGTACATGGAACAGGCTCTGTGAAAGGCTCTTTCTCGAGTTCTTTACCACCCTGACCGACCAACCAATAGGGTGTTACCTCAACACCTCAATCGTTTTGAGTTAATCGACACATTGGAGCAGAAATGAGGTTAGCATCAACCAACCTCCTAACTCGTTCTCATGGACTCGAAAATTCGGCGCACTCAGAAGGAAAAGAAAAGACTCTCTTTTTTTCTAAGCCTAAAAAGTCACTTTCCCGATTAACTCTGCACAATCTTTAGACGATTTTCTTACCGATCCTTCCTTGTGAACGAACAAAGCCATTCGTCATCCCAAATGCTGGGAATGGGCACATTTACTTTGATGTCCAATGATTTGACGAGGTCCTATGAAGTCAAATTCTTTCCAGAGTGCAAAATTACTCTGAAACTTTATTGGGAACAGCACACAATGCGAGCATACTGGCCAACTCATGAATAGAAGTCCAGCTGAATCGTTAGGTAGTGAAGCATATTAACAGGCTAAAATCGTGCTTACACTTTGACTACCAGTGTCTCAACATGGGTATGCACCAAGTTACTTGATTCAAAAACACTTTAGAGTAAATGGTGGTTACTTAGCATCATCCAAGCATTCAGGATGAAATGGAGAAAACATTTTCTATGCAAAAAATGTGGCTTATTATTGTAAAAACTCTTCCAAGATTGCCATCATTAACCCACTGCACCTCAATGTGCCAGAAGTGAGACAATTAAATTGCATAAATTACTTTTAAAAGGGAACACAAGTCGCGGTCGGCCCAAAACAGGTAGCAGCTTGGCACTGGTTTAATTGTTACATCTGCTGTTTACTAAAGCAGTTCTGTAAATTTATCGCAACAGGAGAGAAAGTGTGTAGTGGCCAACACGCCTTACCCCACATTGCATTCAAGGAGAGCTCAGAACAAACAAAATCATGTGCCTAAATTGTCGGAATGTGTTGATTTTGACAAAAGACAAAGGAATTTAAACTATTTGGGCAGCCTTAAAACCACTGGTAACAAAAGTATCTTGCTCACTTATCCACGAATAAAAGAACAGATACAGGGTTAGAAAGTGCAATTTTCACTGGCTAAAAAGTGCTTCTATTTAGCGTCTTACTTTGAAATCCCTCAGGAGTTCTCCTACTCCATTAACCTCTGGTGAAATGAAGAAGTCAGCTCACCCAGAATGGACACAAACACCCTTCTTAAGGGCCAAGGTTAGTTTTGTGGGAGATTACAATCTAATACTGCATTTCAATGCCTTACCTTTTTAGGGCTAGCGGGACATTTCTGACGACAGAAATTGCAGATTGCATTTATTACACGGAGAGTTTCAAAGCAATACTCCCGAAATCCAACTACTCTGTGATTCCAGTTAGTGTGACATTCTGACACTCACCCCATTCGGGAATCTCGTCGGGGAGGATGTACTTTGCCAGGTTCTGCGTGACCTTCGAGAGAGCCTTCAAATTTGGACCCGCCCCCACAGTTCCAGGCTGCTGCTGCTGATGCTGATGCTGTTGTTGGCAAAACTCGTTCCAGAGGAGTCGGGCCAGGTTCCAGGCAGCCAGTCGCTGCAGCCTCAGACACTCCCCCGGGGTCGGTAGGTCAAGGTCAGCGGCGGCGGCGGGAGTGGAATTCTGGTGGTTGTTGCCACCGCTACCGCCGCGAATAGTCTCCATGAGAGGGCGAATTATGGGTGTGAGACGACCCGCTGTGACCCAATTGAAGTTGATCAGTGCTGAGGAGAGAGCCAATTCCACCCTGATAGATTCAAAAGACACCTCTTAGCAGTGTTTAATGCAGCCTGAATTCAGCGTTACTTCCTGGAGGAACAGCGAACCGTGCTGTATAGGGCGGTGGTGTTATCAATAATGCAACAGATGTGCACCACAAAACAGAGCCTACCTACCACCGAGACGACATCTCCAGACACTCACCGAGAGCTCCAGAAGAGTTGAAGGCTGAAGCAGCGTTGGACAGAGACCTGAGCCCTCAGCAAAGCCCGTTCCAACTCATCCACCTCGAAGGCCTTCAGATGGGTGGTGGTGGTAGTCGTGGTCGTGACGGAGTCCCCAGAAGCACTTGTGGCGGGGACCTTGTGCCTCGACAGCTCCGCTCCGATCGTCTGCAAGAGCGCTTGACACTCCATTAGGTTCATCACCTTCGAGCCCCTGTTATAACAGTTATATATATCGCTACTGTATACGTTCATACGAACAAGATAGCCAATCATTGGTTTTTCTTCCAACCAGTCTTTGAACTGACTCGAAGAGAAAACGAGAATTTGATTGGACGAACCTTGTCTTCAACGTGAGACACCATCACAAGGAAACCCACCTATGAATTATACCACAATATCACTTCGCATGATTGGAATAAGCAGGAGGTAAAATATGGGTTTCTATCGCATTGTTGGATATGATAATTTCGATTGCTCATCCGTCTTGAAACTCCTATGGACACGGCTGTGACGTATCACATCAATGGTCCATACCACTGCTTTCGTGACTCATTTCAACCCCAGTCAAAGACGTGAGTTCTTTGGCAAATACGTTTTTTTCTCACGTAGTCTTTAACCGATAAACCCGGTCAAACCAGGCAGGAATAAACTGCTGCCTCAGTTGTGTCGTTGATTAGCTTAGCATGCGAAAAAAATCACATTTAAAACATCACCCTCTTGTCTCAGAGCCGCAAATGGAACTTCTTTCTCACCAATGCATTAACCAGTCTTTAAACTGAAGAATCACTTTTTAAAACCACCCCTTGTTTGATTAAATGTGAACCACTGCATCCAACACCGAGGTCTATTCCACTCACAAACTTCCTCGAGTGCAAGGAAAGGAGGAAAACTTGTTGTGCTCTGGCTTTGATGACTCAAAATGGGTTTGCTCTAACGATTTTGATGACTCATAGACTTGCATTCAAACTTTTTTATGATTCAATAGACATGGATTCACGTCTCATATCTTCTGTGTTCGGGTTACCATTATAGTGAAAACTGGTTCAAACGAGAATTCGCATTCAAAACCGCCTGCCTGCATGATTAATGAGAATCGACACATCCAACAGCAAAAATATGGCGCTCGACCATTACTTCAGCGGTTCGAAAAAAAGGTCAGTTACTAATAGATGAGGATTTCCCTACGACTCCGATAGGTCGAATAAGCCAAGAGGGGGAAAAAGGTGGGTTTTTATCGCAAGGACACCAGAGTGAAGGTTTGTAATGACAGAGCCAAATTCTAAGCCAACTACTGGTGTTCCCGGTTCGAATAAGAAACGGGAATCCAACTGAGAAATCGCATTTAAGAGCGTCTGTAGGGCTAAATAATGCTAACCACTACATCCAACAATGAGTTATATCCTTGGCTGAGTAACCACCATAAAAAATCGGCTTTTCATGACTTGACTCCTTTAGCCATTCTTAAAACTCTCAATTCTAAATAACACGATCCACATAATTAGAAACGGGTTTTATGACTAATACCTACACCTAATAAATTCTTGAAACTGGTTCCAAGGACAGTTCCAACGTGGGTTATTATCACTTGTCGACAGATCCATTTAAGATTTCGCCAAGGTCAAGAAGAAGAAGAAGAAACGAACTCACGATTTGGGGGTGTTATTTGGGAGAATGGAGGAGAGTCCAGTTGCATCACACGAGGCCCGAAGTCGATAACAGTCGTCCTGCATGACTTTGAACAGCCCTGCACACGAACAACAACAATAAGAAGACTTAGGACAGTTGTTACCCAAATAGAAAAAAAAGCAACAAACCATAATGACTTTTACAAACCCAGTGACTAACCAACTACACCGGATACACTCTAGCACTATTAAACTGTCAGAACGACAATACCTCTTGCTTTACCCAGGAATTCCAGGCAGTGGACTGTGTTATGAGCCACTCAACAAATTAACTAGGCCCTTCTTATTGACTCCAGAGGAAGCTCTACCAACTGTGACCGTAAATCTGAGCAGCTTGTCCGCACTAAGCCAGCGTTCGGCTTAGAGTTCCTGCGTTCAGCACATCGACTCAGCACTCGATCGACCGAAGGAGTTGACTGTTCTGCCTCTCCTCCATTTGACTTTAGAGAACGCCCTACTAATAATCCACTGCCTTACGCTCCTACTTAATCCGCTTCTCTAAAGCCTGTTAGAGAAAAGTCTGAACTCACTCACCCAGAATCTCCTCATAGTAGACCACATTAGTGAGACAGGTCGTGAGTCTACCGGGCACTTGATTGACATCCTCCCTGGCAGCCACTGAGGCAACAGAAGAGGGAGGCCAGGCAGCCAATAGGAGACTGCCTACGAATCGCTGCATGCCCAGCCGATCACGCAGGTGCGTGCCCCCAACCAGATGGGCCAGTAGGTAGCCCGCCACGGACATGCTGAGGGAGCCCGAGGCACTATTGGTCGACGTGGATTCGCCAGCGGTGGTGGTGGTGGTGGTACTGCTGTCTGAGGTGGAGGGTAGAGCCACGGTGATTGGTGCGGACCAGTGCTCACAGATGCGACTGCAGAGGGCTGCTAGCAGCCTGAAACACAACAGAACAGGACTAAGAAGCGGTTCTTCTTCATATAGCCATAGCGATGTGAACATCGTCAAACTCCAAGCCTAAGCTCTGAGGACACTGCAGTTGATACATTCACTCCACCCAATCTACTTACAAACTCCAGAGAGACCACGATTTGCATAAACCAGAGCTTTGAGGGTCTAACTGGAGTCCTTTCAGAAGACCAATTCTTCTACAAAATCAGTTTGAGAAGTGAAATGCTTCCATCTTATAATCGCAAATACTTTAAATGCTCAGGATACAACGAACACGGAACTCTGGAGACACAGTTTCCTTACTTAATGGCCGAAATCGTTAGGTTAGTCTTAATAGAACCACATAATCGGTCCCCTTACCCAACAGCAGTAATTCTCGTTTCGAGAGCACAGCTCTGTCTGGAGCGTTCATTGGTTGTTCCAACCTCAAGCCCGCCAATGTGGTAGTTATGCGTCAGCGTTGTCCCCTCCTACAAGAGATGGGCCAATCAGGTTCCACCAAAATAATCGCACCAATGGCATTCGTGGAAGCCGTATCGGACGCACCTGATTGGCTGTTGGAGCAGTGAGGAGACGAAACATGCTCTCAGAGAATGGCATAGTAGCGGGCTGCATGGCCTGACACAGCCAAAAGTCCACTCGATCCAGACTCGCCGGCACCAGCAGATCAACAGGCACATCTGCGACCAGTCGCTTCCAGAGCTACAAAACACCACAAAAGACGTCACCGCCATGCTACTACTTAAATCGCCAAAAAGTAGTTTGCGCTCACATCGCAAACTCCATGGATGGTTTTCAGGTCGGTCTCCAGCAGAATTCGATGGAAGAGCTGCTCTAAAACGCACTCGAGCAACGGCGGTTGGAACAGTTGATGCATCTTGGCTGGAGAAATGGACAGCAGAGCATCGAGAGTCCTGACGGCGGTTCGTCGAATCTCCGTGGAGACGTGGTGGAGGAAACGGAGGACCAGAACGACACGTTTCGCGAATTCCGTCGGATCCATGGGAGACTCATCTCCATTCAACATCGCATCCTCTTCATCCTGTTTGCTAACCGCGGTCCTACAGAACAGACGGAGATTCGTTCCTATGGTTACCAATGGCCACAAGTTTCACCATCAGATGAATACGGGCTCGGAAATCAAGATTACATTGCCAAATTTTCTGGGTTAAGTTCGGAAGACCGAGACTGGACGACCCAAAGGACGAATCTGCTTGGTTTTGACTTTACCGACAAATTCAATACCTGATCTAAGCTCGGACTGCAAATCCAACCAATCAGAGTGGGGTACTCACTTCTGCTGTTGCATCAGCTGAGAGGCCAGAGTCAAGAGGGGTCCAGTGATGGGCGAAAGATCGCCAGCAGAGTTCTCCAGCAACCGCCAAACATCGTCGACCAATGGGTGACCGACGGCGTTGCTCTGGGCAACCACAAGGTCACAGGGAAGAGCCAGGAGGACGTTGCAGGCAGCACAGCGTAAATCCTCCTCCCCAGCTGAGGCTGGATCGTCCGCCGGGAAACTGCCCTCGACCCATAATGGCGTGGTATTCAGCACTGTTGACGCCTGGGAGCCTCCGCCTTGTTGTTGTTGTTGTTGTTGTGGTTGTGAGCGTGGGAAGAGGACTTCTGTGAGAGCTCCGTAAACCAGAGGCAGGAGGTCTTTGGCCAAGTCCTGGAGATTGAAAATAAAAAAGCTTTGACAACCGGAAAGCCGTAAAATAGTCGAAACTCCTCATGAGAAATACGTTGCCGGACCCTAGCGTAAAAGGAATTTGGGCTTTGGTGCGTGATTCGAATATTCCGCGGTGAAAATGACGTTATAAAACCCTCATAATATTGACACTGGCTGCCAACGACGTACGATTCTCGCCGAGAAGACATAGTTCACTCCCAGAAGACCTCCATGCACCACCATCCAGTTGACCTTGGGCGTGCGGGTTCGCTTATTGCCGACCGTCTGTTTCGTCTGGCGTTGTCGCAGGAGCCGGACAAGGAAGAGAAGGTGTCCCACGACGAGACGAATCTGCGCCATGTCCAAATGGAGACAGAGCACACCCAGCAGCTGAGCCGCCGTCTGACGCACTGGCGCTGCAACCTGCACACAAAAAAACACGGCATTAGATGACACTCCAAGTCAGGGCTCTGGGAGACTCACCACATCACAGGCGAAATCGGAGAACTGATCCAGAGCAAGGGTGCAGAGAACACGCACAACCACGTCCTCGAGGTAGATGCGGTTGGCCGCGCGGTTCTAAAACGACCCGAGAAGAAGAGACACTAGAGGCGCGTTCCAGAATGCCAGAGCTGAACAATTGAAACTGGCAAGCTTTTAAATTGATGGAAATTAGTTGTAGATAACCAGGAGAAGTGCACCCATGATTGAGTCTCTAAATCTAAAATTCGGACAGAACTTGTGGGATGAAGAGCCTACCAGGAGCGCAGAGACACCATTCCTGGCGCCCGCCTGTCGCGTGTGACAGGGGAAGGCGAGGAGTTCGCGCAGGGCAGACGCGGCGCCGTGTCGCGTCTCCCAGCGACAGTCCCAGAGGTCGCCCAGGAGATGCACGCACATATCATTGAGGGGCCAGTCTGTCCCACTAGCCACTGAGTGTGCCGCCTCGCTGGAAGACGAAGAACGCGATGGAAGAGACGACGTGGAGGCCTCGGGTGAATTCAGCTCAGCAGAGGGTCTGTTGGAGGCAGATCTGGTGAAACCAGGGACTTAGAGTCTATTGGACACCGCCCCTTCGAATTAGCCAATCGCTGATCCCTGAATTAGGCTGAATGAACGTTCTTTCCAGATTTAATTTGCCTCCTAGTCTATTCTTATCTTCAGGAGGCCGAATTAATGGCCTTGCACAAGCCGTTGCTGTTCTTGAGATATCGATCTATTTAGGAATAACTTTCCGAAACCTTTCCCTGCTTTCACAAACGCTTTTTGAGTTCACACCGGCGTTTATTGCCTTGACTCAAACCAAACCAGTCATTTGAGGCGCAATTATTGGTTTGGGATAAGCACATTATCTATTTACCCTAGGCTGCTCATTATGAACACACACACACATCCATTGTTTTAACAGTAATCAGCAATTGTACTCTCAACAAGGCTGTAGGGCATTTAAAAAGTACAGCGGGAAATAAAACACGCTGATGTTAATTGACGACGACGACGACGACCTTGAATGTGACGAATGAGCTATTAAAGTCACATAAAATCTATTCACTAACCTCATTTCGTAGATCAATAACTGTCACGTACTCATCTCAGGAGGTTTAAAATTATTGTTTACTTCGTATATCGTTATTTAGAGACGATGATTATCACTAGGAGATTCCCTAACCACAGAAATTACCGGGCCATTTCAAGTCCGCGGAAACGGTTTAATTGGTTCGGTAAACAAGAGAACAAGAGTAGTATTTGAGTAAGCAGAATCGCAAACACATTTAACGGATAGTGTTTAGCATCTTGAGAGCACAATAGAACCTGAAGTGAAGGTCAAATTACTCCATGCATCCATGTTAGCCACTATGAATGCACTTGTCTAGCACATGAACAAGCATTCGTCAATTAATTGCAAATCATCAAGCATTAACAGTAAGTTTCTCCTACTCGGATGATGCCGAAATAAGTTAGAAAATTCAGCTGGAAATGAGAACGACTGCACCGTTAGAAGAATTCACAACTCAGGATACGTGTTTTGTCGATTTGCGACGGTTAAGTCCAAAGCATTTTGCGATTTGGTCAAATTTGATTGGACGCCTGCCTTTCTGCAGACTCATTCGAATTCCATTGGCTCTGCGTTCATTTCAGGCCATGAACTCAAGTCACAAAAAAGCCATTTTCAGCTATTGAACTAAAACTCACGGCCGTGGGAACAAGAGAAATGCCCTCAACCCCAGTAGCCTGAGCAACCAATGGGAAATTAGATTCCAACCAATGAAAGAAACTGCATTACTAGACGCATTCAAGACTCCTAAACTTTTACCAAATGACATTTCACACTCAACTAGTTGTATAATAAGCAAGAGCTACACTTCAATAATTAGCGTGGCACTTATTATTCGATGACGACAAGTATTTAGTCTTTCGAGTGACGCGATTTCAGGGGATTTAATTGATCGCCTACGAGCGATTTCAATTGAGGATTCACTAGAGCGTTGAAATCAGTCCCCTTGAAGCACGACATCAAGTTACTTGCATAACCAACCATCGCGAATGCATTTGAAGCAAAATAAAGTTATTTAAAGTACCCGGTACACCAGTAGGGTGGTAACAGACCCGGTCCAAATTCATGTGGGTTTCAATTTTGAGATCTCACAACCTAATAGGCACAGTAAACACGTGGAGAACAAGGGCAGAGCTCGAGTAATCACTCATTCGAATGTGCGAGACTGTGTTAACGCGCCAAAGTCGATCCCAAACCAAGGCGCAATTATTATTATTGTATACAATATATATGAGACTAGAAACGAAAAAATTCTGCGTGCTGAAGGCGTAAAAACGCCAACACTGATGAGTACCTGGCAGCACACTGAAGCCACATCACCATAAAAACCCACAATCTTAGGCTTTGGAGCCTGTTAACTCCGCTTTCAGCACATTTCAGCTAATCCTATTTGGCTGTGCCCATTTTGGACAAAGGCCTCTCATTCATGAAATGAAGTTTAGAAGAATGAACCACAGAAATTGCACTTCTAGGTCAAATTCACAATTTCTCATCTTCCTTTGTGATTTCCATGATTTCAAATCACCTTGATTGTTCACCTACAAAGACTTAATTAGGGGATAAACACTTGGAAAACAAGAGTGGAGCTTGAGCTATCATTGGGTGATGTGAGCGCACGCATAAAAAGCACAAAAACGCCACCAACGACAAGTAATCGGCACACATATAGTTGATTGTTTCGAAGCAATGGAAACACACCAATCTCATTCCCTAGAGCGTGGTTAATTCCACTTCCAGTGGTTCAATTTAACCTATTGAGATTTCATAACAAATCGAAGTAACTGTAATCCTAGAATAATTGGGAAATTTCTCACCTCCCATATGTACGCCGATCTTGGTTAAAATTAACATTTAATATAAATAAAACATTTCACATTCATTGAAATTTGATTGGCTGTGCTCACTTTAGTCACAAAGGAAGTCAGTGGCAAGTTGAAATAAAGTCAAAAATACCTCGAGAACGCTTAAAAAAAACTACAAAACTACTTTATCTGCTGTGTCAAAATGGCGCCAATCAACATTACCGCGAACTCCCTACAACCAATTCATCATCTCTCAATATCAGATGCATCGTTTTAACGCAAAATAAACGCAGCAACAAAAAAACATGATCACACCAGAAACCAATTCAAAACAAGTCATTTCAGTTCCTCATATTGAGAAGGTGTTGTGAGCATCAAATTCAACTATTACTGCTCCGAGTTCTTGTCTCCTATCAATAGTATCGTATACCCTCTACAAAATATTACTGTCTACTTAACAAAAGAGCTTGTTTGTTTACTTAAATGTGTTATCTACCTTCAAACTCGATTGGCTACGTCCATTTTAGACAACGTCCACAAGGAAACCACAAAAAGCCAACAGGATGCAAAAGGACCCAGACTAAATTCATTTATATTAAAGCATAAAGATCCTATACCAACATGAAATAAACTAACTGGAATCGTAAGCACTTGCGTAATCACTGCAGTATTTCGAGGAATCGATTGGTCTGAGTACACTCAGTCGAATTTGGACGGTTGTTTTCGTTGTAGCGCATTAACTAACGAGTTAAAGACATCCCATACACAGAACGCATAAGAAAGGACACCAATGACAATGAGTCTCCACAGTGCTAGTTGACAAAAAGCGCTTTTGGCACCGCCATCCCAATAAAAGTTACTAAGCTCGTGGTTAATTCCCTATTCAGCTCGTTCTATTGAGATTTCTGATCTTGGCTAAAACTGGAGTTGATATAAAAGCACTTCGAATGGCTCTGCCCGCTTTAGAAACAAAGGCATTGACTACAAAGTTGAGATAAACTCAGGTGTATCTCTTAGACCACCAATACTACCGTGTACTCTCTACAACCGATTACTGTTTACTCACCCAAAAAACTTGTTTATCTGCCAATGCTCCGCACTGATAATGTCAACAAACGAATGTGTTATCAAAGTACACCTCGCAATAGCAAATAGGTGGTTCCTAATCCTTCATTTAACTCTCTCTCTCTCTCTCTCAAACTGTTTCCCGTTAATAAATTCTGGTTGTTGGCAAAGAGGTAGAATTGCAGGAAACTCACATTGGCTCCAATTTGATGTTCTCGTAGGCCAGTTTCACACTTTCCTGAAAAAAATAAGGGAAAAAAACACGTGTTTAGAACACTGGTGACCTTGTGAGGTCACGAAAAAGTTGGATTTAAAGAGGGTATATCCAACAGACCTCGCTAAATTTGCACATCAACAGTGGGTCTTTCAGCTGTGAAAGTGCTGGATTGGGATGCTCTAACACCAAACCTAAACTCACATTTCTCAGTCGTCGAGAGGTTGAACGATTGACCTCAGTCAGCACCCACACCTCAGGTGGCCTGGTTGACCCGAAATTCAACGACTGATTTTGGAAAGTTACGGAGCTGCGCTTGTGTGTCTTTCTAGGTGAATACGCTCTGTTCTTTTTCAGAGGCTTAGTAAATCTCTCCTTAAATCTTAAGACACTCTGGGTAATTCAATGCGTGATGACGAGAGAATACCTTGGTCTACAATGATCATTTGCCACGATGGCAATCAAAGTAGGGAGATTATGACAGCATATCTGTGGCAGCATCAGCTTCCAGAAGTTGGGAATTCTGCCAACTTTTACGGCGACTACCGCCGATGAACTACTACTACTACCGCCGACGAACGGCTATCAAAGCCATCGACATGACTCACCAGGACATTGGTGCTCTCAAGGTTCTCCGCAGTGTCAGAGCCCGAGTCCTCCGAGGGGTCACAGAGGTCCACATCGGAGATGAGTCCACCCAAAGAGGCTGTTGTCGTCGTGCCCAGCAAACTACTCAGGACATCGCCTCCTGCCAGACCCAACTGGCGATTCAGTTCACCTCGATCGAAGGCCTCTCCAGAACTCGAGGACCTGGCTTCTGCGATGGTGGAAGTACATGGAATTTGACAAACTGCATCAGACCCAAAGGCACTCACTGAGGTTAACGTTCCAGCAGTGATTTCATTCATATGAATTCAACCAACACGTAGCAATGGTTCACTATAGCCTTTCGCACAATCAAAACCTACCTGACAAATCAAGCAGGGCACCTTAATGCCCGCACAGCGTCTATCTTATCTTCAACCACGCAAGCTTCAGACGTGGCAAACTTACGCCGATATGGCAGGTCAAGGCAAACAACTGAGGGCACACATGAGCCAAGCCAGTCGGGTCCTAACCCTCGCATATTGACAGGTATCCATGTGGAAAGCGAACCGGAGATCCAGGTGCCAAAAAACTCATAGAGGGTGAACTCTATCACTAGGAACAAGATAGTTAATCAACACCCTGAATGATCAATGACAGCGATTCGGAGATTCTGAAGAGGGAAAATTATCACTGGTTCCTAGGTGAGGCAATTAAAAATCGCTTCGGCAAATAGCGCGTTATGGGAACAAGAAAAGGAGCCAATAAACCTGATTGACTTGCCTCGTCTATTGGGAAATATTTAGCGAAAACGCTGGGGGTAACCTCGCTTCGTGGGATTTGGAAAATTGGTTAGTTTCACCATCTCAACATCTACACCTCAGGCAAACTGATTGGGAAAAATCCATGTGACCCAAACTTGTTTTTTTCTTCTTTTTTGATGGCGGAATAGAACCTACTTCTGGTTGGCGATGTGCTTAGTCCACACATCTACCCCCCAAGCCTTTCAAAACGCCTCTCCAACTTTTGGCAATGGTTTGCTGATTCCAAATCAAACGCTCCTCATTAGCATGTGGGATATTCCAGGAGACTCTAACACCCACCTTGAAAAGCTATTTTGTAGTAACCAAAGAAATTTTCTCCCTACCTGAGGCACGAATAAACAGAGGCACGCATGGCTTCAACGACAAGGCATGCGATTAAGTTCATCCATCCAACGACTCTAACAATGACTTGCCTTCATGGAAGAAGACAACATCCAAGACCGTTTAGGAATTTCGGGAGACCAAACTCATCATCCTATGATTGTTCAAGAAGAACTGTAGTCAGCCATCTCTCGAAATGATGGTAATGCACCAATCCGCACAGCAGCTAGAATTTCTAGTAGTTTCCCTCCTCTAGTCTAAGCCTTAAAACCCAGGAATACGATTGAGACATGCAAAGATGAATGTGACTTACCTCTGGCTTCTGCCGCGGTTCCATTGCACCCAACTGTCCTTCTGGGGAGTTTGGCAGCTGACGTCTTCTCCTTGACAAACTCTCTTAGATCCGTGCTGTACAAACGCGCTCCGTTCTCCAGCACCAGATCCAGATTGAGTCCCGCAAGAGAGAGAAACGACGACGAAGACGAGTGAGACGGGTCTACCTTCCCAGACGGGGATGACGAAGGCAGCTCAGAGGGTACCCAGGGCTCTAGATGGGTCATCATTGAGCGGATGGCTTCCACGGCTGCCACTCGTGAACGCCAGCTCTTGTTGTGGAGGAGACTGCGCAGCTGAAACGCCGAATGGTGGTTTTGTAGGAAGTCAGGTTCAATTGAGAGCCCAAGATATCTAACTGTCTCTAAGAGCGGACTTAAATGTATATCGACTCCACAGTTAGAGGATCAACCTCATGAAGAAGCACTTTTAAGGTCAAATGATTCTCTGATCTACTTAACTTAAGTTAAGTCCCAGGGTACCTGAATTTGGGATTTAAGTTGTTTTCAAAAACTCAAGTGAAGAAGTTGATGAATGTAATGACGGTTACTTTAAAATTTCTATGAGTAAATAGACATTTCAGTTAGTTATGAGATCAACTTCAAGCTCATCTTTTTGACAGCATATACGCAGCTGAAACGCCGTGATTGAAAGAGATAGAATGTACTCGAGGGCACTTTAGTGAGACGCCGTTTGTGTGGCTCCCAAGGACAAAAGTGCAAATCAGCTCTTCGCCTCAAATTCTGCTCAGGTCACCATTGAGAATCACCTTCAAACCCAACTAATAAGCCGACCTATTTAACCAATTACCTCCTAGGATACTTTATTGTTTCCTAGACTAGACTCTAAAGCTAAGATCTTCCCCCACAGACAAAAACGCAGATAAGCATCAAGGGTTGGAGAATCCATGAAGAAGCACGTTAAAGTTAAACTGACACTTCGACACAATTTGAAAGAAGCCATAATAACCCGGCGGAGAATTTCAGTGAATTCGTGCAGATCGTTCGTATTTCTTGGCAATAAAAAAACGTCCACTTCTGTGAGAAGACTGTGCAACTGAAAGGCCGAAAGGCAGTTTTTGAATTTCAAGTCCAAAGATGAGTCCGTTTGTGGACTCAGAGGACAATCTAAAGGCTGGTCAGTTATGGGACCAACTTAGACGACAATTTCTGTGCCCATTTAAAACGACGAACATATCTCTCGACTATGAGCACAACGCTCGGGTTTTTGTACTTTCATGAAGAAGCGCGTTAAATGACAACTGAAATGACGAGCTATTTATAGCAGCCGCAATTAAAAAGACGCACACTTGCGTGATGACTGTGCAAGTGAAATGCCGAAGGGGTAATTTTGCATTGTCAGGTTTATAAGAAGCATGATAAAAGGAATAAGATTTGTTTAATTAATACGTTAAAAAGCACATTGATAGGATGTCCTGTTTACGCAGATCAGCTTCCCAGATCAACTTCAAGCCATCTAGGCCCACCCAGCATGAAGAAGCACACTCAAACTCAACTGAAATGATGAGCCGCTATACCTCGGCGGAAAATTTCTGCGTGTCCATTACCAGTCTCTACGATTAGGGGATGCCAACTCTGTGGTTTGAACACTACTTTCACGCTCTTGGGGCAGTAAAAACATCCATTCATGTGGAGATGACTGCACAGCTGAAATTTAACTACTGAGGAGTGATTAAAGGAAGTTAAATGTCACATTGGCATGATGGCGTTTGCGCGTCTCCAACGGACAAAAGTACAAATAAGCTTCTCAGTTCAGGAGCCATTACAAGAAAGCACGTTCAAATCCAACGAAGATGCTGGACTATTTAAAGAAGCCACAATAACTGGATGGACAAGTTTTGCCGGTTTATTCAGAACGACAAGCACTCCATTGACAGCCTCTTGAGTGTAAACAGTTCCTTTCTAGAGATTTTGACTATCTAAAGGCTCACTTCTGAGCGGTCATGTTAACACAGACAGCATCTACTCAGAAGGAATTCAGCATTCTCAACTTCTATGAGGACTCACTGGTAGGTCAGCCCGACTTAAAATGCCTAAAAGTACAGACCAGCTACTGTTCTCAAAGATAAGTACCGCTTTATAAAGCACCAACGAAATTAACGACTGGACATCTAAAGAGCACACTCGAACGCAGCTGAAGTAAATTCTTCCGCGTGCGAGCTATAAACGCTCAGTAGGCAGTCCCAACCTCCAACCCAATCCTGAGCTGTAGAGGGCAAGAAATGCCTTCGAGGAAGTTCTAGCAACTCAAACGCCGATTTAACTGGGCAAATCATAGCCTAAGAAATTGTCACTGTTAGCATTTTGGTGTCCGTTTTAAATAACCGGAACCCTATTGGTTAAGGAATCCACAACAACTCACTAGACAATTTCAGCGTATGCATTTGGCTCAACAAACACTCTGTAGTTTGGGCACTATGCTCATGTTTTTGGCAGTAAAAACATCAGCTCTTGTGTCACTACTGTGCAATTGAAATGCCGAAAGGCCGTTTTTGAATGGCCAGGTTCCTAGACGCATGACTGAAGGGATAAAATTTATTCAAGAAAAGCTCGAAAGGACAGATTGACGTTGATGCCGTCGCAATGGTCAGATGAGATGGTCACCTTCATTAGAATGTTCCTCGTGCTGCATTCTGATGGGGATCCCTACTCCACTATTGCAGCTCCTTAGCGGTGGAATCTAGATTTGTGTGGTTCCCAACGAAGAACACTTTTTTTGTGGAAATTATTTTGGTTCTGTAGGAGTCCACTGAGGAGCTCTGCAGTGATTTTAGGAGCAGTCGTCTTGAGATCTTCTCTAACAGCCAATCAAGTTAGATTGTGATGGTCCTCTCAGCCAACAACTTAGACCAGGATAATCCAGACCATTTGTACGAGATAATAGACAACCTCAACCTAAATGCCAAGATCTAGCAGACAAGGATACCCTTGTAAACGACTGACGCAAGCACGAGGGAGTTCAGTGTACCGAAAGTTTTCACCCTCCTCGCACAATTTGTAGTACAAGAGCCAATTACCGCGTCCAAGTCAAGCCTCTGACGCAAGTCTCTAAGTTGACAGTGGTTTGTAATCGGATGCTAATTGTTTCCGAGGCACTGGACAGATATTAAACTTCGCTGCAATTAATTACAACGATCCCGGACCCTATATCGACCCTAGAGATTGAGAAGAAACACTCTGATAAACGCTAGTTCGCCACGCAGACTACATCCATCAAACAGCAATGCCTTCATCTACAAAGGCAGCTTTTTCCTTGATTCAGAAACGCTGAATGACCCGACTGACCAGAGGATATTTTTGTGCGAAAAAGCGAGCAATTTCGCGAGTATTTTTCCACTACAAACAAAGGCCTTGCTAGTGAAAGAACATGAGTGGATTGGGCACAGATAAACCCATGATAAAATTGAGACGACAGGAGAGTGAATGTGAAGCATATTTCAGTCGAAATGAAGGTTTTACTGATAGTGAATTTGTAGGGCCTAAGATGACAGCAACGGTAGGTTTTATTACCTCCATCGTGTGACCTGCTTGGGTCATCATAATCACCACCAGCCCATTCAGCAAAATCGAGTTGGATGGCTTAGAAAATAAGCTCAGTAGAAGCAAAATGTCCAACACTAAACCTGACATTTAATCATGTGAATGATGAAGCCGTAGACAAAGAAGTAAAAACAACCTGTTTGCACTGCCAGATACGCTCGATTTACAATGGGAATTAGAAAAGAGGGGGTTCTTTTCATAAAAAAAGTACACAAATAACGACCACATTGGTGGATTGCTCGAGTATGGGTGCACACGTGGTTTCTTAAGAGGCGTTTTGACTCAGTCGCAGCGAGGAAAGGCAAGTGAAATACCTCCAAAAACCAATTTAGAGGTTCCAATCACTGATGACTCGTCTCAATCACATATTGCTCCAGTTTCCCTTTTAAAACATTGGTAATATGAAATCGGGGCATCTTAATCATCATCATAGCACAACACAAAGCTCATTTTACACAGGTCAACAGCCACAATCGTTAAAACCAGGTAATTCTCTGGTAGCATCACTAATTAACGTCGGTTTGGCAGTCCCCGTAAATTCTTAATCGTTAAAAGTGACAATCCCACACCGGAAAAGCACACAGGAGCGAAGTTTCTAAATTACCCGATAGAAAACAAGACGAAACCAAAGTTGGTGGTTTATAGCAGGGGAAGTAAGATGAAATAGTAACGAAAATGTGCTGACCACGTGATGTAACAGAACATGGGGCCCAAGCACAAACTCATAGCCACGAAATTAGATACTAGAAAGCATTTTGAGGAGTGGAAAATAACAGATCTCATTTGGTTTACGGAAGTAGCTACATACCCGTAGGAGAATGACGTTCACATCTTCGGGGGCTTTTTGAGCAAGTTCACCCAACTGTCGTGCTGCAGTTACCCGTAGGGAATCATTTGGGCAATTCTCAAGTAGTGAAAACAGTCTATCCAACCTGAGACGGTATAAAAGATAAACAGTCTCAGACACCTTAAAATAACTTTGCACGAATATCATTAAGATATTAGCAAAAATTTACAAAAGAATGAAATTAAAATGCACAAATTACTCTAATGTCGTAGTTAAATATAACCTAAATGGTCAACTTATAAAGACCAATTTATAAGGAAATTATAGTATTTACCGGCTCGTCATGTAATTGCTCTGTACAACTGTACGATAGTAATAAGAAGAACAACTGAACCCAAACCGAACCAGACCAGCTGGACAACGAACACACACGCAGCCCAGCCCAACATATTTATACTGAGAGCCATTTCTGGCTACAAGGGGTTTAAAATACAGTTCTCGCTACCTGATTGGCTAAAGACAGGTAGATTCCACTATGGCTTCCCGCGTGACCTCACACTTGGTTATTGTAAACGAAAACGAGCAATTCTCTACTCAAAAGTTTTAAATATTTTTTCATAAAAACAATAAATAAAAATTGAAGTTTAGCTGGATAAACAAAGGGGGTCATCAACACATTTGGTCATTTAATGAATAAATGGATTTGTAAATGTTAATTGAATCCGATCATGATAATCCAAGTACAGTCTAAAAACTCCAGAAGAATTTTATTTAAGCAGTACGTGTGTGAAAGATGACTTAGCACTAATTCAAGATCAAATTATAATATCCAGACTGCTACAACAGTAGTTTGAATGTGAGTCTGAAAATTAATTTTCGCAATATATACTAATGAAACCCAACAATATTATTTGTTGTCAACCATCTACCTTCTTGGTTCCCTGCATAAGACCCCCAGTTGTGAATATTTGCGGGAACCCAGTCCTTAAGCGATAATGTTTCAGGCATGGAAAAAGCGGGTATATGGAAACAGTTTTTCGATAATAAATTAGACCCTTGGTTCTCATCACGCGAGAACTTTTATTTATGTCTGAGTATTTAAAGAAGCATTTCGAAAGATTGATCCACGGCATTTCTCGGGTGCTACTAATCAACGTACTCTGACTTGTCAAATAAACTGATTTTTTCATAAACACCCCGACTGCTGTTGAATATTCACCATTAAATTAGTAGTTGATGAAACTCCATTATCTTCCTTTTTATATGTATATTTCGAATTAATTACACATCTTACTTACTCTATTTTTCCGCCTGATTTGCATGAAAGTACTATTTCAAGAGCCTATAATTAAATATTCCAACTGAGTGAAAAGTTGTGTTATCTCAAGTTGAATGTTAAGGTTCTAAGCGCAATTTTTTGCCTCTAACTCACCATTAATAGCTTAGATAAAGTTCTTAGCGTTGTTTAAGAATATCAATTTTCAAAGGCAGATTTAAAAAATGATTTTTTATTAATGTTTCATTTATTAGCAGTTCAATTTGATCATTGGTATTTAATGGTTCAGCAAATAATCAATTTGCAATTTTTTGGAAAACTAAGTGCAATTCGAACAAAGAATAAGAAATTCACGTTTCGATAACTTTACGTTGATTTTTTTTTGGAAGTCAGCGAAACACTGAAGGGAAACGGTTGTAAACATCGATTGATAAGCAGATGACTCACCTCAGTGACCCACACGCCATTTACCATTATCCTTCCAGAATTTTCTAAAATACATCATTTTTCGAGTTTCTGCCATTCAGAAATTTCATAACACAGCTAAATTCCTACTCAACCATGTGCGTCGGCTTTGCACATTGCTGGTGTTAGTATGCCAACAACACCAAATATGACGGCATTTTGGAAAATTTCACCAACTCATTTGAGAATTTGCATGGGGGGAGGAATAAGGTGAAGGCCATTTCAAAATGTGGGTATAAATAGGCCAGACGACCGGCATGGCTAGCACAAAAAGCGCAGCAATGTTTGTAAGTTCATGGTGTTTCCCACTTCACGCCTTCTTATCCTAGTTGAACACTCACTTAGCTCGGCTTGAATGGCTAGATTCCACGATCTGCAAGATTCTCCACGCCACAGAATACCGGCCCTCCTTCCCCATGGAACGAGATATCATCCGGCATCACGAAAACTCCATACTACGATTCTCAGAGTACCGGCATTCCACACGAGTTTCCCTCATTCTCTCCGAATCCTCCCTAGCGCACGAGGATAAACACAACTGTCTACGACTTATAGAAGACTCCATCTTCAGTCTGGGTTCATCCTCGGTCGCCAGCGATATGAGGGAAGATGTCCTCAAACACGGCAAAGAGATTGAGCTCTCAGTCTTCCTAGATGGCTACTCGGAATCGATCGATATGACGTACAAACGGTTCACTAACCAATTCGATTTCATCCTCAAAAACCCCCAACGAAGTGGTCTCTTAAAAAGAGATATAGACTGTGTTCTCTACCTCCTCGGTGACCCCAGAACAGTCGTGGACTGGAAACAGGTTCACAGAGAAGTGAATCTCCTCCTTAACTGCATGACTCCAACTCAAACCCTCGTGATTCTCGCGAAGAGAAAAGAGGCGGAGATGAGAACCGGACCCTTCGAATTCCTTGTGGATGTCTGGCGACAACTTGTAGGAAGAGGAAAAGTGCGTCGTCCCCTAGCAATCGATACATGCATGCCGTGGCGACTTTGGTGTCTACCTGAGGATGAGAGTGGCGAACTAATTAATGTGAGAGACATGTTGGATTTCGCGGCGCAAAAGGTAGAAGAGAACGCAGACAATTAACCCAGTTCCATAGCTTCCCACCTCGTGACCCGGTATTTCAGTTGAAAATATAGAAATGTATTTCAAAAACCACTTTTTTGCGGTTTTGGTTTAATTGAATGGAATACGCCATAGCTGTACATTACTACGTGGAAAGTTTCAAATTCTGCTTAGTAGGCTTATACTAACGCTTATTCAGCATTAATATGGATAAAAGTTAATGCATTTGTTGTGCATTGCTGTGTCATCTAAATTGAAATGCGCATAAATTGAAAGCTATCTTGGATCTGCTATTCTTACAAGCCCAACAAGGAGGCCAGGTTAGTTAAGCTTCTATAAATAGCTTATTTTTTCGACTTGTGTTATTGTCGAAGGGTAGATTACTTAAATATTTTGAATTCAAGAAATATACTTTCCCATAGATATGCCAATAGGACAAATAAATTCCTATTTTCTGGGGATAAGCATATTAACCTTGCACTATATGGAAAAATCATAACAAGCGACTCTATTCACATTAACAGATAGCGCCAATTAGTGAATCCAAACTCAAAATTTGTTATTGTTAACCATTTTATTTTGTTTGGGAAAAAAAATGCAGAATCACGATTTTTTTTACATTATGAACATTCGTATATTCGTACTTTAACTTAACGCCCAAATGGGTTCGAAATAAATCTACTGAAGTCGATTTATTGCATTTTATTTTAGGATTCCATTGATTTAGGTAGTTAACCTATTAAAAGTAAAATTTTTCATTGCAGTGATAGATTTATAAAACTTAATATACGCGTTCGACTTATTGGTGAATTTAAGTTTTTAATATCTGCATTTTTATTAACAGATATTTCTATCCCTTATCTGTAGAAGGATAAATAAAATTGCAGCAAACAACATTTTATTATACATATATAATTTAAATATTTCATGTCATTGAAAAATTCAACATGGAAACTTAAATTATTTTTTCCTAAGAAGCTGACAAGCTGGAGAATAATTAAACGTAGGGAAAACAAGACTTCGTCATGAAAAATTTAAGGTACAAAACAAACGCTATTTTTTCATAAATTTTAGTCTTTATTTTTGTCAGTTGCACATAGGAACATCAGAAACCAAGTTTTTTCCTCGCAAAAAAATAATTTAATTGGCATTTAATGTGATTTCCTCAGTTTAAGTATTTCGGAACCAAAGGCATTAGTTGTTTTTTTACTTTTATTTCGTTAAGCAAAACATACAGAATTTAATTTTTTTCACATTATGTTTAATTGTCAAGCGCCTTTAACAAATAATCGTGTAACCGAACTATAACGTTAGGCCCCATTGATTGGCAATATGTTTCATGATGCAGTTTGATTTCATTTGATGTAAAGATTAGATTTATTTAAAACATATAGGTTTTTAAAAATACAGTTTCAACTGTAGATGGAACTATCTATTGCTCGTAGAATAGCAAATAAATCAGGGTTTCATCATTAGAGAAGATCAGATTTTAAAAAATTTGTAGAAACTTAAGCCTTGAAATTTTATCTTGGGTTTTTTTCCTTTTGATAAAGGAAGTCGAGGGATTTTTTAAGATTTTGTTGTCAAAGTCATCTTACCATTGGCACCTAACCCTTTTTAGTTTATTCATAAATTAAACTGAAACTTATGGAATCTACATGACTTTAAATAGGGGAAAAGTCTACAGAAATCCTAACACGCCGGACCAATAAAAAATATATTGAATTTCTTCTATTGTAACGAGGACTATGCTACCTAACCGATCACGCAAAAAATATAATTGTTATCGCCATAGTTAATTCGACCCCACAAACGTTTCCACAACAAATTTAAACAGTCAAACAAATGACGTATGAAACCATAAAAAATGCGCAGTTCTTATCGGGAAAAGAAATGTACAACAAATCCTAAGATTATCCAAAATATAGCTTACTTTTGAAATAAAGTCTACTGATATCCATTAAGTAATATGTGTTCTGTGCAGCAGCTAATTTGTATTTTTAAGGATTGTTCACTAGTATAAAATTCTAGGTGTCAAATTGATTCCTAAATGCTGAAATAATTTTGACTTACCAACAGATTATCTGCCATTTTGTTGTTAACCATGTAGTCATCGAAAATAGTTTAACTTAATTCTGCATTTCTCAAGTAAGTCTCTACCATTTTTGCTTTCTGAAAAAACAGAAAAATTAAAAGAACCAAAATCAAATCTACTTAGGGATTGTTAAATTGAAACACTTGCTAAATTGCTTTGTCTCATCAACACGTGGCGTTTTAAGGGCTCCAAGACGTTGCTCGTGAGCAAATTTTTGCAACCGTGGTCGGTTGCTTGGCAACGCCCAATAAAAGGTTGACGCCCAATGCCTAAACCAGCTCACAAACGCTTCCCAACTAAACCTAGCAACGCATTTCTTATCTATTGCTGCAAACGACGCCACCGCTTACACCACATTACAAAGTTAATTCACCTATTATAAATTTTTATTGCATTGGAGTAATTTAAAAATAACTTAAGAAAACAAATAATTTTCGCTGTTTATTTTAAAAATTTAAATTGTTACTTAACTGCCTGGGAGATTTTATCTAGAAAGATATTTATTAGCATCTCAAGGTTATTGGGTTGTAAGTTTTGAACCAATTGACCAATTGGTAGCTTTTTAAAATAAATTCTCCAAAAATGTATTTATGAACTAATTTTATGTTTATTTGATCAAAATTAGTAGATGTTGACTACTTCTTTAAGCAAAACAAACGGAAATGCTTGTAGTGCATCACTTTCTCCGTGTCCTAGCAACGCCCAAATCAATTGAGTGTTTTTCCTTGGTGACGCCCGGAACATGATGTTGCCAAACGACGACGTTGGGGCGTGGCTCTGTTTTAAAAGAGGAATGCGCAGTATCCTAGAATCAGCTACTGGGGAACGGTAATGGTGATACCCCCACAGTTCCGCAGTGAGTCACGTAAATGTATGAGAAGTGAATGAGTGAAACGGCAACGGCAAAATCTCCCATTAGCTAATGCTTTAATCTGGAGTAAATTAAATAATAAACCAGCCCCAATTACAAATTATGGATCCAGCTATTAATTCGGGTATAATTTGCAAGCAAACTTAAACAAAAGAAAAATATTTTAGGCAGATATTGCCTTATTCATTTCCTGATAAACAGCATCAAAGCATCACTATGCTGCCCAAAAATTGAAAGTCACACTAGTTGCTAGGAGATACTAATAAAGTTCCATAACCACTTTCTGAATGGTAAATTTACTTCTTGGAATCTACACTCGCTTTGTACTCATCTCGTTTGTCAGAAAATCTCATTTTTTTAAAAAGGCCCATTTCCGTATTGAAATAAGCGTTGACCAATCACAATCATGACCAGCACACGATCCCCCAATGGACCAATGGCGTGCTCGCGCTCAGAGGGCGAGAGCGAATCAGCTCACAGGACGGTGAGCAACGTTCTCAGGCCGTAGGCGTCGACTTTGGAAATAAAAGAGGGCGTTTTGGCCCTTGGTGCCTCGGTTAGGGCGTTCCTGCTCCCCAAGCAGGTGGGTAAGTGGGTCTTCCAATTACTGCATTTCTCTGTCTTACATTTTTGTGGATTTTCGTTTCTCATAGGCATTTGCGATAAAATAGAGAGAAAACTACTTGCAATTCATAAAGACGACTTTCAAAGGCAATCCAATAATCCTCTTTATATAGATCTTCCTGCAAAATTAAGTATTAAGTTGTCTTGGAGCTGAATTCATAATTTCTTAATAATTATAATTACTTCCAAAAACGACTTGTAGGGCAAAAAATAGAGAGAAGTGGATTTGCGAAAAATTTAAAAAATGAGTAAATTTAATTTTAGGGGCCCGAACCCTCAACCAATGCTCTCAAGGCAGTCAACCAATGAATCATCGACCTTGAGTGTTGACCTTAACGCACAGATACCAAAAAGAAACCAATAATTCAATTCCAATATAACTAATGACGTCATCAGGTGCTGTGAACTTGTACAAAGCTGATTTAACCGAAATTATGCCGAGACCTTCACGACTTCCGTCCACAATGTGTTCAGGCCAAGTAACCAGCCACGACTGCATATCGAATATGTACTCAAAGCATGATTGAGCTCAACCAATACTTCCGCGATTGTTATCTCCAGTTTACCTTCATTTATTGTGTCTGTTAAAATACAATTTCTCACCCAGTGTAAATCACAAAACTTTCTTTCATTGCCTATTTTTGGTCGGGGTCCATTTCCACCACAAATTTCAATCCATAGGCAAACATTTGAAGCTTTTGATTCTTGAAATTAACCAACATGAGGTGACAGTACATAGCGCATATGAAAAATTCAACCAAGACTACAGTTTTAGCAAAAAATATTCCCTCAAAACGCTAGACATACACTCTTTTATTAAGTAACCAATAGTACTTAAAGAAAATGGAAATGGTGCGACCCTAGAATCTAAATCTAGTTTCTCACGTGTGCTCAAAGTCACACCCATCTGAAATACTCATTATGCCTAGGTCTAGTTTCTATAGCCATAGGTATTAGGGAAAGATTAATTAAAATACCCAATCTACTATTATCTTCTGTTTACTCTATCTAGGATCGATTTAACAAAGCAACAAGGGGGGCTCAGAGTTTTATTTCGCTAGCAGCCAGTCACATCGATTATCCCAGAGTCCAGTGTGTGAAAAAAGCTTTTTCAAGCCTCAAAATTTGCATCAACTGAATGCATTGATCAACAGATCAATAAGGGCGATCGATAATCCCCACTCGTAGTAGCAATTAAGTGCGGACGTGTAACCTGCTGAGCGATTCAAGGGTGATTGGACTTTAGCGAGGCCACAGCAGTCTTAGTAGCTGATATAAACAAAATGGCTGTAATTATTCTAGTAGAGGGTATTTGAATTTTAGGGTTACTGAGCTACTGAACGGTTGATAAATTGATTGATTTAACTCAATGATCTGTTTTTGCTTGGCAAAAAGCATTTTAGATTAAGAATTAATTTGTCTGAAAAAAAGTGGTCAATGCCTGAAGTAAATTACTGGATCATTCGAATTTTCAAGTTAGCACATTGATACAAAAGCTGAAATGGAATGAGAAAGGTCATCATTACTTTATCTTACTTCAGCACGAATACTGAAAACGAACGAGAAAAATGGCGAACTCGACCTGTATTTTAAGGAAATGCCCATACTCACGTAGATGGCGTTACAATAATTTACGAAAAATATCAGAAGTAAAAGATTGCAGAGTTTTTAAACTGTCTGAATCTCAGAAACGTAAATTACCATTGCAACCCATAAAGCCGTCATTCAAATACACAAAAAGTATTTTCTTAAAATTGAATGACCTTCAAAATCGTTAGAACATAACAATTGTCCAGGTTCTCAAGGAATGCATTTGTTTCGACAATATTTTGTTACAATACAGTTGATGCAACAATGGAAAATAGTAAATGCATTTTTATTTACACATTGATTAAACTAGCTCGACACAATTCCACGACAGTCACATTAAAATAGGAGTGGCATCAACATCGACTACTTAAGCAGTACCATTTTCTGCTGCATTTTTCTCGAGTTCGCGAACACGCTGATAGGCCAAATCAGCGGCCGCAGTTTTGGCCAGTCGGTATGTGCGACCGATGCCGAAAAATCGTCCCACACCTGCCACTCTCACTCCAACCCGAAGATAACCATCCGGACGCACAACAGCACTCCTAAAAACGGCGGAAACATCACTAAATTTGAAGCAGTTTAACGACAAAAGACGCTAAACTGCGAAACTCACTCAAACTTCACGCGGTCGGGGCAGTACTCCACCAGCATTCGAACGGGCGATTTGGCGACACAGGCCGAGTACCGCTCTAAAGTAGGCACAGGTAAACTTATTTCCGTTCAATAAGCTAGGGAAGCAAAAAAGAGGTTCAAAACCCACCAATATGGTCACGTAGGAACGGCAGAAACACCCGCCAAAGAGTGTTGAGACAGAGACCAGAGTCGAGGAAGACCGCTCCAGCCAGAGACTCAAAGATGTCGCCGAGGGCCTTCGGTAGATCCGCATCCATGGCTGAGTCCTTTGCCCTTTTTCGAGAAACCGCCAAGGCTGACGCTGCATCCCTTTCCTCCGAGCCATCACAGTTGCTGGGAGTTGCAGAGAAAGTCCTACTTATGTGACATCAGTAGGATGGATATTTTCGGATAAAGCGGTGTAGACGTGAATATTACAACCTACTTATACTATTTAAGTAGGCAATACATTTAAAAATGTTACACCACACACCACAGCGGACAAAGAAGGGTTTTCCCCTGCACATGATTTCCCACTCTCGGTTTTGCGCCCAGATCTTCGCGGTTTCTTGCAAAAAGCCGCTACGGCGGTGATTATTCCCCGAGTTACAGCCGGACAAGTGGCCCTCAAGTGGGTGTGGAGACCAGCTCGAACGGCCAGGACGCCAAACAGAGCGTTATTAACCAGAGCGGATCGCAGATCAGTCAGAGCTCCCGGCGACAACTCCTCCCTATAGTCGCTGTAGAAAAGTACTCGAGTGACGGCGTAATCAAGAACTGCGTCTCCAAGGAATTCCAGACGCTCGTAACCACTGCTGAGGATGTTGGGACTGCCGTTAGAAGAGGAGGGCGATGGATTTCGGTGGAGATCGCGACAGGTGGAGTGCGTAAAAGCCTGGAATCAGACAACAATAACTAATTAAACGGCGACATAAGTAGCGCTAAGGAAATTGTGGTTGGGTAAGTTAGTGCTCCATGCCTCAATTAACAGGCGGCGATTCTTGAACCGGTACCCCAGAGTTTCTTCAAGCTTAGCGAAGCGCGCAGCCTGGTAAATGCGCTCGATTTCGGCCTCTTCTTCGGCTGTCAAGGGTTTCGGTTCAGGCACCTTCCAAGGAGATCCAAAAGGCTGCATTTGGTCTGCTCGACAGAAAGTAAAAAATCATTGCTACTTACAGATAATCAGTAGTGAGTATTTAAAACGTGGTTGAAGACTAACCAGATGGGGGTAGGCATTCCACACCGAACCACTGAAGAAGACGCAGGGCAGAACGCTCTCCCCGGGAGACGAGGTAACAACCGACGAGGGATTCGACACAATCAGCTATCGATTTGTTGGTCAGGTACTGGTGCGTCAGCGGCGAACCCTGCCCTGTTTGACTGAAATAATTTCGATAAAAACTCAACAGTTACAGTCGTCAGAAGACATTAGAACAATTGTCGCTTCAAAAACTTGTTAATAACAAGTCCGATCCACGAAAGCGGCAATGGTAAGAGGACTAATTCGAGCGCAACAAACAAGTCCTTCTGGAAAGCAAGTACAAGAACATGCTACTAACAAAATTCAGTAGAAATTTAAATTTAAAAAGGAATAAAAGACATAGAAAGCAGAAGTGAAGGCTGACTCCATATTTTTTTAAAAAATTACATAGATAGAATCGAAACAGACTCCACAGAAACACTGCCATCTGCAAATACTGAGAGAAATGATTTACCCGACAACGGGAGCAGAATCTGTAAAATCAGAGGCACAAGCGTAACCCGGAGGTAACCAGTTTTCAGATGGCTCAAATGCCACCCCGACAATGCGTCCAGGGAGTCCTTTTTCGCACCCCAGTCGATACAAGTTGGCGTTCTCAACCTACCCACACAAATGCAGAATATGCGTAAAATAGCTCTACTTAAACGAAATAAGTAGCAAGTTTTTTTTCCAAAATTCCACCCACAATGTGACTGCGCATTAAGCTGAGTAGACCCTCATTTGCGTCAGGATACTTGAAGTAGAGCTGCATCGTGACGGCGAACTTGAGGAAGCTGTCGCCGATGGTCTCTAGCCTCTCCATGTTCATGAAGTCGTTCGCCACCATGAGAGTCACCGACTGGAGAATCATGGAGGGGCAGGGTCGCTCAGCCAGCAAATCCTAAAAAACAGAACGCAGACCCATTATAGCGATTGGGACTACTCAATCCGGAAACAGTTTTTGAACTCTAGGTTAAAGAAATAGGTCGCCATACAACTTGGAAAATAACTTAGGATTAAAAAAGTAAACCACTTTTACTGCCGCATTTTCGCCAACGCAGTCATTATCTTGAGAGGGGAAGAACTTCACTCCACTTATGGTCTCCTCGAAGCTGTCCACACTCTTGGCATCGACTTCCTCCTCATTCACCTCTTCCCCATTATCATCTTCATCATCCTCCTCCAATTCACTCCCAGATTCCTCCAAGTCGGAGTTCAAAATCAGCGCGTCCAGTTGATTTGCTAGCACCTTGCGCGCGTCCTCATTGGTGGATTTGGCGAGGGAAATTTTCACCGAGTCCTTCTTTTCCAGGGCGGCAGAGACTGGCTCTCTCGGAGTTGGTTCCTCCGACATGCCCGGTTCAGGGATTTTGGGGCAAGTCAGAGGAGGGAAGAAGGACCTGTAGGGGGGAGACACGATCCCCATGCCAGTGTCCTTTGCGATTTGAGAACGCAGCTCTTCAGCCAAGAGGAGGTGATGTAGACGATAGAGGATTCCCGGGAGACAGACCGCTTTTTGCCACACTACAAAGCAGACCAATACATGATGAGTTATCACAGAATTGGTGATTTGAAGCCATCGATTTAGGCATTAGGTCATTCCATAAGTTCTGTCCGATTTTAGCCTTTTTAGAGTTAACGAAATTTATGGGGTATCTTTAAATGCTAATGAATAGAAACAGCATTGGCGATTGGAGTTTTAGTTAGACCTAACATTTAGTGGATTTATTCATTCAAAAATCAGACAGAACTTGTGGTATCTCACCAGTGGCCGGAATGGCATGCCGATGACAGAACTCGGGGACCAGTAGTTGCACGTGTTTCGACAACACCCCCTTTCCCCTCCCTTCTTTGCCACCGCTTCCTGTGTTCCCCTCTCCATCAGCAGAAGCACTAAGCAGGGTCTTTGCCTTTCTCGGTGTCAACATGGGCGCCAATCGAAGTGGGGTAAAGATAGCATCCAGCAGGGGTTGAGCAGTGGGATCGCCGCTCAAACGGAGGTTGTATTTGCAGCGGTAGTAATCTGCAAACGTGTCGTATTGATTTGAGGGGAATTTGCTAGCTGGAGACATATCATTCCTACACGAAAAGAAATAAAGCCATACTACTCACGGTAATTCAGTAGTTGGAAATTTATATGTTCGAAAGGATGAGCTCACCTTATAGTGACCACGTAGTAACGTGGTGGATTATCAACCAGCCGGTATGAGGGTGTCAGAACAGCGTTTTCAAAGTCCTCAGCAGCAAAATCAAACACGAATCTGGGCACAGCGGGGCTTTGTTGGGACAAAAAAACAGACAGAGGAATTGGATCGACCAAATTAGCTATGGAAGTTGCGGGCACCATTTTCCGGCGCTGTGGCAGAATACAGTCACCCGTTTTGGGGTCGAGTGTACTCAAACAGGTGTCTATGAGTTCCCAATCGATTTTTTGAGTATCTAGAGGAGGCAGAAGACGAAGATTTGAAGCAGGCTGCAATAACTACTGAAATGGCCATTTAAGTAGCGAGTACCCTGAAACACGGGCACAAGAAGTAGTTGGGTCGCGGATCCAGTGAGATTGAACACCATCAAACGATCTCTCTCGAATCGCAGAACCGACTAGGATTAGTGTTTTAAATCAAAAAAGCCAAAAACACTCCCAAACCTTAAAAATTATCCGGTGGAACTGCGATATCTTGTTGAGCTGAGAAACCGATAGTACTGGACAGGAATCCGCTTGATATACTTGCACCGCCTCTTCACCAGTTCTTGTATAGATCCGAAATTCAGGGATCTATCAAACAAGGGAATAAATTCTCGACAAAAAAACCCACAATCGGTATGGGTTTGGAAGTGAGAAGACCAAACACGCGATTCTCCCTTTCCGGATAAAAGTCCAAGCGAGCATGACTAGCTTGTCCCCTATTTTCCCGCTGTAATTGACTCAAGTACGTGTCCAGGTGGGTGGCAGTGATCAAATAGAGGTAGTTCTGTCCCTTCGTCGACCCGTATCGATCCTCCTTTGGCAGGCACTTGACAAACGCATACGGTGTCTGAAACACCAATAGCGAAGTTGTGTTGGGTTATGTATTTTCGAGTTTGTAAAATAACGCCTACTTACTTTAATTAAGTAGAAAGACTTTGTGCGGGGATTGGGAGCTTCTCGTCCGAATTTCAGCTGACGGCATTCAGCAGCCAGACTCGAGTGACGTAGAATAGGGACCCCGTGGGAATCAATTTCCTCAAGGTCATAGAGTAGTTGACCTGCACGAACGGCTGCTGAGTACTTGGCCATTTTCTTGCAGTAGGACGGTTGGCTCTAAAAGAAGGTACCAGGATATACCATAAGTTCTGTCAGAAATTTTTTTAAATAAGACAGGTGACTAGAATTTATGTTTATTCATAGACAGAATCGCTGATGCTCTTTCCCAGATTAACTACGACTTCATGTGATCCTTTAATCAACTCCCTATTACCTTTAGCGTCGATCCCTTCTAATTGACCATTCAACGTCAACGGTGTGAACCTGATCACTATAGAAAGACGGACCATAGTTTAGATTAACGCTTTTTCGGAGCCACCACCACTACTAGACTAGTTAATACTTCAAGGCCAAGGAACTTCCACTACCTAAAACGGCCTAGCTACCGACGGAGCCTTTTAATGAGTGCTCCACACGACCAAAGCGCCACGTGCCACCAAAGACACCTGACAACCAGGCACTGTCATGTGTCACCTCCTACCACTCCCACGAGACCCTATTGGGAATCGACAAATCAATCAACCTGAACCCCATCCCTCACGCCTGACCACAACCTGAGACACGATCGCGTTGTGCACCATGAACTATCGCTGGATCCTACCCACCATCAAGAACACCGGCCGGCCCATGCTGACCCAGGCGCAGAAGTGGACCACACTCCGCCCCAAGACCGCAGCCGCTGCCATCGCCACAACCACCGCCACCTCCAACGGCAGAGACAGCAGCGCAGCAGCCACGGATAACGGGTGCCCCGAGGAAGCCCACAATCCCGCCAGGCGACGCTCCCCCATCCAACCCGCGGTGCCACACCTCCCACCCATCGCCACCGCCTCCGCCACGTCCGCCCGCCGGCACAACCAGGACTCGCCGTCCAAACGCACCAAACCAAAGTCGCCCTCTCTGCCTCGTCTCGTGGACTGAGGTCCCACACCCACCCCACCCCCCACACTCGGGGGTCCCTCTTGCCCTGCTTCCACCTCTCCGGGAGGCAACCGCGGTAGCCGCAGCAGCAGCAGCAGTCGGAGAAGGAGAGATACCGTATTTCACGAGATCCTCGAGATCCACGAGATCATGCTCCAGCAGATTGAAGGGGGAAGGACAACGCAGCCAACTCGTCCTTGCCAACAAGCAGTCTCCCCCTCCCTCCTTCACAGTCGTCTCCACACTCCACTCTATGTAGCCCTCTAGTCGTACGAACCACCTACTCGTAGACCACAACAACTGCAGACGCTCTTCAATAACCACGGAAGAAGAGGAGGAGGAGGAATAGAAGCCCTCTTTCCAGGGAAGCAACGCCAATGAGTCTTCCTCATCTGCACACCCACACACCGTTTCAGTTTCTCGCTTCATTTCATCTCCTTCAATTCTGAAGACAACACCTCGAAAAGGAGGACAGAGAGTAGAGAGAAAGGGACATCAATCCACAGGGTGAATCTCTTCGTTTGCCGATTTCAAGTCGATTATAAGAACCTCACTTTAGTCCATTGAGGGAACGCAATACAGTGACTTCCTCCTATGCTGATTCTGGTTCTCAGAGCTCATTTCTACTCGTTAAACACCATCAAAGAGCGCATGCACCGAAAAATCACCAGCAGAGAACTTCGACTCCTTGGAGAAAAAATTACTTCCCCACCTATCTTTTCCAGTTCAACTAAGTTCACTTTGACTCATTCAACGCCAAACACAGCACCAAGAGGCAAACATTCTCAAGGAATCATTACCAACAAGTCCTTCTGGTTGGCCAATTTCATCCTTTTCTGGAAAGAATGGAAAGCAATTTGAAAGGTACAAAAGCAGAAACATTCCCAAGATGGCAAATTCAATCTGGAAGTCATCGGAAGACTATGGAACACCAGTACCCAGGGAGAACTTCCCAAACCGATGTCCCCATCCACCAATGTTATGCTGGCACAAAGAAGCTCCCCTTTTCGCTACACTAAAAACAGACCAACCACAATCAAACTGGGTGGAGCAAGTATTGCAGGAAGATATCCCACTCAGAGACTCCCACGTCTTCTGACGTCTTTGGTTCTCAGTCACTTCTCAGCCACTCCGAATTCACCAGAAGTTAACCTCAATTCTGCCACATTCGGTTTGATTTCTTCAAGAGCACACCAATACTCGAAGAGCCACACTCCTCAGAAAGCATTCCAAAGATGTCCTCATCCATCTGCCGCTTCTCTTTTGTGTACAAATCACTTCCCCACAAGGCGAAGCGTTGAAGACCGATTGCAAATCCCGCCAAGGGAGCCTTCCCATCAAGAGACTCCATCAATTTCGCTTTTTTGTGTTGGCGTCTAAAACTTCAAGAGCAGAGACACTCCCGAAATGAAAAACTCGTTCCTTATTGAAGGCGAATTCGCAACAGAGGTCCTCTCCTTTGTCTTCCCATTTCAGTTGCCACGTTAATGTAGACAGCATTCTTTTTTTCTTTCAATCCTGCAATAAATTTAGCCTGTGTTAACACGCTTTTCTTCGTATTCGCTTTGCTTGTTTTTTTTTTCTGGGAGAATTGAGACCTAGGGTCAAGGTCAGAGCATATAAGCTCTGAATTCAGATTCTATTTTTTGGAGCCTAACTTTCCAAAGAGCCAACCAATTCATAAAGAATCAAGATAGCCTTATTATTTGAGCAAAATTTAAAAACAACATTTTTCTGAAGTCTACCACTTCAATTTGGAGGCTTCGTAATTCATACATCTTCCCCAGAAAACGAAGGAATTCATCTACTGTGAACCGCGGCTTTCATTTAACTGTCGACTGTTAATAAACTTACCACAACTACTTGTGTAAGCGGTGAGGTGATTGGCAGTTGGAGGTAGCACTGGTGGATTTCCTTTCGATTCTCTGGTATCTCATCTTCCATTGGACAGCTCAAAATCCCCTCCTCAGTGTCTCCACCAGTCAGCGAACGAGTTTGCATATTCCACCGGGGAGCCATTCGTGTCATGAAGTTGCATGGCAACCGGGCGCAGTAGTGATTGATCACATTGATTGACCGACTTGCCTTTTTCTGAAATGCAAAATAATATATGCATGTCTACACGTAGCTACTGAAATGGGATTTAAGTAGTTGGTGCAGTCACCTTGGGTAGGTAATCGAGTTTGTCGTCCACGTAGTTCGGATCGACTTCGTGCTCACCGACGATCAATACCGACTGGCTGCAACGCTGAACCAACAGCTTCTCCATCTCTTGAAACCTGAGCAAGTTTAGAAAGTAATAATGTTTTAGTTCATGGAACTGGCTCTGTTTATGTCATTGGCCGATAAGGAACCAATGAACCCTCACCGATTTCTGACGGAGGACTGTTCCGACTCCAAGAAGTGCCAAAAGTTCGCTCTAGGAGTCCGATGCGCCACCAATCGGAGTCGAGATTTCGCAGCCAAGTAACTAGCCAATGAGGCAGTCGGATGGAACGACGCCACAAGATTGCATCGTGGCAGCGACGCCGCAGCCGCCAAACCCGATTGAGTGGTCACCAGCAGGTTGATATTTCCCCCGGAACGAAAATCTGCGAAGGTCTCCTCTTGAACCGCACCGACGTCCACACTTGAGGAGGGTTTGGAAGGATCTGCCGGTGGAGAGAAAGAAACAAACAGAAGTTAGGAGTTATCTGGAGTCAGGGACACGCCCCGCTGCGACATACCACTGGTTGTTGGCACAAAGAAGTAGCCGGGGCGAACAAAGGCTATTTCGGGGTCCCAATTGCAGTATTCTTCGATGAATCGGGGCAGGGCGTAGGCCGAAAACTGGCACCCACCAACTAGGAGGATCCCGCAGAGGGGAGGAACCACGATTTCCCCTGGGGCGTTGGCGGAAATGACCTTGTAGGTCTCACGCACCTTGCAGTTGCCACCGCCTAAAGTTTGGAGTACAACAAATAAAAAACACGTCTACTAAAACGCGAAATTAGTAGTATGCGCTGTAAAGGAAAACTTACGAGACTTGGACAGGGTGGATGCCTTTTTGGACTTTCGTTTCCGCTTCTTGTCGGAGTAAAGTCCCCTGGAGATCAGAGAAGAAAAACAGAATTAAAAATATATACACATAAAGAAACCACATCTGAATGGAAGGTAATGCTCTGATCAACTTCTTTTAGGGGAGAGATGCGTACACTACTTACATGGATATATCGGTAGCATCACTCTCAGCGCCCGTGTCCTCGCCAGCAGAGTCCGATCCCCCGGAAATCGATTCGTCATTTACCGAGTCAAAGTCGTCGTCGTCATCTTCGTCGTCGTCGATGCCGGAAAAGTCGTCCAGAGCGTCGCTCTCACTCTCGCTGCCTTCCAGACTGTGTGGCTCGACGAAGCCACCCCTGGATCGATTGCGACGTCTACGGGTGGACGTGGAGAAGGCGCTGTCGTCCGATTTCTCATCCCCAGTGGTGACGTCACCGTCTGCACCCAGGGTTGTGCGCACGATGCGGTAGGACCCAGTTGGCTTGACGGTCCGTAGCTTCTCAAGCAGTTGGTTGACACGGGGTGACGCGAGTGAAAGCATCTCTTCCCGGGTCATGCATCTGAAATTGAATTGCAAACAGTACCACAAAGCGGATGAACTACCCAAGGTGAGAATAAA
Organism: Anomotaenia brevis; assembly: GCA_030710315.1. Lineage (NCBI taxonomy): Eukaryota > Metazoa > Platyhelminthes > Cestoda > Cyclophyllidea > Dilepididae > Anomotaenia > Anomotaenia brevis. Next base: position 363,936 of record JAUOZQ010000038.1, read on the forward strand.
GAGTTCCCTTATCTGAAGAAGACCAAGAGGAGAAAAGATTTAATCGACCTAATTTACCGACGACTCACTCATCACACGCCACCTGAAAGAGCCTGGCAACCATCGCCAACTGCGTTGCCGTATACCGCAGAATTCGAGTCAGAAGGTCTTCAGCATGCTCCAATTCCTTCCGAGCCTCCAAAATGGCCGCTCGGGCTCTCTCCAACCGGAAAAGGTGTCGCAGAAAGACTCGAGCGATCAAGGCGCCGCAGTAAGCACCCAGTTCCTTGGTTATTGCCTCGCATTGAGCCACGGCGCGAAGACAATAGTAGGGGACGTTGATAACTCGCTGATTTTCCGTGGAGACGTTCTCCTCGGAACCGGTGAAGTCGAGGTCATTGAGGAAGTCCGAGGCCTCTTGAAGAAGACGCAGCATTGTGCCATGGATGGGGTGTTCGGGGGGAGGGTTTTCTGGGGGGAGAATTTCTTGCTCCTCGGGCTGAGCGCCGAATGAGAGGATGTTGATGAGCTCAGAGGTGGTCTCCAAACGGCACTTTAAGCGGTCCTCGAGGGAGCATATGTGTCGCTTGGCGAGAACAGGGTCTGAACATTCGGAAGGAATGATGTTGGAGGCTAGACCAAGGATTCGATAGCCCGGGGTGACATTGGAATAGTAGGAGGGGCAACGATTCCAGATTGCTTCGAAGTCACCGGCAGTGGATGGAAACAGCACTTCATAGGGATGGCCCGGAATCAAAACATTCTCGCATTCATCGACAATGAGTAGGAAAACTTTCTACCAAAATTGCATAAGTAGAACCAGCAAAAACCTACGTCAGGAATGGATATTACAGGACGCTCCGATTTCAACAGTTTCACAGCGACACTGTCCAGTATGAAGACAACTCTAGTAGAAGGAGGGATCACTGAGGTGGATTCTGATGCGATGAAAACGGGCACGTGGGTTAGATTTGAGAATGCCTTAGCGTTATCTTCCAATAATTCACGGTCTTCCATTATGACAAGCATGAATTTGTCTGGATGTTTTACAGAGAGGGTGTTGAAGAGCTCATGAGCAGCGAAAAGCAAAGTAATTTCTTCGTTTTTACAAAATACCGTGTTCCTTTCTTCAGCAGCATCTAAAAGGTCAAGCTAAAAAGCCGTACCAATTATTGTATAAAATGCTTACATGATATTGCCTTGGAATGAAATGGTTCGGAGGCACGTCTTCGAGTAATTTCTTGATTAAATGCAATTTTCTTGGCATTGTAACGCGCGATAGAATAAGTTTACAGGCTGGTCATACAAGGCACAGATAGTCAAAATGAACAAGGTCAAATAGATTCAATGACAGATAAAATTATCCTGTACTTTATCTTATATTCAAGCATATCCAAGTATTTTTAGTAATATTTATACTTTTGGTTTATACATATACTGTGGTGGCTTATCTGATGATTCATATACATTGCTTATTAGTTCAACTTATTATTTACTCGTGTTCTCTATGGGTTGTATCCGTGATGAGTGATAACAATTTGAGTAGGTAATTCTTCAGGAAATCCAAGTTTATCTAGTGCTTGATTCAAAGTTTATCACTCGGCAATGATGTCCGTGAGATTCAGCAAGAGCGACGGATGCTTTGATTTAAGGTTAATTTTATTTACATATTTCACAACGTTCATACTATTCAGCTATAATTTGATGCAACTATGTAACTAGTAAATGTTAGCCGCATTAAACATTAAATATTATAGAAATTCATATATGCCATGAAGATTTTCTTTTTTCTATTTGAGCTCAATCATGTGGTAACTGATTTTAGAACCTGTTTATTTTAGTAAACAGTTAATTTATCTTATACATTAAAATTCATTCATGACAATTTTCAACTTTCGGTTAAATTAATGATTTAGCCATGCTAAATTTTTCCTTAGACAGCATACGAATAATACTTTGGCTTAGTTAGAACTTACTTTCAAAGACCTTGAATCAACTACAGGTTTGACAACCAAAAGTGGCTACATTCAAAATATCGAGTAAATGAATTCTGGTAAATGTATAAACTCTTAATCCCACCCATATTTGCTTGCAACGTATTCCTATTTTATTAATTATTGCTAGTTAAAATTTAATTGCATTTTATTACAAAATTATTTGGAGTTATAAAAATTGGTGCAGTGATTTTCACTTAGGTTTTGTTACCACGTGTGCGGGTTTTTTTCACTTTCTTCTATATTTTCTATTGCGTTGCGTTATACTTCAATGAAATTAGGTTCATAACCTATAGTTGGTTAAATATTTTACACAAATCGGTGTTTATGATACATCATATCCTAGCCCAATGGACAAGTTTATGCGTCAGCTCTATTTCGATCATGACGAGGACCGAGACAAAGGCCCACACGTCAGCTCTGACGACATCGAGGAGCGAATCGCCGCCCGACGACTTCGTATCCAGGAGCGCTTGAACTCTCTGCAGTATGCTAATTTATCAAAACACTGCAGCACCTTATCATGTCCTGATTTTTACAAGTGTCTAGCCAGTAGATTCTTCTAATGCTAGGAATTTTTCAAGGGAATTTTTGAAGAGAATGCTAAAATTATTTCAAAAAATAATTTTAGACCTGGTTACTATGATGAGATCGCGTTGAAAGAGGAGAGTCCTCTTAATCTGGCCGCGGCTTACACAAATTCTCGCAAACAGGTGGAGACCAGTTTCCAACGCATCGTGAACCTCTGTCGCAACGGTAACGCCTTTATCACGAATCTCAAAGTCGCCTGCGATGCTCGAGAACATCTGCGAAGACTTGAAGAGGAGGAGTTGGCCGTGGTACGACACGCCAAAATGGAAGCTGAACGGAAGGAGACTGAGAAGCTATTTGAGGATGTGAGTAGCCTTTTGAGTAGTATGTTCACACCATACAGATAGTGGGCTGAGTTTGTAGTGCCCGCTGATGGAGTCAGAAACAAGGTCTAAACATGGTCACCGTCTATAGAATAAACCGTTATTGTGCTTTATCGTTATATTGTGCTTATAAATAATTTTCAATGGTTTAAAGATTTCGCTGGAAACAATTGTCTAATTTTCATTAGAAATAGCAATAATATTATAGGCACAATGCCACTACTGTTACATATTTATAGATTAGAATGAAATCGTTTTCGCTCGGCAGCATTAGTATCTTATTTATATATAAATATCGAATTATTTATAGGTTGTAAGCCTGCCAAATTAGACCACTGAAAATTGGAGTTGCTGCATCGATAAGTAATTTTATTTCGGTTGATTGATAAGATTAGGTCACATTAATCATGAGAACTTAATCATGGAACAGACTGAAGATTTTGGCATCGGACAGTTATTAACAGGATTGTGCACGATTACTCACATATTTTTAGAAAATCAAAAAAAAACTATTTAAAGTAATTATTCTAAGATTGTGCTTTTTACGAATGAACCGGACTTGAGTCAATTTTGATCTCTATTCTAACACTATCAGTCGCTGTAGAATTTTGAGAAGCTTGAACGATGAGGCAATGTGTCTATTTATAGCCAAAATTTTTTAAATTTTATTTAGGTCGAATTCAGATGGGAGCAAACAGAAGGAATGAATGAGGCGCATGAATTACACTCGGTGAGTATACCACCTCAAAGTACTCTACAACCAATTCTTATTTTCAAGATTGAAATAGTAATTTTTCGTTTTATACAGATGTTTGAGGACTTGAAGGCCACATGTGCCAAGATAATTGACGAGAAGAATAAACTCATCTACGACATCCACTTGGTTTGTAAATCTTTTTTTATGTAAAACTTTTCTTAATTGACCGAATATTACCCTCAGTTAATATGATTTTTTTAAATTCACAGTTATAAAGGAATAATGGAAGTTATGTCATTATTCATAATTTAATATAACATTATTACGATGACTTTACATCCAACAGCTATTCTATCTTTCATCTCTAATTTGCCTTACAAATTTTCTATATAGATATGGTGGATAGATATAGTTCCAAACATCTACTGGCTATGTTTTATTTTAGGGTATTCGACGGCGTATTCATGAGCAGAACTAGATTGACATTGAGCTTTTGAGATTACTTTTTCGGAGTTTTAACAAAATAGTCTATTGATCTATTTATCCTTTGACATGGTAATGAGAAACTGGAACACTGCTAGGGATACTAAGGAAGCTCAAGAGTTGTGAAACCAGTAAGGACTATTTTCGAGCTCAAATTATGCGGAGAAAATGAATAATCAGAAGTCGACACCTTTTTTCCGATACTGCAGATATTGAACAGTGAATCAGCATGACGAGGATATAGAAAAGCCTTCACGTTTGCTTATATTCGTACTTTTTCTATGATAGATTTTGTTCTGATTAGTTGCTGAGTAGTACATTACTTTTGCCATACAGTTTGGAACTGCCCAGTTAATCGATCATTCATTTCCATAACGTTGTTAACACACACTTTAGACATAAAAATAGGCCTTCATTTTAATATCTGGGTTTCTGTAGTCACTTCCCATGTAAACCTTTTCATTATCTGGTGAAAAACGCATTTTTGTCCCAATTTCAGGAGCTCAAAGCCAAGGACGACCATTTTGTGAAGGAGTTGAAAAAGCGCTCTGAAGACGTCGACATAATTGTGGAACGCATGGAGTCACAAATGAAGTCCATGGAAAAGGCCTATGACTTTGAACTCAGAGAAATCGAGGTAAAAGGCAAGCCCATAGTGCTCCACTTAAGAGTATGAGAAAGGCCTGATTTAGGCCGGTTCGGTGTTGGAAACGCTATTCGATCGGCGGAATAAAATAATTATAGTGTGTCTATAATATATATTTACGAGGTATTGATGCTATCTAAGGTAATGCCATTAGTAATATTACGCTCTGTCTTTAGGATAGCAGGCCACCAGATAAACGGATGCGTAACGACTCAAAACATGTATTCGCAGAAGTGCAACGCGAATGGCAAATACAAAATAAAATGTAGTCTGAAATAATCAGAAAATTATAAATGTAATTTTCTGGAGTTACAACACTCCTCCCCTGCTAAGATTTTGTGTACGTCTTTTCCTTTGGATCGACTTGAAGTCGTTGTGGTGCGTGTCGGATCCTTCCTGATCTTCGGAGGGTTGGTGTCTGTTCTGATTGAGTGTGACACGGAACCGGGTTGGGTAAATTAAAGGTATCCAACAACAGGAACAGGGGTGGAGGGGAAATGGAGTCCCTGGGAATCTGTTGGCGTGGTCGTAGATGATTCTTGTGTCTTGTCCACGTTTCGCCATCAGCATCCATCTCGTAAATTACTTCGATCTTTGATTACCGCTCCGATGTTAAATCCACTCCCTAAAGCTCTTTTTGTCCGGGGAGCGCTTGTTCTAGGTAACAAAGCCGAGTGAGTAGTTCTAAGGTTTCGGCCCATGAGCACTTCCGCAGGAGATTTTCCCCCGAGTATTGGAAGCGGGGTTGTTCGGTATGCCAACAAGAAACGTTGTAGAATCTCGTCAGTCGTCCCTTCCCCCTTTGCTTTGAAGAGAGCTCGTTTTAGGGTGTCGACGAAGCGTTCTGCTTGTCCATTTGATTGAGGGTGGTAAGGTGGTATACGTAAGTGTTTAATACATCTATCTTTACAAAATTGTTCCAGCTGAGCTGATGTGAATTGTGTGCCGTTGTCAGGCACTATTGTTTCTGGAATTGCATGTGTCGCGAAGATTCGATCTAGTGAAGTCATGGTAGCACTAGTAGTTGCCTGTTTTAGTGGAACGATCTCTGGCCATTTTGAGCGGGCATCACCAACGACTAAATACCAGATTCCATTTATTGGTCCTGTGAAATCCAAATGGATGCGTGTCCATGGTGATTTGGTTGAGGGCCACGGCTCCGGGGTTTCACGTTTAGGGAATTTCGCTGCCTGTTGGCATCTGCCACATTCCCCTACCATTTTCTCGATATCTTTATCCAGACCTGGTATATCGCGCGATATACCAGGGTGTCCAGAGTGGAACTGTCGAAGCACTGCTTGACGCAGTCTTGATGGAAAGACGACTCTGTCTTCAAACATAAAGCAAGCGTCTACGACTGATAAGAGATTGCGTCGATGATACAACTCTGATAATTCTCCTTGAGGTGGAATCTTTGGCCATCTAGAGCGGGTAAACTGTATTGCTTTTGTAAGAACCCTGTCTTTCGATGTGGCCTTTTGTATCTCCGTTAAAGTAATAGGCGTATGGCGTATTGTTTCGGCTAACACTTGAAGTGTATCAATTTCGGCAGTCGTATTGGCGACGACTACTTCTTCATCTGGAGGGCTTTTTCTACTAATTAGTCTCGATAATCCATCCGCGTGACCGAAGTCTGTAGTTTTGCAAAATTTCACCTCGAAGTCGTAACCTAATGGAATAGTTGCCCATCTTTGTAGACGGTTAGCCGAATGAATTGGAACACCCTTTTTCGAACCAAAGACGGATAAAAGTGGTTTATGGTCCGTTAAAATTTCAAAATGTCTTCCGTATAGAAACTTATGGTACCTCTTTACACCAGTAGGAAACTGATCAAATTTCTAGTTTGTGTTCCTTAGAAATCCTTCAGGAAATGGTCCGGTGTTTACCTATAATCAGCGTTGGCCGCTGTGTGCCAATCTAAGTCAGAAGACTGGTAGATCATAGCATACAGCTTCATAAATCTTTGAATATGAAGCCAACTGAATCAAATTTCAGGAACCCTATTCATACAATGCTAAAATAAGGCTCTTTTGATTGCACAAATGAGTCATGGCTTGGCTACTTTAGAAAGCCTTCCTCGAGGACCGCGAAAAGCTGCTGCAGGTGCAGAACAGCGACTGGGAGGACTTCATGGCGGAGTTGAAGAAGAAGCAGGAGGACTACCTGGTGGAACGCAGGAACCGCATCAACGAGCTGGAAGAGTTGATCCAGAAACTGCGCACTAACCACACCGAGGAGTTCAACGCTCTCAAATTGAGGCTTTCAACTGAAGTTCAGGTAAATTTGTTTTTTCTTTATTTACAAGAAACCTCTATTTGATTAATTTATGCGCTTTTTAATTCATAATCTTTGCTCAGTGATAAGTCCCAAATAACTAAATACTGTTGCATAAATTTGGAAGTGATAAGGTGGTACATTTCCCAAACAAAGAATGCATTTAATTAGAAAATTTTTAAGTATATATTTATATTAATTCACTATCCATCAAATATTATCATAAACTATAAGTGATTTCGTTACAGGAATCGGTAGCCTTACAACCTCGAATTTTTATTTTCATTTAAAATTAAATTTTTTCAATTTTATTAATATTTTTCTGATTCATCTAATGTGGTCAGTGACACTTTCCACCCAAATGAAATACCAATTCAATTTACTCGGTACTTGCAAATTGCAAAGGAAGAATCAAAGACATATTAAGAGCAAAAAATTAGATCAATTTCCGTGTTACATCTTCCTTATATCACCTCCAAAATTAGTTAGAGTTAATAAAATATCCTCTTTGTATGAATTTAAAGGTATATTTAGTCTATTCGATCATTTCAAATATGAAACACATTACCCTGAACGATAGTGGTGGCGACCTTGTACATACATTAATTTTAACTTCATAGCTGTGGTGCAATTATTCCTTTCATATTTTAATATTTTTGGTGTAAAATTTCTCAATTTTCTGTGCAGAATATGGAGACAGACTTACAGCAGATGAAGGTCACATACCAACTGAATCTTGAGAAACTAGAATACAATTTCCAAGTTCTTAAACGCCGAGATGAAGAAAATACACTTACCCGGTCCCAACAGAAACGAAAAATTACTCAGCTGCAAGATCAGCTCAACAAATTACGTGTCTTTGCTAAGAAACAGACGGAAAACCTCAAGTTAGTATTTAAGTAGTAGTAGCGAGATAACCTTCTCCACGCTTGCAGATATGAAAACTCAAACTTATCGGAGGATTACAAGAAAATGATGGAGTCTTTCAGGGAACTGCAGAAGAAATCAAAGTTAGTTTATCACTATTTTCTATATTTTTCTGGGATCTAGAAGGTAAAGATAAATGCATTCAATTTTTTAGGATGTTGATCAAATTCGAGGAGCAAAATTTCCGGGACATCTGGGTCATGAATGAGGAGGAGTTGAGAAAAGATGCTAAAAAGCTGATGGACGCCGATAAGGTAATAATGGAGCAACAGTTGGGTCAAACCTGGACGCCGCCTGAAGCGTACGTGCCCCCAGAGCTACCTCGATTCTGATTGGATAATACAATTGCCAGTCTTATATCAGATTGAAAATCCGTTATACTTGTGATTTTTAGCTCATTTATGAATAACAACGGTCCGATTTCATTGGCTGAAAAGGAACGTCGTAAGTCCTCATTGGCTGCTAGGACGATAAAGCAATCTGCTCGTTCCCGGTAAGTAAATTAGCTGCTTTATTTAAAATTAGTTTTCCCAAACAGCTAATTGAGAAAAGTTATTTAAATTTTAAGCCAAACTGGTGTAAGTAGGCGATCGCAAAAATGCCGTCTTCCCCAAACCCTCAAGGAGGCCCCCAAAGAAATTGTGGATGCATTTTTGGATATGCTCGCTTTCGAGCCTGTAAGTGTGGAACAGAAATGCAGACACGCAAAACTCTTTAAAATGAAGTGTTAAATGTAATTTTATCCTTTTAATGAAGGAATTTCTAATAGAGAACAAAGTAAAGGCTATTTTGAAGGGGTTGCCACGTGAAGACCAGAAACTTGTTCGTTTGGATGCGGTTCTAACTGTAAGTCTTTTAACTTGAAGAGAAATTTCCATAGGTATTTGTCTAGCCATTATGTGAAAGGCGTTTTCGAAGTACTTATAAATAGCATTCACGTAATTTTTATCATAAATTCTTGCCAAAAGTCGCTGTTTTATCCGCTAATATAGCTGACTATTAGCATAGTGGGGCTTATTCGTATTTTCATAACACTAAATATGTATGGGCTATTAATAACAAGCATCTTTGTGCTTTTATAAAAACCTCTCAGTAATTGGAAAGTTTGATAAATCATCTTCTACGCTAAATTATGTTGATTATGTATTCAATATAAAACAACGATGATACTTCGACTGCAGGTTCTGGAGGTTAACAGCGAGGAGTTACTGGACAAGTTGTTCACCTATTTCCTTCTTCCCTGTGATGGAGCCAGACCACAGATTGTTGAGGTACAGCAAAAGCGTAAGTGTTTAAACATTCTTTTATCGCTTTTACAACACCTCTTGAGCTTAAATGTACTACTGAGTCTCTCAGTTTGAATAATCACATGTGTTCAGTGTGGGTAAGGTTCTCTTTACTAGTTTAAATCCTTTAAATGAGCAAATTAGATGAAATTCATTATTTAATTGGGTGATATTAAATAATTAAAGTAACGAATTGTCCTAGGGATAAATTTACTCAGTATTACAACAATATAAGCTAAACAAAATACCATCTCTTTGCGCTAGTGGCTTACCTTGACATATTTACTCACTCCGGTGTGGTCTTCTAAACAAATCCTTACTTACTCTTATATATTATTTTAAATCCCATAAGTGCATCTTGATTGGTATTTCAGTTCCTATGAATCTTATTTCCCCGTAATTTTTGATCCGGCCCTCTCAGACGTTCCAGGCGACGCAAACGAACCCGATTGCCCATCCAGTACCATCCAACCAAAAGACAGCTCGGCCTCACGGGCTGAAGCAACCACATTCAACGAAGAAATTGCCCAGGGCGACGTTCGTCTTATCGATCCCGTTGACATCCCTCGAGTTCTGCATCGATTCACTCTCGAGAACTGCCCCCACGCAGTTGCCGTTCAAAAAGCCATCAGTAACGGAGTGGTGATGGGCGAGATTGGAGGTGGTGGCGGTGGCGGTGGTGCCGTCGAAGGCACAGAAGGCGCGGAATCCGAGAGTGGTGAAAATCCACCTTTGGAGGAGGTGAAGGAGGAGAAAATTGGGCCGAGACAGCAGGACTTGTTGGATATGGAAATGGATAGAGCTCATTGGCAGAAGTACATGTGAGTTAGTTTGTTGATAACGTGACTTATTAGCCAATCAAGGGAGAGGACTCAGCTGATGGAAATCCATCCGGTGCTTGTTATCATTTGTCATTATTCATGTGGCTGTATTATGTTTGCAAGTTGTATTTGTTCAGAGATTTCATAAAGGCCTTTATCAGTCTAAACCTCTCAACCCTACCCAATTTATTTGGGGCTAAATTATCAACGCAAGCAATTCCAGAGTGGAACTTGAGTTTAGCCTACTTTTTCTTCAGAATTTCGGAGAAACTTGCGGTGGAGGCCCACCCAATTTCTTTATTACCCTGATAAATTTTAACGTAGTTTGCGAGAACAATTTCTAAACTAATAAAATTGATTGCAAGCATCATGCTAAAATAAAACCCGCGTAATCTTTGGCCATCAGTTCACTGTCAACAATATTTCCGAGAAAAAGGAAATCTTTTTTTGCAGAGATACATTCGCACCCGAGGAGAAGCGGCGGATGTGGGGAGGGCTGAAGAAAGTCATGCAGCGCTATCTGGCGACTCTGAAATCGCGCTCGAGTCTCATTGTCGACAACGAGGCTTTGCGCAGGCAAAATGCGGAACTGAAACACTTGCTTCAGCTCTACTCCTGTTCTGAGGTAGATTTTCATTAGTTTATTAAATACTCCCTTTCATATTAAGCCTATACTAAAATCTAAGCTTAACTTATACACAGCGCCTTTAAATAGGAAGAGTTTGTAGGAAATTATCCTTAAATACAGATATACGCCGCAATTTTTAATGATGTTGATGTTCAGATGTTGACAAAATCCTTTTAAGCGAATTGAATTCATAATTGAAGAAATTTACAGGGATTGCTTTATTGCTTGAATATCCTTTTTTTACATTTGCAGGCAAGTAAACGTCTAGAGGTGGGGCCGTTGTCGACAATGAAACTATCATAAGATCTACTCTAACAACATTTACCTTACTCATCAAATAATAATATACATATTTTTCTGGGTTTTGGACTGATCATCCCATTTAATTGGCATAAAAGAAAATTTCAATGAAAGCTTACTTTCCTTGTAACTTTTTAGAGACAAGCTCAGCCAAAATCGACGTGTAAATTTAGGTGTGTAATCGCATTATAAACGGTCGATGAGCAAAGTTAGTCTTTCAACCATTCTCCTCGATTTCTCGGTAGAGCTTTGCCTCAACGCCGTGGCTTTGCTATGAATTTCGATTAAGAATCAGCTTAATAAGGCTTCAAAATGAACAGGAATTAATGGTATTGGGAGCTAATTGGTGTAACTGAATTGGTTTCTGCCACAGAAATGAATTTCAATGGCATTTAACAACAGTCTGTATCGTGGAAGTACGCAGTAGAATATTCTTAGACGAATAATCCATAACACATCATTTCGAGAAAGTGGTTAAAACCTCAACATCGAGATGAGGACCTTCCATTCGAAATGGCTTCGTCGAATGGCACATAATATATCCCTATTTTTAGTATGGGAAAACAGTTACGAGTGGCATTATTGTTTCACACGGCGATGTTTAGGATTTCATTTAGAGTGTTAATGTGAAAATGAATAGGAAACGAAATGTATTCTTAGACTTATAGTGATTTTATAAGTGGTAAGTGAAGACTTGAAAATCTACTTTTTTAATCCCCAAACGTATTTTATCGCATTCGAAATAAATCTAGCAAAACTATCACAAAAATAAACTATCAATGTTAAATAAAAATACTTTAACAATGTAATTTAAAAATTTTTTAGATAGCTTTAACTTCTACTTTGACAAAAATCGATGGCTTCTGTGTTTGTTTGTTTTATCCACTTCGTGCCCATAAAATTCACCTGCCTATTGTGTGCTCCGCTTAGTTTCGCTTTTAAGAAAATGACCGACGCTGGTTTTTTCAAGGTTAGCTCAGTTGTCGATTTCAATAGTACTTCTTAGGGGACTAACACTGAACAAGACTCACGTTTCGGTGATACGAAGAAAAAGTTAATGAAGAATATGAAGTTTAGCAACAACCTAAGCGAAAAGGTACGTTTTGGTTCTTACATTTATGTACTTCTGTAGGTTGACACTTTAAAAATAAACATTGATTCGATTAAACCATGGATCTTCAAACGCGTGACCGAACTATTGACCTACGATGACGAAATCGTTTGCAACTTTGTTGTAAACTTGCTCTCAGAACAAGTATGCTATTGCTTTCTTTAAATCCTAGTTGTTGTATATGTGTGATTGAATAGCCGATTTTCATGTTGATTGTGAAGTTTGGTAACGGTATCACTCCAATTGAATGTACCACCCCCAAATAAGCTCTTGCCTTTTATGCATTTTGATTGGCCTTTTAGGTGTTTCCAAGGGCTTCTATCAACTTAAGTGTGTTGGGGAGAACGCTCGCAGTTTGAACTCAGCTACTGCGTCTTTCCGGTACTACATTTTCAGCGGTCTCCTCCTTTAGTCCCATTGTGTCTTGTAGTAGCGCTGAGACCCTGTAACAAACGCCTCTGTAGTCAATTCGCCATTAATCATCGCCGTTTTTCTTTCCTTTTCGTGTACCCCTCTAGTTTCCTGACCCAAAGGACATCCAAATCAATCTGACAGCCTTCCTCGGAAGTAAAAATGCCCGTGTGTTCGTCACTGAGCTGTGGGATCTGCTCCTCTCCGCTATGAAGACCCCTGGTGGTGTTCCTGCGATCCTCTTGGAGGCTAAAAAGGCTGAAATCCGCAGTAGCAAGGTAAATTGGGCATTCTATTACCTGATTTAAAGTATTTCGGGACTTTCATGACATTTTTCTGATTTGCAGTCGCAAGAAGAAACTTTTAAGGCTGAGCGGAGTGAGTTGCCACCGGCAGCTTCATCCAATAGTCGAGTGCGCGTACATGGAGACGGACCTTCCCCGGTTTCTAGCAGCAGGCGTCGCCAACGCTCTCCCCTAACCCCACTCGAAGACCCCCGAGCTTTCTCTCCCCGGGAAAGCCGAGTTAGGCACCACTACAGTACGTTTTCCATCGCAATTTGTTTACCCACTCATAACTACAGTGAGGATTTATGGTTGCAAGGTAAATTTGAGCTCCCCGAAATCGATGTACAACTGGAGACGCTAGAGCCCAAATACGATGCGCCGCTGTCAATCAAAATTAAAATTCTCCCTTGAGAGCAGCAGCTGTCTATCCTATTGGGGTGTTTATGTTCATCGGAATATTGTTTACATTCCAATACGAAAATAGCTTGCTGGGTGTGGTAATTATTAATAGGTGAATGACTGGGGCATTTAATTGATGTGCTGTTGGCCCCCACTCGGTTTTTCTAGTAGACGGCAAAAAATCAATTGCAGTAATGCCTGTTTACGCCTGATTTTGTTTACTGTTATTCCGTTAGAGTTCGTGATGGATGACCTCATTATCTGTGCTGTTTGGCTGACTCGTCAATGCTTAATTACCGTATTCTAGGAGACAATTGTAGAAATGGGCGTTTGCCTTTTACTAACCGACAAAATTTGTTAATCAAACCGTCATAATTAATCTAGCTTATTCAATTTCCCTCATGCTCTCATTTGGATATTAAATCTGCCCTGTTCTTGTCTCTTGTCGCCTGAGCAGGACTTCTAGGTCATTATTATCAACAGTCGAAATGGAGATCCAATTACTTCCTTATTATTGAAAGTAAAGTCAGTTGGTAGCTCTTGGAATGATGCCATATTCAATGGATCTACATTAATGCTCCTCCAGCTTGTATGAAACGGCCTTCATATTTTCCTTTCCATTTTCAGGTTCCTCACCCGATTCCCACCAACGTAGTCGAAGCCGCGGCCGAAGACGCGATGATTCCGCTGTGGATGACAATTACGACTACGACGGACGGGTGCGTTCCCTCAAGTGCCTGCCGCCCCACTTTTACGTTGATTTCTGTTCCTCCATAAACAAAAAATTCACCGATTTTTCAGCGGTCCCACCGTCGCCGACATCGGGAGCGTGATGGCACCGGTGGCGGCGATCGAAGCAGACGCCGTCACCACTCGAGGAATCGACATCGCCGTGGCGACGACTATCACTACTATGACGTCGAGATGGAGAGGCATCGGGAGGGCAGGAGGGAGGAGCAGCAACTAGACCGGTTTGTGAAATGACACACAGACTGAAATAGAACTGTTGTTGCTGCTGTTGTTGAACACCTTCAGGTAGCCTAGAGTAACGTGGGGTGTTCCCGAGTTGAAAAGCTCATATGCCCCGACCTTGACCTTGGGAGTCAATCAACCTCCAGGTGCCCCAGAATACGAAGAAAAGCGTGTTAGCACAGGCTAAATTTATTGCAGGATTGAAAGAAAAAAGAATGCTGTCTACAATAACGTGGCAACTGAAATCGGAAAACAAAGGAGAGGACTTCTGTTGCCAATTCGCCTTCAATAAGGAACGAGTTTTTCATTTCGGGAGTGTCTCTGCTCTTGAAGTTTTAGACGCCAACACAAAAAAGCGAAATTGATGGAGTCTCTCAATGGGAATGCTCCCTTGGCAGGATTTGCAATCGGTCTTCAACGCTTCGCCTTGTGGGGAAGTGATTTGTACACAAAAGAGAAGCGGCAGATGGATGAGGACATCTTTGGAATGCTTTCTGAGGAGTGTGGCTCTTCGAGGAGTGGTGTGCTCTTGAAGAAATCAAACCGAATGTGGCAGAATTGAGGTTAACTTCTGGTGAATTCGGAGTGGCTGAGAAGTGACTGAGAACCAAAGACGTCAGAAGACGTGGGAGTCTCTGAGTGGGATATCTTCCTGCAATACTTGCTCCATCCAGCTTCATTGTGGTTGGTCTGTTTTTAGTGTAGCGAAAAGGGGAGCTTCTTTGTGCCAGCATAACATTGGTGGATGGGGACATCGGTTTGGGAAGTTCTCCCTGGGTACTGGTGTTCCATAGTCTTCCGATGACTTCCAGATTGAATTTGCCATCTTGGGAATGTTTCTGCTTTTGTACCTTTCAAATTGCTTTCCATTCTTTCCAGAAAAGGATGAAATTGGCCAACCAGAAGGACTTGTTGGTAATGATTCCTTGAGAATGTTTGCCTCTTGGTGCTGTGTTTGGCGTTGAATGAGTCAAAGTGAACTTAGTTGAACTGAAAAAGATAGGTGGGGAAGTCATTTTTTCTCCAAGGAGTCGAAGTTCTCTGCTGGTGATTTTTCGGTGCATGCGCTCTTTGATGGTGTTTAACGAGTAGAAATGAGCTCTGAGAACCAGAATCAGCATAGGAGGAAGTCACTGTATTGCGTTCCCTCAATGGACTAAAGTGAGGTTCTTATAATCGACTTGAAATCGGCAAACGAAGAGATTCACCCTGTGGATTGATGTCCCTTTCTCTCTGTCCTTCTTTTCGAGGTGTTGTCATCAAAATTGAAAGAGATGAAATGAAGCGAGAAACTGAAACGGTGTGTGTGTGTGCAGATGAGGAAGACTCATTGGCGTTGCTTCCCTGGAAAGAGGGCTTCTATTCCTCCTCCTCCTCTTCTTCCGTGGTTATTGAAGAGCGTCTGCAGTTGTTGTTGTCTACGAGTAGGTGGTTCTTACGACTAGAGGGCTACATAGAGTGGAGTGTGGAGACGACTGTGAAGAAGGGGGCGACTTCGTTGTCCTTCCCCCTTCAATCTGCTGGAGCATGATCTCGTGGATCTCGAGGATCTCGTGAAATACGGTATCTCTCCTTCTCCGACTGCTGCTGCTGCGGCTACCGCGGTTGCCTCCCGGAGAGGTGGAAGCAGGGCAAGAGGGACCCCCGAGTGTGGGGAGTGGGGTGTGGGACCTCAGTCCACGAGACGAGGCAGAGAGGGCGACTTTGGTTTGGTGCGTTTGGACGGCGAGTCCTGGTTGTGTCGGCGGGCGGACGTGGCGGAGGCGGTGGCGATGGGTGGGAGGTGTGGCACCGCGGGTTGGATGGGGGAGCGTCGCCTGGCGGGATTGTGGGCTTCCTCGGGGCACCCGTTATCCGTGGCTGCCGCGCTGCTGTCTCTGCCGTTGGAGGTGGCGGTGGTTGTGGCGATGGCAGCGGCTGCGGTCTTGGGGCGGAGTGTAGTCCACTTCTGCGCCTGGGTCAGCATGGGCCGGCCGGTGTTCTTGATGGTGGGTAGGATCCAGCGATAGTTCATGGTGCACAACGCGATCGTGCTTTAGGTTGTGGTCAGGCGTGAGGGATGGGGTTCAGGTTGATTGATTTGTCGATTCCCAATAGGGTCTCGTGGGAGTGGTAGGAGGTGACACATGACAGTGTCTGGTTGTCAGGTGTCTTTGGTGGCACGTGGCGCATTGGTCGTGTGGAGCACTCATTAAAAGGCTCCGTCGGTAGATAGCTTTTGTTTACACTGTCTACACCTTTTTATAGGTAATGGGATTTCCCCATTTCTTTCAAGTAGCGTGGTGGTTCCGAAATTGGTCACGTATACTTTTCTAGGGCTCTTAATGCCAGATTTAGAAGTTTCTAAGATTGTCCCAATGTTTATTCCCATTATTCGTGCGCGGCCTGTTCCCAATGTTGTTTTTTCTCCGTTTTCTGTCATTTTATCGTATTTATTTTCACCCAGTTGACATTGTGAGGTCAATTACGGGGTTGGCTTTAGGGACAATGGTCAAATTTCGTCCACTCAGTGATTGAAAAACTTCAGAAAATGCCTCGCAAAATTCTTTAGAAATGTAGTTGAGGGTCGAACCAGAATGTGACGATTAGCTTCGTGAAGCAGACCTTGTAGAGAGTTCTGCTTGTCAGCTGAGTTTGGTTTGGCAATTAAGCTTAGTTCACAACATTGAACTGTTCTTTGTCATCTTCAGAATCTTGGAAAAGCTCCTATTCCCCGAAATTGGTTGCCTCATGCATTGTGCGAAATCAATCTCGAGTTAGCGACATCTGACCTTCTCTTTCGGTGAATGGACTTATGATTAGCGACTTGTGAAATATGGATCTTTTATTGAAGAACGCGGTTGGAAGAAACTTCCTCTCCAGCCTTATTCTCCCGACCTTTTTTCCTTCGGCCTAGCTTCGAAAATCAATCGATTCTTCGAATCGTAACGAAAAGTTATGTTAGGAAAATGTCGGTATTAATAGACTCGTTAAAGATGGAAGTCGTAGGTAATGTGTGTGGTGCTTGTATCCTTAATTACTTGTCACATTCGGATGATCTGATACTGACTCCCTCGCCTCTCGCCTCTTTCAGACCGCGTTCGCGCGACCAGAGACGCGATGAACGCCGTAGCAACCAGGGGGAGGAGGGGAAACGTGAGGGGCGGTCGGACGGCCCGATTTGCGTGCCCCGGGAGGCCTCCGTCTCGCCGTCGCAGACAGCGGCACCAGCAGAGCCCCCCGCCAAGCCGCAGACCCTCGAACCGGCTCCCATCGAGGTCATTGTGCGCCCCAACGGCTCCCGACAGGTCTCCGCTCCCGATTCGGCTTCCACTGAGCGGTGAGTGGAAGATAAACCCGATTGCGAAATGCAGAAGTGCCAAACACCCCATGCTCCATTCCAGTGTAGAAAAAGAACCCATTGACGTAGTATCTTAGTTACCAACAAATCTTCGTTAAAAAGTTGTAAATGAAGTATTCTTCACCGGGATTAAGCGAATTTTCTGATGCAATCAGCTGCCTTATCTTGACAGCTAGAAGATAAAGCCAAACCACTGGACCGACCGGAAATCTTTATTCTAAAAGGTGAAAAAGGGTTTCTGATGGAAAAGTTCGCTGAAGGAGAAACCACCTGGGTGTTGTATACTTGTGTAGTGCCATCAACTGGCCGCCTTTTTGATATATTCATGCCAGACTCCCGTGAGCCCTCTATCAGCTTGGTTTTCTGCTCTGAGGTTGCTGCCTTACCTTACTAAATTGACGAACTCCCTACTTCAGTTGGTGAAGGAGAAAAGGAACTTGTGATGAAAAAATAAGTTGTTGGAAGGTAAACGCTCTTGGTGCTGTGCTTTTAATGTGGCATTCCAACGAAAGGTAGTCAGAATTTTTCTAATGCAACAGATTAAATATGCTGTTTTTCTTGGTGCCATTACCAACGGAGGGTGCTACGAGTTTTTCTAGACAGTGCTTGAACGGTCCCATTTCTTTTGGCAAAGATGGGGAGTTACTTCGAAATGTGCATATTCCAGGAGCCAGGTAGTCGTAAAATCAAGTTGCCCACATTTTTGCAATTTAAAAAGTGCAAAAGTGTCAACCACTTTATGCTCATTCACGTGACGAAAAAACGGAACTCTTTATAACTTGTCTCTAATTAAACAATGTATCTTCTATCAACAAGAGTACTTTAAAGTTGTCTTCCTTTGAAGTAACCTAACTTTCCGACACTGAGCTCTGCATGGACAGTCAACTAGCAGCAACTAATACTCATGTAAATAGGGAATATTTACCAAAAAGAAAGACGGTTATATCCTCAGGTCCTGGTTAAGGGCTTAACCGGACAACTGAGTTATGCTTTCAGCCAGTTGTAGCAAATTCTTGTGCATCTGAGTGTTAGGTGTTCCCTTAGAGACTACGATAATCAACCGAGATAGGACCGAGTGCTAGGTGTGCGCTTCTGTTTGTGTCACCTCTACTCTGAACGCTGATTGGATGGACACATTCTAGAGACCAGCAGATTCGCCTATGCTTGACCCGCATGTGTTGACTAGGCCACGGAAACGATAAGTCACTTGTTCTGACTGTCCCTGGTTTCAGCACATCTGACCCTGTGAATTCGTGCGTCGTGTATCCAGTTTTGAAGAAATGAGAAGGGTGCAACTGGACATTTTCGATCACACTTCATCTCCCAAGTTATGCACTGGTCACTAAGGCTTTGGGTGGCTCTTAGAGGACACGCGATTTAAGCGAATCAATAGGGAACAGAGCCTCCCCAGTTCAAGTTAAGCTTGTTGCTCTGAACTGCCGCAGGCAATGAGATTTCACAGGGCTCTCACTACAAGTGTTCAATGATCTGTTTCGACTGAAACGATGAGTCGTGCGCTTTGACAAGTCCCCTTTTTAACGGTGACTGTGTGTGGCTTGTTGGCACTCTCGTCCAATTAGGCAAAGGGCCTTTTCCTAAACCCCCTTTCTTGTGCCTAGGCCTCCCACGCAACTGAGTGTCGAGAGATGGGTGCTTTAACCCACAAGGTCTTACAGATTGTGGCTCATTTTGCAACCACTATAGGCGTTGGTAGGGCCTGCCTCCCGCTTACCTGCAGCTCTTTTTGTACCCAGCACCTGCTCTATCTCTTGTTCAAACACACATGAGTGCTCTAATTGTGCGTGCTTGTGCTTTTTATTTCAGACGTCGCGAGGGTGATTCCCGACGTCCAGTCGATAATGCGGGTGAAGACCGTCGCTATCGAAACAGCCGCCAAAGCAGGAGTCATCGTTCACCTGTAGACGACGAAGACATTGGCAGCCGACGCTCATCCAAGTATCAGCGCTCCTCCCGTCACGATGAGGAGGAAGAGGAAGGCGGCAGCGGCCACCGTCATCGTGGAAGTGCAAATGGACGTGTTGATGAGGCATCTAGTAGCAGACATCGCTCTCCTATACGCGAACTCAGTCCCGAGGGACCCCTACCTCCGGCTCCTGTTGCAAACGGTACTCTGCCAACACCCCACTCCTTCTCACCCACTACTTGGAGAGTTAATCGGTGTGTTTTTTGTCTTCTCTAGACATTCCCGAAGGTCCATCACCACCACCACCACCAGCGCAGTCTTCGTCGTCGAAGAAGAAGGAGAAGTCGAAGAGGCGACGAGAACGGTCGCCCTCGACAAGCTCAGAGTCGAGTTCCGACGACGACGACTCGTCTACCTCTTCATCCACTTCTGAGTCGTCGTCGAGTTCTTCCTCGACCAGCTCCTCCTCGGACAGTGACAGCAGCAGCAGCAGCAGCAGTTCGGGTAGTTCGTCCTCTTCCGACTCCTCGGGTGGTTGCAAGAAGGCCAAAAAGAGCAAACACAAGGTGAGTGAGAAGGGGAGGCCTGTGGAAATGTATGCCAGCTGGGGGTGTCCCTTGGTATCGATGCAGCTCTGTTCGATGGTGTCAGCACTTCAACGACACTTTCGACATCAAATCAGTCCATTTTCTGGTAGGAATGGGGGTCGATGCATGCAGTGCCTTAGTGTAACTGATCTCTTTCCCTCCAGAAGTCCAAGTCCTTCAAGAAGGCCAAGAAACATGCCCAGCACAAGTCCAAGGGAGACAAGGAGAAGGAGAAGCGTGCGAAGCCCAAGGCAGCACCAGCACCATCGGCGGCAGCGGCAGCGGTGAAACCGGCGGAGACGGGATCGGTCATATCCCCAGAGGGTCCTCCGCCTCCCCCCAGTCACTCAGACCTCGTGGCGGTCGAGTGGACCGAGAAACGCGAAGGCACATCCAAGAAGACCCCCTCGGAGGCACCAGCAGTGTCCTCCCGAGGCCGTGCCAGACGCTCCTCCGTCAGCAGCTCCTCGTCCAGCTCATCATCCAGCTCCACCTCGTCGTCTTCCAGCGACTCCTCCTCGTCGTCGACCTCCAGTTCGTCTAGTTCTTCCACGTCGTCTTCGTCTGTGTCGAGTGAGGAGGCGAGGAAACGCGAGCTCCTGCTGAAGAAGAAGCTCCTAGCCAAGAGGGCTGTGCAGCAGGAGCAGGGAACGGGGAGAGGACGTGACCAGGAGCCTAGTCAGCACAAACGACCGGTGAGTTCATAAACTACTGAAATCGGGTCGCCGATTTAAGTAGTATTTTGGATCCTGTACGTCGTAATTGAGATACGACTGCTTTGTCTCGTTTTAGGTGGTGGCATAGATCTATGGGACGTTTATTTATTATTCTGATATATTTTCCCTCTTGAAAATCATTCGTCATTACAAACCCCAGTTTCAGTCTTTTTGGGTTACTAGTCTACTGAATTAGGATAACCAGTTATCAGTAGTAAGCGTGGGTCTGTCCGTTCTACTTAAATGCGATATCAGTAGTTTATTCGTCTCCACCCACCCTACAGCAGGAATCGCGCGAGAGCAGAAACGGTGACAACGACAGTGCCAAGCGTCGGCGCACCATCGACACTCATCGCGAACGCCACCGCGACGGTGATGACGACGACGACGATGATGATGACGTTGCGCGGGTCGTGGAGCGTCATCCGAGTGAGGAGGACCGTCTGCGACGCAAGGCCCTCGAGTCCCTGCGGCGCGAAAACGCGGCCAAGGCGGCTACGGCAACGGCGACGACGCCCTCCGGTCGCCAGGACTAGACTCCTCCCCACTCTCGTGTTTGTATGTCCCTGTCTGTCGCTGCCGCCGCCCTCTGGATAGTGGTTCATTTCCCTTCCCCCAACCACTTTCCCTTCCTCCCCCCCTCCTCTCCCTTTCTGGCGTCCTTGGTGTGTGGTGTGTGCGTGTGTGTGAGCGTTTCAAGGCAACTCGAATAGCAGCAGGATGGGGAGGGAAGATGAAGAAGAGAAATAGTGAATGTGTTTGTTTACGTGAAGTAATTGCAAATATATCCACTCGTTGAGGTGTCGTGTTGGTTTTGGGTCTGGTGTTTGAAGCTCAGTACGATCTCCTGACGCAAATAAGCGTGGTTGACTGAAGTCACTGTAGCTGTGCTTTCGTGGTATAGGAGTGCATTCTGACAAATGAGGCTATCAGGTCACCACAGAACCCTGGTATTGTCTCCGATTGCATTCAAGCGTAATGAGTATTCGCCTGGGCTCCACACCGTAGCGAGCAGCTACTTATATTTTCTCTTCCGAGACCTATCAATTACCCCCTAGAAAGGAGATAGCAATTATCCGTGCCAGGGTGTTCAATCGGGCCAATGAGATTCGCCAATGTACCCATTGAGATGTCGTGGTGGTTTTGAACATTTGGGGTCAGGCGATTGTGATTCAAGCCAATTGCGACTTTGTCACGGACACATTAAGGTGGGAGCTCATCTTGGGGCCCTAGATTATCTTATGTCACTCCACATAACAATAAAACGGTCATAAAATTCGAGATATCGGCTGGATTTAGCTGAAATTTAAGGTTGTCAGGACTTTGAATAAACAAAATAAGTGACTAAATGTTTAACTCGGTTAAAATTTCAACCAAATGTAATCCACGATTACATTTGGCTTCCGTGCATCTATTAATTACCATATTGATACATTCATTATCATAAAAATATTTTTTCCCATTTCAACCTCAGTTACCTGCCTCACAAAAGCTGTTTGTTCCAAACGATTTTGTATGCTACAAAACAAATAGAAGTCGGGAGAATGCGGTGGATGGTTATATTTCTCCTGGCACTGGTTTTATGCATTATTTATACGTAAAAATTACGAATTTTGATCGCTTCCTTGGTACACCATACGTCACATCGCACAATCATCATAAACGTGGCGACTTAATTTGGTTATCAACTGCAATTAACCATTAAAGGCAAGTGGAGATGGAGAATGTGATTCGGAGATTCCATAATGCTAATGACATCGCATTCATTAGTGCTTTTTGCATGCAAAGTGGATACAGCTCCTAAAAGCTAGATGCTACAATATTACCCAGTCTAAAGGGCAATGTCTCTGCTAAGAGTTTGAAGCAGGAAAACATAGACTGGACTCTATCAAAATGGACGACCAATTCGGTCTGTAACTAAACCTTAATGGCTGATTAATCAATCGAGAACTCTACTCTCATTGGTTTATGCTCGTGCATGTTATAATAGAGTTAAATCAGGTGTTTCGTATCTTAGCCACCATAGGCTATTCTATAACAGACATAAACTCATCGTGGATCTTGTTTTTCGAGTGTTTTTTGTAATGGTATTGCGAACTTCTGGTCATCATACACTACGTCGCATAATCTTCATAAGGAGACGATTCTATTTGAGATATCTGCTATATTGGACAGACAAAAATACAAAGTTATCTCATGTGTTCTGTAGGAATCTTATATAAATGTAATGAGTAACTAAATGTCACTTTTAATTTAAGATTCATCCAACAATTCTAGCCGCTTCGTTTGCTACGAAGTTTCCTTAACCTCAAAAATGTTGTGGCTTAAATAAATCTTGGGTACTTCCATCATATCAAGGTATTAATCAAGAAAGTTTTTAGCAAAATTACTGACTAATCAGTATAAATTCATTTAAAGAGAGAAATAATGTTCGGCTCCATATGGTATTCAAAAAAGTACATTAAATTTAGTTTATTTTAAGTAGGTTAAATTCGGACAGAACACACGTGATGACCTGATGGTTCTTTTGTTTAAATCGGATGTTTGAAACTCAACGCGTTTTCTGATAGACACAAGCCACTCATTAAGATTTGGTGTGTTCATTATACTTTTGCGTAGGTAGATTTCTTACCTAGGTCATCATCATAAAAGGACCATTAACCCACAAATTCAAATAACAATAAAGATTTCACAAGCAATCAGTCTAACGACTTTTCATTAATGCGCGCTTTTAACTGTCATTAACCCAAATAGCCAAGATAAACAACGTGAAGGTTAATCGAGCTGCTAAAAGCCCGATACATAAATATTATCTAAACTATTTCAAAGTAGACGCAATTGAGACATCGAAATCATATCCATCTGATGCCTAGCTCGACCCTCATTGGCTGATGAGTAGGGTAGAGAGCTCTACTCTCATTGGTTGATGATGTTCTTCGCTTCTGTTACTGGAATCGATTAACTGGACCTCAGTAAGACTTTATAAAAGACACGAGGCTTTCATTAATTTTGGAGCTCATCCGGAAACTAGTTTCGTGTGTTCTTATTTTAGTTCCTGGATGTTTTGGTCGTTCCCATGGGTAATCATACGTCACTTAGCATAATTAGCATAAATAACACTCAATTTGGGATATCAGCTGTACTTTATCTTTAAATGCGAGTTACAACTGGGAATGGGATTTTGCAAATATTTCATAAGGCATCATGGTAAGGACATTTCATTAATTAGGGTTTTTAACCCAAATGCATGACAATAAAAATGGGTAAGGTGGATTGGTCTCTTAAAATCTTTTTAGACTATTTCGAAGTTGATGCTGTGGAGGCATCGAAATCAAATCGATCCAATGATTAGCTAGACATTCATTGGTTGATTAATCGACGAATAACTCTTCTCTCATTGGTTGGTTCTCAAGAAAGTTATAAAGAGTTAATTTCACTCTGCAGATTTATTATATCCACTAACGACACTGAGATTGGGAAATGGAAACTTAATGTGATTTATTTTAATGTCACTTATTTTACAGCTCATATTGTAGGTGGTTTTGAAAATATTCGGTTTTATGAATTAAATAGGTAGATATTGCTTATTATGATCGCAGAATCATCATAAAAAACATTAATTTTTGATATCATCTTCATTTAATCGACATTTATGGTAACAGTAATTACTGGGATTAGGAGATGATCTCAAATCTAATTAATTAAAGCTTTTGAGTACTATGAACCCACCAACCAATAGGAATAGAGAATACTGATCTTATGCTTAGCTCGACTCCCATTGGCTGATTAATCGATAGGGAGCTCTACTCTCATTGGTCGATGGTCGTGCTCAGAAGAGAGGTAAGATGAGGCTGGTGATTTCTGATATCTTATCAAACTCTCAATCAATTTAACTCGTGCCACTTTCACGAATTAATCAAATGAAATTGCGCTCCCATGAGGGTTACCAATGGCTATTCTTTAGTCTAGTTTAGTGTGCAATGAACTTAAATAATTGTTTAGAATATGATGCACAACGAGCATCACCTGTTCTACTCCAGTTTCACAGTGATTCCAATTGAGATTAAAGCGCGTAAGTTTAATGAACGACCCCTACATTTTCAAAACTTCAAAAAATGAAAATCTCCGCCCCGTCTGTGGAGATGGGGATGTGTAAGCATACTTTATCCCGATTAACTTAAAAATCAATACTATTCAACTTATTCCTCACTCAGTGAGAAATATTAATTGATCGATATGTACTAGGCATATTTTCATTGGTTCAGAATTGAAAAATTGCCCAACTTTTGATTGGTTATGATATTCAAAACACTTCAAGTTGAATTTTAAAATATAAACGAAATCATGGGGCTTAATGAGTTTACCAGCATATAATTCCCATATAATAAATTTCATCGCAGATTTATGCATAACTTTCGGGAGAAAATAATAAAGTACACAATGCGAAATGCACACGAATTTTTTGCCTAGGAAATTACAAAGAATTTTACAAAAAGAAACACTGCAAGGCTCATGAAATGTTGGCTTAAAAGTAGTCCCATTTGCTCCTCGTTTTGAGATGGAATAGACGAGTATGCATAGAATGAGCGATTTGGGCAATGCATGAAGACTGTTACACAACACAACACGAGACGCAAGCAGATTTAGAAAAAAAAACAATTGAGGGAAGAAAAGTGATTGTGAGACGCTGATTGGCTGGAAGAGCATTCATTGCACGTCGTCAGCAGTGATTGGCCAGTAGTGGAATGGGTATCTGTGGCAGGAGGAATTTAACTGGATTAGACTTCCGAGCAAAAACCAATCAGCAAGCGAGCCCTACCTGATTGGCTGATAGTTATAGGCGATTCAAAAACGTGCCTTCAGTACTCGGTTAATTCATCAATTGAGTCCGTTTTGACTATCCTCCATCTTATTCACCGGA
The DNA here is from genome assembly GCA_030710315.1 of Anomotaenia brevis. Taxonomy (NCBI): domain Eukaryota; kingdom Metazoa; phylum Platyhelminthes; class Cestoda; order Cyclophyllidea; family Dilepididae; genus Anomotaenia; species Anomotaenia brevis. Next base: position 389,553 of record JAUOZQ010000038.1, read on the forward strand.
ACCGCGATTTGTGGCTGCATTTCTGGTGTGGGCCCTCGCAAAAGAGCCAACAATTCCGAGTCAGCTTTCACAGCCGTCACAAAGTCCTCGAAGGAGATTCGTTCATCACCATCGGTATCCATGACAGCGAAGAGCGCCTGAGTTCGCGCCTCTGCACTCGCCTCTTCGACACTCATCTCACGCGTCACGACCGAGGGACCAATCAGCGTGTAGATTGCCTGTTTCAAAAACCCATTAATGCTGAGGTAAGGATCAGCCAATAGGATCCGAGAAATCCCAACATCTCTAATTCCTGCCCTTTTAATTAAAGGATAAAGTTAGAAAGCGAAGTTTAACCAAGCAAATTATCTATTAATTAAAATATTAGAGGCTATAACAAGCTATTAGCGGGGAAACGAAATCCACAGCCGCTGAAAAAATTTAGATTCCGTTTTACAAATGGGGAAGCTAGTGACAAAATCGCATCCCTGGTGGCTTCAGGGGTAATATAATTTTCAACTCGAAAGAAAATCAAAAGGCTTTTCGATTCGATTTGTGATTCAGGAATGACGTTGGTATCCAAGCGAGCTTTAGGTGATGTATTTTCACTGCTAAGTTTCCAACCCCGGGCGGGCCCGCATCTTAAACGAACCATTTAGGAGGGAGCTGTCTGAATGTAAACACCCAGCTCAATCATTCACGTGACAATTTAAGCCTCAGTGCCTTCCTATTTCACCCACAACACTTGAACAAGCTAAAATTAGTGACGCACCTAACTTAGAGCAATAATTCTCTGGATGTGACTTCATTCTTATCTTTAAAACGAAGATCAAGATCAGTCCAGTTCCAAGAAACAATTTCACCAACTGAGACTTTCCAGGGTCTTAAATGACAATACCACCTTCAAATGACTTTTTATTCGTCCGGCAATGGCTGAAAAACAATTAATAAAAAGCAGTTGGCTTCTAATTTCTGCCATCAGGGAATTGAATAGGACCTAGAAAGCCCATACGGATCCAGACTGCTTTTCCATGACTGTCACGTAACCCGGAAGGAGTCTTGAAATTCATTTGTGTTCTAAATTCAGTTTTGAGTCTCCATTCTAGAACTGAGGACGTTTCATAGATGGGGACAAACGCTATTCGAAATGTCGGCGAAGAATGAAAGTCCCACTTTCGTCTGCCAATTAGCTCCACCTTCGGAGTGAAGAATAAACAAATTATATGGATTAGACAAGGCCATAAACATACCACTCACATGCACCACGAAAAGACATCTAATGCCAAGGATGAATTTTCCTCATATTGTTAGTCGGCTGGTTTATATAATCGTTACTACGCATTTTAAAATCGGTTCAGTTCCAGGAGCATTAATATCAGGGAGATTTCTCATATTGAGATTCCCTTGTAACTTAACTGACGCCTTCTTAGTCAAGTGACTTTTTATTCCTCTGGCAAACGATGAAATAAAACCATCAAACACAGCTGCCAACATAGCAGGAGGCAAATTGAATGGCAAGAAATAAGTTTTAAGTAGAGTTTGATTCTCTAGATCCCTCACCGGTTGAAAAAGCTTAATTCAAAAACTTTCGTTTGGTTGCAAAGTCAAGCTTGTAGGGGAGAGCCTGGGTGATTTTTGATATATAAACACGTCCTACCAAGTGAAGCATTGGATAGAACTATGGACGTCTCATAGATATCGACAAACGCACATCGACATGTTGAAGAAGAATGAAAGCCCCATTTTAGTCCTCTAATTACCTCTCTTTTTGGGGAAGGATGAGATCCTACTCAAGGAATGATCGGAAATATTAGTATACGGTAGCTCTCTAATCTTTAAAACAGAGATTGAGAGCAGTACAACTACAAGAATCCTATTTCCAGGGCATTTCCTATTCGTCGGGCAATGGCTGAAAAAAACTATTAAAATTAACTGAATAGGATCTATAAATCCCACAATAAACGGGAGATTCCTAACGATCTATTCTAACAGGATTAGGAATCAGCTGTCAAGGAATCAAGACAGCTGACAAGCATTGAGGAAGAATTATTTCTAGGACGCTAGGTTGCCATGGTATCACTTATTCAGTCGATTGAATTTCTCCTGTGTTGTACACAGTTTGAAGTCTCTTCACTGTTGAACTAAGGACACTCTTAGGCATACTGGAGACGAATGGAAGTCAGACATTTTGTATGTACACCACCTTTTTTTCTGTTGAGCGAATAACGAGGGTTAGTTTAGATCAAGATCATACCACTTACAACTCTAAAGAAAAGAAACAAATTTTCAGCATAGGATGTCACTGACTGACCAAATGCTTATTCGACAGTTTCATATTACCGTTTTTAAAGCCTTAGATCCCTATTGGGTATTTCCCGGCTTCTTAATTGCCGTTTTCTTCATCAAATGACTTCTTATTCGTCGGACAATGACTGAAAAAATCAAAAAGCACCAACTGGTTTATTATTTTTGCCAACACAATAGAGGAAACTTTAGTCGCATGAAAGAAATTGCAATAACTACCGATTCCCAAGATCTCTCAGCGGTTGAAAAAGCTTGATTTTTCATGAATACTAGAACTTTTCGCTTAGTTTCAAAGTCGAGTTCATAACATAGAGCCAGAAATTTTTAGGAAATATAAAAACATATCGACTAGCAAATAAAGCATCGGATGGATTTCCGACAAATCCTTTGGATGAAAAGTAATCAAGCATCGATATTTAATTGGCTCAACGTTTTAAACAGAGCTCAATCCTGATTGGCTGGATGAGAACCAGGTCTATTTCTATTGGCTGATGGGTAATATGACACTGGTGCTATGTGATACATTGTTCGATCCTCTTTCAGCTGATATTATCCATATCTACCTTCTTTATTTAATATCCATGCTACAAATCAAACTGGAAATAGCTAGGCAAATATTATAATGGTATTTAAATCAGTTACTAATAGCGGGTGCCCTCACTGACATGAAGCATATGGTACAACGACAGTAATGGAAAAAAACCCGTATTGCCGAATTTTCGGCTTGCACAACCGCAATATTTAACGTTTTTCGTGCTACTAAGAGTGGACAAAAGGAACGACTTTAGTTTTTCTTCCGGAAAGACGTTATAGACTCGACAGTTTCCTATTTAATATATCGCAAAAATAGTTATTATGAAATCCGAAAATTACTTTAAGAATTACAAAACCCCTACAGGACTTAGGATGAGAGTTTGAACACATAAAAAGCGTAAAAAACCTCTTTAACCGATCTGAAGCTTCGACAGAACCAATACAACAACCTCGAAAGACGATACATATTTCTGTTTTGTTTTCAACATCCAACAATGCAATGGAAAATACGCTTTTTCCTAGAACTCCAAACAAGGTAGAGAAATATTCCAGCCAATCCCCCAAGGACAGACCATTTGGCCAAATTTGGTACCCCATATCATGGAAATTACGAGTATTTTAAGTGGATTCTAAAACATAAGGTTCTCGCAAAAAATATTTTCACATCTCCTCCCAAGTGGCACTAATTTTAAGCCGCAAAATCTTAATTAACTTAAACAGTACCTTTTTTCCAAATCAATTTTACACAGATTGCAGAATTGAAGTAAAATTATTGTGGCTTATGATAATACAAAAAGCCAAATTAATTCGGTTTTTCCCCCTAAACTGTTGCAGCTGAAAATTAGCTAATTTTTGGTGAAGATTAATTCTTTTAAAGTATTTTTGTATAATTATTTTGACGATTTGGTGGAAACTGACGGATAACGTCAACCAGTTAACATCTTTTTATTTAACTAATAAAGAAGGCATGGAATGGTGAATATTTTCGAAATTTTTAAATGGAGAAAAATAAAGTAACTTGGATCACAACTACCCAGATCCAGATCGCATCTTTCAATCTATGCAAGTACCTTTAATTCGCTTTAACATGACATTTAATTGTGAAATAAACACTTAGTAAAGTGGGATTTAATGAAGTAAAGACCGGTCCTTTAAGCGCCTTCAAATTGCTGCTCAGAACGACGCGCGATCGCTTTAAGCGCAACCACGCTGGATCACAGCGCATAACTGCAACTGTGGGAGGTTTTATCCCACCGATTCGCTTAAATTGCGTGTCCTTTTAGCCCCAACCAAAGGAATCGGCTGGCATTTTGCGCACACAATCGGCATAAAACTAAACACCGCGTCATTTCAACAAAACCCAATTCTACAAAATTAGACGCTCATGCTGCTAACTCACTGGGTTAAGAGTACCAGTTATGTGTGATCCTTGGAGCATAAACACATACTGGGCATGTCTTGTGGTACATTCATAAGCTGAAACCGGGTCTTGTTAAACCAAGTGACTCATCGTTTCGTCGGCCAATCAGCACATGCCGGTCAAGCATAGACTAACCCTGAACTCCCTATAATGCACCTATCAAATTAGCATTTCGATTAGAGGTCACACAAGGTAAGTGACCTGTAATTCTTTGGTTCTTGAGAAAGACAAAGTCTGAGAATCCACAGCTGCCAAGTTCCTTAAATTCAATTGTTTTTTTTTTATTTTGACAAACTGCGTAAATCTTCCACATTGGCGGACCGCACAATTCAGTCGATGGCATTTTCTCAAACTCACAAAGCCTATCCCCAACAAGCACACGTGTTTGGTTAAGCAAGCAAAAAATGTTTACCACCAATTTAAGTTGGGAGTTTTTTGGACAAAATAATCTTTACACATTCCCAAAACGTGAAAAAATGTTAAAGAATTTGTAGTGTACTTTTTATAGATATCTATACAACACCCTAATAATAATTATTCGAACGTTGATTTGCTGTTCTTAAACTGGTGCATCTGAAAATGACTTTATTTCAGAAAATGAATTATTTCTTGAATCGGTGATTACTGAGTCATAACGTTATTAAAGTTATTAACGCTTTCTTTCCCATAAATGGAACTTGAAATGATTGATTCTTTTTGCAATTTTTAAATTGAAAAAAGGTTTATAACTACCCAGCAATTTGAGAGTATTTCTGTACATAGGCGAACAATAACTCCTTCAAACACTGCCGAGAAAAATTCGAAATACCCGTGGTCGGTACTAAGAAATACGGCAACATATTTTCGATCTAAAGTTATTTACTAACTTTTTCCTTCATCTGTTGCATAAGAAAATTCGATTACTTCGGGAAAGGATAAACTTCTTTTGCTGACATACTACGTCAAGCAGTCACTTGATTTCTGCTCCAAACGAGCGGAGCAAGAAACGGTTCATATTTTTCGTGATTTCTAAATGGATAAAGTCGTTAGATCTAGACTTAGTACACTTAATTTCACACCTTTTTATCTATGCAAGTGTCATGTATGTCCCAGATTGCTGAGAAATATAAACATAAAATGTAATCTACTGAGGGTCTGAGAGAATTCACAGCTTCCATGTTCATTAAATTCGTTATTTTCATTTTTAACAAACTATGTAAATCGCCCCAACCTCACAAGACCAAGTTTGTCTAATATTGGCTCATTTTGGGTTTGAGTTTTGGTTTCAAAGTTAGACCCGCAAAACGGCTTTTTTGTTGAGAAAAAATCAAATTATTTTGGAGATAAAAAGGAATCGTTTATTTTTGGATTAAATTGGCCGTTTGAAGTTCTCTTTGACACGACTTAAAAAAGTAATTCTTCTTTAACCAAATCCCATGAATTTGTTAAAAGCTCTGAGCAATCATGAGGTAATAAACCACTTGTTCCTTTATTAGAACTAAAATTTACCCCGAGCATTAATTTGGACTAAAATAGTTTTCTAATATTAATAACAACAGGAAGTAGAGAGACAACCAAGATGCAATCAAAAGCCGATAAGACATTGTCTGGTTTCTACAAAGCCAAATTAAATCTTTCCGCGCTGTAGACGATGACTCGTGACAATCATAAAAAACACGGAGATTTTCAACTCCCCTGATTATCCTCGACATTCTCCTCCATCGAAAGGATCGAGAATTCACTGCACACTCACTTTCCTGATGGAGTTGTTAGAGCTTTCCAGAATCTGTCTCTGGAATACAATCCTTTTCGCTGTGTGTGCAATCATGCGACAGCCTAATGGACACACAAACCAGGTGTAATCAAAAGCCATAAAACCAGATGATGTCTCGATTCCACCAAGTCCGCAACCAAGTGTGAATCCCACTTCTCTTCAAGTTTGGCGACAAGCATACAACAGATAGAAACTTCTTGATAGATCAACAGACGGTTAGGAAACTGAGGAGATGTTTGGCCAACGCAGAAGACTTCGTTCCGGATTGCGGCGGCTGCTTCTTTCAAAACCATGAAATTTTTCAAGTGTCAACCACTTCATCTTGCCAAATCCATCCCGAAAATGGACAGCACAATCATAGTCAATGTTTCAAAAGCCGACTGTTTGCTTTTTACAAAGCCGAATCAATTCTTTTTGCATTATTGCGTGAGTAGTAAACCGCTTAAACTTTGTAGACATGTGTTTATTAGGCTACTTGAGTAGATAAAAAACTTTTTTAAACAATAATCTCACAACTGGAAGTGTTTTCTGTGAGTCAACAAACGAAATGCAACCGAAAAGCACGCCTGGTTTCTATAAAGCCATTCTGGCTCTTTTCGCATTGTAACCAGAGGCATTTCTCGAGTGATTTGAGCAGGTAGAAACTTCTTAATCACATTTTCCGGAATACTATTTTGTTGATCATTTTCAAGACCTGATGAAAGTTCTCTGAATACCCCTATTCATTTATGCAAGAGAATTATTCTAAAATTTTTGGTCGTAGGAGAATGCGACACAAACCAGGTAGAATCAAAAGCCGACCGTTTCGAAACCACGAAACTAGACATTGTCTGCACCAAATTGAGGCCTTTAAAGACGCTATTGGTACCGCTCAATTAGTGTGGAAGAGTGCAGTTTCCTTGTCTTTCGAAATGACTTTAAATCAAATACATTTGCTGTTCCCAATCACTTGTACCTTTTCCCAATTAAACTGCTCAATCTACTTCGAACAAGTATATATGCTCCCTGCAAGGCAATCATTCTTCCATAGTTAATCACACAACAGGAGGTGAGTTTGATGTGTGCAATTACTCGCAGACACAATCGAGAAGCTATCAGATTGTCAACTTCTCTAATAGACTTCATGAAACAGTCACCTTCCAATTTTGACGACTAAATCAACACCAGTAGGTTTTTCTTTTCTCTTCAAGTGCTCCAAATATCATTCCGGTTTGCGCCGGATTGAGACTGTTATAGACTCTATTATGAGTGAAACGCACTGTCGCTGTCGAAGCAGGCGACAGAAACGAGACGCAATCACAAGTCAACATTTCCGCTATGCCGTCTCTAAGATCAGACAATGTTCAGCTCCTACAATGCCCATTCCACTATTTCCGCGTTCTAACGTGAGTCAGACAAGCGTCTACCGAATGCTATGACCAGAGAGTTAAAATCTCGCTTCTTGGAGTGAGATCGTGAATCATCAATTTGCACGAAAACCCAGTCCCCGATTTCGCAAATGCAAATTAGGTATTTCTCTTAGCTGGGCACTCATCCCGCGATTTCTACTCAACTACCTGCTATCAAAACTGTCGGTTTCAGCGTCTTCCTCTACGATATAAATGAAAGTGGTCTGAAAGAGAAGCTAGGTGGGGGGAGATGATGAGTTTTCTCTCAATGAAACATCACCTGGTAGCATGTTTCCAGACCGTTTCCAGTGAATCAATGTCCCAGGAGGAGTTCACCGCTATCGAAAGGTCCAAATACTGTACACACAGAGGAGATAAACACTGATACACTTCACGATAGACTCAGAGGCTCCGAAACTGGGTTCCATCAACTAGCAGGTGTTCCTCCCTATCCACCTTGTGTTCAAAGGGTACTCTCGTGCAAGAGAATCTTTCAGCACACACATTAACACAACTACCGTGCCAAAAAAGCGGAAGACAGGGACACACGACGTTCCAGACGCCCACGCAAATCACCCGAGACGCTGAGTCATCACCAAGACCCTTTATCTATCCATCCAGAGTTTAGGAGTGTGGATGGGAGTCTTCGAAGCTTTGAAAAAAGACACCCACATTGTTTTAATCGGAGTTTCAACTTGAGGACAGTGGTGAGATACGAGCATACTTTTATACTTTTAAAAATAAATTATACATTTTATTTCACCACTTTTCTACAAAAATGTGTACCCCTGGTCCCAATTATTTAACAGAAACTTTTATGCAGAAATGCAGTACCTAATATTTTTGCCTTTGAAAAGATCTTGAAAACGCACTCCAACTTTTAACTAACAAGCCCAAATTTCTAACATTTGAAGAACTACCACGTAGAGGATTCTTTTGAATGTTCAACATAAATGCCAGAGAGCAGCTTTGGCATGTCACCATCAATTGTCCGGGCTTACAGTAACAATAACAAATGGCTTTGGGATATTTAGAAAGATGATGGGTAAAATAACGAACGAATTAAATGTCAACCAGGAGTTTTAAAATACCAAAAATGGTGGATTCCTAAAAAACACGCTGACAGTGTAGTTTTGACCGCTACATATTGGCGAAATGCTAAAGGCCCACTTTGAATGTTCACGTTACGAATAATTTATTCTTAAATATGATAAATCCACTAGATAACTCAATAAAAGTACTTAATCTTAAGAATGCCAAACATTGCGAAGTATTTTAGTAAAATATGAAGTAATTCACCTTAACAACTTGGAGCATCTCACTTCGACTGATATATCCGTCCCCATCGAGATCGTAGACCTGGAAGGCCCATTGAAGGCGCTGCTTTTCGTCATTTGTGGTTCGCGTCACGCTTAGAATGTTGATGATATCCCGAAATTCCACAATTCCATCACCGTTGGTATCAAATGCACGGAAGACTAGACGAGCAAAGGGCACAGGATCACCATAGGACTCAGGAGAAGAGGCACTGAAGAGGGCACAGTACAGACGCTGGAAGTCGTGAATTGTCAACTGACCACTGGGACATTCCTACAATTTGAACATTAGATACCATTGGAATAATATAATATGCACAACACAGGAAAAATGACAGTTAGCCGAGGTGAAACAGCTTAGAAGAATAATAAAAAGTGTAACTAGCCTTCAAAAATCCACGATACCATAGCTGGATTTCATGTTCACTGAAGGACGTTGATTGAATTAGCTCTTCAACAGTTTCTGATTTCAGTTTCGCTTGCTTTGCACCCATTAATCAGCAACAAATGCTTCGTGAGTTTCTTGTAAAATTTTGACGAGTTTTTGATGCAATACTGTGTGATATGACTGCAGAATTTACAAAATGCTCATGCGAAGTAAATGCAACATGCACAACCCCTCAGTCGGTCCAGGGTAATTGAACTAATTCAAGGTCGATCGAGTATCATAAAAACTTTTTACAATAAATATTAAATTGCCAAAAATCCCCTTTATTGTTGCTAAGCTCATATTCCCGCAGTAAATATTTATTTTTACTTTCCGATTTGTGAAGATATATCTTCTATTGTTAATAAACTTGTAAACTCAATACAAAAATTATTTATGGAAGGTTGGTAACATTCTCCGATTTTTACTTTAGTTTTATTTACTTGTTTTTTGACATCGATCTTATTTTAAAATACGAAGTAATTCTCTCTTTTAAGGGACGTAAGCATCCCGCCGTCTTGCAGTCGTGTTTACCTAATGGTCTTTCAGGAGGTTAACGCCCTACTCCAGAATAAAACTCTTCCCTTACCAACCTTGCCCTTACCGCGCTCTATGATTGGTAACAACGCCTAATATTTGTAACTTCAGTATTCCTGAATTTTAATTCTTCTGTTCTCCGAGGCTAAATATTGTAAAACTAGGAAGTGGCTGACAACAAATTTACCCCGATTCAACCTGAGCCCACTCCCCCAGAACCATTTTTTTCTAGGGGAAATGGACTACTCTTCGATCAGATCTTATGCATGATGCCTTATTGCTGTTTTCAGATTCCATAATCTCATATTTATTTTGAAGTGTAGCGCTTTTCTTCATCAAGGTAGTGTTGATCTCTTTCATAATCAATTGTAGGTTTACGAGTGAACTATGGCTTAAACTTTTAAAAGAAGCTTAGTGCGCATGAACGAGTTTAGCACACCGTATATTCCGAAAGCTCTATCGATGTTGGATTTTCCATGTATTTCCGACAAAATAATTTCACCACCATTTCTTTGATAGTCATTAACTATTTATGTCGGTTCGTTAATAAACAGCTCCATAAGAAAATGATGCTTTTTTCCCTTTCGCATAGTCAAGAGCGAAAAAAGTCGATAATTTACTGATTTTCTCTCAATCGCACGCAATTTACACTTTTGGCAAAGGACATTAGCAAAATCTCTAGAATCTTCCAAATGCACCGGTCAGAGAGAGAGGGCGAGAGAGATATTTCTGGCGCAGACGACAGCCACTTGACCGAGTGACCGCGAATTTTTAGACCATAAAGGTCACGCGAGTTTACTCATCTGGTTGGTGCCAATTTCGCAATAAAATAAGTCATCGGGTGTGCCAAATAACTCTCTAAGGTGGCGCTGTATTGCTTACTTAAATTCTCTATTATATGTCAAAACTTGTTTTAACAAAGTATTTGACATTTCTTCACACGACCTTTGCAAACTGTAAATCAATTGAAGGTTCTTTTACTAGACTTAGAACATAGCAGGAACCTCAAACAGACCCTTTCCACCATATACCCGTAATAAATTGAATTTCATCGGCCTATTTGATAAGAGATGTACTTAAACTAGCCCAAACGAGCAGACTAGTTCATACGTGGTTTTGAATGAATTTTCCAGTCAATTCGCGTCAGAATAAATATCGAAAAACACGAAATTTTATTATACATAAAAGCTAACCCCATATTATCTCCTATATTTTACCTTTATAAGTAGAACGAAATTGGAAGAGTACCTTAAAATGTCGATTGCTTTCTGAACATTTCTTTTATGTTGGATGTACTTAAGCTGATCAATTTTTGTTTTACTGAACAATAGATTTAAAATTTTCTTGATCATAACCCCGCCAACACGGAAGCAAAGAAGGAAAAGAGACTTTGGACTCACCAGCCAAGCAGCTGATTCGAACAAGTAATTTTTTGTTGATTATTCATTTCAATGTACTATACCGGACCGATAGGTTATTTAACTACAAACAAAAACTCGTAAAGGGAGTACTTCGCTTAGTTGACTTTGCCGGTAAAATAAACCCACCTCAACACACATGACCTTGACCAATAACCAATGAGAAACGAGAAATCAAATGGCTATCCGAAGATTATGAGGTTTCATCAGAATAAAGGGAAGACGAATGTCTACTTTTATTTGTGCGGCATCAGTTCTGTTCACGAGTGTGAAAGTGTGCCTATTGAGAGTAATGATACATTTGTCCCAAAGGGCAGTCAGTGTGATCGGAGCTCGGATTGGGTAGGAGTATTCTAGAAACTTACTGGTTAAGCTATGTTCAAACGCCGTGACCGATGGCTGTTTGGTACTTCCGCTTAGCTCAAGTGATTTCGTGAGCTATAGGCTTGGTTGAGCATTGATAAATGTTTCATATACTTGCGCCTATTGCACCGCTAATAGGTCCATTTAGGCTTGTCTGTCATTCAAACCACTCCTACGCTAATTGCTGCCTTTATCTCCAATCAGTCAAATATAGCAAATAACAGACGCGAGGCTTTCCTTCTTGTTGAAAAGGATTGATTTTACCCAAAGCCACTGTCTCTTTTGTTTGCATTACTTTTTATCTGTTTATGCAATTGCAAATTAATTGGACACTTCGTTTCCGTAAATGCGCAAATGTGCAAAACCCAGTTAAAAAATTTTGATAAATCGCCTATACTGCTATCCAGTATGCAAGAGTATCGATTTTTATGAAAAACTAAATTTCCTATCGATTTTTTCGCAGTAGAAGTAATTTTGCTAATCGATTTATTAGCAAAGCGCATAAAATTGCATTCAATTTTTCTGCCTCAATTACTGAGGAGATGAAAGTTTTAATTACTGTAAAGGAATAATATAGAATTATTTTACCAAATGCTCAAAAATCAGACGATTTTATCTAACTGTTTAAAGCCTGGAGTATATCATATACCAAAATACATTGGGGGATTTTCTCTTACTTGCTACTTTACTGAATAAGGTACCTTCTAACAAAGCATAGCGTGACAATAAAAATACCGTCGGCGCCTTAACCTTCCGCCATAGAAACAGTGGTGAACTTAAAAATACATATTTGGGGCTTTATAGAAATTCCCTTATTTTTAAGACAGTGGTGGAAGTTTTCAATAAGAAAACACAATTTAGTGGTCTATAATCCACTTCGGCACGATATGTAGAAAGTTAAATCTGTCTGAGGCGATCGATAATTGAGCGAATTCAGAGAAGTCTCTATAACGTATTGCAAATGCTATGCAAATGAGCTCGAGTAACTTGGAAACACAAAACCAGTTTTTCAAAGAACATTTTTTATTTGAAGCTGGAAAAAGTCGAGCCTCTAGACGGAAAGACGAAGGGAACGGATTATCAGTTTGTTAGGAATATATATATTTATTTAAATGTGAAGTTTGTTTGTATCCACTCGCAACTAGCTTAAACTTTTACTATGTAACTAATTTAGAGGTTTATTTGAATAAGATATACAGAGTTTGGAGAAAGGTAGTGGAAATCTCTAACATTTGGTATTATTTCGCACTGCTTTTTCAATATAGCTTGAGCAGAACGTTTGTAGAATGTTCCTACTATTACAGTTCTTTTCTATCATGACATATAATTAGTGCTTACACACACAAACACACCCTGTGTCCTTGAGAATGGGAAGAATAAGATGCCTGAGGGTGCTTATATACACACCACTCTGAAAGCCTTGGAAGATTCGCCTTTGAGAGCAGAGATTTTGTACAATTGCAGCCAGCTCTTCTGTAGTGAAACCCAGACTTCTACAGCTCCCAAGGAGGACCTGTTTTTTGTGGAAATTGCGTTTTGAAGTTGTTCATTGATCTCTTTAGTAGTTTCAGGAGCCGTGGTGGTCTTGCGATACTTTCTAAGGGTTCCACTTAGAGTCTGATGGTCTCTGAGGACGACTTTTTCTTAAATATCTGTAAAGCCCAGTCATTTTAAGTAAAAATATCAAATAACAAAAGTATTAAACCAAAAGCCTGAAAATATCGTAAGTTTTGATTGTGTATATCAGATTCAAAGAATATGATGCCACGATGCTTTCCATTAAAATTCACGGCATGATGAAATGGAACTCAACCGAGAATTCATTCCCTTTCCCTTTTTAATCAATGCTCCACCCTTAGAGTCGTAACAATTTCAGCATGTAACTCTTCCTTGATTTTCGAAATTCACTAATCAATTTGTATCATCATTTTCTTTTGGATTCTTCTGAACTGTTACTGAAGAAATGACTAAGAAATTAATTTACTTTCTAAAATCACTACAAACACATGAGATCATTTCCCAAATTAGTTGGAATCTAGTGTGCCCTGAAGATTCTACTGTTTGGCTGTTTTATTGGATTCCGCATTTGCCGATAAATGCAAGTTTCATCTCGTTTGATAATTTTTGACCCCAGAAATCACTCAACAATGATAAGCAGAGGTCCTGTAGCGCTAATGCCCTGCGTTGATATGGCTACGTTTTTCAAGGTCAGGACGCTAACGACCACGAACCAATCACAAATCACCTAGTCATGATTGTGTTCCGTAGTCAGAATGAGCGTTCACAACAGCACGCAGGTAGCACATCATCCATCACGAGGTGCTTATTTCTCCTAAATACAAGTTCACACTTCAATCCTCGGTTTTCTCTTACCTTGGAGGCTTTTGGAAGTTAAACACTTAAAGTGTTTACCACCTTAGTTTCTACGAAAATTCAGTCGATCACGCAGCCGCAAAGCCTATGTGGTGAGCTCAAGATCTTCCAGTCTACAAAAAATACTTAATTCAAGGAGTAAGGACCAAACCGTATTAATAGCAGCGTCTCTCAACCATTGATAGTCCCACACTTTGGATCAGAATGTGATGTTGTAGTTGTCTAACGTAGAAATGAGACGACCTGACGTAAACAAAGCCGTTGAATGAGAAATGTCGTCCACGTGGCTGATCTTCTGGAATTGACGGAATACATCGTTTCGTTGGTGAATTTGCTCCTATAAAGTCCGTTGTAGCGCAGAAATGGAAAAATGTACGCAGTACAGAGGGAGAATTCTTTTGAATGCTGACTCATTTCATGTTAAATTATTCTGACTTGCTACAAAGGAAAAACTGTTTAGACATCTTTTTAAAAAAATCTATTCTTGCCCGGTTATTCGACTGAAAACCAGAAGAAGTAGAAGAAGTTGGATAAACTCAAGCAACGGTGATAAAGTTTCAACAATAAGAGAAGATAATATATTTTAGGGTTTTAAATCGTCCGATTTTTAAAAATATATATATAATTTCCCTATATAGAGCACTTGATAATGTTGGATAAAGTCAGTTAATCATTGGATGGAACTTGAAGGCCTAAGGAAATTTTTAATGTATTTATTGTGAAGTTTGTAAAATCATTTGAATTCGGTGGATTTCCGGTGTTGGCGATCCCAAAAGATTGAAAGAACTCCCTTTTTTTCCCACAAAGTTCCCGCCTGCGACCTTGCCACTGTCTAGGACTACGTTTAAAGACATTTCAATAAAAAAACACATTTTTTTGCCAGTCCCGAGTCACAAGTCCATCAGCCAAATAAGGTGAAAGAAGTTAGTGAGAATGGAGAAAGGGAAAGACAAGATGTTAACGCAAGATTTGACGTTGTTTTCACACACCCATTCACGATGATGTGGATGATGAACAGTTGATTATTTTGAACTAATTCACTTGTTAGGGCACTACAAGCCTCTTCTTCGAGGTCTCCTTCCGGTTCCATCTTCATCTTCCTAGAGGAGAAGTCTCCACTCTCCACGGAATTTCGTAAACCATTTTCGACAATTCGGACAGAACTTACGGAATGACCTACAGAAAAGCCATTTACTACTATTTATAGCAGGTCTGTTGCAAGTGTGTTTTTGTGTTGACAGTCCTATTTGAACGCCACTGTTTGATTGCCAGAATGGCTCTCTGTCGTGTTTTTTTTTAAACCAAGCGTTGCTTTGGATGTGTCTAAAATAACAAGCCATTGAGGCGATTCGGTAAACAAAAACCTACTCAATTCTTGTTGAGGTCTCATGTTAGGTAATGTCGGATTGACACCTTCCATAATGGATTGAAAATCACCTTTTTTCGTCGTTTGAAGTCGACAATTCTTTAGCATGGACACTTTCAAAAGTTTTGTCCAATTTTTTATAAAATACAAAACTTAAAGAGTATTTTATAATGAGTGATGGAGATGAGCAAAAACGGAAACTTAGAACCCGCCGAATGAAGCATAGAAAGATGTAAAAGTAAATATAATAATAATAATAATAAATTTATTAATTAAATCTAGCATTTTTTCACTTGTTTTACACTCAAAATTCAAACAGAATTTAAGGAATGCCTGATGATAGATGGGGCAGCTATCAAGTTGTGTTTTTGTATTTGAGAGTAGATGAGGACCTCACCTTGAGAACTGAGCTGAACTGTCAATTTATGACAGGTTGATTGCATTTCAAAATCCTCTTTTTTGTGAACTAAGTGTGGTCCTTTATTGGTTTTCAACAAGCCATCGTTCCAACAACTACTTTTGGGACTGACTAAGGCAAAAACGGTGATTTCTCTTCCTAGCACCATCAGTATGTACAAATCGATAAAGTGTGCAGTAAAACAATCCACCAATTAAAATAAGAAAAACGTTTTTTTTTCGAAATTCTGAAGGACGAGAAAGAACACCATTTTAGTTTATGTGGCGAACTGTTTAGTTTGTGGCGAAAAAGAGGCATCATAAATACTCTGATGGATGTTCCCTAAATCTCGATTCAATTTTGTTCAAACCAACTTTTTGAGGTGCAGCCGATTCTGAATTTTGGGCTATGGGCACACTTGAGATGTATGATGTGTTTGCAATTTTTTGAGGTTAATTGTATGAGCGTATTGCATCTAAATGAGGTTTCTTTTCTCTTCAGAGCATAGGGGTTTTGTTTTAATTAAATTTAATTTAATTAATTGATAAACAGGTCTGCTTGTCTCGTCGATGAGCATTTGCGAACCCTGATGAATGGTGACTTCTAAGGTCTCCTTTAAATAACCATTTTCACCAATAATGCTCCCAGTAAATTCTCAATTTTCACTTTTTTTTCATGCAAAGACTCATATGATCTAAATATCACGCCTCACCTAAATTGCACTTATTGCCTTTAAAAATTACAAGTTGAAATATAAACTTTTTCCGGGTCAAGCGAAATAGACCTTTTTGCCAGAATTGTGGAATGTTTTTGGGAAAAATGGAACTTGAAAAAATTGGTAAATATAAACAACACCGAAATTCAAAGTCTGAAGATTTGTGTAACAAATCAGTTTTCTATCTGAGATATTCAGCTCCACTATTGTACATTTTTAAATCCCTATGGAGATGTCCTAAAATCATTTCTTCAAATTTTCCCTGTGGGTGAAGAAAATATTATTGATTTTTCAAGGCCAGGAACAGCTTGTCCTGCAAACATTGCCAAATATTTGAACGATTTTCGTGTGGTTTTGATATTATGGAGAAAAGCTACTCTGTTTATAATATGACCACCATAGGCATTTATTTTATTTTATTTAAAATTTAAATTGTCCTATTAGAACTGCAATCCCACTAGGAATATTGATTTTTGGTGTCCGATGCTCTCGGCTTCGCAAATAGCTTGCCCTAGATGTTTCCAAATCGATTTATTGATTTCCGCACGTAAACATATATACGCCTACTTACCCAGACTAAATTTGTGCACCCAATTTCAGTCAAATTAATCATCCCATTTGCTAGCATCTAATGTTTCATCCTTAGTATATACAGCCCCAGTTTTATCACCAAAAGGGGAGTAAAACTGAAAGGGACTATGACAAAGACCTAGTCCGACTTGTCCACTAGCTGTGTCAAACTGTCTTTGTTACGGATACGACACAAGCATACCTCAGTGGCATGACTCACCAAAACATTCGCCACCCAAGCCCATCCCAAGTCGGCCTCTCGGCGATTATTTATGCAAAGCTGCAAAGTAGAGCTATTTAGGGATAGAGAGAAGTGATTGAATACGCATCAAGGTCTCTTCTTTGTTCCGCATGTTTATAGTTTTACTTTCATGTGTTAAAACTAAGCAAAGATAAAATTTCCCCTCCTTTTTGATCATAATAACAACGGACATTTTTCGGCCCAATGGAGAACGAAAAAATTTGGGCGAAAATTGCAAAGAAATCATTAGTATTCAACTATCCCTTTTACACAGTTAGAATTTCACTGTGAGTTAATTCTGAAATAATCGATACGATAGCAAGAGAATATTGATTTTTTCCCCCGACATCAGTGAAATGAAGCGAATAATTTTGTCGCAAGTTATCTCGCAAGAAGCTTAACGAACCACCATAATCTACTAAACTCGCCTTTTTCTAGTTCTTTAAAAATTAATTTCTCTCAAATATATCAAATTATTAATCTCGACCCCTTATTTGGATTGGCTTGTAATTAGCAATAGTACCTTTGGGTTATCGCTTAATCAAAGCGAATTTTGCGAAGCAGTCTAAACAAGACTTGCGCCTGTGACAAGGATTACTTCCTGATCACAAATATTTATCTCAAGTGATACTAAAAATGGCATTGAGCAGCCACAAATTACGTGATAGAAATTCTTTCTTAAGCAAATATGGCTGTCGATATTTGTTCTAGAAGACTAACCTCTTTCAGTCAACACTGCAAGTCATTTTGACCTACTGAAATACTTGGGGCAAATTAAAATTAAAACGTCCGATTAAAATCCAAGGGTTGGACAAGGTTAGCTTATCAGTTGTTGCTCTAGACACTCTTGATAAATTAATTAAATTAGATTAGGGAAAGAGGATTCAAAAATTGCCTTAATTCGTGTAAATTCAAGGGCAGTAGACGCTGACCAATAGGAAAGAAGTGACTAGATTTACTTCCGCTGACTAACTTGGGCAGGCTTTTGGTCTATGCATACAATTACTGCGTCCTCCAGAGAGTGACTCATGAAAGCATCAGTGGTAGCCAATCAGGTTTAGCCAACTGGACCAATCAAAACTCGGCTTCCACCCGTCATTTTACCCACTCCGGCTTACTAGATGAAAACGTATAAATAATACAAATAGAATTTAACCAAATAAAAAATTAACAACGGAGCCGTAACACTGAAATTTTTCTCGGATAAATGCCTTATTTCGTAGCTAAATCATTAATCCTAACTTGGAAACCAAACTGCTCTTTTTCTCATTCTCTACCTGCAGCCATATTGTTCTTATAAAATCTGTTATCCTTGCATCAGTCCTTCCTGTGATGCACAAAAAAAACAAACTTTTCGACGATATAAATCGCAAGCATACCACCTCAATTATCAACGGATCAAAGCTCAGAGTAACTACGAAAAGCTCAAATAAGCAGTTTCGGCTCGCAAGATTATCATTAATTTACTCTATAGACCATTTTGACTGCTCATTTGCTTTGGTCGAAAGGATTTGTTACAATTTAGCCAAAATAACACGAAAACGAGACTTTATCGATTTTTTTCCCGTGATTGCTGTTTAATTTTGTATTAGCCGAAATGGTGCTTTAAGGTCCAGCTAAAATTTCGACGACCCAACTAACGGACACCTAGACTGACTCGCTGTCTGCGGGCTATTAATTTATGCCTCCCTTTGTTTGAAGTCTGGAAACTCAATGAATATCAACTGCAACCTCCACGACTCCCAAATCGCGCTAAATGTTTCAAAAAAGCAGAGAGAATGACGTTTTACTTTTCTAAGGATCCATTTAAAACCCTTGTTTACGCTCTGATGCGGTGGGAACCTCATTGTTCCATGGACGTAAACATTCTCCAATGAATAACGATAGATGGAATCCATATTAACTCTGGAGATCTCACAAGGCGCAAGTTTCATTTTCTCCAGCAATGATAGTGCAAGTCATGGTTAATAAACACTTGTGTGGTGCTCAAATTAGGTGATTTGATGTTATCGGAATGTGTTAGAGTGTCCTAGTTATGTTAAGTGGCCGTGACCTTTTGGCAACTTCTAAGCCATGACATCGGCTTGGCACTAGTGTAACCATTAGATGTCGCTTCTTCTAACACAGGGTCTGATTCATCACTAGGGCATAAATTAGTCGGCAAATATCGCATTCCTTCGTCAACCAAAGACGTATTACTCACTACCCTATGCTATCCGTCCACTCATATCTGCATAAACCCGGCACAAATCCCTCAGTCTTTTTGTCGCGACATTCCTGAGTGCGTCACAGGAGATTTAATCGAAAACAACCCAATATTTCACAATAACTCTTATTTTACGCCTTACTTCACTACTAACTGTAGTGTTGTATCGATCGTTGATTATTGACGAAAAAAATCGATACCTACTGCGAGTGAAATTGTGCGAATTACTACAAATGCACATTTGAGGTGTTTAGATTTCTAGTGCAATTAAATCTCCTCTTTTTTTGTAAAAAGAATGAATTGTATTTACTAACCCAGTAAAGAAGGGCCCAGTGTTTATAAAACGGTAAACTAAAAAAGGGCAGCTTAAAACGGATGTGCCAATCTCTTAAGGCTGCGTGTTGGAACTGTTTTTTTGTTTTCTGAACGAAACAATCTGCCAGCATTTCAATTTGATGCCAAATGAAACAGCCAAAAATCTCCTAGAGCTACTAAACACCTCGCATTTGCATTTTTCTCGGAAGTATCAAATTTCAAGAAATTATGACTAATATGGTAGATATGGTATTTAGAGATGAAAATATCGATTAGTTAAAATATGAATCGGAAGCTTGAATTGCTGAGAATTATTAAATCGATTGACCTTGAGTTAACCAATAGGAATCCAGGAAAAAGCATTTGGGTGATTTTTCGTTTATTTATCCAAGGTGATCCACATAAGTGGTAAACAAATTGAGTCACCTTGACTACTTGGCAGATGGTCGAATTTACAAGGCCTGAATTAGCATAATTAGTGTGTGGCGATGATG
This sequence comes from Anomotaenia brevis, assembly GCA_030710315.1. Lineage (NCBI taxonomy): Eukaryota > Metazoa > Platyhelminthes > Cestoda > Cyclophyllidea > Dilepididae > Anomotaenia > Anomotaenia brevis. The sequence continues at coordinate 409,669 of JAUOZQ010000038.1, forward strand.
ACGATGATGAAGTTGATGAATGATTCGTGTATTTCTACAAAGTGAAAATTTTCCAGCCATTTTGTTTCAGACTAAACAAGAAAGGAGTTTGTGATTGTTGATAAATTAAGTAAATTAGCACAAAGATATTTACCTGAAAGTAGAATAATAAATGACTTGCTGCATTTAGTCCAAGGTAAATCGGCAGTGGTTATTTTGAGCAAATTCTTGAACAGTTTATTGCCTAGTTAGTTTTATTAAATACTGCGAATTTGAGTTGCATAGGATAGTGCTTAATCATCATCCACGAACAATGCAAATACAAAAACCTGAGTTACAATCAAAGCTGAACTTTCTCTGATAGGAAATTAATTTTCACTCCTAAAAACGTGCGATTTACCACCAAATTAAGCTAAAAGTATTCCCTATTAATAGGACTGTATTCACCTCACGTAAATACGTGTTTTGATTGCACTAATATCGTACTTTTACCGACTTTTCAAGAGGCTCTATTAAGCCTACCCTTCTACTCCCCATAAAATTGTTTACGTTTTTTTAATAGAAACCGAACCTCCCGCCGAGAATATTTGTTGGTTTTCGTGACCCATTAGCTGGAGATTTCTGGTCTCAAGGGTCACCTCAGAAGATGAATATTTCCATTTCTACCTCTTCAGAGAGCTAATCCAGGGCTCTTAATGCGACTTCGTAAAAGTATCGATTTTTTAGGCAATGAGATTTTAGTATAGTCCATGCGATACTCATGACTCACCCGTGTTTCAACTTTTGCACAATCGATTATATCGATTAATCCCTAGCCTGATGATTGGCTAGAGGAAAAATGTAAAAAAATCGGTCCCTTTTTGTAAATTAAATTAACTGGAAAAAGCCACACACACGCACACCGCTATTTTGATAAAACACCTTGTCATGGCCAAAGCAACTTTCATTTCAGTCGCCGGTAATGTTTTCCTACCCAAGGTCAAACAACCAAAGACCTGAGTTTGCGCTTACAAAAGTGCATTCGTATTCAGCACACGTTTTAGCATGAATTCACCTCACCCCATAAGTTTGCTTATGATTTCTACAAGTTGGGATAAAAACTGTTAGACTCTTTCCCAATAAAAACGTGAAAACTTTATCATGGAAATAGGGCCTGCATTCGAGAGTCAAGGAAATGTAAGTAGCTCCAAAAACCACCTATAACACACCTGGAAAAACCATATATGTTCGTTAACGTTTTTTTCGGAACCGTCATATGAATGAAATCAGTACTGGAACATTGACTACGTGGAATTGTGCTCTGGAGAAGGGTCCTGGAACTTAGCCTTTGGGTCTGATGCCGTTCTTCTTTGCTCCGTTTATGCATCAACGCTTTATTTATCACTGGAAGAAGGCTCCCACGTACCGCTTAATGGTCCAACTTTTTAAAAGTAAACAAGTTTCATTCACAACCCTAACGAATAATTTTGTCATAGCTTCGAATCGATCTATTTTGGTATTTGATATGTTTATTTCACTAACTGAAGGCGCTGATGTAACAGAAACTGCGGAAAAGAATAGCTTTCAGGCGAATAATAACTTGAATCAAAACTAGAAGGAGATTATCTTACCTGTTCAATGCTGTGAACGCAAGAACTCGAGAATTCCGATAGGAACTACGAAAGTGTAGCTGCGACTAGGAGAAGAGATCAGCATAACGGGCAACGACGAAGTTTCTCTTCACAAGTGAGCAGAAAATAAGTGTTCCTGGATGAAGCACAAACGATTTGGTTCTTTGATCCAATATAATGAGGTGTATCCTCCTTTTTTGAAACTAACATCTCCAATCGAACAACAGAGAGCTACATGGAAACAGAGAATAATTAAAAAATGTATTTTTAAAATGGTGTAGGTCCCTCTATTCCAGAGAGACAGTACCTCTTGAAACGCTATTTTTATATAAACATATGTAATAACGAAAAATAATGAACAAAATATTGTAAAAATATGACCGGTTTTAATTGTTTATTTGATCCTACCCAAAACCAGAACTTGTAGGAGTGTTATGATAGCAGTGAACTTATAATCCTGAAACTGCGTCGTTGAATTGGCATCTGAACATATTTACTACATCAGGTTGCACTAAGAAGGTTGTTCTGTAAACTAAATGACGGATTTATAGAAAAAGCTTCCATTTGCCTTCATGAAAACCCATTTTAATAGTCAGAAGTACAATGTAGTGGCAGCGAGCGTGCTGGTTATTTTTCCTAATACAAGTTTATAATTTTGGAAGTTTTAGTCAAAGATACCCCTGCTCTATCCCTTTTCGCCTTGTGTGTTCAATAATATAATTATTTATATTATTTAATTCACCGATATTAAAAGCTGTGTAGCAAATACCTTTAGACCACTTGAATAATGGATAAAATCGAATAATTCTACAACCTTAAATCTATTGTTAATGCTGAGAAGCAAAAAAACATTAACTATATTTTTATTTCCAGAATCAAAACACCTCTGACATCGTTTTGATCAAATTGTTTTCTTGTCATTAAATAACCCAAAAACAATTTATTTTCCTGTCAAATGTAATAACAAACTATTAATGCTATATTAGGCACTAATTAGCGAATCTCTCAGTGAGAATTTACTCGAATTCGATTAGAAAAAAAAAGAACGTGTTGTGTTCATTCCACCTTAAAAATTGTTGAGACAGTTTGACATTTTATTGGTTTAAATCTGCGCCAATCTCTATGGCTGATTTAAACAAGACTTTGGCATTTCCCGTGAACACTTCAAAGTCAACTGGGTAAACAATTTACGCCCCCAATTACTTTTGCAGATGTCCACGAAACGAGGTTTGTAGGTCTGCATTTAAAGTCACGTTAAACTTAAGCATTGTTCTCTTTCTAAACATTCACACTAATCACAAGAGGGAACAAAGTTCGCTTCCTGACACAAGGCGATCCATATTTTGGAATCCGTTTTGGAGTGATCACAATTCGATAGTGGTGGTGTGAAATTGATGCCAAAGCCATTTGTGATGCCTGTGTGCCACGTACTTTATTGCGATTTTGAAATGGGTCCACTTTCCTCCTTTAATGTTCCTCAAATTTCCCACAAAATCTGATCTCACATGCTTCACGGCTCTAGTAGATAGCATAATGATCGATCGTTGAATCAGTGAATCCCCAAACACGCATTTCTCAATTGGCCACCTCAGGCAGTGTGTTTCGTCAACAAGTTCAAAGTTTGTTTACGTTAGTCAGGGTGATGACCCAACTGTTGGCTACCTCGAAAGGCTCCAATAAACTCTGCCCTCTTGTCAATGACAGCGGTGATTATGAAGGACCAATAAATTTTCATCTTCGTACATTCCTTAAATGTAGGCATTTTACTGAGATAAAAAATGGCTATTACTTCGGCATTATCGATTATTCGCTAGCGTTTGCTATGGTGATAACTCCATTTTCGGTAGGGTTTAATTACAGTCACAAAATATGCTTTTTATGAGGCGAGAATGGTAGTTTTACCTCAAGAAGACAGATTGTCGCTCTTCTCTTAAAGTTCTAAGCGCAGTTTTATCTTAAAAGGTTCAGCAATCATAAAAAGCAATCGATCCCAGTACCTGTTTCCATTAATTTTATCGACAAATACGGTATAACAATTAATCAATAAATGAGCCTTTCAGCTGCAGCCTTGTATTTGCATTGACGCAGGTTAATAGACCTCTAACCAAGTACTCCAAAGATGTGCCCTCATAAGCCTTGCAGGAGCCACCGTCTCAAAAGTTCCAGACTTTAAGGTCACCAATTTATGCATTGTACGGGCTCAGTGATAGAAATCGAGGGTGCCAGATCATCTTGCGGGTGCCAACGCCTAAAGTTAACTTTTTATTCTACTATTCACACGACACTTGCGTTTTCGCAAAAAAAATCAATTCGATCGATATCAAATTCAGCGTACGCGAACGAGTCACGAATGCCTCAATGCACTCGGCCAGCAGCTTCCAAAAAATAGAAGCTCGGGGGAAGACTAGTTTTTGTTTTCGATTTCTAAATCCACAGTGAACAATTAGTATCCCAACATAAGCCCCAGTCCCAATGATTAGAACAACTAGCCGTTTAAATGTGCACCTAAAACCATCAGTAACAGCTAATTAGACGAATTTACGGGCTCTGTGATTCAGGGACAAATCCACGCCAATTGAGCAGACAGGAGTGACACCAGGACTGGTAGAAAATCAATAACTACGCGTGGTTTGACCAGGTGATGGGCAGTACAGAAGCAGAGAGAGAGACGTACGGCGTCGTATGCAACAATCCTTACACAAATAAAGCACGTTTAATGCGTTTGCATGTGAATGTGGGTTTGAGTGTGTGTATATATGGTGTATATGAACTTGGAGGGAGGGGAAGGGGGTTAGAATTGGGGTTGGGGTTGGGGGGGGTAAGTCTGGCGAGACTAGCTTTGTCTGTCGGGAAGGGCGGGGAGCTGGTGAACATGGCGAAATAGACGGGTCGCTGGTACAAAATTAAATCGCAGTACTCACGCCCCGAGAGAAACAGCGAGAGAGAGAGATTGTATTCCATGCATTCGTTGTTTTCGCTCTGTGATCATCGTTTTAGCGTGGGGGCGGGAGGGGGGATGAAGGAGACTAATAGACAGGTCGGTCGATTGTGATGACTACAACAAAAGGGCGAGAGAGTGGGAGGGGGGGTGAGAGGGGGGGTGGGTGTCCCCTTTCTATTCCTGAGCAGGCACAGGCTCGCTAACTTCGTGGTTTTCCGCGTTCTCCGCCTTCATCGCGGCAATTGGATCCACCTCTTCACCTCTTCCAGCACCCTCAGCAGGCGTCGTCTCCGGCTTCTCTTCATCGCCGTTTTCGGCTTTTCCATTCGTCTCCTCAAGTCCATTCGACTCGTGGTTCTCGCCGTTGGCTTCAACAGGCGTCTCCTCCTGATTACCCTCTTCCAACGGAGCTGGCTCGATGTCCTTGGCTCCTTCGGTAACCTCGTTTGGATCATCAAACGCTTCACTGGTCGAGGGATTAGCTTCCACGTAATCCGAGGTGGGTTCTGTGCTCTCCTGCTCTTCCTGTTGAACCTTCTCCACTCCCCTTCCAAAGCCTCACTAACCGGCTCCTCAGTGACGTTCTTTGTCTCCTCAACGCCCTCCACAGGCTCCGGCACGCACTCTGCTTCCTTCTGGACCTCTTCTGGGCTATTTTCGACAAACTCTTCCACTGGCTTATCGGCAGCTGCTTCGACTGAGACAACATCCTCAGACTCTTCAGGTTTGGCCTCGGATTCTAGTTCCTTTTGAACCTCCTCTGTGGCGTTTTCAACCACCTCTTCAATCACCCTACAGGCTTCTTCCTGAACCGTTTCAGCAGGCTTGATCTCCGGTTCGACTTCCTGAGCCGTTTCAGCAGGCCTGATCTCCTGCGTCCTCCGCGCACTGCTCCTGGACCCGACCGTTTCAGCGACCCGGGCTCCTCCGCACTACTCCTGTTGGACGTCCTGAGCCGTTTCAGCAGGCTTGATCTCCTGTTGGACTTCCTGAACCGTTTCAGCGGGCTTGATCTCCTGCTCAACCTCCTGAGGCACTGGTGGAGGTGGTGGCGCGGATTCCGGTTCCTTGTGAACCTCCCCAGCGGCCTTTTCAATCACCTCATCCGTTACCTTGGCAGCCTCCTGCCTGGCAATCTCATCAAACTTCAAATCCTCCTTCTCCTTCTGGGTCTCAAAGGCAGTCTGTGGATCGACAGGGACTGTGGGTTCTGTGGGAGCAGCGAAATTCGCTTGAACGTTTCTGACCACAGCTGGTGGTGCTGCTGCCGCAACAGCAGTCGACTCTGAAGTGGAGGCCTCACTATTACCTCTGACATCACCAGTTCGTTTCGGCTGGAGGGTAGCGGACTTGCGGACAGCCTCATCTCGGCTCTTTTTCGTCGACATGGACTTGAAAAGACTCGACTTGTGCACCAAAGAAGTTCCGCTGAGAGTGCGAGCACGAGCCTTTTTAGGTGTCTGGTTACCACTCTTGGGTTTGGATGATATAGCTCCCATTATTCTCGTTGATTAGGAATGCAACAGAGACGTGAGGTGATAACAAACACAAAAATCAATACAGACGACGGAAAAATAAAAAAAATTGCGCTTGGATCGAGACGAGATAGACGGAGTAATCCACCTCACAAAGAACAAGCGACCAGGTGAATGATACAACGCCGTTCGTAATGCCTTACGTAGACTTAGGAGCCCTCCAATTGGCTGCCACGGTGTCGACCAATTGCCACGCGGCTAGTGGCATGCCGCTCGCCTCATTGGTCAATGTTGTCCACCAACCACGTTGCTTCAAATTCATTTCGCGTGAAGAAATGCAGGTGCTAGCGTGTGTTCACGATTGTTTATATTTATGCAAATTTAGCTCGGTTTTGAAATTTAAGGTACTTTGAAACCCTCGAAAAAACACGAAGTGAATCGTGAGTGCCTTCTCTCAAAGTAAATATGTGAGGTTATGGCGGTCATAAGCATGTCCTATCACTGGACAAATTATTCGTATTAGGACTTATTTTAATGGAAGTTATTTGTTCTGTCTAAAGTTACAACGACATTCGAAAAAACCATAATGAAAGAGCTGTTGATAGTTGCACTTTTGATTGACACTCAAGCTTTAACTGTCGCTGTATTAGGTGGTAACAATTTGAAGCGGATTATTTCACACTTCGATAAAAGATCCAATATTTCTGGGCCCCAAAATCCCAGTGAAACTCTTAAAAGGTACCTCTTGGAAACAGGCACCACCACAACCGCTTTCACAGTACCACCCGCCGTTCATTTCGGCTTATGGCTTTGTAAGATGACCTCCTTGGGTCAAACCAAACGCCCTGCCTCCACTGCTCCATGGGTGGTCCCACGTTCACCTGCAGAAGGCCGGCTATTAAGAGGTCATCGTGCGTTGATTGGCCCACAACTCACCTGAAGACCTGAACAAATGCCGGTGATGTGAGATTCAGCCAGGCTTAGTCATCCAAGGAGATAGGCATTTCTGGCCTCTTACCAAGGTTAAAGCCTTGGAAGGCCGGACTTTTGAGAAATCAATAAAATCAATAATCGTGTGTTCTGGTTGTGGATACAAGTTGTGTCTTCGTGAGGACTTTGACCGGAAAAAAGGGATTTATTGCCACCAAATTTAGTGGATTTAAAAGAAAATAAACTGACAAGAAAATAGTACTTTTGTAGTAAAAAAAATTACTCCGCCTCTGAATAGAGCCTTTATTGTAAATGCGTTCACTATTTACAAGTTACTCGACTTTCGAAGGTAAAGGTAGCTGGGATAACCACGGCCAAGATAATGTAAGATGATGTGCGGGCATTGAGGTACCCGTGAGGTGCACGTGTTTCGGTTGTTCGCTTTGGCCTTAGAGATCACCTACTTGGAAGGGCGTAGTGAACCATTGCCACGCGAGGTGAGGTCAAATGAATGAAATCACTACTGGAACGTTAACTGCATTCGACTGTGGTATCTAAGGTTCGGGCCTTTATTCGTGAAAGAAAGCGTCCCTTAATGACTTCAAAATATTTATAGAAAGTGCATCCTTTGAAGGTTTGACCTGAAAGGTCACGTAATTATGTTTCGCAATGGTAAAACAACAACTTCTTGTCAAAAGGGTAATTCATAACCCCTGTGACATCAAAAATGTGCCACCAAATTTACAGGGGTTGGACGAAAGTAGTTGGAACACCTAACATTTCGGCATCATAGTCTTTGAACAAGTTAATTATTTATTTTTACTTGATTTGTTTATTTGAAATAACATTTCTTTACTATTTGTTATTCTTTATTATTATTATTCTATTTATCATCACCATCATCACCATCATCAGCAGCAGCTTCTCCTTCTAGCCTACACAGCACTCTTTTTGGCCTTATTTTAATATTAAAAAATATAATATTAATAATTCATTAAATTAATATAAAGACTAGTTAGTTAAATTTATCCTTGACAACCTTCTGTAGTTCAGATAATGATGCAAAATATTCGGTACTGGGCCAGCATTCTGATTAGCGCTGACAAATTCATTAAGGGAAAATCTTTGCACAGATTATAAATGAGTGACTCAGATTTCCCCAAGTGGAATAATTTTGCATATCCCATTTAGTTACTATTTATAGCTCAAGCTACACCCACGTTTAAGTTGTGTCAACTTTCATAGTTTTGAGTAAAAACAGGGAAAATGAACCACAGTGACTTTATCGTAATCGGAAAATGGATAGTAGGAAATGCGGAATATTTTGTTTGAAATGATAGATAAACAGAATTCTCGAAAATTTAGATAGACATGGAACAATGAATTTCAAATAACACTCCGAGTCGTAAACATTCCGCAGAAACTATTTTATTATTATAAATAAACTTTAGTCCTCGTAAACAGTGATATCTAGGTCACGCCTTGAAAACAGGGTGCTTTGTTTTGAGTTGGATTCATCAAATTTCAAAGAAGAGATGAATTTTGGCTTTTGAGGCAGTTCGTGATGTCTACTATTAGCAAAACTTTGATAAAAAACTGTTTTTAGATTTGAGTGCGTTTAATGCTTATTGCTTGGATACAGAAAATCTTGGTAATACTTTTAGTAAATTATTTATTATTTGGACACAAAATAATGACACAAAATATTTTTAATTACTTGGCGAAGGAGCTAAATTCATTGTTTATGTCTTAAAAAACTATTTTAGTAACAAATTTGATGATTCGTTTTCATATGACGAATTTAAGGTTTATCAAAAATAGAAATAATTAGTAACTACGTAGCACCGAAGATAAACAAACAAGTTTATTAATCCACTTGTTTCAACCGCTAATTCTTCAATTTTGTTTACTCATGCTACTTAAATTAATACAGTAGCAGAAAATGCTTCTTTTCTGGAACCTGTAAATTACTGAGCTTCAGCTCATGCCTGGGTACCTCCATGTTATCAGATTTTTAACAAGTCATTTTTCAATTTTTTGTTGCCTAAAAAAAGAAAATGGGTCAGTTTGAAAGCACTTAAACCCGAAGAATAATGTTAATGCTCATCAGACAATAGAAAGTGCTGTTTTAACTTTGTTAAATTTAAATAGTTAACATTTGGGTAGTACTCATCCTAAATCAGTTCTTTTTCACAAAAAGCTCTTCAATTCTAAAATTGACAAATATTTTAATGAGATGGATTATTAAATGTTAGATGATTGGAAAGCCAGGAATAAATAGATCATACAAATTTACTAAACACACTGTTATATCTCCAGAAAATTATATTAATAATTATGTGATCATCCTGAACTACAATTTGTTTGCCTTTCGTTATTATCTTTGTAATATGTACAGTTGTTTAAGTGGTTGCTATGACGCCTTGCACTTCGTTGAATGAACTTGGAGTTACCACGCGTCCCGTCTTTTGTGGCCTGTTATCTGACTTAGCGTTTACTAATCAGACCATTTTAGGTAGCACAACACCTAACAAACAATTAACAGTAGTTAGAGAGAACAAATATACTTGGTAAATTGGGCTTAAAAGTAGTTAGCATCACAACCATAATTAACAGTTTCGCTGGCGTTATTAGCAGTACAGCTATTACTATCGTGTGCGGAGAGTCTTGTTTCGGTTATTAAGACCCTCTACTGTTTATAGTGAAGCAAAGTAGCGCTTTAGGTGACCTAAAATACCTCTCGAGTTACCGCTCTCTTACTTGTGCCTTTCTTAAGTACCACGAGACTCAAGAATGACTCATTCGCTTTGATAAGAGCCCAAACACTCGAATAGCGCGTAGGAAGGTTGACGAATGCCTAGAGCGTCCTTGAGTTAATGCAGAGTAAACGAAAATTCGATTAATTTTACCACAATTTCACACGTCAATTGCCCCTTCTAAGGCCCATATCCTGTGCCCGAATCACTCCAAATATTAAAACAAAGAATTGATGTAGTTTAGCAGACGAATACTCATTTTCATCATCTCAGAGTAGTGAGATTAGCCAAAGTCGATAAGATGTCGAACAATTAACTATGATTTAAAGCGTCTCTGTTGGATATTTCAATGATCCACACAGTAATTGTGATTAGAGTCAAGTTTATTATTTCGAATCATTAATCATGCATGAAAAAATGATTTAAACAAGAAGTTTTTGTTAAGTGTTATAAATCGCCCCGGAAGCTAAAAAATTCTGCCTTTCAGGTAAATGCATTAATTCCCCAATTATTTAATTTTTTTTTTCGAAAAACCAAAAAGTCCATTAAGTCACTGCTAAATGCTGAATAAGTTATTGAGGAAAGTGAATTATGATAATCAGTGCATCTGAACTGCAGACAACGTCGAAACTGTGATTTTGCATACCGATAATAAAAACTGCAAAGGAAAACCATAACAATTCTTTAAGAGAAAGGAAAATTCAAGAAACAGGGACATGCTACTTAAAATGGTCTGATTAGTAAACGTTTAGTCAGCTAACAGGCCACAAGTGAAGGCACGCGTGGTAACTACAAAGTTTATTCGACCAAGTGCAAGGCGTCATAGTAACGTCTTAAACAACTGTACATATTATACATATAATAATGAAAGATTAATAAATTATACTTCAAGATAATGAGAAAATTATTAATATAATTTTCTGAAGATATAACAGTAACATCCAGTAAAAATTCAAATTGAATTATATCTTGACGATCCCACTAGATTATGGCTGGGATCCTTTTCCGTTTACGAAGCTACCAGTGTCTACGACGCCTAACATTTAAATGAAAAATCCATAAAGGGACTTTGCAAGTTTTTGAAGATAACGCTGGATTAACAGTTGCATGGTTTGAACAAAGCTTAGTTGCCGATTCCAACTCCACTTGTGAATTCCTCCTCAATTAAACTTGGTACTCCCAAGTTATCAGGGATTCGGTAAAGCAAAATTTATTTTTCTTGTTCTCCAAACCAGATTGGATCAGTTTAGGTACACAAGAAGATAAAACAATGTTAGGCCTTATAAAAACCCTTTAAATTTAATTCAATCTAAAAATGCAGAATTCTGATAGAAGACACGTGAGCAGAAGGGTAGGTTAAGTCAACGTAAAATCCCTTCTTAAGTCAAATCTTAGTCCTGCAGGCATTTTAATTTTAAATAGAACAATAAATGAAAAGGCGAAATACTTATTAGCCAGAGAATTTTTTTGCAACACTACCACCGTAGAGAGAGGAAAAAAACGCTTAATAAGAAAGCTATTTCACGAAAATTAATTAATTAATTAAATAATTACCAGAATTGCAAACCATCTCTTTGAAATGAGTTATGAAGTCGAAATGGTTACCTTTGCAGATAGTAGTTTTGCAAGGGGGAAAGACCGCAGCAGCAACCTAGAAGAGAACTTCATAAAAAAATGATTTATTTAATAAAAAAAATTAATATAACCATGACGGTTGTACTCTGGTCAGTTAATTTATCATTAACATACGGAGTCTTGGCCTAGAGTGCACATTTTATCTTAAATCGATAAATCGTATAAATCTACTACTTAATATTTGTAAGTAAAGCCGAGTTTCGTAATGAATCTAAAATGCATTACAATAATGAAATGCTTCTTAGTGTGTCAACGCGTCTAGTTATCTGGTATTCTGAAAGTGCCTTGTTTTTTATAAATGACAGTAAAGATTTTCATATGTTTTATAACTGCGGAAGGTTATTTTTACAATTTGCTTGTTAGTATTGACTAAATTTATCCCTTTTTCATTAATAAATATGCATTGTGTATAGTTATATAAGTCATTGGAATGACGCGACGTATAATAACCATCTTATTTCGATAGCACAGCTTCGGATTTAAAAAATGGGCGATCTAACTTTTCTATAATACTACTCAAACATTCAAACCAAAATAGCGTTTTGTATGACCACTAACCAGAACCATTAAGGTTTTAATCTTTATTTTTAAAAGCACGAATTTTTAGATTTATAATGAGCTGTTCAGGTAGTTGACATAAAGTCAAACATTTCTATTCCTCTTCCCTTTGAATTTACAATTTCGCATTATAAAAAACCCCTCTTGCATTCTCTCTTACGTTCTAGAGCATACGATTGCAACCACAAAAGTCTTCGGTAGCTTGCACACATTTTCGCCAAATTTATCGCCGATTCTTGTTCCAGTGTCTTGCCAAAAGAGGCGTTAGCAACACTTGAATTCCGGGAAAAGGTCGTTTATATTTTTCACTGAGGTGAAGCCGCGAAAAATCAGCCGCTGTGTGGGATGGAACACGGAGTAGATTCTTTGGATTCCAACATGATCTACGCAGGTCGTGTTTGTGGACTGCGCGACTGATTGCGCATGAATCTTCATTAATATATTGCATCTGTAAGTAGTTGTTAAAAGGAAGCCCGGAACATATTTCATTTATAAATTAAAGCGAGATTTGGGAGAAGGGGCTTAAGCCTTGATGTTATAAAAATATAAATTCTATTTATAATTTTCCAATTATTTAAAACGAAATTTTATTCCAAATTTCGTGATTAACTGTATGGGTTGCACAATTGTTTAAGCCATTGCTATGACGCTATGTCCTTCGTCGAATATACGATTGGAGTTACTACGGGTTTGTCTCTGAGGTCGAAATACTTTGGAGGAAGTCATGCACATAAGTTTAATATTCGTATTATTTAGGTAGCATAGCCTTCGAATTAAACATATGATGTTTAATTTTATACAAAATAATATTCTAATAAATAATACCGTATAAAACAAATTAATTATAAAGTCATTAACATTTCATTCGTTGCTGCAATTGCATATTTATGCTAGCGTTTATCCAAACTTGTTCGTTTCTACATGCTTAGAAATATGGCATGAACCATGAACAAAATTTCAATGACTGGCTAACAGAAAACATGCATAAATAGTATAAATTAAAGATTCGAAAAATTGCAGTGTTATATCTTATGAATTCTAACAGAACCTATGGCATGACTTAATATAACAGTTTAACCAAGATAATCAATCTTCGTTTTGTTCCAGCGCACAGAGAATACTTTTATTTAATAAGTTCGAAGAGACAAAGGTCCGGTAATGCCAAAATTTATTAGATTTAAAGAAATTCCCATAGACACTGACCATCTACTGGGTTTTTTGTAGTACCGACAGTGCTGTGGCCATTAGTGTCTTTGTCAACAACGACATTCCACACTGATAATATCACATTATGACATCAACAAATGCACTTGATGTGAATTGCTTGATGTATGACATGAAATGTGACAAAGCAATGGATCCCAATTGCGCTGCTAGGGTTAATCTTCACCTATTTTTATTTTGCATGTTTTCATGCGAAAGCAGCTTGTTTTCTGCTATCCTGTTGACTTCTTAAACACCGCCTTATTTTAAAATGAAGAAATGGTAAATTATCTCAATAAAAAGCAGTATCGTGTGCCAACACCTTTATCAAATTTGGAAAAACAACCAAAATAATGCACAAATTATTTTATTAATTTAATGTCAGGTTTTATTTGGTAGAAGAAAACCAATGTACGAGCTTGGCCGCAATTTTGAAAGTCTTCATCATTGCAACCCCTAAAAAATTTGCTAAATCCAGTCACAGAATCTATCAAATTCTTTGACTGAGAAAAAAGAACTATGCTAAAAATGTGAACACATCGTTCGGTGCATGGTCTTGGTGCATAAGAAGAAAAATCCGGCCGTGGGGCGCGATTCTATTGGTCAGCCCACTTAACCAACTAGCCTGCTTGTACACACACGGGCAGATAAGCATTAAAAGCGCTTCTTTTGCACAAAAATCCACACATTACACCAACCAGACTGCTATTCTACCAGCTAAACTGATTTAAGTCTGGTTGCACTTCACTGATACTCGGGGACATCAATTTCGTTCGACTCATTTAAACAAAGAGAGGGGCAAAAATTGAAAATGCCAAGATTCGTTAACAGCGAGAACGAACTTTCGGGGGTTTTTGGTAAGTAGTGTAATTTTTTATGTGTTTTTTAAGCAAATAACAATAGAAAAATCTGTTTAAAACCCTAAACCACATTTAATTCTCCTACAAGAATCAAATTTCTTGGATTTGATGCTTGAGTATTAAGTTAGGCCCTAAAATACCTAAACAGTTTTTGTTAATATCAAATATACTGGTAACAGCACTGAAGTTTAAACACAAATTCGAAATTGATGAAACAGTGTTGAATTTGATTTCGTAACTACCAGTTTTTTTAGTTAATGTAATTAACACGCACGAGTATTTTTAAAAACCTAAATTTTCCCATAGAATTTGATTAAAAAGTGCTTAGCTGTTCCACCAGTTCAATCAATCAAATATTTTCTCTGAACACTTTACAAATTTATGATAAAAAATTGTTTTCCATCTGCAAAGACAAATTCATTCGAATGATATGATAAATACAACAATTCATTTAAAACAGCTTATCAAAACTGATGTTAGTTAGAAGTAAAAAACGTTCATTTGCTTTAAACACAAATCATAACTATTTGTTAACCTCTGTTTAAATAAAAACAAACATTTTTTTAGTAAATTGTTCAAAAATAAATTAAGTAGACTACAAAGAGGTTTCAAATATATTCCTTTCTTAAAAAAATTATTGTGCTGGCGAATTTCCACCACATGTCGCAATAACTCACAGTTTGTTCAATAAATCTGTTCTACGCTTGCCAACCATGACAAGTTATTTTAGTATTATGGCAAAGAATTTACAGTTGAAATATTAAAACAACGATTTTAAAATTCCACCTTTCTTTAAACAAATTAACTGCCAGAAAAGCAGCTGGCCAACATCTGCCTAGCAGTTACCAGCTCAGCTAAACATGGATTTTAAAATAACAATTGAATGAAAAGCTGGAATTCGTGTAGTCCTCGACTTTTGAAGCAACTGCACGTGATGCCTAAAATGAGACTGGAATTTAGGAAAAAAACAAAGCATATTTCTGCTAAGTCGAGATTTGAAAGGCTAACATCTGCTTTGCCATTTCATGTTGTTGAAAAGTTTTGCTCGTTTGAATAAATAATAATTTATTTCACGATTTTGTACTAATAAAACATATCATTGTCTGGCTGATGAAGTTATTGTCATCAGACTGCATTATTTATTAAATAACTTTGATGTCTTAAAGATTAATTCTTTATAAAACGTTTAAGCTAATATATATAAAGCGCTTCCTCCTCGGTTAATTGATTTAATGAATGAATGTATCTTATTTGAACAAATATGCTCTTAAATAATTATACCAGTTTGAATAAGGTCACAGCTAAACATTTCTAAATGTTCATATTTCAAAGATATTAAAAATTACACATTGATGACAATGAATCGTATTACTAGTATTATATTGCCTATTTTTTACCCCCAAGCGATAAAAATGCTCCAGAAATTATTTTACTTTTTATTAAGTCATAAAAACCAATATAATACATGAATTAATGTTATTTCTTGCTTTTTTAGAACTAAATTGAAGTTTTTGTGCCTTTTTAGTCAGTATTCTGAGAAGAAGTTTTGAATTCCATTTTGATTCTTACAAATTATGGCATCAGTAGCTAAAAATGTTTTGCTTTGAGAATTGCCATGTTGCTAATGGAGCAATTTACATTAGTGAACATCACCGGTACAATGTTAGAACGTGGTTTTAGGAAAGCTAATTATCTTCATTCCTGAGGTGGCTCAGCATATCTTTGATTTGTTGCTTCTGGCGAAACGTTTAGAAGGGAATTTTAAACACCATTTTTAAAATGAACCAACGACTAACCATCCAAGTTAGGGATAATTTAGGATGAATTAAGTACCAGGTTCTTCCATAAGTTTGGTCAGAAACTTAAATAAATTAAACAGTGACGAAATGTCAAATTAAATTTAAAAAATATTAAATATTATCTTTGACTAGCTAATTTTTAACCTCAAAATTGCGCATTTTTCGATTTTACTACGAGTTTTTTCATCAGTTCTACCTTTTCTGAGTGCTATTGACTTTCCAATGTATAATTCTCAAAACATTATGTGCGTAAAATGGTTGCTGGGCATTTCGATTTTAGTAGGGACTTAGAAAGGCAAATTTTAATGTTCTTTTAAACCAAATTTAGTTCCTTTAGTGAATATTTATAAAATAATACCCAGCTCCATTAGGCATTATTGAAAACTTTTCAATTTACAAGAGACAGAATTAATGGAATAACCTGATATGAACACTTATCAAGTTCAAACGGCAGTCATTGCAAGCCTATGGAATTTTCGTTTATGCGGGCAATTTAGAAGCCTGAGAGAACTGTTCTGCCTCATTAAACATGAGTAAATAATTTCCGGAAAGATAAACGAGCATGTATGCAAAACTTCTGTAAGGACTAAATAGTTGTCTATTAATTTATTTAAATTAGATTAATTAATTATTTTTTTCAATTAGAAAAGAAAATCTTGGCTATTTATAAAAAAATTTAGCAATTGTGAATTACAATTATAATTTAAATTCATTTTTAAGTGTTCTAGTGTGGAATCCTATGGAAAAAAAAGTAAGTGAAGTAGGTAAGTGTTAATGGCTTGACAATGAACAAATCGTCATCATTGTGCATGTCCATTCATCAATTTACATTATCCTTTAATTAATAATTTACATTAAGTAACATTTTAGGTACCGTTTGAACACGGAAAATATTCAGCACCGTTAAATTAAAATTTACTTTATCAGGAGTTTTCTTGATATTTTAATTCCTTGCTAAATTAGAAAAATATAATTTAGGCTACACATTAACACCCAAATTTAAATTGAAATAGCGTTTATTTGCTCATTTTGTCTCCATCAAAGCGAAAGCAGTTGAAAGAGAGTTATAATCGGTTTGGGTTATACAGAAATAAATCCATAGTCAAATGCAGAAAAAAAGAAAATTTTTAAAAGGGAGAAAACTAACTGAATTAAGTAATTTCAAATGGTGGCCTTGTTGTTTTGCAGAAGACAAGGAAAGGCATCGCTTACAAGCTTGACAGCTAACAGCAGTATTTATCGTTCCAATTTTGACGGTATTGCATTGCGCCAAAAATAACCATTGCTTGTTTGAAGAGTGACGCAAAACTTCCACAAAATAATATTTTAGAGGACGCACAACATTTATCATTATACGAAAAAATATACATCAGATATCTACCAGAATTCCAATCTCCTATTTTATATTGTGCGTGAATCAAAATTTAAATTCGAATCTCCATAGACTTATATCTTTTAGAATTTTTGAACTGTTTTTATTATTATGCTTAGTTAGGCAAAATTAATTAACTTGTTAATTTTTATAAATTAAAACCCACTTGTAAAGTCCATAAGATTACCAGAAACAGTGTTCAAAGACACAGCTTAAAGAGAGAACATTCTTTCGTTTCTAAGGTTATTTAGCGCAAATTAAAGTGGATTTTACATGAAACACCTGTCTAACTGAGGTCAAATTTTTGTTGACCTTTATTCAATTTTATTGAATCGCAAAGTGCAAATCCATCGCATACAAGTCAAAATTGTGGTTTGCTTCGAAGTAATAAAATTTACTGTAGCGGAAGTGAGGAATAAATATGGAATTTCAGGAAAATTTTTTTAAAGATTACATGCAAATTTATGGAAAGGATTATATTTAATTATTATAGAAACTACAGTATATACTTATCAAATATAAAAACATTTACTTCGGAAACTTAAAGGCTAAAGGTTTGACAAATACCAACTTCCACCAAAAATGCAATTTTTGCACTCAAACATTTTTTATTTTTTCCTCCTTATTTAAAAATTTCAAACAAATTCCATGGAATTCACGGCGCACATCTAAATAATCCGATCTGGGAATGCAAATATTTTCAAAATGGAATATTTCCGGCTGTTAACAAGTCATGTAAAAGTTCGCATTCCTTTCGGAGACGCCAAAAATATTTTGGCACCATAATCAGCTATTTTTCAAATTTCTTAGAAAAGGTTTATTTTTGCGCTAACAACGTTTTAATCTCTTATAAATAGATATTAATAGACTTCAGAAGATTCCAACATTATTATTATAGGATTGTAATATTTCTAACTTGAGCCCACAAAAAGATAATCAAAGTTTAAAAAAACAATTATTTTCAACAAAATGTGTACGTCGGAAGCAATCCATTACCATTAATGTGAAGTGTAACTCCCTTTTTAAAATCATGAAAGGGCATCAGTTTTCTGATTGGTCAAAATTCATGTGAAAAGAAAGAGACGGAAATCCAAATGAATCGGATGGGAATTCGGTCCGATGTAATTGGCCTTCGAAGAAGGTTCTTTTGAATTCTCTAGACAACTGCGGTTTCTTTTCGACATGAAATGAGGAACAGAGGTTTCGTTTCGACAGATTGCATTGATTTTCAGTGTGCCCGAAAATTCAGTGAGTGATCTATTTTGATTACAATATAAGCGATACCAATTTGTGGATAAAAGTACCATCAAATATTACAGAATAGAGATGAAAATAGTTTGTTTCGATGCACTAGATTCTATGATATGCACCGGGTTTTGTTCTTGGACTGCACTTTTTACCAAAAATAATATTGGCGAACATCGTAGATTGTCAATAATTAATTTCATCTTATAAATTCTATGAATGGTTTTCAAACTGTGTTCTCATTCCATTAAGGTTGAGGTTGACATAACTTATCCAATCTCTCCAGGAAAAGATTTTATATGAAGAATTTAAACAATTATTTGAACAATTTCTTCACTTATGGACTCAAATATTTGTTTTTTTTCAATTTTAAAGCCGCAATAAATTACATGCAATCTTTTTAATGAGTATTTGATACGAAATGCCTTTTTAACCGTGTCAGTAATAAAAATACAAAAAATCAGTAATTTTTCTGATTAGGTTAAACAGTAGCAACTATTTTCTCATTTTGGACAAAAAGGTGTTTCCTATTTTTGCATTGTCTTAGATATAAAAATAAAACAAATATAATATCTAATATCATTACTAGAATATTATTGTATATTAATACAATTATTAATATTAATATACTACTAAATATTATTGTTATCACAGTATATTTATAAACGAATATAATATGAATAAATAATTGCTTTAAAATATATTTTCTATTATGCATTGACATTTGTCTTTATTTCTTCATTAAGCTAATTGTCATAACATAGTCTCTTATAATTCGAGTGGAAGTATTTTATTAAAAACTTGAATGCCATGGCCTGGGATAAGCGAAATACAATTAATTAGTATTATCAAAAAATAAGTCGAAATCATTCCTAAAATGTGAAATGAAAATTTGCTAATCAAATGCTAAATTTACATTGCTGAAATAAAGTCCAATTTTAATCCACCTATTTTTAATCATGAAGCAAGGTACAGTGCAATATTAGAATAAGGTATATTTTTAAGGATTTTCAATTCCTGCTACAGAAAATAAATGAATACAATTATAAATTGAGTGAAAAGGTTGCAATCAACCCAGAGATGAATTCACTTTTTGGCATTTTTACAGTTCGTACTGAAATAATTTAGTAACAACCGTCGGTCATTTACTTGCAATTTACGAACGAAGAATACATATCTTTTGTATAGCTTAGAGCTTGAAAATAAATAATTTCAAATCTGAATTGAATTTAATTGCTTCAAACCGGGAAATGGAGATGAGAACCATAAGTAACTTCTAATATTGAGTGAAATCGGTTGAGGCCGATTAAACGGAGAATATAGAATTATTTTTTTCATAAAGAATTTCAAAATATTTATCCCATATTCATATGCATCTTACACTTCTTGAAGCACATTTCACTGAAAGGCGGAGCCGTAAATGAAAATAATTTTTTTATTCTCTTCTTTTAATGTGCTTTTTATTAAGCACCGGTGCATTCGAACAACTGCCAATTTTTTCAATCAGTCGCGTATATATGTTTATATATACGTGCATTTCAGATCCAACTGGTCCTTACTCCCCTTACCAGGCCAAGGACCAATCAGCACACGTCTTCAGTGCGGGACCTTGGCGGGGGAACAAGTGCGCACCCAACGGCATCGTCACCACCCACGCACCGCGTCACCATAGCAACGGACGTGCACGCACCAATGAGGAGACGTTTCGCGTGGACATCGAGGTCTACGGCTACCGTCCAATGGACATCAGCGTGCCCGCCACGCATCGATCGGGGGAGGCACGGACGCACCATGGCCAACGCAGCAGCCGACGGGTGCGCGTGCGGCGGCTCCGCCTGTCGGTCAACGCGCTTTCCCCCTTGCTGAAACGATCGAGGCTGTACCCTAGACTGCACGCTAGTGACACAACCACAGGCACTACCACTTCAAGCGGATTTCGTCTTCACAGCTCCTCGCGCAAATCCCGCAAACTCTACCTCAATCGAGTGGTACGTTCCCTCTCATATCTCCCTTAATTTCAATGCATACCCCCCAATCCACCTCACCCTTAACTGGAACACACAATTCCCCAACGTAGTACACAATTATTTTCAAAATGAAATGCTTATTAAGTAATTAAATACACATTAAATTCTCACTAACGAGTTCTCACTCTTTCAAACGAATGACTGTTATCAGGTTAATATGGAATACCCTTTACCTATGTACAGTGATGAGGATAAACAAAAAGTCGCATTGGAATTTAAAATGCAACTTAGCACAGGATAACACATACTTCCTTATTGAAATCACTAAATAAATTTAACGATTTTCGAACTTATTAAATTATTCGAGATTTCTCCGAGAGTGGGATTTTTATAATAAATATGGCATGTTCAAATGTTACATCACACGTGGAACAAATATAAATTCACTCAAATGCTACAAAATTTTATAAACTATACTCTATTTTTTCTTTTAAGATATTTACGATGGAAGATTTTAAGATCAGCGACGACCAAGTCCGAGGTAAGATCACAATTTGCACCGGTTATTATGTTTTTACTAACCATAAAACCACTTTATTAGGCTTCTAACCAAATTGTTGCACAGCACTTTCTTAATAGCTGTTTGCTAGCACGGCTTGACCTGACCGTTAGTTTACAAATAACATCAAAATATACCTATGCTAATCAATATTCGGTTTACCCAATGCTTATGAAATCGTGACCTTATATGGCCAGCTGGCACTGGATTGGATGATGCAAGCAATTCGGAAGGAGGATTCCTGCTCTCTGATTGGCTGTTGGCACCTTCCCCACCTTGTACGCAAACTGGGTTGGTGCCGGTGCCAATGAAGCCGAAATTTCTCTTCACGTGATCTTTAAAGTAGATGTAATAGCAGTCTAACTTTTGCTTTTTTTCTTTTCTATTAAAAGTTGCCACCGAGACCTTCAAGAAGTTCGACAAGCGCGGCCAGGACAAGATCAGCACCAATGACCTTGGACCGGCCTTCAGCGCTCTCAAGGTCTCCATCAAGCCTGATCTTCTCAAGGAATGGGCTGACGAAGTCGATGATGACGGTACTTTGTCTATTTCTCATAATCCGCTCCCCGGGGATTATCGATTTTATTCTAGACTTTGTTTTACAGCCACTGGATTCATCGATCTGAACGGATTCCTCTCCGTCTACGGAAAGATCCTCCAAAACGAGCAGGATGAGGAGGACCTGCGACAGGCTTTCCGTGTCCTTGACAAGAACCGCAAGGGCGAAATCGATGTGGATGATCTGCGATGGATCCTGAAGGAGTTGGGTGATGATCTGACTGAAGAGGAAATCGACGAGATGATCCGTGACACCGATCGTGACGGTTCTGGCTTCGTGGACTTTGATGGTTTGTCAAACTCTGCCTATTTTGTTTAAATACTGACGCCGCGCCTAACACGAAACTATGTTTTTTTTTCGCAGAATTCAAGAAGCTGATGACCTCAGAATAAGCGTAATCGATAAGCCAACCGAACCACTTCAAAAGCCCTTCTTGGCACCTCGTTATTTTAACTTACTCTCTCCCAACTCCCTCGTACAACCCTTCCTCCTTTTCTGCATTGTTTTCTCAAACTCTTTTTCGTCATCTTACCCCGGGTCGTTGTGTTCTCACGAGCACACAATAACGTACTCGTCTGCTAAACTTCATATGAAGAGAAGCGGTGCTCTAGCAATATACTTTCAACTTCCAGTTCCAACGACTCTTGGTGCCTTTGTTGACCTAATTTTGTCCCGTTAATAAGTCAATAAATAGTTGAGAAGATGTGGAAATAGCTGCCTATTGTCACTGGATGCTTGACACTCGCTTCAGGAAGAAGACACTCAATCGATTTTTGGGTTTCCTTAGGCAGGGGAATAACTATATTGTAATCGAAGTTATTACCAACATTAGCGTCATTTACAACTATAAGGTCAGAAATAAGGTAACCAACGATAAATCGTCGAAGAACATCACATTTTTCACTGCTCTAGGGACCAATACACCAGGTGTTTTCTACTTCATCACCCTGAATGCCGCTTTGAAACATTTGTCTTCTAGCAGTGCAAAGGTTTTCTAATTACAGCTCTTCCGTGGTGGAAACCAGCTCGTATTTGTAGCTCCCGACAAGAAAGAGTATTTGTGAAAGCTGGGTTCATTGAGGAGCTCTGCAGAGATTTCATTATTTAGCGATTAAAAGCTATCGTACAAGAATTAGAGATAAAATAATATGTATCAATTTAAAACGGAATCTCTAATTGCTGCCATTTATAAAAGTTGTTATAACAGAGACTTAGATAAAGAAAATACTGTCTAGAGCCCTAGATAAACACTCAGGAACTCGTTATGGCTAATGATTAAGTATCAAGTAATATATTACTTAGTTTGTATTAAGTAGTATAGTTTCAAACGTGTGCTGAGCGGCCTTGAATGGGAAACTGGAATAAGGGACAATTAATTCGTCATCAAAAAGTAAGACCGAATCTCATTGGCTGATCAGTTTGCATCCACCATATCGAACGATAATGATTGGATATCAATAACCAATCAGGTATTGTTGTAGCTAAATTAGAAAGCGTATTATAGTTTTCATTGATATTGTATTCAGAACTGAGGGGAAGAATTTAAGTTGGTTCAAACATAAATGCAGTCTATAATTTACAGCTAAAATAAAGCCGCTATGTTGAAACAACTGCTGCCAAAATCAATGGTAGTCATCGCCAAAGTTGTAATAAACAATCACAACTTGACATATTTAAAGCTTTTGCTATTTAATATGCATATGCATGTTTTTTAAATGGTTATAGCCTAGCAGAAATGGTGGTGGTGGTGGTTGGTGGTGTGGAAACCTCTAGAATTGGCCCTCGAGCAGTAAAAGAATGTGATTTTCTCTGATGAATCATCGTTTACATTGTTTACCAAGTTTACATAAGCTTGGAGACATTTAGTCCTGACTACTGCCTTCTTCTAGCCGTAAAACATGACAGGGGTGATCTGAGTTGATGATCTGTGTGCGGTCCAATGATTCCTCTTCATGGAAGAGGGATTAACAGCTGAGACTATTTAGGCATTTTTGGCTGACAATTTCACCCTCTGGTTAAACATCACAACTCAAGCAACAAGTGGTGCTTTATGAGTTAAAGAAAAGAAAATCAGCAGTCATCAACGAGGCTACTAGAGACAGTTAACTAGTTTATGGGAAGGATTGTGTGAATGAAATGATGCACAGGAGATGGTTTCAACCCGAATTCCAACTGATGAGTTTGAAGATAAGCAGCTTCCTGAAACAGCCCTTGAAGAAGCTTACTCTACTTTATCAGTTGACATGGGATTGAAAATTAAGCTTACTTCACAACATACAAATGTTCGTCGCCAAGAATGGGATCCTGAAAATAGTCTCAAATCTCCAGTTGTTATCTTATTTAAATCTTTCTTATTTTTGTGAATAGACTTAGAACTGGAGACTGGGGAAAAATGTTAAGCTTCGTAGACAGTGACGGGCGTCTACCGAGAAGGGAACGTCATGGGATAGCTAATGAAAAATCTAGTTTGAACTGTTATATCTCTAGAAAAATTTATTTAAAAATTTCTGATTTCCCTGAAATATAGTTTATTTATCTTTTGTTATTATCTATATAATATGTACAGTTGTTTAGGTCGTTGCTATGACGCCTGGCACTTCGTCGAATAAACTTTGGAGTTACCGTCTCTAACTTAACGTTTACTAATCAGATCATTTTAGGTAGCATAGCACCTTCGTATTTTACATTATGTAATACAGTAAAAATTAATGATCAAACCGGCGTTATAACAACCAAGGGAAAAAGATCTTCTCTAGTGAATCTAATAGGGGTGATGTTGTTTTATCAGGGCAATGTAGCACGATCCCCTTTCAGCTAGCAAGAATTAGGTAGTAAAAGTTCGGCGAAGGACTCCTCATCCACCTTATTCTCCAGACCTTGCTCCTTGCTCAACTTCTTGTGAGAATTCCCTCTGAATGGATTTGTGCATTTCCATCATCTCCAACAGTTCTTGAAGAACCACAGGATAAACTCTGTCTCAGTTAATTCGCGGCGGATTTCCAAAAATTAGCAGCTAAACCCCCTTCATGGTTTACTGTTGGGAGAAGGCAGTAGACTGATTTCAATACCTCCTTCGGCTGTTTCCAAACGTGCACTTGGCAGCCGAAGGTAGAAAATAAGGTGGTGAACGACGATGATTCACCGGAGAAAACTCTGTTTTCCACTGCTTGTGGCATCAACACTCGTGGAGGTTTCTACTCCATCATCCTAGAGGCTTTGAAATATTTACCGTCTTTAGGAGCAGAGATTGTTTTCTAATTGCAACTCCAGATAAGGTACAGTTTGTGTGGAAACTGGCTTTTGAAGGTGTTCACTGAGGAGCTCTGCTATGATTTTAGGAGCCGTAGTCTTTGAAGCAATAAAAAGCTGGTCGTCACATAGAATTGGACAAAGGGTAATGATAGAACTGAAGACATCAAAAAGTTCTGACTTCAAAGACCTCGGTTTAGTATAGAATTAATGAAAAATGTTCAAATACATAAAAATACCCATGATTAAATTTCCATTTGTTTGTAGAAGTGCAAGTGAGGATTTGATGATTTTCAGATTTAGCGCAACACAACTTGAGACCAGAACATTCGTTTTCATTCTTATTTTGCGCATCCATAAAACTCTAGAGCGTCATACCTTAATATCTGATTAAAATTATACCGGAAAGTAAGTCCTACAGGCATTTGTGGAGGACAATTTAATTATTTTGCATAAATTAGAATCTAGTTCTACAGGTACTAGTGCAATCATTCGTTAAATTGCTATAAATTACTAGGATACGAAATATCTATAAATCAAATCGCGGTAATTCGAAATTAAAACCACAAATACAGTACCGTAGAATCTCATAACGTAATTTCCAGTAAGATGTACTCAAAACTAAAGTCATTTTGGTCATATAAACCCTACAATGTCCATTCATGAGCTATTAAATGACATATTCAGTATTTTGAGGGCAATTAAAACTCATGCTTGTCTTATTGTAAATACTTACTCCAGGAAATGGCTAAGTCATAGTGAGATGGATACGGAATAAGTGTAACCTTAAAATCGTTCAGTGAACGATAGAGAGAAATAGCCACATTTTCTTTATTTTCCTGATAGACCCAAGAATTTAACTAATTTACACTAATTTTCGGGATTACATGAAGCAGTTGCCTCATGACATTTTTTCCTGCACCAACTTTCTACCCTTTTATTGATTTTGAAATTGTTATCCATTGAATGACACTCATGACATAAATATGATGAAGAAAAATACTCACTAAATGAAAAGCATATTTATATTTAAGGACCAATTGTGCTGTTTTATTATTTGCTTGAACAACTGGCACCATTAAACACGCATTAGTTTTTATTTTTGCTGTTAGTATTTGGTTTTTTATCAAATGGTGGAATTAGTCATGCATCGAGTCGTCCAGATTACGAAAATGGTTTCCAGGCTTGACGACAAAGCATTTTCTCGGGGTTTCACAGAGATGCGCAACAGAAACTGGTTAAGAATGCGCTTTTTGCTGGCTGTCAGATAAATTTCAACCATGCAATCAACTCGCTTCCTCTATTTACATTTCGATTCAGACATAAATATTCACTCAATTCGCCAGATTTAGACGACCTCAAAGAAAGGCGACTGTGGACTTAAATTTGTTAGGTAGTCCTTTGATAGTTTTAAATGACACGGTTAAAGTTGAGATTTCACCTAAGTGGATCAATTTGGGTGATAATTATACCTAGTCCCTTAATTGAAGCTATCATTAGCTAATAGGGAATGGCTTTAAAAATAAGGCGATTTTCACTGAATTAGAGGCAGAGGAGTTTCAAATTAACCTAATTTTTTGAAATTTTATTTTTGGAAAAATTCGCACTTACTTTGACTAATAGCTAGGGATTGTTGTTCGGTGGAAGCAAAGTGCTAGAATATAGATGACACTGTTAATTCATCTGAGCAAACCAAAGGATAGATTAAACTGCTATGATAAAAGATTAAATTCCTCAGTTGCTTTAATAAATTTAAAAGATTCAAAAAAGCTTCATTCATGCTTCAATATAACTCCTCTTATCTTCTTTTTTTATAAATATCGTGCACTTTGAGGATGGGAAATTGCTCTTGGAACCAAAATATTATAAATGTATAAGTAAATTAAATAACTAATTTAGCCAAATCCCACACGGACTTGTCAAAGTAGTTCATTCCCTTTAAATGGCAGTCATTGTGGTATAGCTATGGATTATGCGCGTCCTTGACAAGTAGATCGTTTTTATCCCTTAAGGTCGTGATAGCATGAATCAATTCCATAAAAAACTAGCTCCAAACCTCAAACTGAACTTCAAATCACCGTAAATTCTAGTACTGCTAGACCGAAATGGTATGGCTTTCACTTTACTGACTTTAATAGGCATAAAGATTCCCAATAATATGGGGAGAAATTAAATAGAAAAGTCATTTCTAAGGAAAGCAAGTGGTCACGGCTATGAAAAATGGTCCCATAATCAACCGTATTTTGCGAAAGAGCCACAGAATGAGTTCTGAATGAGTGTTTAACCATTAAATTAAGCCTACGATATGTTACAGAAGTGTATAAAAGCCTCAAATATAGCATACATGATTGCAATATAAATTTCAAATTACGCTTATCAGGGTTTACCTGTATGATTAATGAGACCTAGAATTCGAAGTTCATTTTTCCTCATAATGATATCTCAAAACTCACATACATCATATTTATCTATGGAGCTATGATTTTATAGATAGATATGTCAGAAATGTTCTTGATTTAATTTTCTGATAATTTGGGTTCTCTGGTATTGCTTTGGTGGTTTTTTCTCTTTGGGTTTTGTGCTAAGTGGTGGGGTATTGTGAAACTAGGGCATGCCACACCGCAATACGATCTACGTACTACCCTTTCCCAAGTTACCTTCTTAAATGATGTCTTTAGAAATTCATTGATCTGTAACATTTCATAAGATTTATTAGGAATCATCTTAACACGAAGAAACAGAGGTACCACCTGTTAATAATATTAATATAATTCAAAAATGAAAAATAGAGTAATGCTTCTATAAATCACTCTTAAACAAAATAATTGGCATTAAACTACGAAAAATAGGTTAAAATCTGGTAAGATGATATCACTTTGTTATTTATCAGCCTCTTTCCCATAAACTTGCATAACTTGATATTTTTGTCAACAGTTTAACTAGATTAAATGTGTGTTATCGTTAGGCATGTCACTTTTGCGTAAATTTTTAATTTAATTTTTAATTTTACTTTTGTTTGAACCTTTCTTTTATGATTGTCAGAGCCGGGGGGGTGTCATTTTCCTTGGTCTGTGCGTCCCTTCGCGTCTGCTTTTTGCAGGTTCGATAATGTCCGAATCGAATAAGAACTTCCGTGATTCTCATCACAGGTATTCATCTATATTTTCACGTTCTTGTATTTTACGCCTTTAGTTTATTCAATACAAGTCTTTGCTATCATTTTAGAGGTGCAAAGAATAGCCACTTCGCCAGTCGACGAAGTGATACCCCTGAAACAGGTTTCCATGCTCAGGGAACTGCAAGTCCCGGTCAAAATACGGGGCTTAACAGCCCCAGGTCCCCTCATCCCAATAACAACCACATTCAAAACTACTACAATTCACGAAACCCCGCTGCGAGAGGAAGAAATCGTGGTGAAGGTGGCTACCATGACCGCGGTAACTACCGCGGTTATCAAAACACCGGTCCCAGTCGTGTCATTTCCCCAACTAACCCCGAAATACCTAACTACCATGAACTGGTCGGGTTTATGTTCCAAGGTACCGAATTACCCACATCATTTTTACGTAGTGCATCTTGCCATGGTTTTATCGTCTCTCCACTTTTTTTCCCAAGCTTGGCAAGACTACAGCACTGAATACTACGGGAAGCGTGGTGAGGAGCCTCCCAGCTTCACCAATCCTTCACTGTCATCGCAACCACCTGCACAAACATCACCGCGTGTCAGCACCCATGTAAATTCGCCACACAGAGGTCAGTCTTATCGATTCAGCCACCAGAACTCGTCTGGTGGCAACTGGTCTGGCAACAGCAACGCTGGAGTCTACGGTCGCAAACACTCTGACAATGGCGAGCACTCAAACACTGGCTCCCTGAGGCGTCACCATAACGGTCATCGCGGTGGGAACCATGCCTCCTCTCCTGCCTTTTCCAGTGAGTCCTTTCCGGTGGGGGAGTTTGTGCATCCATTTCACTTGTAATGACTCTTTTCTCCTTGCTTAGGCAATCAGCAATGGCAACGCGGCAACTTCGCCAACAGGCAAAACTCTCCCAACAACAATCTCAACCGTCCTGGAGGTAAATTTGCACGCGTGAATCGCCTCTCACGGCGAAAATGGCGTCACCAGCCTCTTGTTGGTTTGATTGATCGGTCGGTAATGCTTAGAGGGGTTCTTTCATCACCATCCCTAGCTCAGTCGCTTTTTGTTGTGCACATGACACTAATCTGGTGGTAGCGTGTTTAATCACACCAACTCATCAAAGTCAGTGTTGCAGGTTTTATCAACCAATCAGCAGAGCCTTGTTTAATGCCTGTGAGTGGTGTTCTCGACGTCAAGGTCAACGTCTCATTTTCCGCCTGTGAGGTCCTTGCATCGTCTCGAAGCTCTGCATGATTGTAGCATGTTCGAAGAGCTTATTCACGTGTTAGACTGGGTTCGTTGAAATTAGCGTCATTGTTCTGCAACAGTAGTCGTTCTTGGAACCGTCTCACCTCTAATA
This sequence comes from Anomotaenia brevis, assembly GCA_030710315.1. NCBI lineage: Eukaryota > Metazoa > Platyhelminthes > Cestoda > Cyclophyllidea > Dilepididae > Anomotaenia > Anomotaenia brevis. The sequence goes on from JAUOZQ010000038.1 coordinate 438,866, forward strand.
GCCCAGATGGTAATCAGTAGGTCAATCGTGCCACCACGATTTCGCGTGTGTGGTCGTTTGAGTCTAGACGCTCAACTAGACTTCCGGGCTTGTGTAAGGTAAATTGTTCGACTGCTCCCTTTCAGGCAGCAACACGAACGGCGGCAGCGATCGTTACCGGCAGCGTTTTTCCTATTCCCATAGCCGAGGTGGCGGTAGCCGTAAGTTTCAGACACTAGGGGGCTTCCAACTAACCCGGCTCCTCACCCCGGCTAGAGCTTATGTGCTTCATTCTCCCCTCTCTCCAAACGACCCCTTTTTTATGACTGTGTATTTGCGCTCACGCAGGCCCAAGGCACTCGAATTACCACCCCAACCACCGACCAAATCCTACCTCATCTCCTGCCGCAGTCGCTGGCGTTGTCGGCTCGATCAGTCAACCGATTGACGCGGAGCAGACGACGACGACGACGACGGTGGCGGAGGATGAAACCGCCCAGCTCGCTGAGGAGGTACAGGCTCTCTCACTCCAACGGTCCGCTGAGTCTCCCCCACCAAACAACGGCCAGAAAAAGAGTAAGTCCCACTCGGCTGTGGAATTTCTCGCTGCTCAGTGTCCCTGCTGTGCTCTTCTTTCACCACGTGCCTCCACTCCCTCCCTCTCTCTCTCCGTCTCTCTGCTCGAGCTGGCGTCGCAGTTGATGTGTGTGTAGTATCAGTGTGTCGAGGTGGACGACGATGCTATCAGCTCATCTCATAAGTTCTGTCCGATTTTCGGTCGAATTAAACAACTGACCAATCATCACTGTACTTTCTCTGGTTGTCTACAAGTTCTTTCCATCTACTGCGTAGGTTATTGATACTTTTATTATTAAAAAAGATCCTTTTGGTTCCGATTGTTCGAGGAACCCACAAATTTCTGTTCCAGTGGTGTTGCGAACGCTACAGATGAGGACAATGTGCAGCATGTTCTTCTTCGATCTTTTCTGACGTGATCACTTGCTGTGTGGAGTCTTGCTGCACTGTCCCGATGAAACCTCCTCCCTAAGGCTTGGTTTCCAGGCGCCCTAATTGCTGACAATAGAATTGAGCATTCACTGTAGCCCAGGTCTGTAGTAACAACTCACTGTGGGTCGTGCCTTCGCGATCCCACCAGATTGGTTGAAGAAGAGACTTTTCTCCTCACGATGTCCGCTTCTCAGCGGCTGTGGTTGGCGCCCTTCCCGCCTAAAAGTTTCTTTTTCCGCAAGTACGTGGTAACAAGTCTGTCCACCAAAAGGGGTGAAACAAGGAGTTGGCGAAGTGGATGGCAGATGCCAACTGGAGGCCCCCGTTTCCCGAGATTTGGGAACTTTGCCAGGTTTTTAAGAATGACGATGAACTAAACCCAGGTGCCACTTCCAACTCAACTACTGATAAGCTTCTTCAAGCGCTTCTTCAACCGCACCGTGGTCGCTTCGACGATGGTCATTTTCGTGGAGGGTGAATTTCACAAGCCATCTTTCATTCACATGTTCCTCTCGTCGGCTGCCCTACGAGTGCCCTATCTTGAACTCATAAAACACTCCTCTTTAGTACTTCCCCGTTCGCAGGGTTTTTTATCAAGCATTCATTTGTCATTTATTTATTTATTTATTGAAAACTCGGACAGAACTTGTGGGATGACCGGATAGTTTCTGTGTCTGGAGTGCTGCTGCTGTGTCGCCGCTGATGGTGTTGCTAGATTGGACAGGCTCTAGCGCGTTGCTCTTTGTTGCAGAACATAGGGAACCCTTTAGACTCCCCAGCGCCACTCTGCCTTACCTAGGTGCGCCCGACAGTAGTGGAAGACTGCCCAAGATTTTCTACAAGAAGGGCTTCTCCATGACCAAGTAGGCGGCCGTCAGGCGCCTCTTCCCCGGTGGATTTTTATGTCTTTCTGCGTGTGCGCACAATGCGTCCCAAGAATGTGATGGTTCCTTTCTCTTGCGCCTCCTTCACTTTCCTAAAACAATAAAGTCTTCGTTTTATCGTGCTTGTTTTCTCTCAGACTTTTTGGTCGATCGTTTTTCTGGTGACTTTTTTTCACTCTCCTCATATGGATACGTCGATGTGGGTGTTGTGGTTGAAATTTGGATCTTCCGATGATTGGTATTGTTTTCGTTTCATGGGTCTAAATGGCTTTCACACAACTACCAAAAAAACAGTGAAGGGTTCTTTTTTAAGGAAACGCATGGATGCCTAGTTCGATTAATCACAAAAGTGGGTTTGGTGATCCAGTCTGTAAACAAAGGGCAGACAATGTCGAAGTCGGAAATGGTTTAGACCGAAAACCGACAATTAGTTGACAGCGCGGGGTACCCAGAGCAAACAACTTTCAAAAATACATCGGCAAGTTCAGGTAGTGGATTTGAATTTCGCTCTGTATGGGTAATTAGCAAACAGGTGAAATGTGTAGGTGAGTCGGGAATTCTGCGAGTAGCTGCTACTGCGTCTTTTCCACGAATAACACCAAGCGTAGGTGTTCTCTGATCTCTCAAGTTGTGGCAACTTAAGTGTTTCCTGTTTCAACGAGTGTAAACACACAGGTTGGCTAAATTTCGGCATTGGTGTGTTTATGAGAGACGTGTGTTATATTGAGTGAAGCACCACGCGTCGCTACTACGCATAGATTTTCGAATTGGCTGTTGTTCTGGGCCAACAGTAATGAAGTTATGGATTCCTCTGGGTTCTTATTACCTCTTTTGAGTTCAACACCGAACCCAGTTTGCTTTATCAAAGTCGTGGTAACCATGACTCGTCTGTGGTCGCGGTTGTTTCCGCACATAGCAACCAAGGTCTAGGTGCTGGGAGTCGATGTGTCCGCTATTCCAAGAGTTGCTTTCTCTCAGACAGTCATAGCAAATCGAATTCGCTACGACGGCATTGTTTGAAGACGTGTCACCTCGTTAGCCAGTGAAGTAAGTGCTTGTGATTAGTACTCATTTGTCGAATCTCATTTCAACATCTGACCATAAAGTTTGGCGCACCCTAAATCATTCAGTCCTTTTTCCATCCATTCGGTGTCTTTTTATGTAAGTCACTAAAAAAGTACTTCTATTTGATGGAGTCGCACTTTTTCACATCCTAATACGTAAATAGTAACTCAAACAAAGGATCATTGTAAGTGTTTTATGGGTGCAATAAAATTGAGGCCTTTTGAGTCTAGTTAAGAGCGAACATGAAACCAGCAGAAGAGCTGGAATTACTTGAGCTCTGGTTACTTGTCAGTTTCTGAAATCTCTCCAACGGGAAGCCAGAAGACCTCATTCACCTCCTCTAATCAAAAGCGCCGATTATTGGGTATAAAATGGCATCCTTTGCTGATCCCTGCCTTCAGGGATTCAAGAACTGCATCGTTGATTGTTTGATGTGGGATCACTCATCGAGTGCTAATGAGTGCTCCTATTTTACGTCAGTATTGTAAGACAACTGGGACGAGTTGTTATTTCGATTTTCTTTCCACTATTCCGCTGTTCTCTCCATTTCCATTTGTCGTGGAATACTTCTAATCGTAGAAATAAGTCGAGGTTGATGGGATAACCCATAGACACTTGCCTTGTCGCTTTCGGAAGTTTGGAATTAGAAAAACCCACTTTCCGTGTGTTGTGGTTACGCCATTAACTGAGTTTCGTGCAAGATTACCTAGTTCAGGGCGCATTTTTTCATGGTAGGGGAATTTTAATGGCCAACATCCAATTCGCGGGTAGGAGTTACTCTCGTGGGTGCAATAAATTTAGGTCATTTAACCCAGCTCGCAGTTTGATTACTCATTTCCACCCAGTAAACTTGTAGACATCACGAAGTTGAAGAAATCCACTTGGCTCGTAATCTAAATCCCAATCTTCTTGGTTCAGCAGTGAGACTTCCGAAGAGAGATGCATGCTCTGATAAGCCAAATCTGTGTTGTAATTGCACTAATAACGCAATTTAACCGTAAAAATTAAAACCTTCCTATGATATTTTAATGGCCAACATCGAATTCTTGCGGTTGATTTCATTCGGCGAGTAGTAATTTCTCCTAAGTGCGATATGATACGTCGTTTCCACCCTGTAAACATACAACCTTATATTGTCGAACAACTTCTGGGATCTCTTTGATGCTAAACTCAAGAATCTGGATGACAAATTTCTGCATACTGTCTTTCTTTCGCTTCTAGTATCGCAAACGAAACGCGAAAGTGATGGGTCGATTTCTCCTTTTTTTAATTGAACAAAGTAGTAAGCTGAGTGGTTCAATCTCCAATACCCACCGTACAGGAATGTTTCCATATTAAAGAGGTAGAGGAACGACGGTGGAAGAGGTAAGGGGGGGTTGTGTAAGAAGTGTCAAAAGTCAAAGGCTTCACAGTAGAAGTAGTAAAGTGGAATAAAGTTACTTTTTATTCCATGACCATGAGTTTATTGGCCCTACGATGGTGATCCAGTTTCAGAAGGTAGTCCACTGCTTAAGACAAGTCAGACGGATTTTTGACTTGAAGGCATGCCTATGCGTGCTACTAATGCTCCTATCGTCTTGCTGGGAGATTCATTTTTGCCGTTGTTGCCAATTAACTCTGCCCTTAGTGACAATTCGTCATCTCTTTATGTCTACTTTGAATGGCCGCAGTTCCATTGTGTGCTCGATTTCATGGGTCCTATGAATTGCGAATTAATGAATCCACTCCATCGATAAGTGGTGATCTGTTTCCCGGCTTCTTCATCGTGACGTAAGAAAAATTCACTAACTAGCAATCTTACACTATTAACATGATCCCACAAAGATATTTTAATGGCGGTTGATGTCATTCGGCTAGTAGTAAGTAGTGCTAAGTGCGATCCGCCTCGTATGTATACAACTTCAGCTTCTAATGCCTCTTAATGTCATCTTCACACTCGAGAATCTGGATGACTAATTCCTGCGTACCGTATTTTTCACATCTCGTAATCAAAAACGAAACGCAGAGGATCCGATTATTCTGTTTGAATTAGTGTTTGATTGATTTCTTTTCCTTTTTCAATTTAAAAATGGCTTCGCATTAACCCAAACAACCAAATCGTACTCACCAGTCAAAGAAAAATTGAGTTAGCTCTCTTTGAGATGAGATCCATGGCCATCTGAATTTAATACGCGTGTTTTGGTAGACCAGACGTGCTAGTTATGATTGTGAAAATGAGTCTTTTATTGAGCCATAAACTGTAAACCTCACCGTCGTGTAATGGTGGTTCGGTTTCAGCAGCTAGTCAACTGAAGCACTTTTAGGCTTAAAGGTACACCTGAGTGATGGGTGTGGCCAATGTTGTTGCCTTTTGTCTGTAATTACTAATCATGTCGAATGAAACCAGTGGGGTTGTTATAGTGTCAATTTTGAGGCCACCTATGTGGGAGTTATCCCCATGGTCATTTGAAAACTCATTTCTGTAATCAATATACAGCGGAAAGAGCCTGTCCCGATGCTCGATGCTTCTCCATCAATCGATGGAGAACTTTTTCCCAGTGGGGTTTTGAGGTATCTTCATTGTGAATTTAGCAATCTAAATCCCAATCCTTTTAACTCAATACTCAGATGCACACTCTGATGAGTCGAATGTGAGTTGTAATCGCATAGATAACTTGAGTATGGATTTACCCAATAAGCAAAACGTCCATCGTCTGATCTCAATCGGTGTGTCGTAATTGCTCATAAGGTCGTTTCAGTCCTGATCGATGACCTTCAATATCAAACTCAAAGAGCGCTTTTGGTTTTCACACCCAAGAACTGGGATGACTAATTTCTGCGTACCCTCCGTCTTTCACGTCTAGTTATCGAAGTCGAAACGCAAAAGCTCGGGTCTTTCGGTGGGAATTTAGAAATGGATACGTTTGATCCTCTAACAGGAGTTCATTTTTTCATCTTTTACTAAGTAGATAAATCTCCCAGCACCCACCGTAGAGGAACAACGGTGAAAGAGGTGAGAGCGAACTCACAGCGCTAGATCGTACCTGCCATTCAGAGAAAAATTGAGTTAGCTCACCTTGAGAAATCGAACCAGTGCTCTTAAAGTGGCTCCTAATTCCACGGCTAATATCACATTCACTGGGCTACTGATCTTGGTAAACTGAACCGCAAAACTAGACGATTCTCACCTTTAGTCTTAAGGTAAAAACCTTACGAGTGTGTGTCTTGTCTACAGGCGTGACTAATGTTGGGGTATCGTTTTTTATCCTAATTGCCAACCCCCTCTCTTTGTCACGTCGTATGGAACTAGCTGAGTTTGTATAATGGCGCATTTTTTTATTTGGCGTGTAATAGTAACTCTCGTGCGTGTGTGCGATAAATGGAGTCTTCTTTAATGTGAAAGTTAGTTCTTAATTCAACTTGGAAATGCATGTTCAGATAAACCAAATGTGGGTTTTACTTTCCCTAATAACGAATCCCAAGGTTTTATCTTGTAATAATGGTCATCGTATATTGTTATGTGTACGGAGGTCGTTTAAATCTTATCCTCCGTTCGATGACTGTAAAAATGCAAGTATCAGTAGCCGCAGCTTAAATACCCTTGTTAAAATCTAACTGTAAATGAATAAGTGTGAATCTTGAAGTTGAGATGGCTAATGTCTTCGCACGCCCCGATTATTCTGTTTGAAAGGGTTGAGGGTATGGATTGTTGGTCTTTTAACACAGGCTCATTCCTTAACTCGCCATGAATGGTAGTTTCTTCGCCTCATGTCCATCATGCAAGAACCAGTTGAAACTCCAATTTCTAGAGCACCTATTTACACAATTTTACCCTTTCTACCAATGAGAATGGGCCATGCGCTCTCGTCTATCAGCCAATCACTTTAATCTCTGGCTTCATCATGTAGACTTGAATGCATTTTTTGAAGAGTCAAGTGTGATATTGCGTTGCCTCTAAAACCGAATCGCACCTCAGGGTTTCGGGTTACAGTCGTAGTGCCTCAGGATTTTACTCAATTGGGGCAATCCAAGATATGGATTTTGGCGAAGCACAGAAGAACACATCAACCCAGCATTAGCTTTGTTATTGTTCCCCATTATCAATCATCCAACACGCTTTTTCAAGTGGTTGTCCTACTACCCCAAACAAAGTAAATAACACTTATCTTGGGCTCGGGTGGTTTGCGTTATATTTGCAGCGAATGGCTACACTTCCATTCTCTTCAAGACGGGTAAACACAAAACCACTCAAGTGGGAAAAATGCTACCTGATTAGTTTGTTACTAATAGCTAAAATAATGCAATCGAATGTCTGTAGAATGAAGCAGGCACCGGTTGTATAGAAAAACTAAACTGGCCAAAAAACTCCTTGGTCTCATGAAACGCAAGGAATCCATTTTTTATCCCTACTCACTGATGGTGGAGCAGAGTGTTAAAGACAATTTCTTGTGAAAATGAAACTGTAGGAGCTTGAATAATACAATAGATTTATCGAGGTCCAGTCTGTACCGCTCCTATCTAGGTACAGATTGAATCAGGCGGAAGACACGCACGCGATTAAGTTCGGTTTGAGGACAAAGGACTTTATCAAAGCTCTGAGTCGATTCACTCGTGATACTGTCGTGTCTGCATCGCTCAAGCAGTGCTAAAAATGAGGACTGGAAATAAGCGGAGTCACTTTGGGTAAACCCGTCGTTGCGATAGCTGGTATTGTGGTCGTAGAAGCACTTTTTATGAAGGTCTATCTGCTGTTAGCTACTCTCGTCTTCATCCAGGGTGTCTGACATCGATCTCGGCCCATCCTACATGTTTGAGGAGAAGATATGTTGTGATGGGAGCACAACTAGGGTCTTCTGCATTGAGCGGCCACTTTAATTTCCACCTTATTTGAGTGGTCGGAGCGATTCCTCATCATGGGGAGTTCTGGTCATCCATTCTCATCCTTGTCCTCGCTTACGGGAATCCCGAAAGTTTGAATTTGGGGAAGCACCTTTAATTACTCCGAGCACTCCAATTCCAATGCTACCAAGTGGGAATTTTATCAGTTTTTGCACTAGAGTTGTGCAAATTTCTTCAACTACTCGAGTTTGTGTGCTAAAAAAACAAACAAATGAACCAATTTATTATAGTTGTTTGCGTTCCTGGGCTAGTAAATCGATACTGAGTCCCCGTCTAGGCAATCTGGGCTCGCCTGACGCCCCCAGTGACTTGTCTCGCCAGTTCCGACGGAGATTCGATGGCTATGATCTTGAGCCAACTCTCTTGTCTGCTGGTGAATCGCGTCCCTATTTGCCTTCTCAAAATCTCACATTGAGCTAAGGTTTGCTCATCTCCGATCATCTAAAAAAGTCCCTTTAATCTAAAATAACGGTGTGTTTAAATTCCCGCCGAAGCGTAGTCTCTCAGACGAACCGTAGTACTGTTTACGCTTTTGCTGTAGTGTGCTTCCTCAGAGTCATGAAAACCGAGTTCTAATGAAGTTCCGTTCCAGTATATTCGAAACACAACCGCTCATGGGTGTGTCCATTTCAATTGAAGCATGCCAGGGATCGTCCATTTCAATCTGTGTTTATTATGTTAGCTTAAGTTATTCGTCTCTCCAGCTCTGACAAGGATTCGATGGTTTGGGCCCCAAGTGAATTATCGCTGTATTTGCCTTCTCAGAATCTCTCTCCTTGGGCTGGGTTCGGCCATTTTTAATTGTTCATACATGCGGCTGTTCTATCGGGGATCCTCATTTTGATCTTCTGGTTCGCAAATTTAAAAAAGTACCTAATCTCTTGCACGTATGAATTAAAACCAAATTCTAGTGTAGTACTTACGGGAAAAGTAGCAGTTGTGTTCATTTTTACCACAACTTAACTGCTCACATTCGACTATCGACTTCGTAAAGGTAAACTGAGATGAATTAGGTGTGTGTGTGTTATTGAGGGACTCCTTACAATTACTGGGTTACGGCTACCTCAAATTTCCTGAGTTCGCCTTTTGGGGCTCTTGCAGTAGTCACCAACAAAACTCCTTCATCCATCGATTCACCTGAAGAAGCCACTGCAACGTCACCGGGTGTTTTTGGCAAAGAAAAAGAGCCCTCCTACGCCAATAAGAAAGAGGCAGTCGCGGTAGGGGAGGAGCCAATCGAGAACCGCGCCGATGGGTCAGTCCCTCCTCTCTCCCGCGCTGAATCGGCATCCACAACCCCCTCCTCCTCCACCACCACGACCCCGACTGCTGCTCATGCTGTGGGGGATTCCGTGGAGGAAGTCGCCGTCAAGATGCCAACCACACGTCGCAGAGCGGCCACAACCCAGGGGGAAACGGAAACGAGCCCCCTGCCCACTAAACGCGCCTCTGAGTCGGCCTCAATGGCCTCCTCCAGCTTCTGTAGTCTGGTGGACCAAGGTGACTCCGATGTCTAGCTCGGCATGCTGTACTCCCCCTTTCCCTCTTCCCCTGGGTGTAGCTTGGCTGCATGCGATCGGTTCCGTCTTTGCATGGACACATCCACTGGATGTTGTTGCTGTTGCTGTACTACGCAAGAGCTTTTTCCGATATCTCATTGTGTGTGTCTATCCTGTTTTTCAGTTGATGCCATGTCCGCGACGGACCAGTTCTACACCCCGGAACCGCCTTCGTCGCCGACCAATGGGACGGTAGATGACACGGCTGCACCTGTTTCTCCCCCGGCTAGAGTAAAGGAGTAGTTACCCCCCCCCCCCCGAGGAATCGGTGGAAAGTCCCTCCCTCCCCCAGCCCCCAATCGTGTATGCATTTCTCCCACTCGCGAGCGTGTCCGCCTGGGTGTGTGTAGTAAGTCGTGCTACTGAGTGTTCACCTTCTTTGAGTGTGTCGAACCCGGAACTGTCGCTTTCTCATTCGCCTGTGTGTAGCTGCTGTACTATCATCTTTTTTAAAAAGAAAAAAAGCGGAACGACTTAATCCGCGTCTGGTGTGCTTTCCGAGTCTGCTTGGGGGAGGTGGCAAGCGCTTATTTGGCTATTGATTGCTTCATGGGAATGCTTTGAGACATGAAAATTTAGACAATAGTAGTATGGAACTAAGATGAGAAGGTGTGCTGTTAGCGTGACAAACTGCGTAATTTTGGGGATTTACAATATCGTGTCTGCTTGGCGGCATACAATTTTCGATGGGGGAATAACGAGTGAGTGGGAAGGTCACATTATTTTAGCAAATTTAGTAAGTATTCCAGTGAACACTATTTCAGCAGGATCTAGCTTATAAATAATTTAGAAAGTGTGACTTCTTTTCTTAAGCTACAATTGTTTTGAAAGTTTACAGTTAGCAGTAAACAATGTTTTGTTTGTATTTTTTGTCGATAAACGCGCAGCATTCGACTAGAACTTTGGTGTGTAAATATCTATTGGAGTAGCGTTAACGTTGTCACGGACTCGATATGTCAAAGGTATGAAGAAAATAACTTTAAAATCTTGATACGTGTATTCATATATGTTTTATCCAGGTCAATTTTTAAATGGTATTACTTTTTGTTCGTACTTTCAGAATGTTGTATGCACTTGATGCAATAGAGCTGCGTTTGGCGAAGCCTGGTGATATACATGCGATTAAAGCCTTATGCATTGAGTGCTTTCCTGTTCGCTACCCTGATACTTGGTACAACGATCTAGTCTCCCCGGGTCCATATTTGACTGTACTTGCTTGTCTTCGGTATCAAGACAACGATGGTCGTCTGTGGGAAGATGTTGTTGGTCTTATCGTGGCCGAATATCGCTTCATAACCAACTGTAAAGTTTGTGTGAGTTTGTTGGTTCCAGTGAATTCCTCTGGTTTTACTTCCTCATTAAGTAATCCCTCATATTTTCTTGCAGGATCAAAAAATCCTTCATCCCCGATTAGCGTTGGACTCCACTGTAATATATATCCTCAGTCTCGCAGTTACCTATCAGTACCGCAAGTGTAGAATCGGTAAGCCAGCATGTTTTCATAAATCTTCATAATTTTCCGTGAATCACCGAGCATTTTGGGGTGCATTGTCAGGTTCCCTCCTGTTATCAGTCATTCTCGATCACGCAAAACACCAAAAATCCCTGGATGACACTTCCCAAGTCCCAACAAGTTGTTTTTCATCCGGCAATTGCTTCAAGCCCGTAAGTTTCACGTCATAGTTCAATTCCAGTTATGCTGTAGCAAGTTATTTTTCTCAAAACCACAAATTTTCCAGCCCATTTATTTCCACTCCAGGATGTTTGTTGTTGTGAACAGGGATTCTCAAAGTTCTTTTGAGGGATTTCTCTTGTTGTTGACAACAGTTGCATTATGTTATTCGTAAACTTGCACAAAGATGTGTTAAGTGTGTAAATGTCCTCAGTTCAAAAGATCGTAACCATAAGATTCTTTTCAACGGATTCGAGTCATGATATCAATCGTGCTTTTGTTGATGCAGCTAATCAGCTAAATTAGCCTAAATGTTGAGTAAAACACCACGGAGTTGTATTCACACAGGCTTTAATTGACAGCTTAATGGATGTATCCATCAAATCCCCAAGAATTGACGATCTCGTGGAACCAAATGCGAGCAGATTTTTTTTGGGGGGGGGGGATTTCAAGAAAGTCGATTTAGTATTTCAAGGAAGCAGTTTTTTGCTGAGTAAAAATTAGTCAATAGTAGCAAAAATGATTAATTAGATTATAATAGTGCTTCGAAGCATCACTTCTGCTAATTTTTCCATTTTTAAAAACTGAGCTGAAAGTTGAAGTTATATAGAATGTAAGAAGTAGCCAAATAGTACTTATGTGCTTAGATGTATATAAACAGATCGGATTTGGTGTTAAAAAACAACAATGAAATTAAAAGTTTCTTCATTGAAACCCTGCTAACAAAGAGCAACACGCTGGAGCCTGTCCAATCTAACAACACCACAGCAGCAGCACTCCAGACACACAAGTTCTGTCCGGGTTTTGAATAAATAAATAAATGACAAATGAGTGCTTGATAAAAAACCCTGCGAACGGGGAAGTACTAAAGAGGAGTGTTTTATGAGTTCAAGATAGGGCACTCATAGGGCAGCCGACGAGAGGAACATGTGAATGAAAGATGGCTTGTGAAATTCACCCTCCACGAAAATGACCATCATCGAAGCGGACACGATGCGGGGCGCTTGAAGAAGCTTATCAGTAGTTGAGTTGGAAGTGGCACCTGGGTTTAGTTCATCGTCATTCTTAAAAACCTGGCAAAGTTCCCAAATCTCGGGAAACGGGGGCCTTCAGTTGGCATCTGCCATCTGCCATCCACTTCGCCAGCTTCTTGTTTCACCCCTTTTGGTGGACAGACTTGTTACCACGTACTTGCGGAAAAAGAAACTTTTAGGCGGGAAGGGCGCCAACCACAGCCGCTGAGAAGCGGACATCGTGAGGAGAAAAGTCTCTTCTTCAACCAATCTGGTGGGATCGCGAAGGCACGACCCACAGTGAGTTGTTACTACAGACCTGGGCTACAGTGAATGCTCAATTCCATTGTCAGTAATTAGGGCGCCTGGAAACCAAGCCTTAGGGAGGAGGTTTCATCGGGACAGTGCAGCAAGACTCCACACAGCAAGTGATCACGTCAGAAAAGATCGAAGAAGAACATGCTGCACATTGTCCTCATCTGTAGCGTTCGCAACACCACTGGAACAGAAATTTGTGGGTTCCTCGAACAATCGGAACCAAAAGGATCTTTTTTAATAATAAAAGTATCAATAACCTACGCAGTAGATGGAAAGAACTTGTAGACAACCAGAGAAAGTACAGTGATGATTGGTCAGTTGTTTAATTCGACCGAAAATCGGACAGAACTTATGAGATGAGCTGATAGCATCGTCGTCCACCTCGACACACTGATACTACACACACATCAGCTGTGACGCCAGCTCGAACAGAGAGACAGAGAGAGAGAGGGGGAGGGAGTGGAGGCACGTGGTGAAAGAAGAGCACAGCAGGGACACTGAGCAGCGAGAAATTCCACAGCCGAGTGGGACTTACTCTTTTTCTGGCCGTTGTTTGGTGGGGGAGACTCAGCGGACCGTTGGAGTGAGAGAGCCTGCACCTCCTCAGCGAGCTGGGCGGTTTCATCCTCCGCCACCTTCGTCTGCTCCGCCACTTTGAATTGTTACTACAGTTTTGGGCTGCAATTAAAGCCCTAATCTATTGTCAGCACTTCGGGCGATTGAAAACCAAGTCTTGGGAAGGAAAAATGACTTGTTCTGCTCAATCGAAAAGCGGTGGTGTTTCATCGGGCCAATGCACGACTAATCGAAGAACTGGATTGGGAGAAAATTCCTCATCCAATGTTCCGCATTTTGTAGAACCGCACAGTTCTTGTAACTCACATCTCTCTCTGTGGCTGAGGTGTTTGACATTGATGGGGTCATTCCACGTTGTTGGCGTTCAAATGTCCCTCTAATTACACGTTCGACCTCCTAACCTCCCGACTGGGTGTGGTTGCTAGGGCGGAAGTTGGTAATTTTTGTGCGAATTTCGAGTTGCTTTTTACCCCATCAGGTTCCGGGTCGTGACTCGTTTCTTCGGGGTTCAGCGACTTCGTTTCTTTGGTTTCTTTTACGGAAGTAAGTAAGTAAGTAAAGAGAGAGAGAAAGTCACGGGCGCTGCCATCTGACGACCGATATGCAGTCAGAAGATTTTGTACAATTGAATGTCTTTTTGTAAACCCATGTGCTTTCGTGGCTACTAAGACTTCTGCATTCCAAGCCTCTCTGGGGTGAGGTAGAGATTTCGCGTAAACAGGACACTGTTGCCAAAGAGTTTTTCCTGAAGTCTGTCGATTAACTGGTCGTTCTTGATGATGATGGTGATGATGGCGTTATATTGGGGAGTCGAGATTTGCGGGAGTATTCGATGGACAAAATAATGGAAACAGATTGACGTAGGTCCACCACTTTTTGAGACGAACCGTTTTTGCGATCCTCTCTAACAACAGCTCGTAGATTTGGAGCCCTTACAGTTTCTCTCTCAGCCAGCAACTTCTACTTTCCGCCACATTCGTGCTCTGCCTCAAAGGTGCGGGCATTGCTTTTGAGGCAGTACGCCAATCATTGGGAGAGGGCAATTTCTGTTACACTAGCGATAGCCGGTCAAATGAGCACTAATAGTTTGGCCTCTGCATTACAATATAACAAATTTTGGGTGTTTTTTTAAATATTCATAGATGATCACGGGGCCGTAATGTTAGGTGTTTCCGTTATTTTGTCCCCTCCCTCCTTCCCCCCTGTACTTGATTTTTCTGGCGTAGTTGTCGTGAAAATTGCCGACTGACAACCATGTTTGACTTCCTGTTTTTTGATTACCCTCGTTACCTGCACTGGTTGTCAGCAATTTCACGCAGTGGGCATCTAAGTGCCTGAACATGATTTGAGTATATTTTCGAGTAGGAAATCGTCATAACCCTCGTCTGTTTTGGTATGACTCATCATTTGTTTTTGCTCTTTCTTCAAAAAAAAACCGGCTCTACCGTCGAAGGGGAAAAATTTATTTTCACCATATCAGCTTAGCGCTTAAGCGCCTCAATTGGACAAAATAATGGAAACACCTGATCTTGTAGCTCCATAATCTTTGAACTGTTTTTACAGAAATAAAAAAAGTATATCAGGCAAAACAACGATGGAAGTGAGCTGCTAGGGCCGTTTTGATCTAGTGGAATTGGGTAAATGATGAAGTAGCAGATGCTGACTGCGTAAAATCTTATGCTGTTTCCTTAAAACTCCTTTTATGAATCTCTGCGATTCGTTCTAGTGATTTGTTGTAAGCTGGAGCTGCAACATTCTGGTTTCAGAAGTCGCCACCTCAGGTGTTTCTGAGTCAGCAGCAGGCTGAATTCGCCTGGACATTGTCACAGACGCACCGCCCCCGCTACCCCTGTCGAGCTGCCTACCTGCACACCGAGTGCACCAATCACGTCGCCCTGCGTTTCTACCGTCATTGGGGCTTCTCACTGCACCACATGGTCCCGCGTTGCTACTACATCAACGGCCGACCATCTGACGGCTACTGTTGTGTGCTGCACTTCAATGGTGGATACCCGCACTACTCGATTCTGTAAATTCACTCCTACTTACATCATTTCAGTAGAGTTTTATTTGAAGGATGTCTTAACCTGCTCAGTTTGCCTTGTAGGCAGGAGTGTCTCCATTGGCTGTGCTGCCAATTTCGAGTGACGCGCGGGGCGACGGTGGCGCTGATTGGTCAAGTGGCAGGGCGACTGCGAAACGCCATTGGCTCGCTCTTTTCACCGGCCACGAAGCGCCTACGATTGGTCAGAGCTGCCAAGATCTTCCACCTCAAGGAATCTCCGACACCCTCTACAAGCAATGGCGATTCCCATTCGACGCCGCTACTCTCCGGCCCTTTTTGACGGGTTTTTATTTCATTGAACCACCTCCCTCTGTAAATAGTCAAGGGTGCTGGGATTTTTGTGATAGCAAAGAAATCGTCTGGTTTGTAACGGGCTGTGGATCTTCTGTCTGTTGTGCAAAATTTAAGGTGGGGAATAAACTCTAGGGACTGGGATGGGGACCTGTCTGGCAAAAAATCGATACTTGAGTCTGACTCGAAAGGTGTGGGAGGTTTAATCCGTTCAGGAAGTTGATTAACTGGCAGAACGTGATTTGATTCGGAGGTATCCAGAATGTCCATCTTACAGGTCACACTTAGCCCTCGTGGTTTCGAAGGCCATTTTATTAAAGGAATATCCATCGATCAGTGAAAATTGAGTTGCCATGGCCTATTGGATGTTTTAGTGGATGGATCGCAAGTTTAGACCATTATGGCGCGTTAACGGCGATGAAATATTAGTTATTCCAAAAAAGTATATTATATTGAACTTAATAAAACGATTTCGACTTATGCGGTTAGAAATTTTAAAACGCGGCATCCGTTAATATTCTATGTGTCCCAAGAAATTAATAGTCGATTTCGTGCATTTCCAAAACGACTATTGCAAACCTGCAGTTGTTCATAAAATTCTCTTCTGGAATGCACTTTCTTAATACTTATCCATATAAAATAAATATTTTAATCTCCGTTCTTGAAGAAGGGATTTTTGCATTTACAACCACTCCCCCACAATGGATTATTAATATCAATATCAGTCATGCGAAATAATTAATTTCTTAAATACCAGAAGAAAAAAGAATAGTGTAGGAAAGCATAAAATGAGCTAAGGTTTCTAAGTAGTTTTAGTTGAACCAGTGTAATAAATGGATATATCCAGGTTGAGCGAATTTAAGCAACAAGACCGTAGTATCTCCAAATTATACCCACGTTTATGGTCTTTTCATTTCATTTCGGTTTATTTTTAGTAAGAATTTTGATTTTTTTGACGAAATTCAAAATTACAAGAAGATCAAAATCATCTTAAGATGAATAATAAGTATGATCGTTACTGCAAATATTATACAACGAATCCGACATTCTTTTATTGACTCAAATGGCTATAAAAAATTCTACTGGCCCTATTAAAATAAAAAATTAAAATAAAATTTTGCAAAATTATTTATTACCGAATTATATGGTGTGGAATTTGATTAATTTATCTCGTGAGAATGAATCACTAATCAGAGTGCAATGCGACCAATGGGAAGCCTCCAGGGAAAGCGAAAATTACCATATTTGCTCAGTTAGCATAATCTCGAAAAAAAACATAACTGCGACCGCCAATTCGTATTTTCCGCAAGCACGTGAATCAACACAAACAAATCGCATCAACTGTATTGTTTAAACACTGTGTCACGAAAATAAGAGTGAATTTGATTAGCATATTACCAACTTTAGAAGTTTACAAAGCACTAAGCTTTGAAATTAAAAAGCATTTTTCAACCCTCTGGGATTGGTCAATAGGGTCGAATTCTGATTCGCTTGAGTTCGTTGTGGGTCGATATTTCGAAGCAAAATGATTGGTCATCGTAAACAGAACCACTAATAAAAGTAGACTTTATTATTCTTATCTCAAAATGACTCATATTCGATTTGCAGTAATGGAGAAATACTAATAAAGTCAATTTGGCATCCTAATTGATTTCAGATGATTTTAACTAATAATCTCGATGTCAGTTTCACGTAGTATTCCTAAGGAATCTCTTAAGTTCTTTGTTTGCTTTTGATCAATAACTCAGTGAGTTTACAAATGAGTATCTTTTGTTTCCGGGCAATATGAATCATAATCAGGAAGAAAAACATTTAACAGAGCATTTGCAGTCTTAGTTCAGTCTTAGAATGGACATTTTTGTCTCGAATTCTTTCCAAAAAAAGTTGCAAATTGAGATTGTAAATTAGGGTTTGAAAGCAGAACATTTCGATGAATTAGATCGAATTACAGTCTGAAAATGTACTTTAATAAATGCTAACATTTTACATTACAACAGCATTAAAGCCGATCTAAGCTATTTTTGAATCGATAATCGATAGAAAGTGATAATTTTTCTATTAAATAAGAACCCTTTGAATGCCAGACAGTGTCAGGCCGCTGTGCATCTTCCGACCATAGAAATTTCTAGCAAACAGCTATGCCACTGCAAATATAAACAATTTCGACTGACGTGACAATGAAAAATCATTCATCTACTTCCTGTAAACAAAATCGGAATGTAATAACGAGGAACAAGATAGCAGGAATAATCCGGCGTCTGTAGACGTCAAAGATTTTGTTAAAAACCCGAAAGTTGTTTAACTATGACTGCGAAAAAGCTATTCAAAAATTATGGCTTCAGACATCACATTCCCCATCTTAGGGCACCAGAATAATATAATATAATTAAGTACACTTTTAAAATAGCACCTTTTCAAAAACTTGACAGTATAAACAACAACAAAAACAAGTTAATACGTTAGTGTAGTTTGCCTATTTCAAAAATTTTACCACTTTAGGCGCTGAGTCAGCAGCTAAAAGCGCTTAAGGAGATCGATCGATAATGCAATCAATAAATTTTCATGCTGTGTTAAATTAGAGAAACAGAATTTCAAAAGTATTTTCCTATGCTTTCTGAACTTTCAACAGCATTTCATCATCGTTATAAATCCAAATTGTGCAACACCACCTATCTCATTATCATCAAAGCTAAAAGTATTATTTCGAAGTTTGTTGTTAGAGAGGAAGCAGTTGACTCAAACCTCAGTTATCCAAGCTAATTTGCAATAACACTTCCTAACATCAACTAATTAACCAACCCCAAACTGCAAACCCTTAGTAGAAACCATGCAAATTCTGATTCCACTAAATGGAAAATAGACTTTAGCACTAGGCAGCCGTGTAATAATCCCTTCACGATTTTCACACCTATTTAATCTCCTCAGCACGAATGTCTCTTCACAGAATCCGAAAACCTCATTCCTTGCAAGCTGATTCTTAAAACATCCACAAATTCTTGTCCTAACAAAGTAACCAATGGAATTACTGGTTTGCCAAATGCCCACCTGTGATTGGCTGGCCCACAACCTTCACAACCAATCGAAATCAAAAGACATTTCAGTGACATCCTATGCGGTGATTTTTTTAGTAATAATAATAATAGTACTTTTTTCCAACCAAATCGTAGACAAAAAGGCACCATAGAAGAGAGTTCCACCTCCGAACAGCGGCAATAAATGTGAGTGAGTAAAAAACCTTTCACTGGGTGGTGCTTGCTTTTCTTAAAAGTTTTGACACAGAATGGCGCAATGATCGAAAGGGAGACGGATTATAAAATCGAAATTCTATTAGACGCGAGGGCGTTTGAACCCCAGGTAGTAGAGCACACCGAGAGCCGCAACCAAGAGGAAACTGGAGTAGCGCACGCCTTGTGTCTGCAGAGCCAAATTCACTCCAATGACGACACTGTTCGAACCGACCAATCGATGCTGTTGGGGGGAGGAGAGCAGACATATTGATTAGTGCTTAGCAAACACACCACACCCTCGAGACTTTGATGTCCTTCCAAGAAACCACGAAATGGCTCAGTAAATGCCACAGCAAAGCGCGCACAACAATGGACAGCTGCTTTCCCCTTAATTCATTGGCGCAGGAACCACCACTGCCGTGTCTGGCGCGGCAAAACGCCAGTGTCTGGTCTATTCGACCTTGTCAGGTTATCCAATTTCTCCAAGCTGTCAAAGCGTCCACACACCTCCTTTGAGGAGTCAAGAACACACTAGTTGAGTGAATACAAATGGTTAATAGCCTAATCAAAGGAATTTGCACCTGGGGCGTCTTTACCTCAAAAATAATGCAAATGTGCAAGAAAGCGCATTTCCCAGTGTTTCTTCGTGCCTGTCGATTCACCTCTGACCTCGGGTTTACTCTTTTGGCGATGCCTTAAAGCTTCATTTCGTCGTTACCGAGGCAGCCCAAGAAGAGCCCAAAACAAATCCTGTCACTGCAAATGCTGGGTGGCACATACTACTAAATTGTGCCATTTCAGTAGCTTCGACCAACCAGGTGCCGAAAGTGATCTATGTGGTAGAGAATCGCGTACCCATTCAACGCTGTAAGTGTACAATTTCACTGTTGAGGATAGAGATAAACATGAGTCCCATAGGAGCAGTTGATTGGCCGAAAGGTGACTGTGCAACTTATGCGGTCTTATTTATCTGTTATTGTTAAGCTCTACCCCCTAGATTACCCCCTGGGCACTACTAATATGACCAGCGTGGTAGTTGGCCACTTCCTGTTCTGGTGAAAAGCCTCGGAAAAACACTGAACATGTCAACGGTGAGCGGTGCATACTACTAATTTGCGTGACTTCAGTAGTTTCGTACAACGTCCGAGTTTCGACCGTTTTGCAGTGGGATGAAAAAAAACCCATTCTGAGTCATCAGACGATTCTTTTGGTTCAAGTGACGAAAAGACACAGGGTTAATTCGGGCAAGTGCCATTCATTGGTGAGTCGTATATACTACTTATTTGAGTAGATTCAGTAGTTCCGTCACACCATGCTCGGAGTATCAACTTACTCATTGAGGGTTATCTAACCAGTTTTTTTGTTATTAGAGAGACGAAAAAAGGTTTTCCAAGGACTGGAAACCCACCCAACCGCCGTGGTCAGCGATCCACTGAAAGATGCCACAGTTGCAGAACTCCGTGAAGGCGAGCACGAGGTTGGAGAGCACGTCCCGCACACGGCGCACCGCAGACTCAAGGAAGAAGCGCATTCCGAAGTGGATGAAGACGAGTATTCGGCCCCAGTTGACTCCCCCCTCCCGGAACACGCTGAAACACACGCAACAAAAACCCGCACAGCAAGTAAGGTGCCCGGGGGCACCACTACTGATAGGCTATCAGTAGTATCTAACCATCGATCGACGCTGAAGGACTTAGTCGTAGCCAACATCAAGAGTGCGAGAAGTATCCAGGAGCAAAAATATCAAGTCATCGTAAAGGAGAGAGCCTAGAAGAAAACGGCACATTCCTCTTCGAAAATCTGCAGAAAAAATTCGATTTGATGTCGAACACTGTAATTAAGCCCTATGGACTTTATCGGGTATACTTGGGCGTTGCCATCGAGAAAGATAACAATCACCGCCGTATTGTCAGCACTAAAAAGGCCAGTTTAGCGTCGAAAGAATAAAAGCGTGAAACCAGCCTGCTTCAGTCTCATCTCTGAGCAAAACTGATTGACGAAATCCTCTATTGAATTCCCCATCGACATACTCTACTGCAGAATTTCCGCCAGAAATATTTTCAATTGACTCTAATCAATTCCAACAAAAAGTACTACCAAACTACCCAAATGAATGGGAAAATATGAGAAGAGACAATAAACCAATAGGAACGGGCTGAAAACCTGATTGCCTCACTGAAACAACCAGTCAAGGCGTGAAATTCGAGCTCACCTCCTCGCTATTTGTCCAAGGAATTCCCGAGGGGAGTGAACGTTGCGTAACCTGCGCAAAAGCGCATTAATCTGATCCCCACAATGCTGTTCGATCAAATCGCCCATCTCAATCAGCTTCTGGGTCACCTCGCGCTCTAAACTGTAGAAAGAGGGCAGAAAAAAGGGTAAATCAGTGGTGAGGTTGGGGCCAGTTGTAGACGCAGAAGCATAGTTAATTGAGTAATGATTAATTGTGGTGGCCGCGTTACTCGGATCCGCCGACGAGAAACTTTGGTCAGTCTAAAGACGGGCAGCAATACCAACATTGACGTTGTTGCGTGCACGTGGCGGTGTTTCGCGCGACAATAATGAACTACCACCTGAATTTACAGGATTAAAAAGAATAGTCGATGATGTAATCCTATATGTGGCTTGTACCACGTCATCCCAGAAGTTAAGGCGTCTGGGAAGGGCATCTAAGAGGAGCTTCCAACGACAAAGTGATGTTTGTGGACCTCCGATGTCGTAATCGAGGTTCCGACTGCCAAGAGGTAGTTTAGAGACACATCTCCAAAGCCCAGACAGGTCAATACCCCTTTCCCTTAAGCCAAAAATCGTCGTAGAGACGGTGACCCACTCGGTAAGCTGGATGGGCTCGAGAGGTTCGTGGGTGGGGCGATCAACTGCATCGATGTTCGATCGAGCCGTAAAGACGGGAGGATCGAGATCGGAAATTGTGGCGCCCTGAGACTCTTCCCCTCTGGTATCGCCATCATAAACGACATCAGCGGTGACTTTGACACGCAGCTGCAGCGTCTGGTTGTACTTGGTGATGAGGTACTGCTTGAAGACGCTGTCGAATGTCGACTGCACCTCTCCCACGTCAGTCACCTCCTCTGAGTTCGAGATCTGCAACGAAACAGCCGCAGCATTTCGGCCAAGTAACGTCAAAGTCAAGAGAAAAGTCCCATCAGGTCGTCCCATAAGTTCTGTCCGAATTTTGCCCATTTAAATGGAGCCAAATTTAAAGTGAATTTCTTCAAGAAAAATATATATGTTTTACCAAAACCCAACCGACGGAGCTAGAAACACTCAATCAGTTTATGGAGGGGATGGTTGCAAACAGTGGTTTGCAAAATTCAGTCGAAGTGGGAATTTCACACTCCGCGAGGAATTTCACAATAATGAGGGCAACAATTAGCTTCTTAATGGATGGAGTGAAGTCATGGCTAATCAAAGAAAGTACACTGTTGATTAAATATTTAATTGTCATTTAATTTATTCAAAGCTCGGGTGCGACTTTTTTGACGACCTGTCAAATGTGCCGGCTAAAACGAAACGCGGCGACAACGGCGCTACGAAGAGGGTCACTAAAAATAGCTCTCAGATGTGACCAATAACAGGGGAGGGACAATGCTTCCCCCCAAACCGCGCCTGCACCTACAAACAGGAGCCATCATTTATGACTTTCAGTGAACTTTAGGGTACACCCGACAAAGGCGTTTTTTGTACCAAGCATGCACGGAAGACATTTAAAATAAAAATAATACCCAGTCTACCTCGGTAAGGTGGAGCAGATAAATAAAAGGCGGCACTCTATTAACAAACTCACATTGAGGCTCTTGCAGACATCAGTCACTTTGTTCATTTCTGGAGGAGGTGGTGAAATTGGATTGGAACTCTCATAGCCGGAGCCATCACCGGAATTAGATTCCCTTACCTTAAAGACAGAGTTTAAGAAAAACATTCGAGATGTGCTCGGCTATCAAAGAGAAGAAGGAAAAAATCAACCACTCACACTTTCACCGAATTCTGTAAGAACCATTAAATTCTAGAATATGAAAAGATTACAACGAATTAATCGGTGTCAGTTCATTGAAATTTAAATAATAAAAAATCAAATCGAGCAAGCAAAACTGATTCACTAGCACTATCATATACTGCGAAATAACACTTAAATTCACAAATTTTGCGGATACCAAGAGTTAACGGAATCAAGCATAAATAACCTTTGATACTAAGGAAACATGAATAGTGACTGTGGCAATTGTATGACCGCATTAACCAACTAACTAGAGCACTCACAAATACGAATACCGGGATTCACAGCGGCGCGTCTCTCAGCAATCAACCTGTAATTGAAAAGCGATGGATTAAAACTACGAAACTAAATTCCATTTAAACCACAGCCTTTCTCCCAAAAATCAAAGTTATTTAAAATTAAAATCATTTGAAACGATGTCAACATTATATTAAAAAATCATTATCATAAAGGGGATTTTAAGACAACAAACTACATTGGGAAATTAATACATTGAAATACATTGAAATAAATACATTCAGTTTGATTTATTCGGACATTAAATAGAAATACTTGGTCGACTGTTTACGTAATTCTAAAGCACATTGAAGGACAAAATGGACTAGCGGGTTTCAGCTGTCCTCGTTATATTTTACGTACTAAAATTAGCAGTATGGCACTTGGAATGTCTAGTTTAGAATAGAAATGGACAGTTTAGAAGTAGATGTAAGTTATAGGAAACTTTGCAGATTCGTAAAAATAGTGTGTAGTTAGAAGATGGTATTTGTATCGCTAAGAGATTGTCCAATTTTATAGTTTTAGCTCTCAAGTAGACAGTGATTCCAAATTAACTGCTTATACATTCATGACAAACGAATTACTCCCATCATAACCACCGCTGTAACAACCACCGTCATCACCTTTTATCGTGTCATATAATTTAATCTGCGATATACAAATGCAAAATTTTATTGACTGACTTTGGATTGATGCATATATGTATAACGAGACCTCTCGGGAAGGCAAAACGAAGATTAAAAGTAAAAATAAATGATTTTAATGAGATTTGAGTACACTTTTATTGTGGTAATAAGCGGAAGTATTCCGGTTATTTTACAATTTATACTGGAGGACATTGGAGGACGAAATATACTGGCTGTTCCGGCTTATTTCTTGATCATTGTGGAATTAATTAAGTTCCAGAAATAATTATTTATTATATGATGCTGGGAATATCTCGAATGGAATAGAAACTAGAGGGTAAAAAGAAGGTGCACGTATTCATTTTTCACGGAGACTAAGAGTATTAACATAGTGAATTTAAATCTATTTTACAAACTTACTACTGAGACACCTTTTTTGTCATATTCTTTCCGTCACTATCATTACCATCATCAAGACCACTATCACAATCAAATTTATCAGGTTTTGAAGTATTAGAATAGGTTCATTTGAATTTTATCAATGGCTTACTCGCATTTCTTTCAGCTCAGCTGCAATTTCTACATCTTCGTCCATACCGATGGCTTCGGACGATATTGAGGGATCTTCAAATCTCTTCCTGGTTGCAGCACTGAGCGGGGCTCTAAGAGTAGCTGATCCCTTGGCAGTTCTGGAGCAGAAAAATCGATAAATCGCTTTTACAGCACACTGATTGGTCAATCAACCTTCTGAGTCAGCCAATCAGTATTCTGGGTTAAAATGTGTCGCATCTGATTGGTTTTGCGTCAAATTCGAACTTACGATGGTTTTGCTTGTCTGGCATAGGTCCTAAGTGCCGCGTTCTCTTCTGCTAATTTCTTTTGGTAATCCAGTTGTCTGTCAATAGACAAAATTATACCGGTTCAATGTGTGAGTCAAATTTCAAGGCAACTAGCAGCAAGGAGCTCACTCCATGTATTTTGCAACGGCGGCCGATTCAGCAGCCTCGTCATTCTTTCGTAGAAAGTTCAGCTATTTTAATTAGAGATGCACCAACCGTTTGGAGTAATCTCGGCCTCTGATTGGCTAAAGCAGCCTAGATGAATTTCAGGCCGATATAGACTTGCATGAATTTTAAGCTAAGATTATATTATTTGTATATACAAGTACACATTACATAGAATCGTAGATGTTACAAAACACCACTGGGACAAAAAAACGGCTCGGTAATCGAATGATGTGATCAGTGTGGCAGCAAATTTCAATGTCTTGCAAACAAGTAGAAATTAATAGAAATCCTCACCCTTATCTGATGAGGTGCACTCACGAATTGATCTTTTATTTGGTTAACGAGTAGGTTCGTTCGTTGTCTGCTCATTTTAGCTGTGAGCACAGGAGTCCTCTTCAGTTTCTCTTCTCTTCCATTGGTCAGTAAACACAATAGTCCACATGTGTTACCATTGGTAATCCCGTCCTGTGAACGGGTCGGCTTTTGTAACACAAGGTATTTAAAACCATCCTATTTGCTAAAGGCCACGCCGGAGTGTAAATAGAATTAAAAATATCTCATTTGATGATTTGATTATTTTATCTTAATTAGTATTAAAATAATTTATTTTGGACGAGGAAATAAGGAATAAATAATCTCGTAATAAATCGCGTAACATTTTAAAGACAGAGTGAGAATTTAAATAAATGACTTGTTATTATTTTGGCTCTTAAGTTAATTGAAAATTCTCTATTTTCCATTATGTATGCCATTATTTCAATAAATATCCGGCTAAAGGGTAATTAAAAACGCCTTATTACTATCATTCTGAGAATTTGAGCATGAAAATCTACCATTAAGTAGGAAAGTTAGTCGGTTTTCGCGGTCTCAGTCGAATTTCATCATCGATTCTTAAGCGCTCAAGCTGGGTCTGGATTTTTGGTGTAATTCATCATGCAGATTTTAAACCGTTTTGAATCGATAGGCTTGTTGTGGCTCTTGTTTAAATCTAAGGTGACCTGAGGAGTATAATCGCTCCGTCTACAAGAGACACACCCCTATCAGATTGCACCCCCACACTTTTTTAGTTAGTGTTATTGTTCTTCCTAAAAATTACCCTAGGAACCTGTGTGCTGACGCCAAACCTCATCAGTTCGTGAGTTGACCAATAGATTCTGGTAAACTCAGTCTCAACACACTTCGCCCTACTTGAATCTCCAAAACCGACCATAAATGCTCCTCAATAATGACGTTGAGGTGGTCTGGGGTGGATTGTGGTGGTGGCTCAACTTCATTGCAATGTCCCTCCTCGGTTCTAGTTGCTGCTTGGATTGGTTCAGCATTACCACCTTTAAAGATGGCATTTCTCCTACCGGAAACAGTTCTTGAATTACCAGTGGATGGACTTGGTCGCCCGAAATTCCTAAATAGTCTCGGCGGAGGGTTTCCAAGAAATACCACCCCAGATCATCAGCTGAGAAACCTCACCACCATGACTGACGGTTGGAGGAAGCCAACAGTCTGGATTAAGTGCCTCCCACGTCTGTCTCCAAGTTTCTTACCGTAGGTGGGGTGGTAAACGACGGCGATTCGTAAGAGAAAATCGTATTTTTCACTGCTTGAGGGACAAATCAACTCTGGGGGTTTCCATTCCATTACACTAGACGCCTTGAAACATTTGCCGTTGTTGAGCAGGGCAGAGGTTCCATAATTACGCCTCTTCCGTGGCACAATCCAGATATGTGCAGCTTCCGACGTGATTCAGTTTTGTGGAAACTGGATTCTGCAGTCATTTTAGTAGTCGTGGTCTTGTGGTTCTCCCTAAAGGTTCTATTGGAGATCCGAAGGTCTCTCTCAGCCGTCTACTTCGAAAACTCTCGGCTAGACTTGTGCTTTTTTGCTGAAGACGACGTTTTTCCCTCTCTTTTTAAGGCTGCAGTCATTACCTCTTCTTGACAATACGGGGGTCAGTTTCTGCTAAACTAGCGTCTGCAATTCGAGCGCCAACAATTCGGCTTCCTTGAAAGTCCGAAATGTCTGTCATTTGTGTAAGATTTCACTCATTTTTCAAATATCCGTGATAAAAGTTACTTTAAATAAATATATCAAAATCCACAAAAATGGTGGACACGAAGGATTGAAATATTTCGTGTTTTAATAATTTATCGTGGCTATTCCTTAATTTTGAATTCAACAATGAATCGTTATAACTGGCTAGTTATTCTCTTTCACGTTTCCCTTTACCATTCATCATAAATTTTCACTGCTGTTATCAAGAAGATTTTTAGTGTTTTACGAAATCATTTTCGGCATAAAAGGAAAAACGAATCAACAGTTACCTCCTGAAATTCGTTCCGAACATCCTGTTGAAACACTAAATTCCGTACTTGTAATTAATCTGATTCCGATTGCAGAATTCACGAGGCCACAGAAAAAATCACTTACGCCAGTGATAGTCCATTTCTTTTTTTGTAATTTCAGATCAAAATTTAACTTCACGCAGCTTTGTTTGGACCATGAATTGAGTGAATCGCAAACTTTCGCAGAGCAAATTTCATCAAATTCTTGTCGCATCCTGTCAGTACTAAATGTTCATAAATCTTGCTTAGGGGGTGTCTACGAAGGATGCTGAAAACTTCAAATTCGCAAATATAAGGAAATTATTCTTTTTGAAATAAATGTCTACATATCTTCAAGTTTTTAAAAAAACAATTTAATGAGAATTTCAACCTCTACACTTAAAATGTGCTTTGCTGAAGACTGAAGTGAATAAGAATGTTGAACCTTGTGTGAAACCGAGATAAATATTTTTTACTTCATGGGCTCTGATATATAAATTATAATCTCTTTTGATTATTCGCAGATTCGATGGCTGGTGGAGGAAGAGAATGCCGACGTCGTAGCTACCACTTCGACAGGTCAAAATGCCCTCGATTTCGCCGTCCAACAAAAGCATCAGAGTGTCATTCGCTACCTCCTTCCCCGAGTCATCGATCGACAAGTTCAACCTCTCCAAGCACCTTCCACGGCCCCTCAACTTCGGCGAGCACGGTCCGTGTCTCTGGCACCAATGGCTCCGCTGCAGTCATCCGATTCATTGAAACGTCGATCTCTGAAACTCAACCGCCACTCCATGTACGGAGAGCTATCGGTGTTTTCGGAGGTTGTGGTGAGGAATACTCTGCCGATTGGATGAGTGTCAAAGTGCTTGACATTCTTGTACATCTACACTTTGTCACATATATCAGTTTAGTATATTTACAGTAAAATTATCAGAAAAAAACTGATTTTAGGCGTCGTGGTCTTGCGGTCCTCCCTAACAATTCCACTGAGAGTCCGACAACTGAGAATTTCGGCCTGACTTGTGCTGCTTTGCTGACGACGAAGACGACGTTTTTCATTTCCTATCTATGACGGCAGTCACTACCTATTGACAGTACGCAAAACAGCATTCTGCTACACTAGCGGTAGCCATACGAGAACCAAGAATTGGCCTCTTTGAAAGTCTTGGAGGTCAACTATTTAAAAAGATTATGATCAGTCTGGTGGGTTCGCCAAGGAATAATCCACTTGGAATTGTTACCACCAAATGCAGCAACATTAATGCACAAATCTTCTGCCAGCAACTTGGGCATTTGAATCTGTTGTAACTCCAGAAAATTATATCAATTATTTTCTTACCATAATCTATTCTACTGTTGCTACTGACCGTAAAATATGTTTATGTTGTTACTAGGACGCGTCGTTGTACTTCTACGAATATATGTTTTGAGTTGTTACGCATCCGCTTTCTGATGGTCCGTTATCCTAGTGACAGAACGTAATATTACCAGTCGTATTACTCTAGATAGCATCTATCCTCGTAATACGCATTGAGAACGAACCCACGCAGCAAGAATCGCGTCACAAGGAATCGAAGGAGAATTTGGTTGGGAGAATAATTCTGACGAAGAAGCAACTTTTTCAGAGCCACAGCAAGAGTTTTAAGCTGATACTTGCTAGTTCTTCCAATCAAGACAAAAAAGAATTTTGCTATTATGAAGACATTAGGCTTGTTAATAGATGGAAAAATTCATCGACAATAATGGAAAATATATTATTAAGTGAATCTATATTATTATTTCATTCTTTATCTAATTAATATTATATTTATAAGGCTAATCTTTCTGTGGCCAACAAAGCCCTCTTGGGAGCTTATCAGTAAAAGTGCGCTTTTGCCTAACTGAAAGTTGTGTAAGAATACAGTAATTTGTCAAACCTAAGATCCGAAATATTTCATATTTAATCATTGTTTATGCATAGAATGTAGCATTTTCTACAAACCTAACTTCTTCAAGAATAAATACGGCCTTTGACTGCTCTCTTTTTTCCTTAAAAATAAGCAGCTCATTTCCCACTAATTTCACAGCTATTCAAGAGCGCTAATCCTGCATTTGGGACTAATTTTACCTTCGATATTCTCTAACTAAAATTATTCAAATATCTCTGTCCAACTATCCAGTCTCTAGCAAGCTGCGAGCAATCACCACTGACAGACATTATAACATCGAGTAGATTAAAACAAAATCGAAACTTTTATTGGCGCTGCAACATATGAGATAAATAGGCGATATTAAAAAGAATTGTTACTTGTATCAACTCCATTAAGACGTCCAGAACTGGGTGGCCTTTCAAGAAATGCGACAGAATGCAGTAGATGGTACACAGCGAGAGGTTGAGGATAATCAGTTTGTCAAAGGGGGTCATGGCTAGCAAAAAGACTGAATTGTGCTCAAGCTGTGCTCAAGAGCTGAATTAACTAGCACTCAGTTGAAGGTCAGACTTCAGGTAGTAATGAACAAAGATACCAAAATCCTGTGAGCTAACCAACACGAGTGCTAGAGTTTTCTTAAAGTTTTCTTTTTTTAAAATAGACGAAAAGAACGAACTGGTAGACTGTGAGGTCTAAGTAACTGTCATTTCCATTCAAAGAGCAGTAACTAACCGAAATCGTGATAAGTTTTCAACGTCGTCGACTCTGCCTTCTTTTGGCTGCAGTCTTTTCCAGTCGATCACAGCTTCCAAGAGTTTGAACAAAAATTCCAACGCATAAAGTCATCCCACGAGTTCTATTCAGAGAGAAATTTAAGCTGAGCACTATTTTCATGTTTAAATGCATTTAACCATATCAAATTTTGTATCACGGAACAAAAAAAGGAATTTGTTTGTTTAAAAACCTGCTAACAATTAAGCACTTAGGTGGTACTTAGTGTTTTATGAGGCTGCTATAAACCTCTGCTCTGACATCTGCTCTGTTCACCAGTTCTGTCAACAAGTTTCAACTTTTTTAGACAGAAAACAGGCTTTTCTTCAACCAATTTGGTGGGATCCGCAAGGAATAATGCACTCTGAATTGTCACCTCCTAATACGGCGACAATTAATGATCAAATCTGTAGCCAGCAATTAGGGCGTTTGAGGTGAGGTTTGAGATGGTAAAAATACCTGATCTGGTGAATCAGCACGACCCCTTACTGCAAAGATCAGTACGTCAAGCGGCATTCAGGGGAAGTTTTTGTTACACCAAAAATTTATCCTCTTTGAAATTCCGAAAGGTCTGTCATTTTTATAAAGTTATAACCATTTCTTATATATCTCTAAGCGAACAGTTGTACTGAATATGCATATCAGGTGAAAAGAATAAAATACACTAAAGTATATCAAGTCTTAACTGTTTATAAGGTGTCACCAGATTATGATTCGCAAATGTCATGTATTTCCACTACATTGGCCAATACCTACATTTAATTTTAAGCTACGGCCATTACAAATTACCATTAATGAATGTAACGCAGCTATTGCTACTTTATCCTCTAAGTAACAATAATTTTTGGTTTTACATGGCACCCATCCAGTTGCAGTTCTGAGTGAGGCCTTTGTATTGCCTTAAAGTGGTTATTACTTTAAAGGACTTCCAAATACGTTCCAGGTAAGAGAAGACCCAGGAGGGAAGTATGAACTTGTATTAGGAGAAACGGACTGGCACACCGTCGTACGGCGCTGTGTGCACTCATTCCCTTTACAGGACACAAATTGTCACTAAGCCATTTCTGATTGGTTCGGAACGTTAGCGTCCTGTCCTTGAACAAGTATCCGCATCAACACGGCAAATAAGCCATATAGGCTAAAAATATCAGAATGTTAGCGGAACGAACTGTTACTATCCACATGACTGGTTATTCACGGCATTCGAAGGTTGGAATTAAATTTTACACAACAAATTTGTTATTCTATTCTTTTATATTTTAATTTAATTCATTTTTTGGTTTCTCAGATCTGATGGAAGTAAATTAATAGCCGACAATCTGATTTTATCTGCAGTGCAGCAGATCATCCAAATAAATAAAAAATAAATAAAATGAGCGAATAAATGTTAAAATTAATTAAAGATTCAGTAATCAACACCCTTTCCTTCATTACCTATGAATTCCTTCCAGCTATTAAACAAACATATTAAATTGTTTGATTCTTAGAGGAACTTATAATTGCCAGTTTCAACTACTTTCTGCGGCGTTGCAAAAGCTATTTTTTTTCACCTAAATGATTTTGTAAGCCACGAAAAAATTGTGGTAGCCTGAAGGAGCAAGATTTAATTCATGTAATTATAAAAGCGGAATTTTAAAGCCTCTTTTGCCTCCTTTGGCGTAATTCCAATCCTCAAAGACCACGAGACTGTTAACCGTCTGAGTCCAAGTGAAAATCCGCAGTTTAAATTAAAAGTACACATTTTTCAAAAGTACCAATTAGACGATCATGGTAGCAAATAAATCCTTCCCAAAAACACTGATCACCAACTTGCTGCTTGATAAAAAGCACATTTGAAGCGGTTTTTGAGGAGACCATACCGCCAGAAAAAAGATTTGAATTGAAGCTGACAAAATAATGGAAACAGTTAATATTTTTGGCACCATAATATATGAAAACTTAAAGTATATTAATGTTTATGCTTAACATTTTTGTTATTGATGTGCTTACTAAAAAGTGCATTTTCACAGATATTTAAAAATTGGTGATAATTTCGTGAATTCAGAGAGGCCGTATGGCTGGCGCTAGTGCCGCAGTAACTGCTCTCAAATGCTTGTCGTTTCCAGAGGAGTTACTGCGGCCTTTGAAGCAGGGAAGGAAAAATGTCTAGACAAAAGTCGAAATTGTTGGCTGAGAGAGACCACTTTTCCATTATTTCGTTAACATCGTTTAAGCATCGCCTTGGTTAACCCGGCAATATATTAAAACAAGTTCACTATTATTCTCATCCGCATTTCGTTGTACATCATTGAAACCTTGATTAGCTCTTAAAATAAGAGTCATGGGTTATGGAGTATAAGCTGATTGACGTTAATAGGGTGTTCAATCATGTCCCTACACTTATCCAATCACTATCATTTTCTGTATTGATCACTCTCAACTTCCCTATTGATTTTTTAACTCCGGTCACTTTACTTTGAAAAAATCTGGCACCTAGAGTCCCAAATTCCTCTTTTCTAGTTTAATTGAAGAAGCGTTTTACACTGAAACAGTTTATCAAATTTTAATGGCTTCGGAGCCGTCTTACAGGGTGTAGGCACATATTAATGTGATTTTTTATTTCCCCAGCACGTATGTAATAACTATGCAAAAAATCTATGGACTAAATTGGCGTGTAAGCATGGGTCGTATGCTTTGATAAGAGGGAGCAGTTAATATTATATAGGTTTACACCATTGGTTCTGCCAAAACTTTACCTTTTAACTTGGACGAAATTTAAAGAGTATTTACTATTGTCTAATGGCGATGAATATTATTTTTGCCTTCAGATGCATTTATGAGGTCAAATTTTATCTTACAGATGCGGTTCGCTGTGAAAAATGAAAGATATCATAACTTAATGACTTTATGTATCTTTTTAATTTTAAAATA
Source organism: Anomotaenia brevis (assembly GCA_030710315.1). Lineage (NCBI taxonomy): Eukaryota > Metazoa > Platyhelminthes > Cestoda > Cyclophyllidea > Dilepididae > Anomotaenia > Anomotaenia brevis. The sequence continues at coordinate 471,237 of JAUOZQ010000038.1, forward strand.
AACAATTACAGTGAACAAACAGTAGGATCCTCATTTTCTTTGCCTCACCGTTTCAAGTATCGATTACTGGATCGATACAAAAGTGGACAATCAGTAGATACCTCAATCATGTCTGCAAATTCCCATTAACAGTTTGTTTTTAAAACTAGAACAGCAAAAAAGATTACTTTTTTACATCGCCTAAAAATACACTGATATTTTTATTTGGAATAAAGTAATTTTAAAAAGGTTATTTGGTAGCTCTTCAAGTTGTGGTGAATGCTTTCAAGCAGCCCAATGAAAATCGACGATGACAAAATAGCGGAAACACCTAATATTGTAGGGCCATAATCTTTGAACGAGTTATAAGCAACCAAAACTTGCATATTTTTATTTGATATTTATTTAAAATAACTGTTTTTTATAGAAATTAAAAAATGACAGACCACTGGGACTTTAAGAGAGAAGGAAAAACAGAACTCAGTTTTCACAATAACTACTCATTGGCAGCTGCATAAATCTAGATTCTGTAGAATCTGCAGTTGCAATCACAAAACCTCTGTTCTAAAAGACAAGTGTTTCAAAGTGTCTAGAGTGATGTGGAAACCTCAAGAAATGGTTCTTTGAGCAGTGGGGAAAATATTACTCTCCCTGACGAATTTCCCATAATGAGATGGGGTGCTATTTCATGGAAATCTGCCGGCGGGTCAATGATTTTTGTTCCCAAATAGAGGAACTAATAGCCGAGACTACTTTGGAAAACCGGGCGACCAAGTTCATCATCCTATAGTTGCTCATGAACTGTGGCTTCCGAATGGGAACACCACCATCTTTCAAGATGGACCACGGATGGAAATGAGTGTAGCTGCCAAAGAGGTAGCTGTATGCATGACAATACTTTGCCTCAATGCAATAAAATGCACAAACAATGCTTTCGAGCCCCAGATTACCTTAACTCGCCTATTGTCTACTAGAAAGACACAAATCACCGTCGTGCTCAAGCCACGCTCCGAGGCGCTTAGATCGTTAATCATCTTGAGCAAAACTCTACGGTGAATTTCTTGCTGATTCTTCTAAGCAACCCGCCGAAAATCGAACCCCTGAGAATCGAAAATGTGTGCAATCTTGACCCCAACTATCCAAAACACAATCGAGTTTTGAGACGATGTAGGTATATTAGTTGAGAAATCAATGTTTCGGGGGCCACATAGAGACAAAAGCAAGTACCTAACCACGACACACACACACAAACAAGCCATTTCGAAGGATTTTTTCTGCTCGGTAAAATTTTGTCATCTCACTCAGCCTTTTTCGCTTCGGCCTGGGCCTTCAACCGTTCTTCCACTGCCTCCGGCACATCTTTGTAACTAAAAATGAACAAGTCAATTTCAAGCTCCCAAAAAATAGCAGGTTGGATTGATTTATATATCCGTTTGCTTACGCCATTAGTTCGGAAAAATCACCCTTGATCAAAGCCATCAGGAGTGGTAATCCAAGACACGTTGGGACGAGATACAACAGAGCAGGCTTCATTTAAAAAATTAACACTTAGATATGCTCTTAACAGTTAGAAATATTTTTTGCCTCTCACCTGAGCGTGGTTGAATGTATACATGACCACAAACGTTGTCAACAAGCCGATAATGTAAGCCACATAGCCAGTCCAGAAGTAGAGAGAACTACCCTCTCGGTTTAATCTGAAAAAAATTGTAAAAAGTAATGATCTAAGTAAAGTTAGCGGGCTTACTTGGTGTCAAAACGGAGAAGAATAGCCAAAAATATGCCGGGAACAACGATATCACCCAAACCCAACATTCCCAGATTCTTGGAAAAGATTCCACCAGCGAAGAAATCACGTGGGAAGACGACTAAAAATGAATTTATGAAAAGCAGGAATTTACCTTTAATGGGAGCCTCAAATTTAGTGGCAACAAAGACCATGACGTTGGTTCCAAACACCCAGAAAATGTCATAGAAGAACAGTCCACCTAAGAGCATACAGCCGTTGATAACACGATCCAGATGCAGCAACTCGATGGCTTTTACTGCGAAGCACAACGCGATGATGTTGTTTGAGATCCAGTGCTAAAAATTTTATAATCAAATCAAAAATGTGGAAAATACCTTTGTAATTAGGTAAATTAGCCCAACACCCAATGAGAGTGCCAAGGGAACCGCATCCGTTCTGTCAAAATCGAAGCTCCATACGTCTAGAAAATAAGCATGAAGTATCAAATATAACTTACTTTTTTCTTTCTCCTTTTCTGTGGACTCAAAGAGAGTCAGTTTGTAGTTCGGTTTGGTTAAATAAGTGGGACAAACTAATCGACCAATCGGTCTAAGAGGTTGTTATAAAATAATTAGATGAAGTCACCTTATGACTGCGAAGACAGCATTCGATCCAAATATGAAAGCGTAGATGGATATCACAAAGTTAATGTACTCCGAAGCGATAAACTGGTGGCAAAAAATACAAATGAAGAAGGCCGCGATACCTTAACAACAAAGAATATGCCGAGGAGGAAAGCGCTGGCCACAATTGGGAACATAGCAGCCTCATTTGGTTTGAAGACACTTAACTCTCCAGAATCGGGATGAAGGGAATCTTCAAGGGCCCTAATCGACTTCTTCGCACCAATGTAAATGGGGATGATGGCCATGAAAAACAGGGCAGCACTACAGAATCCGGCTTCGGGAGTGAATGCTCTAGAAGCATTAACTGCCTGAGATTCATTTAACGCACTGTTGATTTGGTCCATCGTGTTTCGGTGTGAGACGTGGCTACTTATTTCAAGGCCACAGAGCTGATGAATTAAGAACACGTCTAGCGTAAAGATTGATGGAACAGATTTTCAAGGCCATGATTCACAAACAATTATACTGATTTATTATTTTTTAAATATTTTTTAGAAAAATGTTCCAAAATAAAAATTTACAACAAAATATGAACCAGAATACAAACCTATTATATACGGTTGTACACATTCTGAAACAACTCTCACTAAGAACTATTTACTACGGAATTTACAAAAAAAGGACGTAAAAAATTTGGATTATTTATTCCTGACTGGTATTAACACCACCAAAGGGGTGGAAATATCAACTGGCTGTCGATACCCTCTTATTCGTATCAATCTTCTTTAGTCCTCAGGATCACTTATTGAACATGCAAGGTGAATAAAGACAGAGCGCAGGTATTTTCGGCCAAACCCAAATATGGTACTATAGCATCGGAATATGTACTTGCAGCATCCCGAATCCTCCGCCCCCCCACCATACTGTTGGCGATGAACCCAGGACACTGATTAGATGCAAGTAGTTTTGAGCCACGTGCTCAGGCACCTTCAACCGTATGCTTGCCAGTTTGTCGACATTGAGTATGGGTCCCAAATAATGAACTTAAGACAGCTACAACGCGTCTGCTAAATATTTTAGCAATACGACCAAAGCAGCTTTAGACTGAATGTAACGCTGTTCAATCACATAATTAATTATTTGCTATGGCACTGCAAAAAGCAAAGTCAAAGCTTCCTTGGTCTCTAGCAGAATATCTTGACTCTTGATTTCTAAAAAAATTGTCTTACGGCTCTGGCAAATTTCAAGGCAATTAGGTTTAAGGATAATTTCAACTTCACACAACACGAGGAGCATGCATTTGGTCACCCTGAAAAATATATCGATCGAAAATTAATAAAAGTCTGTCTTAATAAGAAAAATCCAGAAACATTAAATCATCGATTTAAAGTTGCACCAACAAAGATTTTTTGTCAATATGCTATTTTCTTTTGTTTTATCCGATCTTTGTGTTCGCCAACCTGATTCCATTTTGTTTAGACCTGACATCGTTGCAATGTCTCCTGTTATCATTCGTATTCGTGGTTTACCGTACTCTGCAACTGCAGATGATGTCATCGATTTCTTTAAGGGTTCGTTATTGTTTTCAGCTAGCGTCTTTTAGATGTCAACATAAAGGGAGGCAAGCGTGGAATCTCATTCCCACAAGGGCCCAACGGTCGGTCAAACGGTGAAGCGTACATTGAATTGGAAGAAGAACGCGATGTGGATTTGGCTTTGGCACATCACAGGGACTACATGGGTCGTCGATTTATTGAGGGTAGGTTCACGTCCCCCCTTGTTCTCACCATTGTTTAGTGTACCGTTCTGACGAAGAGGCTCAGAAAAGAGCCATGGGTTGGCAGCCGGAGCGCAACCGAAACGAATTCTTCGCTCGCTTGCGAGGCCTTCCCTATGATACTGAAAAGAAGGATATTTACAACTTCTTTGGCGGTAGGTGCAGCATTGTTTGTCTATTTGTTTCAATCCTGTATCGTATTTACTTTGGTAAACGGTAGGGTAAATGGTCATGATGGTTTTATGGATGGTTTTCGTCGTATTTTATGGTTGATGGAAAAGAGCTAATGCTAGGTCTTATTAATGCTGGTTTGTGTTGAGGTTTATGTGACTGGTTTATTGGTTTTTGAATTCTTTCGGCGTTTCTCTCTCGGGACGGGTTCGGTTCTTCAAACTGTCTATCGGGTGGTGTTGGTGGGGTTTTGCTGGGCGCCAAACCAACAGATCTCACGATTGAACCAAATGGAATCGGGCTTTTGGTCGACCATCTTGGGCGTTGTACCGGGGACGCCTATGTGCAGTTCACTTCGGAAGAAATGCTAGCTCGGGCAAAGGAGAAGCACTTGGAAAAGATTGGGCGAAGGTGATGACATACGTGTATATGTTTTTGTCGTTTCTATAACTTTGATTGCTGCCTCTGATTATCCTTAGTGGGCTCCTCCTCCCTGTAAGATGGTGGTCTTGTGGGGGTGGTTTCCGCCGACGTGTTATTTCCTTCATGTTCTTGTACTCCTTTTTCTTCCGACGCTTTTTTTTGCCTTCGGTGACCCTTTTTCTAACTCTGTCTTCCCTTTTACAGGTACATCGAGATTTTCGATGCTACTGGTCTAGAGGCTTCTATGGCCATTCGCAAACAGCATGAGATTAATAGTAAGTTAGCTCCTTTCGCTTTTCTCTGAGACATATTTTTGATTAAGAAAACCTTTTCTACCTATTTTGAGAGTTTACTGGTCACGATGTTCTTTGCGTTAGCAAAAAATCGGGTCAATTCCCGTTCTCGACCCCTTTGTTTCCGGTTCACGGAAGTTTATTGCTACGCTTATCTGCGGTCTAACCGAAAGCCTTTATTCTTTGTACTAACGAAGTATTAACCGCGGTTTTTCGCATCGTGTGACTGTTTTCGCAGGAGAACGCAGCGGCGGTGGCATCGGTCCGATGATGCGCGGTCGTGGCGGTTACGAGGGCGGTGGCCGCGGAGGCAACGGTTACTACGGCAACGGGGGACCGCCTCTCCCACCGGGACCCCCGCCGCCCCCACCACCGCCCTACCGAGGCGGCGGTGGCTACGGCAACTACGGCTACGGCGACTACGGTTACGGCCCGCGCGGCCCCTCTGTCTCGCGTCCGGGTCCCTACTCGCGCCCCCCGCCGCCCCCCGGCCAGTACGGTGATCAGTACGGCGGCGGACGAGGCGGCGGCGTCACCAGCCCCTCCATGCAGCAACGCGGCGGGCACATGGATGGACCTGTGCCGCCTCCAGGCGATGGCGGCCGTCACTCGGTGCATATGCGCGGTCTCCCCTTCCAGGTAGGCGATTCGTGAAGAATTCTCCGTTTTGTAGGGTAACGAGTTGTTGACTTGAGTTGTCTTGTCTATGTGCTCTTATAGGCGACGCGGGATGACGTGATGGCATTCTTTGCGCCGCTGCGACCGCTGTCGGTGGTGCTGCGCTACAACCAGTCGGGTCGGCCGACGGGCGAGGCAGACGCGGAGTTCGCCACACACGAGGAGGCGCGCCAGGCCATGCGGCGCGATCGCGAGCGAATCGGCACGCGCTACATCGAGCTCTTCCTCGACTCCACACCTGCACCTGCTTCGGCGCCTCCGCCCGCGCCCCTTCCGCCCTTCTACGGCGGCTCCGCTCCTCCGCAGCCCTCTGCCGGGCGCTTCAACGGCGGCGGCCCGCGCTACAACGGCGCTCCGTCTGCCTACTACGACGCCCCGCCCAACGGCAGCGGCGCAGGCTACTACGGCGGTAGTGGCGCTCCCCAGCAGCAGGACCAGCAGGCCCTGCGCGGCGCTGGTGACTACGGCTACGGCGAATACCACCAGAGCGGATACGGCATGATGTCACAGCAGCAGCAGGGCCAGCCCGACAGAAACGACGCCGGCGGCCGCTACGACCAGACCTCGCAGCAGCAGCAGCCACTCTACGGCTCGGGAATCAAGTTGGAAGGTCCGTATTCCACCCGTTTGTAGAATTTAAGTACAGGCTCTACATACGGATCTAGACCCAGATGACGTGGGCAATGGGCCTTTATTTCTTTTTCCACTGTCTTAGCCAAGTTTGCCTTGAATTTCAGAACAAGGCGACCACCGTGGATACGATTCTGGCGCTGCAGTTAAGCAGGAAATGGACAACTCCAACTCCTACAGCTACTGGTAGACCAGGCACCCCGTGTTGGCCGTCTTCGTGCGGATGTGTGTGCGTCATCGCTCTTTACGGACAAATCGTGCATTTCCTCCTCCCCTCCCAGCCAGCCATTTTCTATTATTCTGACCTTCCGCCTTCGTTGTCCCTGTTACGCGTCCCGTAATAGCGATAATACAGCGTTTTTAGCAGGAGTCAACTTATTTGTCTAATTCACAGGAAGGCATACCCAACTCTGACAATGATAAAGAAGGGGGAGAGGGAGGTCTCACGTTCGCTTGGGATGTGTAGTGCGGGTGGGCGTGTGAGAGTGGACGAACGGAAGGACACAGACAGAATGGAAAGAGAGAGAGATGAATACACCATCACAGGACGCGGGTTCACTGGTGGAAGGACTTGACGCAGGGGCGCAGTCGCTGGACGAGGTCTTCGGCCGACGCCTGACCGGTGGACTTGGCCTCGATCGAGACTGAACCGGTCTGGGTCTGCCACGCAGAGGGGGCGATTATTTGTCGATAAGTCGGGGGGGGGGGGAGGAAGGCAAGGGGGACTCACCGAGAGCTTGAGTAGGAGGCAGACGGGTCGGTTCTGCGACTCTGCGTAGACCGAGGCGGTGGTACCGATTCGTTCCACAACTGAAGGTGAAAAGACGGGATTTGTTAGGTCCTCCGATTCAAGTAAAGTACAGAACTTGTTTTGGTACGGCATCTGCTTTTCATTTGACATGAATGCCCGCAAAAACCATCGGTAGGTCGTCATACCGAGGGCTGTTAAGCTGTGTGAATCCTGCCCATGCTGGATTAGCCTTCTCGATGGAGCATTCCTATTGGGAGTTACTTGGAATCTTACCACAGGCTTCAGCATCGACCTGAATGCGTTGGAGCAGTTCCAGGAAGATCTCCTCGAGAGCCTCCGAGGAGGTGCCCTGTTGGACGGCTTCAGCCGTGGCGGGACATCGAACCTTGGCCTTGCTTGACGCCGTGAGTGCCGGGTCTGCCAGAACCTTCAAGAAGGCCTCCTCGGAGATCGACGGCTTCGTTTTGGAAGTCTCAGTCTGGCGGTCGCTAGAAAGGAATACACCTGCTAAGCACCTTGAAGAGATTAATCGATCTGGCGCCTCAACTTTAACTCCTCTTTCCTGGCTGTCAAGGATTTGGAGTGCGACGACATTTTTCTTCACTTTCACTACTTTGGGGAGATACTTCCTGTTGGAAACCAAGCAACTTCTCTTACACCAGAAAGTTCGACAAGTTTGCCATTTTAAAATATGCCAAGTTTTACGTGTAGCATTTCAAATACTCCCCCACTTATCAGTTTTGCGATTGGTGTACCCACCTCGGGAGATCGTTGTTTGGAGCGCGATTTCTTGGCTGTCTTGCCGCCTTTTTTTGCTTTGGTGGTTTTCGCAGACTCGGCGGAGGCTTTGGGGAGGTCCAGGGGTGGAATGTCCAGTTGAATGTTAAGCAGACGATGGGGATCGCTTGGGTCCACATCGGTGTCATCATCACCCGAGTCCAGTTCGTTTGGTGCAACCCCCTAGGAAACAAAACGAAAACCGATCAAGCCAAGCCGTAACAACAGAACTTCCAGGTCATGCCATTGGGTCATCCGTGTTTATGAGTTGTGTGGTTTAAAGTAAGTTCGATTTCCGATTCCAACTCAAGCAGGATAACCTTCTTCAAGAAGCAGCGAACCGTCTACTGCAATCATCTTCGTGCATTCACACATTCCATCCCATAAACCCAGTAGGGAATGCTTCCAGCCACTTTATCGGCTACTGAGTTTTCTTTCTTTAACCCAACGAAAAATTATAAATACTCCGTAAATAGGTAAGAGTTAATTTCGGACAGAACTTATGGGTAAACAGAAAAAGGGCAACAGATTGAAATACCTCTGGCAGGTCGAAAACGGTGCTGACAGTAGCGTTGCCAAGGACACCGTCCACACCCAATCCCTCGTCTTCATCTTCAGCCGCAGCCTCCGCCGTCGTAGCAGCAGTCTCTGACTTCTTGCCCTTCTTGCCTTTGCGTTTCTTTTCGCCTTTTCCGCTGAAAAGGAAGTGATAGACGTGCTACTGATGAAACCAAGTCCGAACGACCTGTGTCGATTTTCAAGAGGAAATTTAACGTGTTGTGAACAATCACAATTTGATATACTTTAATATTTTTTTTATCTATCACATTTGTTACTTGATATGTTTACTTAAAATACCTGTTTTTTAAAGATATTTGAAGATATTTGTCTGAGAGATCATTCCGCAATTAGCTGCAGAGTTCATCAGTGAACACCAACAGAAACCAATAGCCACAATTAGGAAACCTCAAAGACGCCAAATGTTTCAAAGCGTTTAGAATGTGGTTTTCCTTGACAAATCATCGTTTATCACCTTAATTACAACCTCTAGCCGAGTGCACTGCGCTTGGCGACATCCGAAAGAGTCCAATCTCCGTATTTAATACGTACTCGATTTTCACAACATGTGCATTCAGAACTCACCTGGCAGCCTTCAGTTTGCTCTCCTTCATCTCTCTGAGGCGTTTCTGCACTTCCATTGCGAATTTGTCCGAAGAGGCCAACTGCAAACCGCCTACAGCAGACATCGAAAAATGTGGTTAGACAATGCTACTGAAATGGCGCATTTAAGTAGTGTGTGCCACTCACCATTGACAGTGACAGGAGTTGACTCGGAGGCATTCCCACTGCCCCCTGGAGGGGTTTTGGGTTCTTCGTGGGTTGCGGTGAGGTTGTTTGAATTGCCTTTGGTGGGTTTCAGGTAGTGCGGATTGGATTCTTGAAGTTGCAGACGCTGGCGTTTCATCTAGGGCAAAAAAGGGACTGTCAACACTGACTTTTTCTGTTTCTTGGAGTAAAAAGGAATTGACAAACCTCTTCAATCTCAGCTCTGGAGAGTTTGACTGGCCTCGGGCCCTCGGGCTCAACCAAACCCGTGAAAATACCACCGCCGGAAGTCTTTGCGACCACATTGGATGTTTCTAGAGAAACCTAGAAAGGAATACTGTCTCTCTAACCGAATAACCTAAGGAGAAGGTTAGATTGGTTTCTGAGTTCCCTAACCGGTTATTGCTGCTTCCCCAAGGCCTTAATTACATAGCACTTTCGCTCCAATCAAATTGTGTATAATCCAAAATGTCCTTATTGAAAGCAGCGCTTTGGAAATTGCTTAAACGCTCAGCTGCTTGGTTAGTAGGTTCATGAAACGCTTTTAACCACATCCTCGTGATTATATGATGTCGGTATTTTAATATTCTTTTGTCGAAAAACGAAATCGAAGCGTGCCTGTTTCCCAAGACGAAAGTTTCGAAACAGCTAAATGGGCAGTCAGTTCAGTGAATGTGCTTCTAAAACAAGGCGATTCTTCTCGCGAAGTGATTAAGCCTAACTACAAGGGTTGGACATGTTATAGACAATCAAAATTGACACATTTGAAGGTTTTTTTTTGGAAATTCAAGTACTAATGCGATTGCCGACGCAACTGGAAAAGCGATTCTTTTCCACAAATTTTTTCCCTGAAACCCAGAAATGTAGATTGATTTCTAAGCCACCTCTCCACTTATTCGTGAAACGCTAGATCGAAGTTCCTACACAGAGCCTAATTTTGATTGGATGAACTCAGATTTTGTGAGTTTGAGCTCAAACAAGGCCGAGAATCGATGCTTATCCGCTTTTCCGATACCTGTGACATTTTAGGAGACCTCTAAGCAGCTAAAAAGGATATCACCTCAACAAAACATCAAAATTTGAGATTCTCTTAAATAGAACTAACTCTCTTCACATTAAGCAGACTCGTGAACTGATGTCCAATAGGATGAAGAAATGTCATATTCAAATGAATTCGCTTCCCCGAGAGTCGTAAAAATGCGTGGATTGACCTCGGCAGTGGTGAGCCGAGCAGGTCAAGGTTAAAAGGTCACGCATTGATTTTCTCACTATGTTGTCACTGCATTGGGTCGAATTCATTTTCCTAAATTCGAGCAAGAATGAAACCAGGAATTGAAACCAACAGCTCGAAGAAAGATAGTGAAGATTCCCCATCTCCTGACCTGACTCAACTTCCACTCCCAATTCATCGTTTTCTCCCGGAGCGGCCACAATATTCAACCGCCTTCACACCAAGCTGCGTCCTCTACACGTTGCTCTTCATACTCCTCGCTGCTTCTCTACTGGCTCAAGGTTAAGACACGGGTACTGTCCCAATTAGACCGTCTTCTAACCGTTTCTTTTGCTCAACCAAACGCTCTAGGAAGGAGTATTATGTCTCCAGGTGTGCAAAAAGGCTATTTCCAGGCTAACTGCCGATCGGTCTTCCTACTCTGCCAATAAGCCTTCCAGTTCGCACCCAACTCAGACCGTAACCCACGCATCGATTTTCATATCGTGTCTCCCTTTCATTAGATGGCCGGGAACTGACGCTTGCTCCATACCAAAAGATTCGGTTAAGCAGGCTTTCTAACACAGAAGTTGGATGCAAAATCGCCCAGAGATTTCCAATTCCGTGTCTACTTTTGGGTGAATGGACTCCAATTCTGGGAATTCAAGCCTAGACAAGGTCATGACTCGATGCCTGTCCCCTTCCCAATGACTGAATCTTTGCAATCAAGCATTTGAAGCAGATAAAACTGCAACCATTAACCCGACACTCGGAAATATGCCAAAGTAGACGAATCTTCTAACGGATTGATTGCGTTGAGCAGATGCGAGGATTGACATTTGGATCGGCATGCCAACCAGCTCCTGGGACATTTCAAAAGCCCCACTTACAAGGTTAGGTCAAAAGGTCACGCAGAGATTTTCATTGGATGCAGTTCATTTCCATGAGTTTGAACCAGGAGTTGGTTGTTGCTATCTTCCAAAAGTTCTTGCCTAAACAAGCCTCAAAGCAACTGGAAAAGCCATTCTTTTGCACAAAAACATTTTCTCTAGTTAAACACACGCGCAGATTGATTTCTAAGTTACCTATCTAGATGAACTCAAACAAGCCTACCCCTGTCTCAGTGACTGTATCTTTGTAAACAGGCCTAGAGCAGCTAAAAAGGCAACCGCTCAAATACAAATCCGCTTTCTGAATACTTGACAATGTGCTTAAATTTATGATTTATATTTCCAAACCAACTAACCGATGTACAAACTCTCCTAGAGGCCAAAAATCTTTCAAAAGACGCACATTAATATCTTACACAGCGTCTAATTTCGATTGGATTGGACTCAAATTTCGCGAATTTGAGCTCAAACAAGGCCCGAAATCGATGCCTACTCTTTTCCAGTGACTGTGTCTTTGTAAAAATACCCTCTAAGGCAGCTTAAACGGCGATCATTTCAATGGATTTGCCTCACTCAGAAATTGAATGAAGGGACTGTGCACAGTGATTTTAGACACCGAGTCTGCATTCTACCGTTCCTTTCTAAACATTCAATTCAGAGGAAAAACGCTCCCGATTCAAGGAACTTACGGGATGATCTGATAAACCGCAACACCTCCTAAAAACCGACCTGTTTGTCCTTCTTCACCTTCTTCTTCGCCGTCGTTGTCGAAAAGACGCCTTCAGGTGCCCCGTTGGATGGAGGAGGTGGTGGTGGTGGCGGAGGTTCATTGATCCAGGCGTCCAGATCAAGACCCTCTGGCAGAGGCACTTTGCGCTGTGCCTTTGGCGCAACTGGGTTGAGTTCACCCTCGAAGAGTCGACAGAGCTCGTGTAGTAGTGCGTGCAACGACACCAACAGTTCCCGGTCTTCGGCTGAGCCTTCGGAGGCCTCTGGCTGCTCCTTCGGAGGTTCTACCACAAATAGAAAGAAGAAACTTGGAGGTGGTAGTCGATAAACGCTATTTTGGCGGTTATTAGGTCATTCCATAAGGTAGTCCCAACCAAGTCCGTTTGTATGGGGTCTTGCCGCCTCGACGTCTCACGACGCGCCTAATTTCGATTGGATACAATCCACTTTTGCTTGGCTTGTCTTCACAAGAAAGCTTTAAAGCCACTTAATCGGCGATCATTCGAAAATATCCTCAAATTTCCGAGTTTGGAAACTGAACCAAGATAGGGTTGCACCTCCTGACAAAATGCGACCTGAACCAGGAAGAAGAAGAAGTAACTTCGAGACTAGATAGGTCCATCAATCCCCAAAAATTCCACCAACAAACTATGCCCTGATAATATCTTCAAGAGTTCATTAAAGACATCTACTTGAAGGGTGCATTGACCTCAAGAGTAACAGCGTTAAAATAGTAATAAATTTGCACTATTTACTAAATAGAATCAGTTGTCACTACCCTTGGATATTAATGCAGTCGATTACGATTTGTAATGCATCGGGTCATTTACCTGTAGCACTCAACATTTTCAACACAAGTAAACACATCCAAGTAGCCTTAAGGATTTTGTTTTATTGAATTTATTCTCGAATTTCGAAAAATCTAATTAAGTAACTATTGTGAGACAATAGTTTAACTGCTCAAATTTTCGTTATTTGTCATTGAAAACAACCATGACATTTTATTAAACGTAGAAAATATTCACAGCTATTTTACATTAAATTTACTTGATTAAGGTTTCTAATGCATCGATCCTTTTTCATGTATCACTCAACTTTCTTGTTACAATGTAATAACTAATAAAAGCGCCCAATTAATTCACATAAAAGGCAGTTGCAAAAAGTATGATTCCATCTAGCGTAAGCAGGATTTAGGCAAGAAGCGAGGCACCGTAAACGCACAAACGGTCGTTAACACAATCAGAAGGACTTGACAATCAGTGTTAAAGCAGGAATTAACTTTAATATACTCCAACGGTAAGTAACATTCACTACTAAATCAAACAGTGACCCCCAAGATGCTCAACGAGTAAGAGACCCAGTATTTATCACGCAGTAAAAAGCGGTGAACTCAAACCATCTGTGACCTGTAGATTGGAGTTTATTTAACACATTATTATGGTAAATATTACACATATATCATATTAATTAATTAATTTATGCAATTATAACAAATGTACAAAATGTTTAATTCAAGTGGTTCGAGCTAACGTCATATACCACCCAATTTGCCACTGAAAGCGATATTTTAATCACAAGTAAACACAGCAAAGTAAATCACTTTTAATTCATTATTAGAAAATTCGATTGCGTTATTTGATTGGATAATGCAAGGGCGTTTGGAAATTTTTGAGATTTTTTGCAAAGTTAGCAAAATACAAGCATGAAGCGAGACGTCTCGAATTCACACAATAGGGTACGCAAGAACGTATGCATGACAATTTCTCAATTCGTAAGTTTGAATTGTAAATATTTGTGCTAGGAAAAAACTACGCAAAAGTCGGTGTTTTTCACCAGGATGACTATTTAAGCGAAGCACCAAAGCGGTATCTGATCGCAATGTTTCAACTACGCATCCATTTTGTCGAACTCCGAAAGTGTAACATTGATTGTCCGCTAATTAAGATTTTCCATTTAAAACAAAGACCGTAAAGCGGGCATTTCGGTCGAAATTCATGTTAGTTATTAAGAGTTATAAAGGAATCTAATTTAAAAAAAACGATTCTTTACAAACAATATAGAAATTAGATTTTACTACTCAAAAATGCATAACTTATGCTTTCGCATAAAGCAGAAACATTTTGTTTAAATTCACCAGGTAGTTTCCCTTGGAACTATCCTAATGACAGAACTGAAATTTTTGTCATCTTTACAAAAGGAGTAATAAACATGAATTAGCAACTCTATTGGCAGCTTCAATGAGAAAATAAAAACCCGTCATGTCAAACAGTTAAGATTTTGCAAAAAAATAACTATCAAGTAGCAAAGGAAAACACTACAATGATTTTTTTTTCCAAATTTTCCACTGCATTTGTTGATCTAGAGTGAGTTGGGCCTTTAGTGTAAACACTTCTGCTTACGAAGGTCCTCAGTTTTCGGTGAGATGAGCAGTGTACTTCTTCAAAATATTCGCTTCATCAAACTTAGGAAGTACAGTTTTCAAAAAACGGCGGTCGCTTTGCTTGTTTGTCAACTACAACCCGCCATTCTAGTGAACCAGAAAAGCAGTTTTCGTGATTTTGAAGAACACAAGACCTCAAAGCGCCCATTTCGGCTATCTGTTACCAGATTGGAGTCAAAATGTAGCAAAACTTTTCCGCTTTTTATAAATACAGTAAACATTATTTAATAAATACTGATAATCAAAATTGAAAGCCCACAACATACGGGGATATTTTTTGGTAGAAAGAAAGCGTTAAGAAATAAACAGCGCTGACGCTGATTGGATGCCAACCACCTGTGATCTTTCGAGTTGAGATGTTTTCGATATTTTGGGAAATCAAGCTATTTTCATAAAGTACTCCACTTTACCCATTTGTCATTTAAAACAATCGTGACATTTCAATCACGCATGAACACGTCCAGATATTTTATCAATAATCCGGCTGTAAAACGTTTGATTAAATTCCTCGATTTTACAATATCTTTGGGGGTTTTTGTACAAACACCGAAGGTAAGCAAAATATTAGCAAGAAGCGAAACATCAAGAGCAAATGCAAATTTTGTTACTACGATTTTGGGAAAATACACTGATCCCCAAGCAGTAAACGATGAAATTTTTCAACTCATTCAACTGTATTAGTTGATTAGGAAGTGTAGCGGAATAGGCTACACCTAAGTTCTCTACAAGATGGATTTACTACCCCCGAAGAGAGAAGAGCAGAGTTTTGGGAACCGGAACGTTTATTGGGGAGCTGTGTGCGTGTTGCACTCGCGACTTTGTGAAATAGAAGCAGGCGACATGCCTCACACATCTCCGGTAGATAGGTTTGTGTGAGAGCGGCTTTGTCCACCACTATGCGTCATGCGCTTTATAAATTTCTTCTGGGAACAACTACAAGGGAGTCATAATTTTTTGATGAAGTAAAAATTTTCCAATCAACATGAACTCGGAGAGGTTCGACCCTCGACTCTGATTGGATACCGACCATTGTGACAGGTTGATTTGAGTCACCTTCGACCTTGGTAATGACAGCGTGTAGGCGAATATGATCAGCATGGAGGTTTCGGGTCTTTGTTCCAATCAGACAATAGGAATTGACATCCAGTCAAATGACTGAGCTGTGTACTCACCCTAGGCTCAAACTATGACTACCAATCATTAGTGAACCGATTAGGGGTTCTATTCAATGCTTTTCCACAGTTAATTCGAGGTTGTTGGGATCTCACAGGATTTTAGAAAAAAATCATCAAGCTTTTTAAGGACTATCAAAGACACAGTGCGAGCCAGACACTTGAAACCTGTTTATTTGAGTATATAATTGAAGATTATCGTGATATTTCAATCACAAACAAACGCTACTAATTAAGTTATTAATAAACTAGTTTTAAAAAGTCCGATTCTGTGAATTATTTGGATATTATTTAAGAATTTCGTACACCCAAAAGATTGTTTGCAATCGGAAGGTAGGAATGCTAGTTTTTAAGCTGTCGATTAGTTGAAAGTAGAAAATGAACCTGCCAGCTTGCCATGTCAAATAAATGCAAATTTTTGTTACTACGAATTTAGGAAACAATACTGAATCCCAACGAGTAAAGGATTTATGAGTATAAAATAATTATTACAATAAAATTTCCCAACTTTTTTAACTGCTAGGTATTTCCTGATAGGACTAGCTATATCATACTATTACCCAACACTCTATCGTAACCCAAGATATTCGGGTTCCTTATAATTTAACCAGCTGAATCAGACTAACTCAGCACCACTCTCCAAAGATTCATAAAATAATGCTTAAATTGCAATTATTTTCACTCTTTTTTCCCGAATTCGAAGATTGGGTTGCATAAATTCCCGCATGGAAGTCCGTATCTTCCAAAATGATGTTATTTTTAAAATTAGCCAATATCCATTGGCAGCAAGAAAGTTGTCTATTGAAAGTGCGGTAGATTAGAGAAGGAAATCATGGTGATTATAAGGCGAAGATGATAAACTCTCAACGATTACATACGTTTAGGCCGCAACATATTGATAGATTTATACTATTTTCAAGAACTATACAAAGTAATCACGGCCATATTATTATAATGTATTTGAAAAAGATTTCTGACACATTGGACTTTTTGCATGTAGCACGCAATCTTTCTTACGACTTATGTTGTAGCGTTTATGCTTTTCAAAGACAGGGCCCTAGCGGACACGCGCCGAAAAACACAAATCGCTTAGCCATTATTTGTGTTCCGTCTCCAGGATAAGTGATCGCAACTCCCGTCAGCAACATCTCATCCTCACGTGCTGGTTATTTCTTCCAATACAAGTTCACATTTCCATCCTCGGTCCTCTCTTACCTTGGAAATTAAAGTGTAAACCACTTTAGTGTAACTGACACTAAACGCGTCCAGTCTTAAGAGAGAAACGATAGTTTTGGTATTTTCACAGCTTAGTTTGGAAAATGAAACTATCGGCTTGTTTTCTTTGCAAATGAATGACGTGAAAATGCATTTCTCAATTATGAGAGAAATTTCCTGTGTTAGGAACATCTATGAGGGAGTCACCATTTTTTGACAGGACAAAACTTTTCGAATCACATATTGGACGTACATGAACGCAGAAAAAAAGAGTTCTATTTACGTCATGCAATAAATAGCCTTAAACTCAACCCATGGCTCTGTTTGGATACCGATCATTGTAATAAGGCGACCCGAGTCACTTTTGACCATGATAATGACAGATCAGGGTGGCGATGAAGTGGAGGTTTAGGACAAGGACACGAACGAACCAATCACAGATCGCTTAGTCACAATTTCTGCCCTGTCACGATAATTGGTGTTCACAACGTCGTACGACGACGTGCAAGCAAGACCTCCTCCATAACGTGCTATTATCAGAAGATATTGTTGGTGTTATTATTTAAAGTAACGGTCACTTTAAGGCCTCTGTTCCCTTCAGACAATAGGAATTGACATTCAATCAAATAATTCAGTTCTGAACTCATCCCATGCTTATACTGCGACTACCAAGGCTTTCCCACCCAAGAGACACATGGCAACAGGAACTAAGACCCATCAAGCCTCAAGGATTAACCTTCTCCTGACGGTTTTGCCTCCTCTGAGTTTGCCCGAAGGTCTAACTGCTCCTCGGGAGCACCGGTCAGCAGATCGATGACTTGGACGGATTCTCCCTTCGCCGAAGTCCGCTCGCTGGCGCTACCGGGTGCAGCTCCGCTCTGAACAAGGAGTTTCGATAGTCGCTTCACAACCAGATGCAGCAGCTTGTGAATCGACACGGCCTGTAACGGAGGAAATGGAAACCATGGAAATATGTGCCAGCTGTTACGACGCAAAGACAATCTAAGGCTCTGTGATGGACCTGTAGAGCGATTTATCAGTCTCATGAGGAAAAACTGATTGGTTTAACTAAGCCCATAGGAAGTGGAGGCTACCGTCAGTTAAAAGGACATTTTTGCCATCTATATTGTAAGAATCGGGAGAAAATGCCCTAGGACCTTGCTGGACAATTTCGTAGTGTGACAAAGCGATTGTTGGTGATTAAAAGCATTCAATAAAATCATTGAGACAGAGAAGGAAGCCAGATAACCACGTCGTGAACGACCTATTCCATCAAAGGGCTCACCCAAAATTGAAGACGAAGCCACTGAGAAAACCTATTTTGGACAGTGACTGTGAACCGTACAATCGATGTACACACGTGTTTACTATCACATTCGGACTTGAGAGGTTGTGTATGAACTAAATTCAACTAAAGAGCTATTACTACACGAACCATCCAGAGTACGAAGTGCAATTTTTCTAGTTGCATACCTCGGAAACTAACGTGGAATCAGAAGTCGTTCCATTTGGCGAATACTCATTGATTCTCGTAAGATTTATTTACACGAAGAAAGGGGCTTTTTTACCCCTAAGAGTAGGCATCACCAAAGGATGCAATTTTACAGTGCCCTCCGTGAGGAATGAATTCTATTGGTTGCATTTTCAGCTTCAATTAGGCTTAAAGGAACTCAATTTTCTTGCACCCATCAGCAATATAAATAGGCCACACACACGGCTTACCCTATCCTGTACTTCCAAGTCCGCCGAGTGGACAAACTGCGAGATCTTGTCCATCAGGAAGTCGGTGAGTTCCAGGAGCCTCTGCATGAAGGCCTGCAAGTCGTTTGCGGGGACACTTCTGGCAGCCTTTGTCTCCGGGAGGGCATTGTCCGCGGTGAGAGCGCCTTGAGTGGTCTCGCTGAACCACTTGGCGGCGAGTTTGCAGTAGAGCTTCAGCGCGTTCAGCACTAGCACCGATTGGATGTGACCGCGGAGATCTACCAGGCTGGCCGTCTCCAAGAGCGCTTCTAGAGTGTCCTGTGGCTTCTCCAGGAAACTGGAACCATTCAAGCGTTGGAGTAATGGCACCATTCGCTGTACATCCCTCAATTTCCTTGATGGAACACTCGATGCTTCTCTGCTGGCTCACCCATCCTATTTAGACTGCCTTCTAACCGCCAAACGCCACAATCAAGCTCATCTCAATCGGAGCGTTGGCAACAAGTCTATTCAACTGGCCTACTGATAGATTCTCGATGCTCACACTCAATCGGTTCAACGGACACTAGCTGACAGTATTCAAAACGGTGGAATCACACTTAGCTTCCTTAATAGTGCTTACTCTGACCGTGAATCAATGTCACATTGCCTTAACTCACCTTGCATATTCACCACAAATCCAAGCTGCAGCGTAGATCACATCGTGGAGACTTTGTTGGTTCGAGTGCGTCATCATGCTCTTACATGACCGCAGGAATATTGCCTAAAGAGCAAAAAAAGAAACACCCCATAGGCCGATTCCAGCCAATCGAAGTTGCCTGCCAACCCAAACACTTGATTGGCGCTCACCATTTGGCTCACAGCGAATGGCCGCACTGAGGCCACACGGACTGCCACATCCAGCAGCTGATTGGCCAACAGTTCCCCGCTTCGATTGATGTTCAGCTGAGCCAGCTCAATCAGCACCGATATGTACCTGAGGGCACAAAATAGAGCTAAATTATCACAACTACTGAAATACATTTAAGTAGAGAGGGTTTAGACCACACCATTCGAATGAGACAACACATTGGTAATTGCCCTGTGAGCACACTCTAACGACCGTTGAGATGATTTCTGAACGGAAGAAGGCGGTGATTTCTGGGGCCTGGAGGCGTTTGACAAGAGAGCCGACGACTTCCACCAGACTGGAGCGACTGACCATGCCGTGGAGGAGGTCCAGGGCTCGCAGACGGATCGATTCGTCGCGGTCGTCCAGACAGGCCAGAATGAGGTCCTTGTGCGCCTGCACGCTCTTCGGGTGGTGGCGAAGTATCTTGCTCATCGCCAGGAGGCCTAGGTACTTCACTGAAGACATTTAAAATGTTCAGAAATTATAAAATACCCCATACATTTCGCAGAATTCGTGGGAAAACCTGGCAAAGTGTTTGAAATAGAATTCACAGAGACAACAAGCGGCTCTGGCTTCATTTACGAGTTTAAAGCGGCGGCTTTGGTAGTTAGAAGTTCCCTCAAAGATCTGGTCACTAAAATTAATTAATCAAAATAGTTGGATTAATGGATTCAAGTTGGGAAATCAGGACTTGAGAGAATAAACTATAACCGCTTTGGCGAAGATGGTGCAACCAATAATAATTCTATAAGGACTATAGTAACCAAACCAGTAATCAGATTCCCTCGTAAATGAAAGCGCATAATAGGAATAGGCATTCCTTCGTGGAATCGCTGACCAATGCAATTAACCACTAGATGACAAGGGTTGCCGATAACAGACAGTGCTGAGAAAGTCGGTAACACCTTTCTCCTAAGGGAAACTGGCAAACCATCCTGACCTAGACTCGTTCCAAGACGCTTACGACAGGCAGTATTTCGAGCAGAATTCTGACCAGAGAATATCTCGCCGATCTTTTACGTTTTGAAATTACCAAAATATTCGCAAAACCCACGGAAATCAAACCTCTTAGCTAGATGGACGTCTTGATTCAACAACTCGCACTCCGACTATTTAAAATCACGATCGAGTCTCTTAAGACAAAGTAGGGAAACGATGATACAGGATACACACAGAAAACGAACCAATCCAGCCAAGAAAATGTTTAATTCAGCCTGCCCCAGATTAAAACCCGGTAGTAAACGACATCCCGGTTATTTTTAGTGCAATTCTTGCCGATTAGAATTGCCTTTAAATCTATTAAATATTGCACACAACAGCCACTTTTTCCTGTTTCTGATTTGATGTACAAACCAGGAATGCAAACAGGTAAAAAAACTCTATTGATATGGTGTAGGTCCACCTATTGGGGCATAGAGAACCTCAAATCTTCAACAAATTGTGGATTGTTGGCTCCAGATGAAACAATCTCACACAGTTCTGTTATCCTAGCGCCTGCTCGGCAAGTACCAGCAATTTGGCCTCTTTGCAAGTCCGAGTAGGTGTTAGGTGTTTTCACTAATGTGTTTTAGCTGCAAAACAGTCAAACACTCTCCCGATAAGCCGACCTTCCCTCTCATGCCTTTCATGTCGATCTTGACTCAAAAAGCTTCCAACCAACCGGAACAGCAGCAGAAATCATAAAGCTGTGGCAACTTGACTTACAATTCTGATCTGAGTCCTCAATCAATATCCGCAGCTTTTGGACACAGAGCTGTAGGAAGAATAGGAAAGAGAAGACAGTAGTTAACTCTCAAATACCCGATTTCGAATCCCTCAGTCAGTGAAAACTCACCTGAATCGAGGCACTGTGGTCGGGGACGCCTGAAGATATCGAGAGAAGGACTTTAGTTTTTTAATTTAAATATGGGGAAAAAAAGGGAGGAGGGGACGAAGAACATGCAACGATAAGGTGTGAGACAACAGTGGACGCGAATGACGAGCGACACAAAGACAAGTAGACGGACAGAGGGTGCACAAAATACCCGATTCGTTGGGCAAGAGGCGTAGATGGGATGAGAAGAGAAAAAAATTGGCGGGTCAGATGAACTACTTAAATGTGCTGTGAGTAGTTTAACTCATTCAAATACTTAGAAACCAGTCTTCAACACAAACGCAATACCAATTGTGCCAATACCGACGAAACGAACATCATGACGGGTCAATCAATAGCCTTTAGAGACACATCTTTATTTGCATAGAAAAAACTCGCGAAATTATTTTAAATAACCGTAAGTCTAGGGGTGAAACCAGTGTCACGCAAATCTCCGCATGGATAAGATTATACAAGTGGATTCATCGTTTTAGAGACGTATGAAGACAAGAATTTTAAGCCTTCCAAACATCAACGCTGTTCAGAATTTATTCGACGACGAATATCAGACAGCGAGATATCTGCGTTCCTAGACATTTAAATTCTTCATGATTTTCAGAATCATGAACAAGAGCCATTTTTGGCTAAAATTATTACCGGAGATGAAACTTGGTTTTAACAGATTGCTCCAGAATCCAAAAATCAGGAATAAAAAGCAATGGCTCCCACGTTGATCACCGGATTCCTCAAGTTCAAAATAGCATGGAAACGGATTTCTGGAATTCAGAAAGTGGATAAAAAAAATAGAAAATTAAAAAGCGAAGTTTACAATGCAAGAGATCATTATTTCATTCGGCGTAATGCCTGCTGGTTTCCTGGGACAAACAAAGTTTATAAGTGCCTCATAGGCTATGTTTTTCAATCGTCTGCAGCCTCTGAAGAATTCAGATCAAAAGAATGCACAAATCTCTGAAACCAGAGGCCGAAACTTGGTACTTCTTTTATGATATTCTCTAGTTTGCATGTTTGAGCTTTTAGTGCATTACTCAAAGCGAGTTCAGTGATTCAGAGAAGAGACGATTTTGAAGGTGACCGCTAACAACGACGCTATTCAAAAACTCATTTAAAAACTAGTGGCGATGAATATCAGTCAATCAGAGGGCCACGATTCTAGACTTCCTTATTCCTCGTGGTCATAAATTTGAACCAAGTGAGCTATCAAATAAATTTTATCACACGCCCAGGAACAATGGTGAAAATTGTTGCCGGAAATGAGATTTTGAAACACTGGAATAATCCTAAACACAATAAAACTAGAAGACAAAGCAATGGCGGTTCAAAAAGGAGACGGCTACGTTTTCCTAGAATCCAGGTACTGGGTAAAAACCTGAGAAGATTATTTTGGAATCACAGAAGAATGACAGAAGTCTACTAAGGCGAGGTTTTAAGGAAACCAAAGGATGGCGCTTTGATGCCCCAGCACATTACTCGAGAAATTAGCGATTCAAAGGCGTATAAAGAGACGAATTTTAAGTCTTTGAGCAACCTAAAATAATGTCGATATATCGAAGCCGGTTAAAATTATTTTTAGGCTATCAGACATTTTAATATTTCGGGATAATAATTTGGAGCTGAGTCCCAAAAGCGTTGAGCAGGCATGATCAGCGGAACCTTAAACGTGATCTCAGTTTCGCATTATTGAAGAAATAACTCCTGTGCAAATTCTCCGAACACATCAATTTTGAACCCCAAGTCAGCAGTTAAAAAAGCGACGATCGCGATTTTTTAGGTCCCAGAGAGTAATTAAAAAACTCAAAGACTTATTCTAAAATCAAGAAACAATAACAGAAGTCTACTAAGGCGAGATGGTGGGGTCTTGTTTTACCATGACGCTGATGCACCAGCGCGTTCTTCGAAACCGAACTGTTTTCATTTTTTCCGAAACTCGAAATATATTCTCTGGTTTGTGTGTGCGTGTGTGTGTGTGAGTTCCTTTTAAACCGCACAGTGTGATTCTATGCGTCACAGGCAGTTTTGTGATTAATTTAGACCACATTGTTGGTGAAACTCATGCTCCAGAAAAAAACCACAGTCTACAGGTGGATTCAGCGAGGAATCAGAGGAGAAGATGACGATGACTTCGAAGATGACGTCCGCTCGCATGACAAAACACCGTTGCGACAGCATGCCCAACGCAATCATCGTCGAAGTGATTGAAGTTTAAGCATAACTTAAGCATAAGCCATAACTTAAACAAATTTGAGATTTTAAGGAGAAGCTAATGAAAGCTTCGATTTAGAAATGGGAAAAAGGAAAAAGCTTCATATTCGGGTCCTTTTTCATAATGACGATTAACCAGCGCGGTCTTCGAGGGTTGAACAAAATGTGCTTCGAGAAATTCGATGGGATTTGCTTCCCCATCTACCATCTACGAGTTTAGTTCCAAGGATATCTTCCATGGAACCTGTTTTACTAGTGGATCCAAACACGTCCTCCTCAGAAATACTTCAAAAACGGTCTTCTTCGAATCTGGAAACACCGAAGTGAAGTGCATTGACATAAACGACAACGATATTAAGAAACAGGCTTTTGTAGAGGTTAATTAATTTCTCAAAACCCGTACAGTCAAGTCGTAGGAGTCTGATTTAGTAAATCAAACAGGGCAATTACATGAGGTATACTCTGTTTACTGCTAGCATTTATAATGTGGATTTAGCAAAGATCTAAAGAGGGATCGACGACTCGTATGGAGGACCAGAAACCCCGAAACTGAGGAAAACACCGAAGCTGTCAATCAGACAGCTACGTCCTCAGACATTTCTTATTTAATTCTAATCTATAATTTGGAGCTGAGTGAGCTTTCAGAGGCATGCTGGGTCCCAAAAGCGTTGGGGTGGCGTGCTCAGCTGAATCTTCGTCGACGCGATTGAAGTGGAAGCAGACGTGTAAATTATTACCGGAGATGAAACTTGGAAATACTACCAGTACTGCCCTGAGTCAAATCAATGGCTTCCATTTGGACCCATCTCAAAAGTCGGATCAGAAAAGTGATGAGCGCAAAGGAGCGATACTGATATTATAATAGAACCTCGAAGAACGAGGAATAAAGGAGTTGACTTTGCTGAGGTTTCAAGATAGTTAATGGGCACTTTGAGCAGAAAACGGAAAGGGAAACAACCTCAGCTTGGGCTCGTGTTTCGTCAGCTCATTATTCGAGGGTTGTGCATGCATGAGAAATGCATTGACCTGAATGGCGACTGCAGTGAGAAGTAGGTTGCTTTTGTATACGATAATTAATTTCTTTCCGTGTTTGACTTAGTGATGATATAGTTGCCCCATTCGTAGGTATGCGTGTTTCTCTTACAACCACAACAACAAAGCCTGATTCTCCACGTCATTTTGTATGTGAGAACAAGCACACACACACACACACACACGTGAATTGGCACCACACAACTCAACGCACACACGTCACAGTCTCCACATTATGAGTAGGTAATTCGATTGCTCAAACTCCGATCTCCACACATACGCGTTTCTAGGCATGAGTCAAGCAGGGAGTGCCTAATGTTTACTGAAATAAATGAAGCAAGTGACATGTTTCTTCCAAATGATTTGTGCACTACGAAACAAAGGTTAGTTCTTCTTGAATCTATTGTGACGTGGTTCCTGCTACGTGGAGAGGTCGTGCTGAATTGCCCCAATGAAACATCACCTCTTTTCGATTCACCAGAGCAGGTGAATCGGCTCAAACGTCCTAACATCTAACAATAAGTGTTTTCAGCAACATTTATGATTGCATGTAAAAATATTCTTGCTTTCTGTAAGCGGTTAGAAGTGTCATTTTAAGTGTCTTCTACATTTTAAACAGATTTACTTCAATGATGATTCAAGAGCCATGGAACACGCAAAGTACCTTCTTGTGAGTTGACGATATTAACCCAAGAGAGTTTTGAAAAGCAGAAAGACAGAAAAATCAGAGACTCACCGGCTAGGACAGTGTTGATGCATTCGTAGAGCAAAGACATTGCCGAAGTGCTGTAAGAAAACAATAGAATAAGCAAAAGGACACCACTGAGGCCACTGAGATACACAGATCTCCTTTTAGCAGTCTTTTCTTCAAGTACTAACGTTGGCTCTAACGGTCTTTGGAACGGAACTCTTTGACGTGTTTCATATCCTTGAAAGATCACAATCAATTGATGCTTTGCCATTCTAACTGGCTCTGCGTTGCCAGAATTGGAACTCCAAAAGTTTTAAACGCATCTAGGATGAGTAGACGATTCCTGAGTCGTCTTTCCTTCACGCAACAACGGTGAGTCAGATCGGGTCCTTTGACGTGTTTCACGATCTCGAAAGGACTCGATCAACTGACCTATTTTCGTTCTAACTGGCTCTGTGCTGCCAAAATCAAATTTTCTAGCTATTCAAAGGCTCCTGGAGTGAACAGACGCTCCCTTGTTTGTTTTTATAACTTTATAACAGTGGTTCTAGCGGTATACACAGGGAATCCTTTTGGAATGTTTAATTCCTCGAAAGAACCCGATCAACCGACCCATCTTCGTTTTAACTGGCTCTGCGTTACCAGCGACGAAATTTCAAAGGATTCAAAAACCCCTGGGTAAATAGACGACCTCCTGGTAGCCTTTTCGTTACCTTATAACGTGACTCTAATAGTTTGCAGACGTTTTTGAAACCCTCAAGAAACCTCGATCAATTGAGGCTTTTTCGTTTTAATCTCACCTGCGTTGCCAACATCGAAATTTCAAAGGATTCAAAAGCCTTTGAGGTAAATAGACAATCGCTAAGCCATCGTTTCTTCATGTAATAGCGGTAGCTTTAACGGTCCACGGTCTACATATCCTCCAAGGAATCCGATCAGCTAATCTATCATCGTTTCAACTAACTCTGAGTTGCCTACGTCGAAATTACAAAGTATTCAAAAGATCCTAGATTGAATAGGCGATGCCTTAGCCATCATTTCTTCACGTAACAACGGTAGCTCTAACGGTCTGTGAAAAGGATCCTTTTTGAGAGTTCACAACATTGAAAGAACCCCTTCGATTTGTCCGTTTTCGTTCCAAATGGTTCTACAAAAGTAGCATCGAAATTCCAGTCTTTTCGTCACTTTATAACGGCGGCTTTGACGATCTACGGAATGAATTAATTAATGCGCTTTTGACCATCCCAAGTCTCAATTTAGTAAAATGAAAAAATTGGAAAGAACACCACTGTCGATTTTGGGTAGAGAGACATAACAAGCAAGTCCCTCAGTGCACATCTGTTGCGTGATTAAGGAGAGAACACACACAAGGGTGACTTCTATGATTGAAAAAAAGACATAGCTTCCAGTAACGAGTGCTTATGTGAGGAGCAAGACTTGAGAGAGGTCAGATTTCACCAAAGCTGTTTCTACCTCCAAATGAAGATGCCGATGAATAGTTGTGTGGTTTGAACTAAGCTGACAAGACAGGATAAACTTCTTCAAGGGCTGCCGCTTCAAACTCAACTGGATGTCGTCGTCCTGTTGGATCTTCGTCTCCGTTGAGGGTGTAGTCTCCACTTCTGAATTCCGCAGAGGATCTTCATTCATTCACACCTCGTTGCCTTTCTTGAAATCACAAAACCCCACGTGACTCAAATGATTCTCGGGCACTTCCACTTTAACCGGGTCTCAATCAAGTGAATCTTAATTTTATTGTTCTGTAAGGCACAATTTTGTCCATTTAAATGATTCTGTATATAAAAATATTATTCAGTTCCATATCGTTCAATCTACA
The DNA here is from genome assembly GCA_030710315.1 of Anomotaenia brevis. Classification (NCBI taxonomy): domain Eukaryota; kingdom Metazoa; phylum Platyhelminthes; class Cestoda; order Cyclophyllidea; family Dilepididae; genus Anomotaenia; species Anomotaenia brevis. Next base: position 498,278 of record JAUOZQ010000038.1, read on the forward strand.
AAATTTAAAATTCGGACAGAACTGACCTGATGATGACCTGAGAGATGACAGATGCTACGCAGTTATGATATCTAGAGCTATAACCACTAATTAATGCTCCGTTGAACATCCAAAGCCCCATTTGATTTAATTAAATGAAAAAAATGTAATAGAGACTACCATTGTTGACTTAATTTAGTCAGAGAAGGAGCCAGTCACACAAAGATGACTTTTGTGATTGAAAAAATAAGGAAGCTTCAAGCAACGAGCGTAAAAGAGATGAGAATTAGGAATTGAGGTAAGATTTTGCCTAGACTTCCTTTCAAAGAAAATGAAAGCAACAAGCCCAGGGCATTCCATAAGTTCTGTCTGATTTTGAATAAACAAGTGATATAACATTCTATTTAATTGAAGATTCAATCATCAATGTATTTTCTCTTATTACCGATGAATTCCGTCCATTAAAAAGCTTATCATTACCTTCATTACTGTAAAGAAGAACTCAAAAATATCACTTTCAACTGTTTTTTTCTTCCGAATTGAGATGACGACGAGCCATTGTGTGTTTTGAACTAGGCTAAATCGTCAAGTCCAGCTCAACTGATAATGCTGGACCAGCTACAATTAGACGTCCGGGTAGATCTGCATTTTCCAGGGTGAAATATCCACTTTTGAAGAATTTCACAAACCATCTCCAAGACCTTTAATTCGTCCGATGCTGGGTGAATGTTTCCACCGACTACTTCGGCTGCTGAGTGATTTCTCCTCCTTCACTCATAAAAAACACTACGTGCCCGAAATGATTCTCGAGTACTTCCGTGTTAGTACTTCGTTTTTTGCTATGAAAAACGAAATTTGATTCCTTTAAATGAATCTGTACGTGAGCATACTGTTCAGCTCCATTAGAAATTATGATACACTAATTATTCTGGTTTAATCTACAAAAGTTAAAATTCGGACAGAACTTATGGAATGACTTGGTTAATGGCATTTGCCGTGGTGAAATCATGCGTACTTAAACGCTTCTGGTAATTCGAGTCATGCTTAATCTATAACTGCTCTACCGCTGGGCATTTCTACTTGTCGTTTAGATTCATTAACCATCAGCCAACAGATGATTGAACAAACACGTCATCGATTTTGGACTGGATGATTTAATGACTAAACAAGTGAGAGAGCACCGACTTTCTCTTTCTCTGCTACAAGCAACCAGTGCCTTTAAGCTTTGAGTAGCACAAACGGGGCATAAAAGGGATGGGATAGCCTATTTATGGGACATTGAGGCAATTCTACCTGCATAATTACTCTTAGAGAGGTATAGAATATTACTAGAGCCACCAACTTTACTCCCGCATTGTTTAAAACTACTGAAAATTTTACTATTTATTCAGTCTTACAGCAGTACTCAAAAATAAGGTACTATCGAGGGAGGTCAGACTTTGTCTTCTCAAAGAAAAGGAATGCATTAAATGTCTGATTCAGATCGTAGACTTGACGGCTCCATTATTAGGCACATTTGACGAACACGCGGAAATTGAAGGTACTTAAGCACTTCCGGTAACTCGAGTCCTACTAAACCTATAACTGCTCTACCACGAGGAATTATTACTTATTTAGAGGAACCAATCGTTTGAGAAACAACAAGACATCCAACGGGCATTTGAATTAAAGGAATTGGGAATCGATCTACACCAGCCAATCAACAATAAGTTTTCCCATTAAATTAATCAACAGAACACAAAATTTACCAGAGTTGATTGGAGGATTGACGTCGAATAAAATAAAACCTAAATGAGAACTACAGAGGCTGAAAACTGAGACGTTAGTAATAACTTGAGGTCAATTCCCAGTTGGTGACCTGAGAATGAAGCGTTACCCCTAAGGATAGCCAGTTTAGAGGCCTGTTGTTCTCACATTGGAAGTTTTAAGTGAAAAATAAAGCACCAACCTTGGGGAACAGGTAATAATAATAGGGCTTTTTAAAGCACACACGCATAAGCGAAGAATGACACGTTGAAAATCAAAGTTAAAACTCACTTATGAATGAGAGTGGTTAGCGGTTCGATTAATTTCTTTCCCAAACGGGGTTCCAGTGGTGTTAGGGCTCCGAACTAGATGAGGATGGTGATTAAAAGTATGCCTGGAAGCCTACCAGTTTGATGATTTTGATCAGCACCCAATTATTGGCGGAGGTGGTCATGAGCCTGAAGAAGATGGGTGAGAGGGAGAGGTAATTCTGGGGGTTTTTGCGGGCCAATTCGCAGATGACATTCACTGCTGCCGATTGGACACCTAAAATGGGGAGAATGACAATCAAGAATCGATTTCGGACACCTACCGGGGTCCGGGTCTTCGAGTTTCTTGCGGAGACGAGGGAATGCGGCGTAAAGGGCGTCGGGATTTTTTAGAAAAACTCTGTACATCAGGAGAATCGCCTTTTTGGCAATGTAAGGTTTTGGTGCCATGGTCTGGTTAAACACGAAATCAGTGTCAATTCACAAACCCACCAATGCTAAGATGTCATCACAAAGGTCCCTTGCCAAATCTGTTGTGACAAAGCAGGAGAGACCAGAGAGTGCAACACTCATGTCGTACAACTTTCCGCAATTTAAGTCCTGAAGTTGCGTTAGACAAAACCGGAAAAACGAACCTTGCGGATAAGGTTGGTGGCGAGCATAAGTACATCTGTACGTTCACCAAATGATTGAGAGGCAGCCAAATATCCAATTCGCTAGGATAATACATACTTTGACTGAAAAACCTACTTTAAAGGAAAAACGAGGGCTGCTCATGACTTCGATTATGTTAAAGGCAGCCCAAGAAATGTCGTAACCAAGCATTTGAAGCTATAGAGGTAAAAACGATCAGAGATCTTACATAGGTGAGTTTATTAATAGCATTGGCTTTTGATGATATATTTCCGGCTTTCAATTCGTGTTTTATCTCCTCAATGCATTCTTGTATGTATTTGGTCTATAAACGAGTCAATAAACAAGCAGATACATTACTTCATTATCTTTGTGAGCTCGTATGCCACGTACGAGGTCAGAAAGATCTTTGTCTAAAGCTCTTTCGATAGAAGTTTTTACTGCCGAAAGTGCCATCAAGACAAAAAGTGTTTATACGCAGGCTAGTGAGCGCAAAACGCTAGGTTGTAGGTCATTTGGCTAGTACCGTTATTATTTACAGTATAATGCACGGTTTTGACCACCTCAAAGGTAATCAATAGATGTTTACTCTTGCAATTTATGACTTTTATTGGATATATTTAGATGATTTTTTTAAATGGAGCTCATTTAATCTCTTTTAATAACCCGTAATTTGTGCCAAATTTTAGGAAAGGAACGTTTAAATTTGTAAAAATGTTAAATAAGCTTTAATTTATGACTGTTCGATTGATTAAATTACAAAAATATAAATAATTGACTTATGACCGCCTCATCGACAAGTTACTGTGCTCGTTCAATTTTTGAGAGAATTTGAAGAACACCCAAAATTTTCACAATCAACGGCTAAACGAAAATATTTGTCTTTAAGTAGGTTAAATTTAACCCATGAGCTCATCAGAAACTTGGAGAATTCTAACATAATAGTGTCTGCCCGTGAAATTGTTTGACACGAATCTTGTCTGTAATAATTATAAAGAAAATATCGAGTAAAGTTATTTCAATCTACAAGCAGTGAGAACGCAAAGAAGTGTCAGGCTCGAATATTGGCTCCTTTATGCTATCCTTAGCTTTATTCTGCTGGCGACACGTTACTACAGGCCAAGCTAGTCCTTTTTGAAATCTGCTAATTTATAATGACAAGCTTTCAGTTGCACCATCACCAATAACCTTATCTTTCTCCACCTTTGGTAAATCAAAGGCAAGATATTGTATTTAAATAGGGACATTATATTTCAACAACGACTAAAAATGCCTTTCAAATTGACCAATCCCTCTTCCTTCTTCTGACCACAACCTCTGCATTTTCTCTCCAATCTTCCAACTCATTCGAATTGTTTGTCGTAAATGCATCGGCCGAAGTCTCATTGAAGTTATTTCTATTAAAACTAACCCGAACAGAACTTCTAGGTAACTCAAGGTTTCTCGAAAGATGCTCCCTGAAATCATTGTCCCCTCTCTCCTCGATCCTACTTTGTCTCCTTTTCCTAGCCCGTTCTTTTGAAATCACCTTCTTCCAATCGATATGCGGATTCTCGTACCTCAGTCGAGCTATTTCTGTTTTTATATCTTCCCTGCTCATTCTATACACATTTTGTTCCTGCAAATCTGGACTCGGTCGAGATGATTTTCGATAATCAGTCGATTTCAGAATGTCCTCTTCTTCCGGTTTCTCGGATTCTTTTTCTTCAAGTTTCACTGTCCAGTGTATTTTGGGATGATGACTCCTCATTCGCTCAACACCAACATCCCTGTAATCTCCCCACTCAACGTGCTTGAACTGTCCCCTCAATCGATCGATAGGATCTCTCACAATTGATCTTCTACCCCACTTCTCCTCCATACAAATCACGTAGTCCCAATTGATGTGAGGTGATGCGTACTTCTTCTCGACAAAATAATGCCAGTCCACACCTGGATACAGGTGCTCCAGACATGGAATCAACTCACGATACTGTCTACAGACGTCTGGATCCTTAAAATTTATCGATTTTAGGGACAGGGGCTGAAACATTGCTGTGAGCACGGCATCCCAATCCAAATAGGGATATCTTTTACGCATTCGCTTAAGCGAAACATCGCAGATATCCTCCTTGATAACCCTCTCCCAATCCACGTCGGGGAATCGAAGTTGTGCTCTCTTGATCGCCTCAGACCTTCTAAGTCTCACGAGCCGTCCTTTCCCTCCCTTAACAACACATTCCCAATCCAATTGAGGAAATCTTCTTTTGAGGCTTTCAATTTCATTTGAGCACAACTCTGAGCGGATCACGTTGTCCCAATCTATAGTCGGATACATCTCTCTCAATCGATTTCCTCTTTCTTCGCAAAGTATATTCTCCCAATTTACATAGGGGTGTCGTGCCCTTAACCACTTTGTTCTCTCAGCACAAATAAACTCATCCCAATTAACTTCTGGGTAGAGTTTCCTCAGACATTGCATCTCCTCCTCACAGAGGGCTTCCTTCACCAATCGATCGAAGTTGATTTGTGGAAAGGCTTCCCTCAATCGATTTATTCGCTCCTCACAGACTATACAGTCCCAGTTGATGTAGGGGAAGTTGCACCGAAGATGTTGAATTCTACTTTCGCACAGAATCGGGTCCCAATCAATATCTGGGTTCTGGCATTTGAGTAGCTCAATTTCGACCTCACAGAGGGTCTTTTCGAGGATGTGGTCCCAATCGATAAAGGGGTATCGAGTTCGTAGAATCTTAGGCATTTCCTCAACCACAATCTTCTCCCATCGAATGTAAGGATAAGTCTCCCAAAGATGGCGTATCTCTGCCTCGCAAATGATCCTTCCCCAGTTGATTTCAGGATGTACAACCATTAGGCCAATGGCCTCTTGATAACAGAGCTCCTGTCTTGCTAGTTCGTGTAAATCGATATGGGGATATAGCCGTTCTAGTCGAGCAATCTCATTCATACACTCCCGAATTCTCTTGGGGATTTTGCTCTTTCGCTGATGGTAGATACTCCTGGCAATGATTGCGATCATGAATCCGATGGCTTCGAAGTAGAAGTAGAGGAGAGTGATGAGTAGAAGAGCCAATAAGAGGCAGAGGAATACGAGACCGGCTGTGTCAATGGCTGTTGTTCGCCGGAGGAACATTGTAGAACCGACTTTCCCCATAGCTATTGCGCCGGGCTTTGGTGAGGTGGGTGCTTTAGTCGTAGGTCCAACTACAGCACCGGCATCGCAGAAGAAGGGATTCTACAATTTGATAGTAGTAAAATAACTTCAGCTCTGAATTCCTACTAGCTTAATAAGCCGTGCATTATTCACCTAGAGAAGAATAGATGACAGATTTAAAGATTTTAAAAGATTTAAAATAAGTCTGTTTCAATTTCCATGTTGCGGTATTAGACAACAGGGACAACTCTTTGAAATTAATACGTTAATTTACTCTTCTTAGACTAATTAAATTTCGCAGTTACAAAGCAGCTTTTCATATTTCTAATAAAACTGTTAAAATTAACAACCCGCGTAAAACACGAATTGAGCTTCAATTTAAACTTAAAATTAACCATTGAGCGTACCAGCTTTCTTGTGAAACTCATCGTTAAGTTAACTTTTCGTTAGTAAATGCTACTTCTACGTAATTAAATCCATTATCATCCAATGTTGATATCCGAATAAAAAGCCTTATTAACCTGCAAAAATATTCTATTTCCTTGAACATTTAATAATTTCTAATCAAAAGGTAGAGAGTTTTTAATTCTGCTCTAGTCATTCGACCAATATTCAAATTTAACTGGGCTTGTTAAATGAACTTGACAGTTTACCGAATACCCTCATCCAATAAAAGCCCTTGTTAGAGTTCAGCGCTACCTTACAGTATCAGGTCATCCAGTAAATTCTGCTTGAATTTTACTTGTTTAAATCTAAGGAAATGGAAAAGTATCTCATGATGTCGACTGGAGCTGAACACTACTTTTTTGATAAGACGAATAAAACCCTGCCAAAGTGTAGATGTAACGCATACGCTTTTGAAAGACAGGACGCCAGAGACTATCAAAGGAACACAAAATGCTTAGCCCGATTTGTATTCCGTCGCCAGAATAAGCGTTCACAATTCCTTTCTGCAGCTTTCAATTAACACCACAATCTCCCCGCTTTTGTTATTGCTGCTAATAGAGGTTCACACTTCTGACCTTGGTTTTCTCTTAACTTGGACGCTTTAGGAAGTTAAATGCAAAGTGCGCACCGCTTTATGGGAACCCGAAAATCATTCGAGGCACACTAGCGATCCGAAAAGAAGTGATTCTTCATCATGCAATAAGAAACACGTCAGGAAATGAAGAACTTGGTTGGAAGAGAATGCCTCATCCACCTTATCCTCCTGACCTTGTTTCTTCAGGCTACCATTTGTTTCTTGGCTTTGTTTTAATCACTCAAATTAACTTATAGGATGACTTGATATAAATACTGGCTAAAAATGGCGCGATTGACAACAGTAGAGCACAGCCAACTCAGACTAATGTTTTAAATGGGCTATCAAGTTTACATCTGCTCTATCAACTGTTCTTCTATCTTGATTGAAAGAAATTCCCTTGTAGATATTGACTAGGTTGACGAATATTCGACCATCAATTTCTCCACAAATCTTACATATTTCCTGATGCAATCCAGGCACTCTGTCTGCCCCGGTTTGGGTTGGTAGTATCCAGCGGCGCAATTATCACACAGCGTGGCATACGGCCGCTCCAGACGAACATCTGAGGCGGCCTTGACATACTTGACCTTGCCGACGGACCAATAGTTGACGGCCGCTGTTCCCGGTGGGCATGGTGCACAGAAGGGGGGATTGGAGATTCCCAAGTGGTGTCCTGTCGGACAAATCGGCCAGGAATTCTTGAAAATTACCTGGAAAATAGGAAAATAGGTATAGACAATGCTGCTACAGGAATTGTGTGGAAAGCGATACATTAGTAATCCTGGGTAAAAATAGCAATGCTCTACCTTGATGTCGCGTTCTGCCAGAGACGATCTAATTCGCTCAATCCACGCTTCAACAGTCTCACTTTCTGCAGTCGACTTCGATTCCAGCCAACCTACTGCGATGCTTCGAAAAGCCACAAATCGCTTCTGACCCTTCGCGGTTGGTCGAAGAGGCTCGATCTGACTGTTGATTGGTGGATTCAAGGGGTTCAACTGGTCCTCTCTGGTTGGCCAAGTCGCTGGAATTCGTGAAATGCCCCTTCGATCCACATGAACTCGCACAAAACAGCTGCTGCATGAGCTCCTGCCTGGAATCTGAAACAACGGACAAAGCAGCAAAAGCTAATTGGTTAGGGGTGTGACCAATAGGCGATAGATATTAATTTTATTGGCTATTACTGAGGAAAAACGTAATAACCATTGGTTAAGGGCAGCAAGGAAATTTGTACAGCTTATCTTTACCGAGCGGATAGTTAGTATTTACGACTTATAAGTTAATCATAAAAAAGATAAGACTGAATACAAATCTAAATATTCTTATAATACTTATGAATTGTTTTTAATAAAAAATATATGGTGCTAGTAAAACACAGCAGAATTGAGCAGAAATAAACAGACTTTCACAAACGATCATTCTTTTAAGAGGATTAGATTAAAGAAAGTTAATTTTTAAATGTCTCAACCATTAGTTAAAGCACTATGCCTACTATAGGCTTTGGTACACTTTGCTCAACTAATTTTCTAATATATATTTCAATTAAACTCATGCGAAATTGCACAAGTGCTTCATACCGAAGTCTCCAACTCGATTCCACTGTCTGATTGAGATTCGATGAAGAATTCCTGTGAAAATTGCGGTTCGGGAGCGTTTTGGACGCCAAATCGGACTGTTATAGCCTTGCCTTCCTCACTGATTTCCAAAGTCAGACTACAGGTTACCTTTCCAGGCGTTGTGATTGGTGATGTGCCCAAATTCCAAGTTTGTGATCGCTCACCACCAGGATCTGGCACCGTGGTTATCCTAGAATTGTGAGAAAGTATTTACCGATAGGAGAAAACAACCACTGCGGAAAAAAATATTTCCTCGACTCACAGCGTGGTTTCTTTCCACACAATTCTCAAGAGTCTTTCCCTGGAAACCGAAGCCTTGGCCTCACCATCTACTCTAATTAATCGTCCAACCAGCCCAACAGACAGAAGCTCATGATTCGTTGAATTTTGCCACAAATCTGCGTCTAGGCTCACAACAACTGATCTACTTGTCTTCTGACTCATCGTTGAACTAGTGGTGAGAAGGAGGGCTGAGAAATCGATGGATTTTTTCATTGGACAGTCGCAGAGTTGAAAGATTGAGAGAGAACCCAGCTCGGAAGATATGTGAGGACCGATGCAGGGACTAGTGTCCCACAGACGGCCGCTCAACGACGGCAGATCGATAGTATCGATTGGGACGCGATCCTGAGCATCTCTGGGGGAAATGGCTGACTCAAGGTAGACGTCTCCTACAGTCTAGGAAGCATATTATCGATTATAGTTTACTTGTCCAGCCATTAATTCATGTAAGCCCTAAACTTACTATTTTAATTGAAGCCAGAAACTAGTCAATTATTGATGTGACATTTTAGGCACATATTAGACCTTATAAATTACTTGGAATTTTTATATTATAAAATAAGGGTAGATTAAACTCACGCCACCATGAGTTGAATGTAGTTGAATCCCATCCAGTATTGTCAAATCAACGTTTTTTATGAATGAGTCAAACGGTATCCGAAATCCACCAGCCAATTCAACATAGGCCAAATTGACCTCCAGAATCATCCAATCAAAACGCTCGCCCGCTCTTCTCGCCTCCACACAAAGCATCTCATTGGTCAGCTCAAAGCTCCAGATTTTGGTTGGTGAATCTGATTTTGTTGGTGAATCAGGTTCGAATCTGATGAAATCTACCCGAAAGCCTATCCTGACTTCCTCAAAATACAGCCTATCTGAAGCACCTAGAGAATAGGTGTGAATGAAATTTGACGAGGTTTTCCTAAGTTTTTTCCTCTTCCAGCCAAATCCAGTCCAGGATCCCATGAATTCAATACAGTGCCACTCCTTTGGTGTCTCTTCTTGACATTCACTCTTAATAGAGACGTGTTGTATCGGAATATCAAGTCTGTTTAGCTCATTCAGGTCGAAATTCAACTCAGAAATCGCATCACTGCAATTCGTAGTCACCGATTTCACCAGATCTAGCTGCATAGCAACTCTAGCTGGCTGGTAGAGAAGGATGAGGAAGATTCGAGCTTGGTACCACTCCTCACCACCGAAATTTTCGACACAAGTGAAGTAACCAACAGTTCCATTCTGAGCAACCACCTCTATGGCCTCTAACCCAAAGTTCTCGTTGTGATAGAACCTCCGTTGGAAGCAACTGCTTTGTGGAAGTGGAGCCATGTTTTGCGAGTTAACTGGAAGTGTGTCGCTGATGTACCAGAAGAGCTTGGATCCTCGGCGGCTGTGGAAACATCGCAAGGCCACTCTTTCACCACGAAAAGCCCGTCTTGTGTCTATTTCTGCCGGTGGTGACAAGAACTGTATCTTGCGGCTGAACTCACCGAAGCTCTCGTAAATCGGTGGTGGGAGATCAGCGCAGAGGTCGTAATCATCGGATTCCTCCAATTCTTGGATGTGGAGACTTAGTACGGAGCGTATAATAAGTGCCAATATCGGCGAGTGATGTAGAAGCATGCGTTGCGAGCGTGTTTTTCGTTAATTGGCAGAGTAATTAGATATCGATTTTTAATAAGTTTCCACTACCGTCAGACGAGTTTAGTCTTTTGCGATCTTGAAACGACAGGGATTTTTGATCCAATAGTGAAATTAAGATTAATCTTATAAAAATTATTTATTCATTTTTATAAATCAACCAGAGAAAACTTTTACCATATAATGTGGGTTATTAATAGTTAGCAACTGAAAAGTGTGAAACCAAACAATTTCCGAACATTCGGTATATATTTTTCGGTTAGTTGAGAATAAATAATTTAGTAAAAGACAATAATTGTGTCTAAAGTTGACATTTTTTGTTAGATAATTTTAACTAATTCCACAAGGTTGATTCCGATTTTGACTTTCTGAATAATACAAAACTTTCAGTAACTCATTTTAACAAAGCGAGGTATAATTGAAAAAATTATTTCAATAAGGGAAAGAGCAGAACACGCTCCAACCAAAAGCAACTGAAATTCCTTGGATTTAATTCAAACCTATTAAGCTTCGTGAAATCAAAACAGTATTAACAGGCTTAATACGAATAGTATTGTAATATTTCATGTTATAACATTAACATAATTTAACAAACAATTTAATTTTTGCAAAAAACAACTACATCTATGCATAAAGGCCTAATATTTGAATTCTTGAAATTTTCAACTGAATGCAACTGAAATTCGTTGAAATTGAATTTCCCCTTATTTTTATTTTAATCAAACCAATTTTATGGTATCTAATCACTTCTTATACTTTTTCCGTCGATGTTTTCGATTTCAACACTAACACCCTGAATATAGTAGATTTAGGAAGTTGTGTTAATAATTACGATACTATTGGTTTGAAATAAATAGTACTGTGTAATAATTTTATATTAAATAATAGCATATTTTATTATATCATAATAAACCCGAAATCTTATTTATATAGAGTTAAAAAATATATGAAAAAATGATTCTTTTAGTGACTTCAATTATAGGAAGTAATGATTGACACGTGTCACATGTAGTTATCAATTTTCCAAATCGAAATCCTTCATAAACTTAGATAATTTATTTAAGTAGTGTTATTTATTCTAGTCTGAAGCTCCACAATTCCGGTTGAAGATACGATATTTACTAATTAATATCTTATCTATTTTGACGAAGAGTGATTGTAAATATCAATTTTTAAATGTACAACCTAGCACAAGAGACCTAATTAATACTCTAGGAAGTCTATGAAATTAGTTATAACGGAAATATTTATTTATTTATTTAAAAGGTACAAGCAGAAGTTCAAAGCCACATCTACCCACGCGGAAGTGAAACGAGTTGATTGGATGTTCTGTACACAATTTGTATTCTTCAATAAACTATCATGCCAATTGAGTTGGTTCCGATTATTCGACTTGATGGTTTTTGCAATGGATGACTTAATTTTTCAAAATATTTTGTTTAAATCAAAACTACTCCATTTCATTTCCATTGTTGGAATAAATTGGCTTAAAGTCAATTTAATGAAAAATGAAACTATGTATTTCTTAAAATAGAACTGAAGAATACTCAATTCGATAGTCTCATTGACATTTGTTGAAGTAATATTTGGTGAATAAGGAAATGGATAATGGTTTTGCAAAAAATTACGTCTTGGGGTTTCAGAGGGGCCCAAACGTTGTAGAGACTGCTGTGGCAGTTAAAATTCGATGAACAGAGTCTACTTCTGTGGGCAATAGCCAACATGGCCACTGAAAAATTCAATTTAGGTGGTAAAATGCTAAAATCATCTGTAAGATTATTACTTTAAATCGGTTAAAATCATTCAAAGAATATTTGGACCAATAATGAAGATTTTTACGTGAAAAGTTAGTAATGATTTTTTGCTTAAGACCTTTAAAAACTGAGAAGGCACAATCTTCTGCCTTAAATGGCTTTTAGTTAGCGCATTAGTAAATATATTTAATTTCGTTAACATTAGCAGGTCTTTAAATTAACCTAAATATTTTCTTTTCCAAATTTCCCAGTAATTTAAAAAAAAATTTTCGAAAAACTCCAGATGAAACTGCGGGATTCATGTGATGGAAAAACATACACAATTTAACCCACTTGTTCACATTAAAATTCTAGAAAAGTTATTTAAAAAGAAATAGGGTAATTCAAAGTTAGATTCACCTTATGGACAAATTGTTGCACTGATTTCTAAAATCTTTGTGAAACTGGATAGCGAGTTCATACTTTGGAGCGAATTTGATACTTACACGATGCCGCCTTTTATGAAAATAATTAAGTCTAATTACTGATTAAAGGGGGACCTTCGCTAAATATTTTTGGAAGTATATAAGCGACCTAGAAATGAGTGGTTTATTATAACTTCCATGATTACGATGCATTTGATTGATTTAGTGGTATCCAAGACTAAATAATTTATTTAAAGAAGTAGGTTGAGCCGATGAGTTATGTTCACCGTTTTGTATGTCATTAAGACAAGACCTCGAAGTCAACTGCGCTTTCCAACAATTCTGTAATTGGACGATCTTGAAATTGGGTAACAGAAAAAGCGCTAAAACAGGCTGATTTACCAAAGACCAAGAATTTTTTAATAGTGTAGCGGGTAGGCTACACTTAGGTTCCCTACAGGATGGATTTACGAAGCAAAAGAATGAGTCAGAATTCTTGAAAATAGAGCTAGTGAAATGCATTCGACTGATAAAGCTAATTAAATAATTATTTTATAATATTGTATAATTATATATTAAATATAATTATAATTATATATATAATTCTATCGTTAAATAATTATTTAAGGAAAACAGGAAGAATGCATTAGTTGTTGTTATTAATTTGTAAAATTTCATGAAAATGAAGTGATAAAAGCAGCGTATTTTGAGCTTCATCAAATGAGTGCCAACAGATTTCGTAATCACACAAAGGTTAATAGAAAAAACCCAGAATTTTTTAATAGCAGCAAAAGTTTTTACTTAAAAAAATTAAAACAAACCAGAACTGTTTACTAGATGTTTATCTCGCTTGGATTTACCTGGAATCAGTTCCACACAAACCTCTGCATTTTTCAGGTTCTTCTAAAAGAAACAGAACTTTTTTTCCATGGGAAAAAATATTTTAAGGAATGATTGAATGTAACGATCATTGAGAATTGGATAAAGTTAGTGCAGCTTCGGAAGAGACAGCGTCTTTGGAGACCAAATTTACTCGTATGGAGGACCAAGAATTCCAGTTTAGATGACTATATATTGAGGATCCTAGTTAGATTACCACGTCTCCTGACAATCCCCCTCTAATCACTATTTGGGACTGGGAAATCTTCCAGCAACATGGCTCCTAATATCGACCGAATTTCTATCGAAGTGATCTCCACTTAAGAATTGTACTAAAAAATTGGAACTATAAAAGGCAGTGGAACTTGGTGATTTACCAGAATGATCCTGAGGACTCCAAGAAACCATCGGTAGAAGCAATAGCTTCTCCTACATGGACCCAACTTCAGGTTCATACATTAACAGAGTCCCCTGTATCTGAATATTAACTGCATACTCTGTGTAGTTGCTTGCGTCGTTGCTACGACTCTTTGCACTTCAAGAATACACGTTTGGTGTTATTACTCACTCCGTCTCTTGTAGTCACGGGATTCCACGTAACGTTTACTAATTGTACTACTTAGGTAGCATAGAACTAGGATCTCAAAAATGGCGACCCATCAAAATGCGAAGGGATACCTCAGAAACCCCAAAATAAATTGCTAACCAGATCCCGAATTTCGATCCTTATTCGGGCACTTTCCAGTTATGGATACAGCGGTTCTCCGATATTGTAGATTTACGGTCTTCAGAAATGACATAACCGACAAAGAATGGTCTGCATTTATTAATTATTAATTTATTAATTAAATTCCTCCGAGGAAACCCCGCGGAACTCTCATTCGATGGGGATATTGGAGTTCTGCGTGTCTTATACTCAAGTGTAAAGTCTCTCTTCGCATCTCGTTTCCGGTACCTCAAAATCACAAATGAAGTATGGAGAAGATGTTAAAGACTACACAAGCAGAGTCACCAAACTCTGCTCTAAATTTCAGTTAAGAGTCCAGAGTTATCGTCTGTTCGAGCCCAACTCATAGACAGGGTTTAACACCGATTCTTTGGTACCTTGAAAATCAGGCATTAAGACATTAAGGAAGTTGAAGTGGCTTCAGCTCGAGCCAGAAACGGGAACAGCTTCCACTTCTTCTGTTGCGCCTAAAGATGTGCTTCTAGAATATCGATGGAATGTGCTTCTCCATCCACCGTACGGCTATAGTCCTGATTTACCCTCATTAAACTTACAGCTTTTTCCAAAAGACAAAGAAACCCTCACAGGAAGCCATGGTGACGACACTATGAACCAGAATTCTCCTGAGATGGTTTTCGCACATGGAATTACCGACTCAAGGAGAGGATGGACCTGAATTACAAACACTCTGAGAAAGCTGTTTGATGCACCACGTGGCTGCTTTAAACTTCGCGCCAGTCGCGGAAAGTACACGTTCGAAGCGTCAATCGATAGGACACGACATTGTCCGGAGACCCATTGGGAGAATTTCGGCTTTCGTTTTTCTGTTCTCATCGCAAAATCCGTTGACAATATTTTGTCCTCCCGCCTCCCTCAAAAACAAACAAAAAAAACCAAGAATAACATGACTGATGCTGAGGGCAATGAAATCGGCAAGCTTTTTGTTGGCGGAATTTCACAAAATACCAGCAATATGAGTCTTCGACTTTATTTTTCTCAGTTTGGTGAGTTGGAGGACGCGGTTGTGATGATGGATAACAAGACTGGTCGTTCTCGGGGCTTCGGTTATGTTAAATACCGCGATCCAGAGTGTGTCAAGCTTGTTTTGGGCTCGAAACCGCATTGGTTAGATGGCAAGGAGATTGACGCTAAGCAGTGCAATGTCAACATGAAGGGCCGGAATCGTCGAAGCCTGAAGATCTTCGTGGGTGGAATAGGCCTAGATCAGGACGTTAATTCCATCACTGCCTTCTTTGAGAAGTTCGGGCATGTCACCGATGTCAATCTCATGATGGACCCCAGTAAACAACGCCACCGAGGATTTGCTTTCATTGGTTTTGACGATGAATTGGTTGTGAGTCGTTTGATTAACATGCACTTCCTTACTATGGGGAGCAAACAAGTTGAGATTAAAGCCATGGAACCGCCGAATTTCAGTCGAAAGACCTCCACACCTCTAACAAGACACTCTAATGAGTTGTCGGAACTGAAGGAAGCTGCTTTGAGGGATGCAGTGAACTCCCATATGAACTCAACTAAAACTCCCTCCAAGATGTGTCCTCAGCAGAATTTTAGTGGATTGCAGTATCAGATGGGATTGGATGGATCTCCGTATGGGATAACACCTTGCCAACAGCATCAGGGTCTAATGAATACCTTCAATGGAGACATGGGTGGAAGACTTATCGGAGATCAATTCGGGACAGGGATGTACCCCATTCCTGGAAAGATTAACCCCATGCCTGTCATATTCACAAACGGGTTCCTACCTATGTATCCAGGGTGTCAAACATATCCCTACCCTATTATCCATCCTCAGGTCATGCATCCTGGAATCCTACCTGGAAATGAGGAGCTCTGGACTCACAACATATGTCCCCCACCACCCCCACAGCAGCAACCGATGATGCCTCCAAGTAGACAAGGTAATTCCAGACAAAGCGACGCATCGGACTGTGATCAGAGGGTCAAGGAAGACCCCTCTCAAACCGCCTGCTTAAACGTCTTTGATCAAGGCCTTGGGATGTGGTGCATGAACCCTGTCAGGTGCCACAAGCCCTGTTTGGAGCAACACTCAGTCATAAACACACCTCAAACGAATGCCGACTTATCAGAGCCAGACAACCAACAGTCGCCAGTGTTAGCCAAGCCTTCTGGCGATAACTTTGATCGTGAAGAGGCAGGGGGACTGAATATGGTGAAAGAAGAGGCCGCTACAACCAATCCGGTGGAAGTGAGCAAGGAGTCCACTGGAATTCCACCGTCCGCCAACTGGGTGTTTCAACGACCTCAACAGATTCCCCCTTCCTCTGGATGGAATTTTCGACCCAATCAACCCACTACACCGTTCTGGGGCGACATGCCGATCCCGCTTCAGCCGGGCTACTTTTTTCACCCACCCACAGCACCAACAGGATTCGAGCCAATTGGAATGGAGAATTTCGGGGGATACGGCTACCCAATCATACCGGAGAGACAACCCTATCGAGAGGACTGTTTCGTGGGAGAACACGGATCCGCATTTCCTCTTGCCTTCCCCGCCTGTAGTAATAATCGACCACGGAGGAGGGACTCCCAGGAGAGGGTTGGAATGCGATGGGCGTCCAATCAACAGGCTTCCGCGTCTTCTTCCACGGAAACTGGGACGAAGAAGGCACCGACTACGTCGACGTCGGCATCGTCTACGGCAAAAAATGAGGCAGCGGTGGCGGGTTCTTCGAGCCCTTCATCAGAAAAGCCCTCTATTGCCGGCGACCATAGCTCGGGAGCATTTAGAACTTTTAGAGTTTGAGAAAAAGCCCTACACTTAGAGTTTCGCGTTGTGAAGTGTGTGTGTGTGTTTAAAAACGTTGTAGCTGTGTCTACCTTCAACTACTAGTAATGCGGTATTTTATTGTTGCAATAAGAAAAAGATGTAGAGTGTATTACTCCCCGTTTTTTGCGTCTCATGATGACAACTATCTAGGAGCTAAAACTAATTGCATTTGGAGAAAAAATGAAACGCCAAATGCTTAATTGAGTATGCAACGTTCATTTACGACTAGCGAGTGCATTAAGTTCGCAGGATTATGCTCAAGCTATGTGTTTTGCACCTAGAAATGAACGTTTCTCATGGTGAGTAGCTTAACATCATTTTGAGAATACAAATATCAATACCAGAATGTATATGAATTGGAAATTTGTTCTATTATGACGAATTTCAACATAATGTTTGAGTATATTAAACCAATAAATTACACTGAGTACGAGAAAACCAATTTAATTTTGAGATTTTCACCTTTAACAACGAGTTGACCACTTGATAGACGTGACACATCAATTTGCTGATGGTTTAATGAATCAGCTGATGAATCACAGCTGGCAAGTTCAGTACTACATTTCTGTGACCTCAGCTCAGTTGTACTTTTAGGCATCATGCAAGATTGTTTGCTCTGGGCTCTCTAATCAGTTTCTATTGGAATTGAAAACATACGAGTTAAATGGGTGTTCGTCACTAGTTTTAACAGTCTGATTTGTGGTGATCTATGCCTGTTGGGCTGTTAGCGACTTGGCAAGCTGAGGTGGATTCAGCTCTTATCTCCATAATTTGGTCAGCCAAAATTGCCAAAGCAGGTAACTCAGTGAATTTCAGATCCTTCACCAGTAGAGCTTGGAGAGATTAGGGTAATTTTTTCCCGAGAAAGGTTCCGTAATAAGCTAGGGTCGATGTTAAACTCTTTGACCAAACTCTGCACACTGTACAAGAGCTGCACAACGGGCCTCTTGTCTGTTGGACAGACCAATTCTCTGAAGAATCTCCTTTTTGCGTTCCTGATAGGGTCTGTTGAATTTTGCATCTCTCGAGTAATTTAGGAACTCTTGAGCAATCTCACTCACTCAACATGATCTAAAGCCTCATGCGAGAATGAGACATAAGGAAAATGGAACTAAGCCTGTTGAAGCGTCTTGCAACCCTCCAATTTCACTAAGAACAAGGACTAGATGACAACGGCGTTCTCAAACAGAAGGCCAAATCCCTATCGATTATCCAATTTAGTCACTAAGATCTGTTGCGGATAGTGGCTTTGATTCATGGCCCTGTCTTTAATCTAATCTTGTGAAATTTACAGGTTCATTTCACTAGAGACCATTATTTTCACTAGAGGACATTTCCGTTTCGAAATACTCATAAAATCAACCCCAATCGCTTTCATTTTAAGCTCATTCAAGTTCTAATTTGATATTTCCTAACGTGATCTTTGCTGTATGGGGGTCGTGCTGATTCACCAGACCAGGTATTTTTACCATCTCAAACCTTACCTCAAACGCCCTAATTGCTGGCTACAGATTTGATCATTAATTGTCGCCGTATTAGGAGGTGACAATTCAGAGTGCATTATTCCTTGCAGATCCCACCAAATTGGTTGAAGAAAAGCCTGTTTTCTGTCTAAAAAAGTTGAAACTTGTTGACAGAACTGGTGAACAGAGCAGATGTCAGAGCAGAGGTTTATAGCAGCCTCATAAAACACTAAGTACCTCAAATTATTCGTGGGTGCTTAATTGTTAGCAGGTTTTTAAACAAACAAATTCCTTTTTTGTTCCGTGATACAAAATTTGATAGGGTTAAATGCATTTAAGCATGAAAATAGTGCTCAGCTTAAATTTCTCTCTGAATAGAACTCGTGGGATGACTTTATGCGTGGAATTTTGTTCAAACTCTTGGAAGCTGTGATCGACTGGAAAAGACTGCAGCCAAAAGAAGGCAGAGTCGACGACATTGAAAACTTATCACGATTTCGGTTAGTTAGTGCTCTTAGAATGGAAATGACAGTTACTTAGACCTCACAGTCCACCAGTTCGTTCTTTTCGTCTAATTTAAAAAAAAAAACTTTAAGACAACTGTAGCACTCGTGTTGGTTAGCCCATAGGATTTTGGTATCTTTGTTCATTACTACCTGAAGTCTGACCTTCAACTGAGTGCTAGTTAATTCAGCTCTTGAGCACAGCTTGAGCACAATTCAGTCTTTTTGCTAGCCATGACCCCCTTTGACAAACTGATTATCCTCAACCTCTCGCTGTGTACCATCTACTGCATTCTGTCGCATTTCTTGAAAGGCCACCCAGTTCTGGACGTCTTAATGGAGTTGATACAAGTAACAATTCTTTTTAATATCGCCTATTTATCTCATATGTTGCAGCGCCAATAAAAGTTTCGATTTTGTTTTAATCTACTCGATGTTATAATGTCTGTCAGTGGTGATTGCTCGCAACTTGCTAGAGACTGGATAGTTGGACAGAGATATTTGAATAATTTTAGTTAGGGAATATCGAAGGTAAAATTAGTCCCAAATGCAGGATTAGCGCTCTTGAATAGCTGTGAAATTAGTGGGAAATGAGCTGCTTATTTTTAAGGAAAAAAGAGAGCAGTCAAAGGCCGTATTTATTCTTGAAGAAGTTAGGTTTGTAGAAAATGCTACATTCTATGCATAAACAATGATTAAATATGAAATATTTCGGATCTTAGGTTTGACAAATTACTGTATTCTTACACAACTTTCAGTTAGGCAAAAGCGCACTTTTACTGATAAGCTCCCAAGAGGGCTTTGTTGGCCACAGAAAGATTAACCATATAAATAGAAATATTAATTAGATAAAGAATGAAATAATAATATAGATTCACTTAATAATATATTTTCCATTATTGTCGATGAATTTTTCTATCTATTAACAAGCCTAATGTCTTCATAATAGCAAAATTCTTTTTTGTCTTGATTCGAAGAACTAGCGATTATCAGCTTAAAACTCTTGCTGTGGCTCTGAAAAAGTTGCTTCTTCGTCAGAATTATTCTCCCAACCAAAGTCTCCTTCGATTCCTTGTGACGCGATTCTTGCTGCGTGGGTTCGTTCTCAATGCGTATTACGAGGATAGATGCTATCTAGAGTAATACGACTGGTAATATTACGTTCTGTCACTAGGATAACGGACCACCAGAAAGCGGATGCGTAACAACTCAAAATATATATTCGTAGAAGTACAACGACGCGTCCTAGTAACAACATAAACATATTTTACGGTCAGTAGCAACAGTAGAGTAGATTATGGTAAGAAAATTATGGATATACTATTCTGGAGTTACAACAGATTCAAATGCCCAAGTTTCTGGCAGAAGATTTGTGCCTTAATGTTGCTGCATTTGGTGGTAACAATTCCAAGTGGATTATTGCTTGGCGAACCCACCAGACTGATCATGATCTTTTTAAATAGTTGACCTCCAAGACTTTCAAAGAGGCCAATTCTTGGTTCTCGTATGGCTACCGCTAGTGTAGCAGAATGCCGTTTTGCGTACTGTCAATAGGTAGTGACTGCCGTCATAGATAGGAAATGAATGACGTCGTCGTCATCGTCAGCAAAGCAGAACAAGTCAGGCCGAAATTCTCAGTTGTCGGCTGAAAGGGACAGTCGGACTCTCAATGGAATTGTTAGGGAGGACCGCAAGACCGCGACTCCTAAAATCAGTTTTTTCTGATTATTTTACTATAAATATACTAAACTGATAGATATGACAAAGTGTAGATGTACAAGAATATCAAGCACTTTGACACTCACCCAATCGGCAGAGTATTCCTCACCACAACCTTCGAAAACACTGGTAGCTCTCCGTAAATGGAGTGGCGGTTGAGTTTCAGAGATCGACGTTTCAATGGATCGGATGACTGCACCGGAGCCATTGGTGCAGTCGGTTCAATTTGGGAGTTCCTCGTCAATGCCAGAGACACGGACCGTGCTCGCCGAAGTTGAGGGGCCGTGGAAGGTGCTTGGAGAGGTTGAACTTGTCGATCGATGACTCGGGGAAGGAGGTAGCGAATGACACTCTGATGCTTTTGTTGGACGGCGAAATCGAGGGCATTTTGACCTGTTGAAGTGGTAGCTACGACGTCGGCATTCTCTTCCTCCACCAGCCATCGAATCTGCGAATAATCAGAAAAGATTATAATTTATTAATCAGAGACCATAAAGAAAAAAACATTTACCTCGGTTTAACACGAGGTTCAACATTCTTATTCACCTCAGTCTACAGAAAAGCGCATTTTAAATGTAGAGGTTGAAATTCTCATTAAATTGTTTTTTCTTAAACTTGAAGATATGTAGACATTTATTTGAAAAAGAATATTTTCCTTATATTTGTGAATTTGAAGTTTTCAGCATCCTTCGTAGACACCCCCTAAGCAAGATTTATGAACATTTAGTACTGACAGGATGCGACAAGAATTTGATGAAATTTACTCTGCGAAAGTTTGCGATTTACTCAATTCATGGTCCAAACAAAGCTGCGTGAAGTTAAATTTTGATCTGAAATTACAAAAAAAGAAATGGACTATCACTGGCGTAAGTGATTTTTTCTGTGGCCTCGTGAATTCTGCAATCGGAATCAGATTAATTACAAGTACGGAATTTAGTGTTTCAACAGGATGTTCGGAACGAATTTCAGGAGGTAACTATTGATTCCTTTTTCTTTTTATGCCGTAAATTATTTCTTAAAACACTAAAAATCTTCTTGATAACAGCAGTGAAAATTTATGATGAATGGTAAAGGGAAACGTGAAAGAGAATAACTATCCTTATATAGCGATTCATTGTTGAATTCAAAATTAAGGAATAGCCACGATAAATTATTAAAACACGAAATGTTTCAATCCTTCGTGTCCACCATTTTTGTGGATTTTGATATATTTATTTAAAGTAACTTTTTCACGGATATTTGAAAAATGAGTGAAATCTTACACAAATGACAGACTGTTCGGACTTTCAAATAAGCCAAATTGTTGGCGCTCGAATTGCAGGCGCTAGTTTAGCAGAAACTGACCCCCGTATTGTCAAGAAGAGGTAATGACTGCAGCCTTAAAAAGAGAGGGAAAACGTCGTCTTCAGCAAAGAAGCACAAGTCTAGCCGAGAGTTTTCGAAGTAGACGGCTGAGAGAGACCTTCGGATCTCCAATAGAACCTTTAGGGAGAACCACAAGACCACGACTACTAAAATGACTGCAGAATCCAGTTTCCACAAAACTGATTCACGTCGGACGCTGCACATATCTGGATTGTGCCACGGAAGAGGCGTAATTATGGAACCTCTGCCCTGCTCAACAACGGCAAATGTTTTAAGGCGTCTGGTGTGATGGAATAGAAACCTCCAGAGTTGATCTGTCCCTCAAGCAGTCGAAAAAATGCGATTTTCTCTGACGAATCGCCGTCGTTTACCACCCCACCTACGGTAAGAAACTTGGAGACAGACGTGGGAGGCACTTAATCCAGACTGTTGGCTTCCTCCAACCGTCAGTCATGGTGGTGAGGTTTCTCAGCTGATGATCTGGGGTGGTATTTCTTGGAAAGCCTCCGCCGAGACTATTTAGGAATTTCGGGCGACCAAGTCCATCCACTGGTAATTCAAGAACTGTTTCCGGTAGGGGGAACGCCATCTTTAAAGGTGGTAATGCTGCACCAATCCAAGCAGCAACTAGAACCGAGGAGGGACATTGCAATGAAGTTGAGCCTCTCTCGGTTTTGGAGATTCAAGTAGGGCGAAGTGTGTTGAGATTGAGTTTACCAGAATCTATTGGTCAACTCACGAACTGACGAGGTTTGGCGTCAACACACAGGTTCCTAGGGTAATTTTTAGGAAGAACAATAACACTAACTAAAAAAGTGTGGGGGTGCAATCTGGTAGGGGTGTGTCTCTTGTAGACGGAGCGATTATACTCCTAGGTCACCTTAGATTTAAACAAGACTACAATAAGCCCATCGATCCAAAACGGTCTGGATCTGCTTGATGAATTATACCGAAAATTGATGATGAAATTCAACTGAGACCGCAAAAAAAACCAAATAACTTTTCTACTTAATGGTATATTTTCATGCTCATATTCTCAGAATGATAGTAATAAGGCGTTTTCAATTTCCGTTTAGCCGGACATTGATTGAAATAATGGCATACATAAGAGAAAATAGAAAATTTTCAATTAATTGAAGACCTAAAAATTATAACACGTCATTTATTTAAATTCTCATTCTGGCTTTAAAATGTTACGCAATTTATTAACAAATTATTTATTCTCTATGTCTTAGTCTAAAATGAATTATTATAATACTAATTAAGATAAAATAATCACCTTCATAGCGTGTGTAGGTCGTTATATGCGAAGGTGTCGAACTTTCCTACAGTACATTATTACTTTTCAAATTAATATAACATCAAATGAGATATTTTTGATTTTATTTACACCACGGCGTGGCCTTTAGCAAATAGGATGATTTTAAATACACTGTGTTACAAAAGCCGACCCGTTCACAGGACGGGAATACCATGGTAACACATGCGGACTATTGTGTATACTGACCAATGGAAAACGCCGCTTTTGAGAAGAGAAACTGGAGGGGATTCCTGTGCTCACAGCTGAAATGAGCAGACGACGAACGAACCTACTTGTTAACCAAATAAAAGATCAATTCGTGAGTGCACCTCGGCAGATAAGGGTGAGGACCTTTTATCGATTTCTGCTTGTTTGCAAGACATTGAAATTTGCTGCCACACAGATCACTTCATTCGAATACCGAGCGATTTTTTAATCCCAGAGGTGTTTTGTCACACTTACGATTCTATGTAATGTGTATTAGTCTATACAAATAATATAATCGTAGCTTAAAATTCATGCAAGGCTATATCGGCCTGGAATTTATCTAGGCTGCTTTAGCCAATCAGAGGCCGAGTTTACCCCAATCAGTTGATATATCTCTACTTAAAATAGCTCGACTTTCTACGAAAGAATGACGAGGCGTTCGAGACAGAGTCGAACGACCTGATCAACACACTGACGTCCTTTCGACAGGAATTCGGCCAGATCACGTCAGTGTTCGACGCCAATGGCGGCAACGTCTCTACAACCAATGCGAACGCAAGCGGTCTTCTGGGCAAGCGTACGTCTAGCCAATCGAATCAGTCAATTACTAATGAGATATTAAACTCGTGTATTATTGGTGGAAATAAATCAGTTGATAAATTCAAAGCAGTTTATTGAGCTTACATACATATTTCTGAAAATATTGCATTATGTTTAAATTATTTTAATATTTCGATTTATTAATAGTTTGCTGTTTATATAACTATAATAAATTTAAATAATAAATTTGTTTTTGTATACCCCTACAATGTATAATGAGTTTGAGAAAATTTTAATAAGAGAGGCGATTAAAAAGTTGTCGTTAAGTAGTTTTAGTGGAATCTGGGGAAGGTGATTTGCTACTTTTACTGAGGAAGGTATTCTTAGAAATGACTGCGACCGATTTTTTACGACGACAGTGCCCAATTAGGTATTAATTGTTCATCACTGGATTGGAAGTCTTGAGCTATGATAGAGACGCTCTTATATTATCACCATTTATTATATTTAGAGAAAAACAGCTACCAAACATGAAGCTATTCTGCAAATATTCACTTCTTCCACCCTCTTTTAGTGTTTTGCTAAATGCAAATTATTTTGCAGTCGCGGAAGGGATTGAAAAGTCCGAATCAGGGACTCAGGATCTGGAAGCTATGCTGAAGGGGATGCTGAATAAGCATCTCACCACGAAAGTGGTCGTCAATCCAGAAATCACCCAAAAGGTCCAGGCTGCTGAGTCGGCCGCCGTTGCAAAATACCTGGAGTGAGCTCCTTGCTGCTAGTTGCCTTGAAATTTACTCACACATTGAAACGGTATAATTTTGTCTATTGACAGACAACTGGATTACCAAAAGAAATTAGCAGAAGAGAACGCGGCACTTAAGACCTATGCCAGACAAGCAAAACCATCGTAAGTTCTTATTTAACACAAAACCAATCAGATGCGACACATTTTAACCCAGAATACTGATTGGCTGACTCAGAAGGTTGATTAACCAATCAATTTGCCGCGAACGTGATTTATCGATTTTTCTGCTCCAGAACTGCCAAGGGATCAGCTACTCTTAGAGCCCCGCTCAGTGCTGCAACCAGGAAGAGATTTGAAGTTCCCTCAATGTCGTCTGAAGCCATCGGTATGGACGAAGATGGAGAAATTGCAGCTGAGCTGAAAGAAATGCGAGTAAGCCATTGATCAAATTCAAATGAACCTCTTCTAACACTTCAAAACCTGACAAATTTGATTGTGATAGTGGTCCTGATGGTGGTAATGATAATGACGGAAAGAGTATGACGTAAGTGTCTCAGTGGTAATGTTGCACGATAGATTTAGATTCACTATGTTCATCTGTTTAGTCTCCGTGACAGATGAACAGGTGTACCTTTTTCCTACCCTGTAACTATATATTCCCAGCATCATATCATAAATAATTATTTCTTAAATTTAATTGATTTAATGATGATCAAGAGAAGAGATGGAATACCCAGCATATTTTGCCCCTCAATGTCCTTCAGCATTACTTAAACAATAACCGGAATACTTCTGCGTATTACCACATTAAAAGAGCACTTAAATTTCTTAAAATTCGATAATTTTTACTTCTAATCTTCATTTTCGAAAATTCACGGTTCTATTCCAAACTGGACATTCCAGGTACCATATCAAAAAGAAATAAATGAAACTCTGAGCTAGTTCTAGTCGAAAAAAAGCAAAGATGACGGTTGAAACCCGCTAGCACATTTTGTCCTTCAATGTGCTTTAGCATTACTTAAACAATCAACGAAATATGTATATTTATTGTCCGAGTAAACTACTACTCAAAAAGCAAAAATTACTTCTCTTTTGAATATTTAATTATTGATTTCTCCCTTTTGTTTTGCCTATGGAAACTTAATTCCATTTAAATTACTTACAATTTGGTCAATTTAATATTTTAGTTACATATTACAAAAGGGGGGATGATAGTTATCAGCCAACACTAAACCAATGAGATTTCCCTATTAAATGCCAAATTTTCAACTTTTTAAGGAGGAAATCATGGACAGACTGAAAAACCAGGATCGTCTGATTGAGAGTGGACGGGAGCGGCTGGCAAAGCGACTGCAGGAGCGTCGAATGGCTGCCATGGCAGCGAAGGAAGACAACGAACGAAATCGGGCAGAAGCTATCCTTTCAAAGCAGGATGAGGTGGAAAATAAGTAAGTTTTTTAGCCAAAGAAAATAACTTCAAGGGTTTCAGCTTGACAACAAGATAACTTAATAATTTGCAGTGTCGATAAGACGAAAATGGATATGCAACGCAAGCTCATGTCGCGCATAGAGGAGCAGATTAAGAACCGACCCGAGACACCACAAACAAGTGATTAAGTAAGTTTACTCACAAATTGTTTTCAAAACATTTGTTATTTAAAAACCTAAGTTACTCAAAAATCCATAGGAGGAGAAATATATTTGATATTTCTAGATTAATCCAGATTAAAATGATTAAATTCGACGCTACAAAAGTTGACCGAAAATTGCAATTGTTGTTACTAAGAAGGTATTAATCAGGAAAACAGAATAAATTTGAACATGACATTTCGCTTTTGTATTTTAGGCCGATTCCTTCTTCTGATGTCCTAACTGATTACTAGTACACAAAGGCATGGAGAATACCTTACGGTTAAAGTTATTCACTTTTATTGATTTTCTGGATCTAAAACCCATTTGATTCAATAAAATAATAGATGTGAAGTTTCATTTGACTGTAATTGTGTGCAATTGGTTATTGGGCCTGGTTGGTTGTATCACATGATATTTGTTCACGAATTTCTACAAAGGCGGTCGTGGACAGTGTTGTGGCGTAGGGCAACACCGAGGAAACTGCCTAATAGGAAGGCGCCACTGAGCAAATCGTACTCGAGGACAACTCTCTATCAACCAATCAAGGGCGATTCCTGATTAGCAGAAATCAGTCGTAGCCCATTTAAACATCTCACGCCACACGCTAAAGTTATACACACACACTCACACAGAGTTCCCCAATAAACGTTTCGGTGCACACGTCTCTTCTTCTCTTCTCCCTTCGAGAGTTGGATGAGCTTAAAGGGGGTACTAAATTCAGTGTCAAAAGCATTCTGAATAAGCTAAAATAAAATTATTTCAGTGAATTACTCTAGTGGTTATTGGATATTCAGAGGATGAGGCACCACTAGCATACCGCGAATTGATATAGGCTATAGAAAAGCCAAAACATTTAAATTAAAAATAGACCAGAACTAAAAGTACATATTTATAAGAGGAATTTTATTTAAAGTGATCCTCTATTTAATTTTGTTGTCTTAAAATTCTCCGTATGATAGTAATTTTTTAAATACAATGTCAACATCGATTCAACTATTTTTAGTTTTAAAGAAATTTAATTTAAAAAAGAGGTGCTACGGTTTAATTATTATTCATTATTTAATTATTATTGTTTTATTCCATCGTGTTTCAATTACAATTTGATTGCTGAGAGACGCGCCCGCTGCGAACTCGGGTATTTGCCTTTGTGAGTGCTCTAGTCAATTAATTGATTTATGCAGTCATACAATTGTCACAGTCACTATTCATGTTTTCTCAATATCAAAGGTTATTTATGCTTGATTTCATTAACTCTTAATGTCTGCAAAATTTGTGAATTTAAGTGTTATTTCGCAGTATATGATAGTGCTAGTGAAATCAGTTTTGCTTGCTCGATTTTGGTTTTTTTTATTATTTAAATTTCAATGAACTGACACCGTTTAATTGTTTGCAATCTTTTCATATCCTAGAATTCAATGGTTCATACAGAATTCGGAGAAAGTGTGAGTGATTGATTTTTTCCATCTTCTCTTTAATACCCGGGCACATTTCGAATATTTTCTTAAAACATGTTTTTTTAAGGTAAGGGAATCTAATTCTGGTAATGGTTCCGGCTACGAGAGTTCCAATCCGATTTCATCGCCTACTCCAGAAATTGACAAAGTGACTGATCTCTGCAAGAGTCTCAATGTGAGTTTGTTAATAGAGTGCAGCCTTTTGTTTATCTGCTCCACCTTACCGAGGTAGACTGGGTATTATTTTTACTTTAAATGTCTTCCGTGCATGCTTGGTACACAAAACGCCTTTGTCGGGTGTACCCTAAAGTTCACCGAAAGTCATAAATGATGGCTCCTGTTTGTAGGTGCAGGCGCGGTTTGGGGGGAAGCATTGTCCCTCCCCTGTTATTGGTCACATCTGAGAGCTATTTTTAGTAACCCTCATCGTAGCACCGTTGTCGCCGCGTTTCGTTTTGCCGGCACATTTGACAGGTCGTCAAAAAAGTCGCACCCGAGCTTTGAATAAATTAAATGACAATTAAATATTTAATCAACAGTGTACTTTTTTTGATTAGCCATGACTTCACTCCATCCATTAAGAAGCTAATGGTTGCCCTCATTATTGTGAAATTCCTCGCGGAGTGTGAAATTCCCACTTCGACTGAATTTTGCAAACCACTGTTTGCAACCATCCCCTCCATAAACTGATTGAGTGTTTCTAGCTCCGTCGGTTGGGTTTTGGTAAAACAAATATATTTTTCTTGAAGAAATACACTTTAAATTTGGCTCCATTTAAATTGGCAAAATTCGGACAGAACTTATGGGACGACCTGATGGGACTTTTCTCTTGACTTTGATGTTACTTGGCAGAAATGCTGTGGCTGTTTCGTTGCAGATCTCGAACTCAGAGGAGGTGACTGACGTGGGAGAGGTGCAGTCGACATTCGACAGCGTCTTCAAGCAGTACCTCATCACTAAGTACAACCAGACGCTGCAGCTGCGTGTCAAAGTCACCGCTGATGTCGTTTATGATGGCGATACCAGAGCGGAAGAGCTTCAGGGCGCCACAATTTCCGATCTCGATCCTCCCGTCTTTACGGCTCGATCGAACATCGATGCAGTTGATCGCCCCACCCACGAACCTCTCGAGCCCATCCAGCTTACCGAGTGGGTCACCGTCTCTACGACGATTTTTGGCTTAAGGGAAAGGGGTATTGACCTGTCTGGGCTTTGGAGATGTGTCTCTAAACTACCTCTTGGCAGTCGGAACCTCGATTACGACATCGGAGGTCCACAAACATCACTTTGTAGCTGGAAGCTCCTCTTAGATGCCCTTCCCAGACGCCTTAAATTCTGGGATGACGTGGTACAAGCCACAGATAAGTCTGCATCATCGACTATTCTTTTTAATCCTGTAAATTCAGGTGGTAGTTCGTTATTGTCGCGCGAAACACCGCCACGTGCACGCTACAACGTCACTATTAGTATTGCTGCCCGTCTTTAGACTGACCAAAGTTACAACTTAAAGAAGAGATTCGCTGAGATACGGAACACTTTGGTAGAAAACCATGGAAAATGGACATTTTGATACAGGTCGAATACAGCGGCATTTTGGTCTACTCCAGTTGGTAGGAACACAGATTATTGGAGCTTGCAAAAAAAGGACTTTACAGACTAAATACCCTGCAGGTGGATTTCGCGATTCAGAGAAGAAAGAGACGTTGTTTGCAATGCCGTCACGGTTTTCTGAGGTGAAGGGGTGTGACAAAGAAATAACGGCAACAGTTAACTGTGTCTGGATTTTAAGGAAGCCGGAAGGCGGAAGTGAAAACAGCCTCTTATTTCATCAGCATCACCAGCATTACCCACGCATTATTTGCCGGGTTGTGCAGCAAGATATAGGGGTAGGTCGTCATGTCAGTTACCGTGTGAATCATGCCGAAGATAGGGGAATCGAAGAGTTATTTCATCTCACTAGAGCCGGCTCTGGTTAGCTTTCTCCGTTGAGCATTCTAACTGGAAGGATTTGTAAGCTTCAGCGTCGACCTGGATGCGTTGGAGCAGTTCCAGGAAGATCTCCTCGAGAGCCTCCGAGGAGGTGCCCTGTTGAACGGCTTCAGCCCTGGTGGGACATCGAATTTCGGTCTCGCTGGACGCCAGAACCTTCAAGAAGGCTTCCTTGGAGATGGACGGCTTTGCTTTGGAAGTCTCAGCCTAGAATCGCATGCAAGGAATACACCAATTAAACACCATTAGTCAGGATGCAGCATCTCAACTCTAAAAGACTGCCTCTTCAGAACTGGTTTTCAACACCAAATGCTGGAGTTGGACAAAATAGTGGAAACACCCTAGAAATGCAATAAATGTGCTTAAGATGGTGCAGGTGCATCTTTTGCGGCAAGTACAGTCTCATATAAATTGGGAAATATTGTTTCCAAAGGAGATGCACTTCCTACCCGAGCCTCTCAAATTGTCGACCGTAAATGCTCCTCTATAGTGCGGTTGAGGTGGTCTGGGTATCGTGGTGGCGGCCATCAGATGAGATGCCGTCTATCTTTAACCATTATCATCTTGAAAGCTAGCGGTGTTCCCCTTCGGATGATGAACTTGGTCGTCCGAAGTTCCTAGATAGTTTCGGCTGTTAGTTCTTCCATTAGTGAGGGGGGAGAAAATCGTCAGAGGAAATCACATTTTCCACTGCTCGCCATTTGATCAGAGCAGTTGTTTTCTAATTGTATCTCTCCTCCGTGGTGGAATCCAGGTCCGGCTATTTTGTTGCAAATCTCGAACTGCGTCCAGTCGGTATTGAACAGCATCTTGAAGTAGTTCCCCGTCACCAAGTACGGCTGGACAGTGGATGATGGCTAAAATTGGTGAGGAGATTCGCCAACCAAGACAAGGCCCAAAACACATCAGAGAGCTCACGCGAACGCAACTTTTCCCACACTCTCTCAGTGGTCTTTAGACACGTTTCTGCGCAGTTGTTCGTGGGCGGGTCTGAGTAACGCGGTCACCACAATTAATCATTACTCAATTAACTATGCTTCTGCGTCTACAACTGGCCCCAACCTCACCACTGATTTACCCTTTTTTCTGCCCTCTTTCTACAGTTTAGAGCGCGAGGTGACCCAGAAGCTGATCGAGATGGGCGATTTGATCGAACAGCATTGTGGGGATCAGATTAATGAGCTTCTGCGCAGCTTGCACAGCGTTGGCTCTCCCCGGGAATTCCTTGGACGAATAGCGAGGAGGTGAGCTCGAATTTCACGCCTTGACTGGTTGTTTCAGTGAGACAATCAGGTTTTCGGCCCTCTCCTATTGGTTTATTGTCTTTCCTCATATTTTCCCAATCATTTGGGTAGTTTGGTAGTACTTTTTGTTGGAATTGATTAGAGTCAATTGAAAATATTTCTAGCGAAAATTCTGCAGTAAAGTGTGTCGATGGGGAATTCAATAGACGATTTCGTCAATCAGTTTTGCTCAGAGATGAGACTGGAGCAGGCTGATTTCACGCTTTTTTTCTTTCGACGCTAAACTGGCCTTTTTAGTGCTGACAATACGGCGGTGGTTATTGTCTTTCTCGATGGCAACGCCCAAGTATACCCGATAAAGTCCATAGGGCTTAATTACAGTGTTCGACATCAAATCGGATTTTTTCTGCAGATTTTCGAAGAGGAATGCGCCGTTTTCTTCTAGGGTTTCTCCTTTACGATGACTTGATATTTTTGCTCCCGAATACTTCTCGCACTCTTGAAGTTGAGATCATGGCTACGACTAAGTCCTTCAGCACTAATCGATGGTTAGATACTACTGATAGCCTATCAGTAGTGGCGCCCCTCGGGCACCTTACTTGCTGTGCGGGTTTTTGTTGTGTGTGTTTCAGCGTGTTCCGAGAGGCGCGACTCAACTGGGGCCGAATACTCGTCTTCATCTACTTCGGAATGCGCTTCTTCCTTGAGTCTGCGGTGCGCCGTGTGCGGGATGTGCTCTCCAACCTCGTGCTCGCCTTCACGGAGTTCTGCAACTGTGGCATCTTTCAGTGGATCGCTGACCACGGCGGTTGGGTGGGTTTCCAGTCCTTGGAAAACCTTTTTTCGTCTCTCTAATAACAAGAAAAACTGGTTAGATAACCCTCAATGAGTAAGTTGGTACTCCGTGCTTGGTTTGACGGAACTACTGAAGCGACTCAAATAAGTAGTATATGCGACTCACCAATGAATGGCACTTGCCCGAATTAACCCTGTGTCTTTTCGTCACT
Source organism: Anomotaenia brevis (assembly GCA_030710315.1). Classification (NCBI taxonomy): domain Eukaryota; kingdom Metazoa; phylum Platyhelminthes; class Cestoda; order Cyclophyllidea; family Dilepididae; genus Anomotaenia; species Anomotaenia brevis. Next base: position 530,372 of record JAUOZQ010000038.1, read on the forward strand.
TGAACCAAAAGAATCGTCTGATGACTCAGAATGGGCTTTTCTTCATCCCACCACAGAACGGTCGAAACTCTGACGTTGTACGAAACTACTGAAGTCACGCAAATTAGTAGTATGCACCGCTCACCGTTGACATGGTCAGTGTTTTTCCGAGGCTTTTCACCAGAAACAGGAAGTGGCCAACTCACCACGGTCATGGTTATATTAGTAGTGTCCAGGGGGTAATCTAGAAGGAAGTGCTTAACAATAACAGATAAATAAGACCACATAAGTTGCACAGTCACCTTGCGGCCAAACAACTGCTCTTATGGGACTCGTGTTTATCTCTATCCTCAGAAGTGAAATTGTACACTTTCAGCGTTGAATGGGTACGCTATTCTTTACCACATACATCACTTTCGGCACTTGGTTGGTCAAAACTACTGAAATGTCCCAATTAAGTAGTATATGCCACCCAACATTGGCAGTAACAGGATATGTTTTGGGCTCTTCTTGGGCTGCCTCGGCAACGACGAAATGAAGCTTTAAAGCATCGCCAAAAGAGTGAATCCGAGGTCAGACGTGAAACGACAGGCACGAAGAAACACTGGGAAATGCGCTTTCTTGCATATTTGCATTATTTTTGAGGAAAAGACGCCCCAGGTGCAAATTCCTTCGATTAGGCTATTAACCAGTTGTAATTACCCAACTAGAGTGTTCTTGACTCCTCAAGGTAGGAGTGTGGACGCTTTGACAGCTTGGAGAAATTGGATAATCTGGCAAGGTCGAATAGACCAGAAGAGGGGTTAAACTTGCGGACACTGGCGTTTTGCCGCACCAGACAAGGCAGTGGTGTTTCCTGCGCCAATAAATTAAGGGGAAAGCAGCTGTCTATTGTGCGCGCTTCGCTGTGGCATTTACTGGGCCATTTTATGGTTTCTTGGAAGGACATCAACTGGTATCCAGGGTGTTACATAATCCTTCTTTACTACAGCCAGAAATCTCGAGGGTGTGGTGTGTTTGCTAAGCACTAATCAATATGTCTGCTCTCCTCCCCCCAACAGCATCGATTGGTCAGTTCGAACAGGGTCGTCGTTGGAGTGAATTTGGCTCTGCAGACACAAGGCGTGCGCTACTCCAGTTTCCTCTTGGTTGCGGCTCTCGGTGTGCTCTACTACCTGGGGTTCAAACGCCCTCGCGTCTAATGGAATTTCGATTTTATAATCCATCTCCCTTTCGATCATTGACATTTCTTGCCACTGCGCCATTCTGTGTCAAAACTTTTAAGAAAAGCAAGCACCACCCAGTGAAAGGTTTTCTACTCACTCACATTTATCGCCGCTGTTCCGAGGTGGAACTCTCTTCTATTGTGTCTTTTTGTCTACGATTGGGTTGGAAAAAAAGAACTTTTATTATTATTACTAAAAAAATCGTCGTATAAGATGTCACTGAAAGGTCTTTTGATTTCGATTGGTTGTGGAGGGTGTGGGCCAGCCAATCACAGGTGGGCATTTGGCAAGCCAGTAATTCCATTGGTTACTTTGTTAGGACAAGAATTTGTGGATGTTTTAAGAATCAGCTTGCAAGGAATGGGGTTTTCGGCTTCTGTGAAGAGACATTGGTGCTGAGGAGATTAAATAGATGTAAAAATTGTGAAGTGGTTGTTACTCGGATGCCTAGTGCCAAAGTCTATTTTCCATTTAGTGGACTCAGAATTCGTATGGATTCTATTTAGGGTTTGCAGTTTGGGGTTGGTCAATTAGTTGATATTAAGAAGTGCTAGTGCAACTTAGCTTGGATAATTAAGGTTTGAATCAACTGCTTCCTCTTTAACAGCAAACTTCGAAATAGCACTTTTAGCTTTGACGACAATGAGATAGGTGGTGTTCCATAATTCGGATTTATAACGATGACGAAATGCTATTGAAAGCCACAACAGTATCCAGTTTCTTACACTTGGGTGCTCTACAGGGGAGCACGCAGGCCGAGTGGGTTTGCTGCTACTCCTTTTCCCATCAGTCATAATGAAGTCGATGATAGAAGCTTTCTTGCAACTGTCTGACTCATGCCACGTGGTTTTGGACGGAACAGCCGAAGAAGAAATTCCCGAAAGAATAGGGTAGGGATAGAAAACGGGTGTTTTATTAAAAAAAGTATTCGGATCCGAGCAAACTATATCATTCTGATGATAATTGATTAATAAAACCGTCACCTGACCAATCAATTAGTCACTCTCCGTTTGACAATTTTTTCACATAAACGGACATCTAATTCCAATAGTTGTTATTTAGCCTTAGCCAAACACGGTTTTTATCTTCTACCGAAAATTTTGATACAAGACGCAGTTAAATGAACCACTGCTGCAAGCCAGAATACTTTGAATCATTTAGATAAGAATCGCCTTTTTCAATTTAAACTGTTTATTTTAGAAGCTAAAGCAGTCTCCGTTACCCAGCACATTTTTCAACAGGAGGTTTAAAATGAGCTGTGTCGTAGTTAATCACACCTTCAAGATAACCTCAACACCTTGTATTGTTTTCCAAACGAAAGATCTTGAGAGTTTTCGATTTGATTCTACAGAAAGAATTGACTTTGGGAGAAAGGAATTGCATAGTCCAGATGGATTAATTATAAAAAAATTTAACTATAAAATTTACATTTTTATTTCATCACATTTAACCCAAAAATTGTTGAATTACCAATTTACTGAACATTTTTTGTTTTCACGGAAAATATTGTCGTCTTTTACGGCAGCCGAACTTAGTGTTTCACAAATTTTGAATCGACACGAAGTTTGACATAAAAATCTTAACTAACTGGAAGTCAAACATTTTTCTTCGTCACTTTTGCTAAAACAGCCCAATACTGCCAAACGCTTTTCGTCAATCTTAAAATGATGGTACTTAATCCAAAAGTGGTAATTTATTTTTTTTCATTTTAGCTGGGAATTTGTAAGTAAAAGATTCTCCTAGAATACCTCTGTGCTTTGGTTATTCACACTTAAGGTGTTTAGCAATCAAAAACACTCTTCTACCATGAATATTTGGCTAAAGAAATGGCACTTTCAATGAGTTAAGATAAAGCATCCTATAAATAAAGGCGAATACACTGTCCATTTTTAACGAACAATATGACATAGAATTTTAAGTGACGTTTTTCAGCCTTCACCAGAACCAACTCTGGTTTAAAGAGTTTAAATAAATGACTTCCTACCACCTATCAAAAAGCCAATCAACACCTTCTTTATAGAAAGATAATTATCAACCCATTCTTCTAAATGACCTTATAAGTTACGAAACAAATGTTGATGATCTGAAGGATGAGGAGCAAGGTTGGGAGAATAAGGTGAATGAGGAATTTTCTCCCAAACCAGGTCTTCCATCGTTTGTGGGGTCGTTCACTGTCTCGATGGAACATCGTTCCCTTTCCATTCGCTAGATCAGGTCTTTCTTATTCCTCCAAAGCCTCGGTGTTCGAAAGCCACAATTTCTGACGGTAGATTTGAGCGTTAGTTGTTCCTGCATTAGCTGGTAACACTTCCAAGTTCACTATTCCTTGTACACCATTAAGTCCCTTGAATAAGGTCTCTCTATTCTTCGCCACCAGGCGCAAGTCATCCATCTAAAAACGGTTTAAAAAGGTGGAAAGATTGGGCAGAGGTGCAAATGTCAAGATTTCAGATTTTTACACACCTCCTCATGAGGCATCCACTTTCCAAGTTGTGAAGCTTTTCAAGATTTTGAAGATAAACATGTGAATGTTTTGAACTAACCTTGATTGCCGATTCCAACTCAGCTGATGAGGCAGAATAAGCTTCTTCAAGAAGTAGCCTATCATCAAAGCTCTGCTGGATTGCGTCCATTACTGGTGAATTTCGCAAGTTCTTTCATTCGCAAATTACATTTTAATAAATTGAGTATTCCTAGACGTTTGAACGCCTAAGACTTCACTTTATAGAAAAATTGGTTTTTTGTGAAAAAATAATTAATGAGTCAAATGATTTTGTGCAGGGAAATAATATCCAGCACATTGGCCACCATAGGACGCTCTCTTTTATTTATATTTAAAAATATGAAATTTAATAAGAAATTTATGGGGTGACGTGAAAGATAGATAGATAGACTGGTTTCCTTTTAAGTGTAATGGTAATCACAGTGTGTTTATCTGCACTATTTAGGTAGGAATTTCAAATGTGAATGAGGTTGACGTTGTCCTTTTCAGTCGTGTCAAAAAACTCAATCGAATCTGTCGATTTAACATCGCCTTTGCCCAATCTACCACAGCCGAATTCAAGAGTAATGTACCACTTGACAATTGTACTTCACTAGAATTTCTCCGGACCTAAAATACATTTTAACTAACCTTAATGATCATATAATCCAAAATTGGACGATGTTCCTTAAGAAAGCCTAGCATCTGAGGAACGGAAAGTTAAATTTATTAAAATAATACGATAAATGGTTTGGTGAAATTTTCGCATCATAATTTTTGAACATGTTATAAAAATAAAAAATTGACATAATTTAATGTTTTTTTTTAAAAATATATTTGCCATTTTATGTGCTTATTGCAACTAACCGTTTTTACCGATGTTTAAACATGGCGGAACTTTCAGATTTCCAGATGCCAAATTGTTGACTTTCTTGTGGCAAACGCTAGTGTAACGGAAACTGCCAGCCGAATGCTTGGCGTTTCAAGCATTTGTACTGACTCAAAACAATGTCTGCCGGCTTCTTCCTATTCGTTTTTACTACGTCAACTGTGCTCCGTGTTACACAAATCCTGTAACACAACGCGGTTTAAAATAAAATCCGTTCTCTAACAAAACAAAATCACTAACAGAGTCGAAGTTTTTCTTCGGGTCACTGAGATAGGAATCGTCTCTTGTCACTTTCATTAAAGCAGTATCTGCTACTGAATTTATTTACAGTAGGAGTCCAGTTCAGCGCTCACTTACTACTCATAGAAGTAGGAGATATCATCCTAGATACAACAATATGCCTGGTAGATTAGTTTGCTCATCAGGGTAGGCATTTCATATGCATAAAGAGTTGTAGTTTCCAGTGATGAATGCATCAAATTCAACAGCGCGTTTGTTCAAACTGCCACAGTCGAATTTATGCTTGAAGTCGCGAGGGACGATGGAATTTCAATAGAACTAGACGACTTTGGCTCCGTCATCGCAGAGGATGAAGTCTCTACTTCCGAATTTCGCAAAATGTACTCTCTAACAATTTTCTTTCATAAACATAAACGGAGTAGTGAATTTTTCTAGCTAGTTCTTAGGCCACTGAATTTCCTTTCTTTCTTAAATGATAAAACATTATGCGCCTCAAATTATTCTTAAATACTTCTAGGTTGGTAGAGTTTAAATTTAACAATTTTTATTTTCGTATTCTGCAAAATAAAATTTGACCAATTTAAATGCTTGAAAATGTTAAAAATAAATTTTAAACTTCATAGGAGTTATAAAGAATCCTTAAATTCAGTTTATTTTAGAAAGGTACGCTAGAATATTCAAAATATAACTTTCGAGTTTCGGTATTTTGCTTGACTAAATGAATCGAATCTTGATGGTATGGGAAATATGTTCTGTTCAAGAAAAAGTCTTGAAGAATTTCCCAACTACAAATCCAACCATTTTTTTTCTATTTTCCCATTTTGATCTTGTCTCACCAAGGAGTTGTTCAACTACCCCGTTTCCCAACTTTTTGTTTTTACCGAAAGTTGCCGTATTTGTCACTTTTACAACAGCCGCTAAATTTCTTATTTCAAAAATTTTGTAACATGAAGCCGTTTAAAGTAAAAACCGTTCCACAACAAAACAAATTATTGGCACACTAGCAAATTTTTTCTCCGATCATTGAGATAGGAATCACCGCTTGTCACTTTTGCTGCTACTTTTCTACCGAGCACATTTTTTTCAAAAATGTTGTTAAGATTATGATAATACATTTGAAAATGAGGACTTTCTTCCCTCGCAAATTAAAAATTCTCATACAATTTCCACTTAGTTAAAAACGATTCCTTTCGGCACGAGTGAGTGCTCAAACAAAGGCAGAAAAATCAGCCTCTGTGAATTTACAGTTACAGAAATGAAACTTTCTTTTATGAAGCAAAGAAGAGAAGCCTCTTGCATAAAGTAAAACTACAGCCAAATAATCAAAATACGAAAATATTAAGTCTCTCCAGTACGTAAAAAGAGAGTTAAGGTTAAAATGATGTAGAATGTATACTTCTGCTGTTAACTTTGCCAACCTATTTAAGCATGAAACAGCTATCCATAATGTAAGATTTTCACAAAAAATGTTTCTTTTTCACGCCAGTAAATCATAAATCTTTTTTTCTTTTACAGTTGTTTTAAAAAAAACACAAGAGTTCTTTTATGGTTCCTTTTAGATCGTAGACACAAGACTTAAGGCACTGCTTTTGTGCAGCAGAAGTGACTATGTTTCCAAAACAATTTTTTTCTTAAGCTCTTGAGAATGATTAAGAATGTAGAGAAGCTGTAGGTTCGAAAAGTCACGTTTTGTTGGAAGTCTGAAATCGAGGAGTGTCTAAAAATTCTTCAGTTATTTATTTACCCCTCTTTTTAGGTTTAAATGGAAAAAAACGCTCTCTTTTGCGATTTGAAATGAGAAACACACGCTTCTCTGAAATTCCCAGACATAGAAACGATAATGTCTGCTACAATGCAATCGACAGAAACTTTTACTTTGTCTCACCTCAAACCAGAGTAATGTGATGAGGAAAGGTTTAATTCGTTTTTAGAAAAATTACTGCCTAATTTTGACCTCAAACAGGTATTCACTTTCAGTCAAAATTTTTCAGTTGGTTAAAAAAACATCATTGTTTCTATGAGCATATGCTTAACACACAAAAGGCAAAGCAGCCTCTGTGAATATACATTTACGCAAATCACACTTTCTGTCGTAAAGTAAACAGGGAAAACTTTTTATATAACCTGAAATTAGAGCCATTTTATAAAAACATTAGATTAGATTTAGTCAAATCTGTACTGAAGGAAGGGATTTGGAATTTTTCCCAGGAACATCTTTACAAAATTGGCTTATAACAACCGCAATCTGAACCATACCTGTTTTGATTGAAAATAATATTCACTTTTTGAGGGAATGATAAGCCCCAATAAACCGAAATTGTTGACTTTTTAAACAAAACTAGCTGTTCTCAGCCTTATATAAGACTTACGAGACAAAGAATCAGGAAAGGCGGCGAGTTTGAAAATTGGGTTTATTTCCTCACTTCTCTTCGAAAGTGCAGGAATCGAGAAACGTCTAAAAATTTCTCTGTGCCTTGTTAATCCCAATTTGTAGGAATTTTTTCAAACTTTCCATGTTTAAGTAGATGAAAACGCTCCCTTAGCTCAGAAGAAACACATATCTCTTTGAAATTCCTACCTGTGGAATTGACACTGCCTGCTACAAAGTATAAAGCACAGAAATGATAGATAAGGCTTTGTTTTAATTCCGCCAATGGCATTCGATCAGGAAAAGGTTGGTTCCAACCACTGCATTGCAGAAAATCCATAACAGGCGCCCATTTTAGAACCCCAATTCAATTCTACTCAGCAGTAAAGTGAAGGCCTAATTGCAGTTTGCCTAAACAAGGGCTCTTGACTGACGCCCCTGACAAGGCCTCCACTGCTCTTTATCGGGTTTTCTTGTCAATTATATTGTCAAGCAGTCTCCAAATCTGGTGCCTGTCATTTTATCGAATATGTGGAACAAGCTTATAAACGGTTTTAATCATATCATGTCATTTAGAGTAGAAGGAATCCCTTATAGATATAGAAATGGATTTATAAGGAAATGGAGTGCTTTTACCACTGTGGTAACACTGATGAGCAAGCAGTGAGCCACTCATTTTTGCAGGATGAAAAGTTCCCTGATGGATAATCGGCTCTCTTTCTTGGGATTTATAGGACATCTATGATAATTTAAGAATCTTATTAGGAAAAAAAGCGAATTCGTTGGAAAATCGAAATAGCGGCTGCCAGTAGCGCCTATTAGAGCCTTGAACCGAGCCGACCCCGTAGCCTGGGGAAAGGACTTCTCAGATAGCGCTTTAGTTCCATCGTCTATTATCTGGTCCTATTACTGGCAGCAAGGTGATAAATAGGGTCTTTCACATCTCTAGTGTGTGCGTGTGGAAGAAGGTAGGTTTGAAGGTGGAGGCGAGTCGAGGTCGGCCTCGTGGCCTAATGGATAAGGCGTCTGACTTCGGATCAGAAGATTGCAGGTTCGAGTCCTGCCGGGGTCGGGAAAGGCAGAGGCGTGGTTGGGGTGCTCTCGCCCTCTTCTCCCGCCTCCTTTTACGCTGCTGCCACCTTCACACACAGCCTCCAGCAGCAAAGCCCAAACACAGTCTCTCCTCTTCTTGAAGCAGCCGGGCCGCAGTCGCAGCCTACAATAAGAGCAGCAGCAGCATCACGAGGTGCAGGTGGTGCATAATGAGACGCCTGGCCAGAGAGGGGCTCGAACCCTCGACATTCGCGTTATTAGCACGACGCTCTAACCGACTGAGCTACCCGGCCACGCAAGCACTGCCAGCCGCACCCACCTGCCCGCCCACTCGCCTGCCACCGACGCTCTTTCCCTCACATCGACAACCACCACCACCGCCACCACCACCGCCACCACCAACAACAACAACAACACCACCTAAAGCACCCTCTACCTCAACAACACCCCTCCAGAAATGGTTTCTTGAAGATCTAAGAAACTTTCCTGACTGTCATAGTACTAAGAAGCACGGCGAATGAAAATTTTACTGGTGAATCGACGTCCTTGAATTAAAACCACCTCTCTCCCTTATGATTTAAAAGATGCCCATTATAAATTTAACAGTTTTGTTAGCAAAAATAAAAATTGATGGGTAAAAAAGTGAATTTACTAGATTGAAGGATAATTTAGTCGTTGTGCTAAAATGTTTTACTCAAATTAGCAGATGACGTTGGTCTCTAGTACTGCCTTAACCGGACCTACCCTGGAGCAAGTTGATTCTACACTTTCCACGATTAAACATCTTCTCAAATACTTCTTTTATTGCGTTACCTATTAACTGGTCTTTTGTAGTACTGGAAGCACGGGGACTTTTAGTGTCGTCACGACGCCAGCACCCTACCATAATTAATAATCTTAAGATGTGCTGTCAACCACTTTGACTTTTCTATGAGACGTGGCAGGAAATTTAATATTTGCGACGTTTGCGTGGATTGTATTGAAGTTTCCACTTTATCTGTCACTATGAGGATGTGCTTACTAAAAACGGGAAAGCAGCATCTGCGAATTTACGTGTTCAGAAATGGCACTTTCTAGCATAAAGTAAACAAGGCGCTGTAGTGCTTATGCGTTGCGCTGACATGGATACTGATTTCAAGGACAAGGACACGAACGAACCAATCACAGATCGCTTTGTCACAAATTGTGCCCTGTCACGATAATTGGTGCACACAACGTCGTGCGACGGCGTGCAAGCAAGACGTCCTCCATAACGTTCCAGCACGCCAAAGACAAGAAACTTTTGTACCATACCAATTAGCACGCGTTTATGATGGGGGAGACGCCCCTGGAGACGCGCCTACCCTCCAACATGTGGCAGTCAGACTATCCGATTCTTTGGCCGAACAGTGCAGCTGGCTGGTTTGGCCGTGTCGAAGCTCAATTGTGCCGAGCTAACATCAAGAGCGAAATGGCCAAGTTCGACATAGTCGTAGAGAAGCTACCGGAGCCATATACCAAATTGAAGGCGGCTTTGATCAAGCTAAGCACTCCCGAAAGTGGTTACAATCACGGAAACCCATCAGACCTCTATCGGTAGATGGTACAACTGATACCCGAATTCTCGTTAACAAGCGAGTATTTCCGGGAAATGTTCCTCCATAAACTACCTGAACTTATCAGCACCTTTATCAAAGCTGCCACGAAGTCTCTCACCACTGAAGAAGAAATAGCAGAAAAGATGAGGATAACAAAAAAGCCTCAGAAAATGTTAGGATTGTATTTTATGGCGTAGTAATCAACGGAAACAAATACGGCTGTTGAAACCTGAAAAAACTTGACTGAAAAAAGATAAAATTTTGCTTGGAGAAAGGAGCCACGCTCTAGGAGCAGATAGTGCACGCAAAGAACATTAATTTTAAAGAAGTTTATCTCAGTACTATTCTAACCAATGATTAGAACTCACTATCTAGCTATAGACTTGAGCTAGCGACTAGATCTACAGACGAGGAAAAAACCGTTATTATCAAGGGGTTTTGATATCCGCCACTGTTTTTAGTTTGTCATGGCTTAAGTACTGACAACGCTGAGACAACACCCCCTGATAATACTTGTCAGGTCATCCCAAAGTGCTGTTTTAATTTTGCCTTCTTTAAATTAAACGAAATTTAAAAAATCAGATGATATTTTCTTCTTAAAATATATCTAAACTAACCCATTTTGATTATTTAACAACAAATTACAAAATTGGTGGGTTAAAGTCTTGTAAACATGGAAATACCAGTGTTTCTTGAAGAAGAAGATAATCCTGCCATCAGTTGAGTTGGAACTGGCAATGAAGCATTGTTCAAACCATAGAACCCGTTCATCGTCACCTTCAAGAATTTGGAAAGGTTCCTGAGTTTTGGGCATGGTTTCTGGTATCACGAATTGTATGAAAACAATTTCAAATCTGCTCTTGACTGCATTCTCACCGCCACCTTGTTTAAATTTTGTGATGGATAGACTCGCGCGACTGACGAAATATAGATCCTTTATCATTAGATAATCGCTTATTTGCTCATGATTCGGCCTTCATCACGTCAAAATCCCTTGCGAATCAGTACAAATCCTTTAAGGGGTTGCAGCCGCTTTCTCTGCCGTGTTCACTCTCTTGTGAGTCCAGCATTGAGCAGCCATCGTAATCGCATTATTTCCTTGGCGACTGGCGTGAATCATCATCATCAGAATGATGCAAATTATTCTCTTCCATGACTAATGCCCTGGGTTCCAGCCATCATGAGTAGCTGACTCCTGCGACGATTGTATGGGTAGATGAATGTTTCAAGCTACATGGAATGAGGAATTCAAATCCGCGTTTTTCAATGTGGTTTTCAAGGAAAAAAATTTCTGTAGGACTAGCAGAATAGGTAGCTTTAGTGTATTAATTACAGTTTTCTAGTTAATGTCCCGGCTTGTTGTGGTCACAACGTTCTGCGAGGAGCACTGAGTAGTTGTCCACAATCACCTCCTTATTAAAACAAAGTGGTAAAAGTGGTTGTCATCATATATATGAATAAGTTTTTTCAGAACTTAAACTGTTACAAGTAGCACCTGAGAGTACAAACAACTAAAACCCTGGAAATTGTAATTAGAACGACTTTTCATTAAATGGCGTTTGTAACTTTTTAGCTCCTTTTTTCAAAGAATTTCTCCTTTTTGTAAGTCTCTCACTTCACGAAGGTAATGCTGCCAATGAAGCTAAAAAGATAACTTTTGTGGCAAAAAATAACAGCCCCTTTCTCTAAGGAGAGGGAACCAGCCCCGAATGTCGTGTTCACTCAATGAGCAGCCACCTTAATCTCTTTATTTTCTCTTATATTACAAGTTAATTCGGAGACGTTTCAGGTATTGAGAGATAATCTAAGTGTAGCTATCTGCTCCAATTCTCTCAGAAGTGGTTCGATTATAAAGTTTCCAGCCTTTTGCGTTTTCACTGAAACTGAACCGATTCCTACATGTCTTATTAAAACAAATGTATTTCAAACAGCAGTATAAAGATGAGATCGTATTTAAAATGATAAAAGGAGAACTTTAAAAAAACAATCTACCGTTGAAGTTGCTAACCAATAAACCACATTTTGATAAAAACTTTTTTTCGCATAAATGGGCATCTTATTCCGATGGTTGATATTTAGTCTAAACAAAGCACGCTGTTTTACATTCTTTCCAAAATTTTGGAACACGGCACAGTGAAAAAATAATCACGGCGGTTGAAAAAATACTTCAAATCATCGAGATAAGAATCACCTCTTCCCAATTAAACTGTTTATTTTCCGTTACCGAACAGATTTTTTAACAGGCGACTTGAAATGAACAATTTTGTAAATAGAAATAGGATGGTAATTAGGCCGAAAATGAACACCTAATTTCCCTATTTCTTTTGGTTGTTTGCAGGTAGAAGAATCTCTAAGAACAATCCTATGCCGTGATTTTACACATGTTTAGGATAATCCTCCAAGTGACCTTGCGATTTTAGAGCTCCAGTTCAACTGCAAAAAAAAACAGATAGCATTTTTAGTGTAGCGGATAGTAACGAATAGTGGAAGATGACAGAATATGAGGTGAATATCTGCTGAAAGCTCTCACATTCCTTCAGATCTGCAGAATGAAAGGCCCATGCATCCAACACGGTGACCTCTACTCATCACCAGCCAACCAGCAAAGAGATTGGTAGGTGGCCTGAGCTGTGCTCATTGCTACCATAACTCCTGCTTCTTCTAGGTCTTCGCAGTTACAAATCCGATGAAGGTTTTAGCCTTATCCCAATTGTATTGACATTTGAAAAAGTGGAATTTAATAAAATCGCCATATCAGATGATGTTTTTAAAACACAACCATTGTGCCAAAATAGTGAAGATTCTATGTAAACAGTACAAGCTTAGGAAAAAATAGTCAATTTAAATGAACCGGGGATCCATAGTGCTGAAATTGAATTCTCTCTTGATAAATTCCTTAAATTTTTGTGCTACGAGTTATTATTTTTGTTCCAAAAGAATGGCTAAGCAAAGTGAAGGCCTCTTCTAACCCAATCATGCATTTAAACATTGTTATACTATACACAATTTATTAATAATTACTTCTCAATCAAACCATAAGGTCGTTGACAAACACTCGCACTCAATGCAGGTCCATTCTGCAAGTCTCAGGTTTTACAAAGACGCCTCAACGGAAGAATTTTCGATTTCAGGGGAAAAACAGTCATAATCGTTTAAAGGACGCTTGAGAGGGATAAGCAAAGTGGCCCTAGGAATCCCCTCTCCCCTTTCAAAGGGGGAGGGATAAACAGTAGACAGGCAGTGACCTTGAAAGACTTGAGAGGAGTTCGAGTGGGGGAAGTGACAACTGGGGGAAGCAATCAAGATGTTGGCGAGGATCCGTGTGGAACCAGGTGTTCGCTCAGCTTGTCGAGCATCGAGCGAATGTCCTGCATGTCTTGCAGGTCCTTATCCATCGCTTTACCCCTAAAATGTGGAAAGATAATGTGTGAATTAGCATGTGGGGAAACTACGCGTTAGTTCACCTATGAACTGAGTGCATTAACGCTAAATATAGAAGCCTAAGAATAATCACTGGCTGACCAACCCAGAATTAGACGTTGCTACTCATTCCAACTGTGGTTTCTTGCGACCTGAGTGTTTTAAATATTAAATATTTACGCAAATCAAATGCACTTAGCCTCAGAAACTTTATAGTGAACCCATATATCCCACAGAGATAAATAACTCAAAATAGTTATTTTCAGCGTATAAATGAGATTTAAAAGGCACTTTAGATGCCAAAACAAGTGATTTAGAAGAATAAACAAACCCAGTCGGTGGCGGTATCATTTGATTCGCGACGGAGACTAAAAGCACAGAGAAATGAATAGTAAATATTAGGATAAATAAATAATTTATTTTAGAAAAATACAATATAATACTGTTAGATTGTAACTTAGGCACATAACGTTCACTTTACGCGGTTTTTAAATGAATGAATAAAATTCTGCTGCAAAAACTCATCAAAAAGTATCGATAAGTTCAAATCATTTTAGAAAAAGTGCGATTTGTCAAAGCGATTGGTCAAAATGAGCAATCCCAACTCACCAGGTATAGAAACTGCTGCTGCCGCCGCCACGGCATTCCTTTGTCTCTGTCGCGCTGCCAAGAAGCTCTCCCCTCCCGATCCCATTATCGATTGGCTCTGCTGCTCATCCTTGATCCCCCTTTGTTCTCCTTGTCCTTCCCCAGCTTTTACCTTCATCTCCCCTTCGGAAATTCTCGGAAGGGGATCGGACTTTGTGCTCCCATCAGTCCCTGGCTCGAGTCCCATTGATTTCGTAGACGTCCCCAACTCCGATAGATAGGAGGAAGAGAAGTAGCGGTGTTGGTGCAGAGTCTCTTGGTGGGAGTGATTTGATTGGTCGAGAGGGGCTTGTCGAGGCAAGGGGTCCTGGAATGCAGGGGGTGGCGGGGGCGTGAGATCAGTGATGTTGGGTGACTCATGCTCCTCAGCGATCGGTATTGGCTGAGTTGCTGAAATGGAATTAAGTAGCTGAGTCGGACATTCATCCAATTCGACTACTGAAAAAGCACTAGTAGTACCTAAATGGGTCGGAGACGTGTGAGTAAGGACTTGTCGACTTGAACGGCTAGGAGAATCCGTTCCTCCAAATGACTGATCATCATTTCGCTTCGAAAGGGCCCTACGCAGTCTCTCAATCGCCAAAATGAACTTCTTCTGGTGACCTAAGACAAAACATACAATATGAAATATTCATTTCTAAATGAGGCCATTTATTAGCAAAAAAGCCTACCTAATTTGGTAATTCCGATCTCTTCGAGGTCTTCCCAAGTGAGGACGGCAATTTTTTCCACCGTTGTTAGTCCTTGTGTTTGGAGAATTGGCCAATAGCTGGTCAAGTTGAGGATTGATAACCACTCAAAAACGCTTGCCTAAAATTGGAGAAATATTATTGGTTAGCGAATGATAAGCACTCATTGGTTATAACTAAGGCAGCAAATATGTAATATTATAACCTGAATTATCAAAATTCAATTTATTTCCACATTTCCATTCATATTCTATAAATATATAATTATTTATTATTGTATTTTAATGTTATTTGAACGAAATGTTAGGAAATGTGAGAGTGAGGAAGAAAGGACGAAGTGTCGGATTTTTAAAGCACCGCGAAATAATTCTTTTAAAAATAATTTTATGCCTAAAATGGGTAAACTTTTTTAATTCCATAGTTTCGCCAATCTGTTTGCTTTAACACTGTAATTTTGGTCCAACAAATATACGTGATTATAACTGTCACTGCAAAAACTTAGAATCCTGTTAAAAATCTTTAATTTTCGCAGAAAAAACTGATAATTCAGCTCTTTGTTTTAGTGAAAAATGCCAGGGAAAATACCGAAATAAGCGAAAATCGCTTAGAATAAATTTTTATCAGATAATATATAGTGGCTTAGATTGGTCTAGATTTGTCTTTAAATGCGCTCACGCATACCACATCTCCTATTTTTATTAGTAAACGTGACGTCAGCAAGAAGGGTGGATGACTAAAATTCAGCTTATTCACTATGATGGAGGCAGAGAACCTAATCACAATGACTCGCGCCAGCCTAAACACAATAGCGAGAGGATTATGGTTGGTGTAGAATGAATTCCTCCGCCTGAAAGCAATGAAAATAATCAGGATTGTAGGCTACGGGATGGCTGGGTATAAATTGATGCGAAACCGTGGTATATTTCTTAAAAAATCAGAAGAAAAGGTTTTAAGGAAGTCCAGATTGAGCTCAGATTGCCAGGGATACGCGAATAGCAAACATTGAGCAGCAGTATAGAAGTATGGGAGTATAAGAGCTGGAAACACTTGACGTTTTGGGAGCATAGCCTTTGAACAGGTTATAATCAATCAAAACTTGAAATATGGTAATGTTTTCGGTTACTATTTTTGCAATTTACAATAAGTGGCTGACTTTTCGGATTCTCAAATCTGGACTCCACCACTGAAGAGCTGCAATTGGAGAATCGCTGCTCTCCTCAAAGACAATCGAGGAGCTGCCAGTACCACAAAAGATTATTTCACCGAAGACAGACTTTAGACATCTTTCAAACGCTCCTACCACCTAACTTCAGGTTATATTTAATAGTCAACAATCGCTTATTTGTTATTGAAGAAATTGTCAAATATTCCCCAAACACCCTGTAAGCAGAGCAAACACCATATCTTAAAAAAAAATTCGAAAATTTTTGGGGAAATCGCAAAGCATATTGGCCAACAACAGGCTAGGTTATCTGTCACCTTTCAAAGGCATAAATCAAGTCAGAAACATTACCATGATTCAAAAACTGAATCTACACATCCATAATTAGTACAGTCACAAAATGTGTTGTCGAAAATCAGACGTAGTTGACAAAAGCGCGCGCAACTTTGAGTAAATTTTGCCAACTTAATTTAACCGTTTTTTTCATCACTTCCCGGCTTTGAAAGAGAAATAGCGGATGAAGAGTTCCAGCGGTGCATATTTTAAAAATTAATTGAGTTGGCTGAGTTGAATTTAAACAATCAGGTTTGCAGAAAAGTTGTATCGTCAAATTAAGAAATACTGTAAGTAAATTTGTAACTGTTTCATCTCTTGGAGATGGAAAACTGAAATCGGTGTAAGAACTATAGAATAATATTATAAATTTAAAATAATATTATAAATTATTATGTGATATTATAATATTGTAAATATGTTATAATTTTGTCATATTTACAATATTACAAACATTACATTTATTTATATATTTGAAAATAGAATTGAAAAAAAATAGAAATTTATTTAAATTTCTATTTATTCAAAATAGAAATTCATGATATTGTAAATAGTAATTTACATATTTTCGTTATTCAATCACCTTTGAAGAATTAAACGATCTCTCCTATAGAGTCGTGCTCACCATTAGCTGGACTTAACACATCGCTAACAAATTTGAGCTGTTTGACTTTATAAGTCATGTCAATCAAGTAGCGACACTTTTGAAACTCTACGAGCTAAATGCTTGCTCCGTTCCAAATTTAGACTAAGAAGAATTAAATTTGCCCTCTACTTTATAAAGTGATATCAAGATAGGCAACCTCGATTTTTGGCCACTCTTGAAGCTACTGGTTTGCAACTTTGTTTAAATCTTTGGAAGGAAGAATCTACCTGAAGTTTGTAGTATTATTAGAGTAAAAGCGCCATTAGAAAATTAAACTTTCTCTGAAAAACTGGAACCCATCTTGCTTAGTCCAAAACTAGGAACTGAAATTTGCCAACACAACGGAGGAAATTTCCATCTATCTGATTGGCAAGTACTTTTTAATCATTACGACCTTTCTCGAAGTTCCTGATCCTCAAATTTGTGTTTTTTAATAGCTGATTTAAATATTTTTTGGAGCGCTAATTCCACTGTGATCCGTACTCCTCTCCACTAGAGCCTCATCAAAACTTGACATGTAATTTTACAAAATTCCTGCTTCGATGGTCAAAAAATGTTGATTCTCCTTCAGAGATTGCTTCAACAATTTCAGGCAACGAAGCGAAAAGGCAAACTCCTAGCTTAAACACATGTTAATTTGAAAATTTCACTGCAGTTAAAACATTCCTTGAACGTCCTGATATCACGTCTGCCCTTTAAAGTAATTTTATGCTTTGTTTCAGAAACTAATAACTGAATTGCCATTTGACATTTCTTGGGCATTGTCACCTTATCTCTGACCCTTCCAACGAACTCTGGTTGTTGAGGAGGACAAGCACAGATCGTTATCATAAATTCATATTTTGCCTACTGAAAAGGATAGTTAGTAACGGTTTCAGTTAAACAAAATTAAAAAAAATTAATGTTTATCATTACGCAAACTCCAACACCTGGAATTTCGAAACCATTATGTGCGTAATCTAAGAAGATTTGTGCACTAAAACAAATTTCTAGTGCCAACTGATTAAAACATCTGCACATTTCAAAACCAACTGATAGTTGAAGAAACTGAAATAAACTGAGAAGAACTCCAGATTCAAAAAAATTACAATTTTTGAAATAAAGAATTAACAAAAATACACACTTCCTGGTCACTGATTCTTTTGCATAGATCGATGCCTAAAAGTAGCACTTTCATATCGATTTTTTCGATTAAGCAGCTCAAATGGACTCGAAAGTGCTACTGAAGTCCACATTTAGTAGTTTGACTCACCGGAACGTGATCTGGAAGACTGTCGGGCAGTTGGAGACGACTGAGACGAGCTCTCAACTGCTGTCGGTCTCGTGGATTCGTCACTCCACAAGCGTTCAAATCTTCAGGAGTTGCTCGTGTCAAAGTGCTCAAGTCGTAGCCAGCGGCGACAATGCAGGATGTGTAACTAAGAGAAGAGGGAAACAGAAGGAAGTAAACAGGGTCACTGAGGACTAAAACTCTTGCTTTTTCTATTAAAGTTTCCACAGAAATATCGCCTTATAGTCTTCAGCTAGAATGGGACAAATAAATCGCTCTTGTGAGCCAATCAGAATACGGGATAAAAGACGTGGAATTGAGACGAAAAAAAAACAAATTAATTTACCATTTAAAGACATTTTAAACTTCAGGACCGCGAAAGAATTGATATGGAATTAATAAAATCTGCATACTGAGCAAAAGCTTATTTGAATCGTTGCCTGTTTGACAAACCGGTTTGTCGAAAGATCTCCTTTTGAGTTCCTCATAAAAGTTGTTGAATTTCACAACACCAGGGTAATTCTAGAACCCCAGAACGCCTTCCGGGGAAGATTCAGAGAGACTTAAGTGCACTGTTGCTTTCAACAGAGGCATGCACGTACTACCGTGGCCTTTTGTTTAACTGGATTGATACAAGCCCTCGATATTTAGTTTGAAACACGCCTTACTCAGAGAACCCAGCTGACAAGAGCCAGTTGACAAGTAGTTCCACCGGTGATCGATCACAGGAGGTGGAAGACCCAACCGAGGAGGCCCCGGAAGACGCCGATGAAGCGCCAGACGGCTGGACAGACGCCGATCGATAAACGGCAGCCCCTAGGCGTCGCGGTGTCTCCGACTGATGATGGTGGTGGTGGTTGCGGTAGTGCGAAGCCGTTGACGTGGATGAGACAACACCGGAAGTCGTTGTACTGGTTCCAACTGAAGCCAGACGCTGGAGCATCGTCGATGGCTGAGCCTGTAGTGGGATCACTCGTGAATCGATGGATTGTGGCGGGAAATTTGAGGAGATACTGGTCGAAATCTGGAAATATTAGGAGGCAGAAGGTACTCATCCCTTGAAACAACTCTGCACGGTTCATTTTAAGGCTCAGAAACATTTTTTATAACTCATATAGGTACTGACAACGAAAATGAATGACGTGTAACTTGATGACTCATACAAACCAACAAGTAAATGAAGTGGATAGCGTCTTTTTGATTCTTGTCTTAGATGCATCAGCTTCCCAAAATCAGACAGTGATTAACACTCAACTTTCTCAACGTTTTACAGAAACAGCGACTTCTGAACGGATCTTTTAATCATCGCAAAGGTTCACTTCTCTATCACGTACCAAAGGAAAAGTCAAAACTTGGTTGACAACAAATCTTAAGACCACTAATTATGCTTGAACGCTAGAGTTGTGAGAGACACTAGGAATTCGCTTTTTTCCTTAATAAGATTCTTAAACTTTCATAGACATCCTATAAATCCCAAGAAAGAGAGCCGATTATGCATCATGGAACTTTTCATCCTACAAAAATGAGTGGCTCACTGCTTGCTCATCAGTGTTACCACAGTGGTGAAAGCACCTCATTTCCTTATAAATCCATCTCTACATCTATAAGGGATTCCTTCTACTCCGAATCGCATGAGATGTTTAAAACCATTTAAAAGCTTGTTCCACATATTGGACACAATTACAGGCACCAGATTTGGAGACTGCTTGACAATATAATTGACAAGAAAACTCGATAAAGAGCAGTGGAGGGCTTGTCAGGGGCGTCAGTCGAGAGCCCTTGTTTAGGCAAACTGCAATTAGGCCAAGTGAAGTAGCGTGTGGACACGCCTACACTTTACTGCTGATTAGAATTGAATTGGGGCTTCTAAAATGGGCGCCTGCTATCGATTTTCTGCAATCCAGTGGCTGGAACCAACCTTTTCCTGATCGAATACCATTGGCTGAGTTAAAACAAAGCCTTATCTATCATTTCTGTGCCTTGTACTTTGTAGCAGGCACTGTCGATTCCACAGGTAGGAATTTCAAAGAGATATGTGTTTCTTCTGGGCTAAGGGAGCGTTTTCATCTACTTAAACATCGAAAGTTTGAAAAAATTCCTACGAATTGGGATAAACAAGGCACAGAAATAAATCACAATTTTCGAACTCACCGCCTTTCTCGATTCTTTGTTTATGTATTTTTTTGAACCCTTTTTTAAAAAAAGTGTAAAAAGCGATATCTAGAGTCGTAAAAGAAAAAAAGACAATAATTGTGGTTTATTGCGGTTTGTATTTCTTTCGAAAAGTGAAAATTTTTGGTTGAGATTGCGGCTGCAATACGCAAAATGTGAAATTTCTCACGTGAAATTCCAAATCCCACCGTTCGTACAAAGTTGAAAAAATGCAAATGTCTTTTTTAGTAGTTAGCTATAATTTCGTTTTATGCGAAAGACTTGCCTTGTTTACTTTATGACAATGAGTGCCATTTCTGTAACTGGAAATTCACAGATGCTGGCTTTTCCTTTTTGTGTTGAGCAAACACACATAGTAGCAGGGGGTGTTTTCACCTATTTAAACACCGTAAGTGGGAATTTTTTCTAGTAGACACAGAGGATTTCTTAAAGAATCTTCAAATTGCAAACTGCTAGAGAAAATCGAGAAAATTAGTCATCGTTTCAAAGATCAATTACCGCCTTTTTAACCCTCTTAAAGATATATTCGACATGAGAAACTGTTTTTGCATAGGAAAGGGAATAGAAATGCTTCATATCTTAGCGATCCGAAGAAGAAAAATTTGACTCCGCTAATGTTGAGAAACGCGGAGTGCGGTTGTTTCAGAGAAAGCAGAAAAAACTTTATGAAAACCAGTAGTTTAATAACCTGTGTGTGAATCTCGGTCAAATTATAAGAGCGAATTCGAGAGAAGAGAGAATTTTTTGCCAAGAGTATGTAATTCGTGACTCCGAAACACAGTTTCCAAAGAAAGGCAGTCTTTTACCTATTTAGCTGTCATTTTAACATATTTATCCTAAATTTAAGAATGATTAAATTAATCTTTATAAATCGAAAGTAGTTCTAGTGAACTTTGTGTAGCCAATTGGTGCTGTAATCTTAAATTCGGCTGTGGCAGATTGGGCAAAGGCGATGTTAAATCGACAGATTCGATTGAGTTTTTTGACACTGCTGAAAATGACAACGTCAACCTCATTCACATTTGAAATTCCTACCTAAATAGTGCAGATAAACACACTGTGATTATCATTACACTTAAAAGGAAACCAGTCTATCTATCTATCTGTCACGTAACCCCATAAATTTCTTATTAAATTTCACATTTTTAAATTGAAATAAATAAGAGCGTCCTATGGTGGCCAATGTGCTGGATATTATTTCCCTGCACAAAATCATTTGACTCAATAATTATTTTTTCACAAAAAAACCAATTTTTCTATAAAGTGAAGTCTTAGGCGTTCAAACGTCTAGGAATACTCAATTTATTAAAATGTAATTTGCGAATGAAAGAACTTGCGAAATTCGCCAGCAATGGACGCAATCCAGCAGAGTTTGATGATAGGCTACTTCTTGAAGAAGCCTATTCTGCCTCATCAGCTGAGTTGGAATCGGCAATCAAGGTTAGTTCAAAACATTCAAATGTTTATCTTCAAAATCTTGAAAAGGCTCCACAACTTGGAAAGTGGATGCCTCATGAGGAGGTGTCTAAGAATCTGAAATCTTGACATCTGCACCTCTGTCCAATCTTGCCAACATTTTAAACCGTTTTTAGATGGATGACTTGCGCCTGGTGACGAAGAATAGAGAGGCCTTATTCAAGGGGCTTCATGGTGTACAAGGAATAGTGAACTTGGAAGTGTTACCAGCTAATGCAGGAACAACTAACGCTCAAATCTACCGTCAGAAATCGTGGCTTTCGAACACCGAGGCTTTGGAGGAATAAGAAAGACCTGATCTAGCGAATGGAAAAGGGATGATGTTCCATCGAGACAGTGAACGACCCCACAAACGATGAAAGATTTGGTTTTTGGAGAAAATTCCTCATCCACCGTATTCTCCCAACCTTGCTCCTCATCCTTCAGATCATCAACATTTGCTTCGTAACTTATAAAACCATCTAGAAAAATAGGCTGATAATTATCTTTCGATAAAGAAGGTGTTGATTAGCTTTTTGATAGGTGGTAGGAAGTCATGGATATTCGGGGAAAGTAGATTGTTGATTGAGTCTCTAATTTTGTTGCAAAATTAAGTCACTTATTTTATTGAATCAAAAATCAGAGAGAATTCACTCGACAACCCGATAAATTGCATATCAATTGTCTGCTCCTATAAATAGTAAGTGGGTGCGCTCCTTTGTACTGTGGATGTTACCCTAACGTCAATCTCAGAGTGGTCTCTTTTATTCGGCTACTTTTATTTCCTGTCTATTAGGTTATCAAAGCAGAAACGGCAGTTGCTGTTTCCGCAGTCATTCCAATTGACTAACTAGACCTCTAGGGCGAAAACTACCCCCTGACATTTCACAAAACATCCCATTCTTCCGGGGATTTTTTCTTCGGCTGTTCCGCCCAAAACTGCGTGGCGTGTGAGTCAGACAGTTGCCAGAACGCTTCTGTCATCGACTTCCATATTGCTGATGAGGAAAAAAGTGCCGGTAGAAGCAGCACCATCATCATCAGCAGCAGCAGCTGTACTACGCCCAATTCTTGTGACTTGGTGGGAAACCGGACATTGTTCAGGCCCTTTGTTAGACGCTGCTCATGGCATTTAGCCTGTGCAAATTGTAGAAGTTTGCCTCGTACTAGGATGGATGTTATAGAACTTGATACAACCGAGTTATACCGTCTTTAGGACTTTTTCCCAGCAATAACAACGAATTTCGACATGTATTTCTTGTTTTTACCCTGACCTTCCCAATTATCTATGTGTTCACACGATTCTTCTGAAATCAAGGAGCAAAAAACAGTGAGAACTTAGCAGTAAACACTAAAGCGCCTAATTTTTAGGCCTCTAGCTTAAAAAACTCCTAACAATGATTTTTACCAGATCTGTCTGAATTTTGAATAAAAAAAACATTTAAGGAGTCAATAATAGATGTCAGTTTCAACCACTTACTGTGGTGTTGCAAAAGCGATTTACTTCCATTTTAGCAATGTTTTAATAAGTCAAATTTAAATGGATCTTAATATAAAGTATTCATTAGCTCCATTGGATATTTAAATCTACTCTTTATTTTTCTCTTAATTTAAACAAAAAATTTAAAATCGAGCAGAACTTGTAGGATGGCTAAATTTAAATACCTTTTAAATAATCATAAATAAAATGAAGTTAATTCTTTAAGTATTCAGTGTAAACCAAAAGAACGGAATACTATGAAGTACTTATTGTTTGAGTAAACTTTATTCGATATCGCCGTTGTCTTTTACTGGTTTACTGTACCAAAATTCTTTGTTTCAAAGGGATTTGGAAGTGAGAATATCCTCTTGATACAGCGAGTCCCTTAAATAAAAATTTTATCAACTTTGTAGAACAATTGAAATCAATAAATTCTAGTCTGTGTGCTATTATTGACCAGCGGTTATCAATGAGGTTAAGAATTCACCACTACTTCTAATAATTGGCACAGAACTGTCGAAATTCTGCCTATGACTCCCTATCTGCCATATGAATTTAATCGTTCAACCAAATGAACATTAGCTGCACATATTTAGGTATTTTGCGAATTTAACATAATCTTCCATGATTCTAGAGTATTTTATTATTAAAATAAAAAATACCCTACTTTCTATACCGATTGCTGTTACTTTAAATGCGGTTATTGCTCAGAGTAAGGCAGCTGTCGACGAATAATGCTAGACGTAGCTTGAACGATGGAAACGGGTAAAGCTTAAAAGGTCACGACGACTAGCTACTGTGTGCTGATTCACTTCAGAGAAAGATGTGTTACAAGGACTTGAAAAAATGGAAATGGAGTACTTGCAAAGGTCGATTAGCAGAACATGATATTTCACAAAGTGTGCTGAGTCATTTGCGGAAGTTTTAATTTGCTTAACGTGTATTCTTCTAAAATAATTTAGATATGAAGCCTTATCATTCCCTTGACTGCTCTTCAGCCTTTAAAACGGTAAATGTGTACTTGAGAGTGAGAAATAAACGGTTATCCCCTTCGGCATTGTTTGCAGCACGTCAACTGCGATTTTATGAAAGAACTCCTAATTCAGTTTCAGAGTTTAGTTTCATTCCAACAAAAAAAATGAACTGGCCTTTTTTCACCGCTAAATTTCACTTCTGCAAATTTCGTGCTATCCGTTGCTTTGCAAATGCTTCGAAATTAAATTAGGTCGAATTAGGTCGATCAAATGCATGCCCTTAGTTAAAACATGGACCAAATAATAAACGCAACTAAATCTGTCTCGAAAACCGATTTCTTACCTTTTTCGAGCCCTCAGAACTGGTCGCATAGGCCGAACCTCTCCCACTATCCAAACTCGTAGCACTATTTCGATTGCTCGAATCGATAAGCAGGTTGGTGACATGACCTCCTGTCAGGGCAGTGCTTGTCATCGTCGCAGGTGGTGATCTTAAGGGAACCGCCAGCCCCGTGCTCACCAGAGCCTCAATTTCCATCATCACGTTCGGATCAGTTTCATGCATTGCTTCGCCATTTCGATTCATCGGAGATGTCTTCACTACATCTGCCTCGTCTGAATCGGCCTCATCGTCTTCGTCCCCATCCACGTCTTCACCTGACGAGGAACTGATGGAGAGAACGTCCGTCTGACCCTATATGGATGAAAATTGCAAAAATAATCGAGTAAATACGTCAAATACAACCACAGAAATCGTTGAAAAATTTTAAGAGCTCCAGAAAATAAATCGATATATGTTATACCCAAAATTATAATAAAACTCTTTATAAAAGTCAAAATTGATAAAACCAATATGTTTTAGCAGAAGCAGACAAACTGGAGATTCTAGTAAGACCCCTTGTTACAGAGAAGTGAAGCCGAAATTCGCAGGAGATTTTCTCAGAAGGAAAAACCTCGTGTTTCGCAAGAACTGGAGTAGTTTTTCTGCCTTTTCAACAGTGGCTAATTTATTCATTTGCAAATTCCAGCCTAAGGCCAGAGAATAAGGAGAGAAATGTTAATAAAGGCAAAATGTCTAGACTTGGGGGTGATTTCCTTGGCATCCATTCCATATTTATCGGATGGGAGAGATATGTTCACACACAGACACACAAACGTGGTTCTAAATCACCTGCAGAGATCTAGACAATGACCTTTGCCTTGGGTAAATGCCACACACCCCTCCTGGAGGGTTATTTGTGTGTGTGTGATTTAGTTAGGATGACACAATGGCAAACACAACTTTCACCAAAAAAAGGTTATGCATTTCCATAGGTATTGCCAGAACCACGATATTCAAGTTCATCTCAAGAAAATTCGTGGTCGAAAAAAGGCTACCTGCCCTTTAGATGCTCTGAACGATTCAGCGGCTTGCATATAACTGACAGGGTAAACACCCCAGTTAAGTGTTCCGCCATGTTTCTAGTGCTTTTAAACGATTAAGGGCGCAATTTTTGGCATTTGATTTCTAAAAATGAACCGTTTTCAATCAACGGTTTTAACCTTCTACCTTAAATTATGAACTATTTTAAATTAAACGAAGTTTTAATGAAAGAAGGGAAAAGGCACACAAATCGACATCTCCAAAAACTTGGATTCTGTCCTACTTTTTATTAACCACCGACGTCACTTAATAGCTCCTAGAAATTACACCACTCTTATTTATCACGAAAGCAAGCCAATTCCTGTGACTTGAGTGCTAGTTTTGCACTTTTATTGATAGCAACTCTGCCAAGGTCATCAGCTGTCAATGGAGTGAGAACTGCATTTTTGAGGATTCAAATTTACTGCATTTAGACCGTCTAAACCACTGATGACTGTGAAATGCTTTGAAATTTATGGAAAGAAGTGGCTATTCAAAGGTTCCTGATTTAATATTTAACAAAGTTTCAAGAAACATCTTTTTTCTGAATTGTGGTAAATGAGAGCGTGAGATATGCAGTGAATGCTTCTATAAAATTTCAACTCTCAAGGTTTTCATCGATTAGAAAATAAATCCGATCCAACTGATAGAATGCGATTGGATTAAACAGAATCGTTGGAATGTTTCGGAAGCGATTTTTTGTCAACGAGTGGATGAAAACATACTAAGGATGGTTCTAGAACTCTTTGTTTCCTCGAAAAATTGTTTCGAAAAAGAAAAAAAGATATTAGTTCAAAACGGAATTGATTGCAATATCAGATTCTCACGCTTGCTAATTCCTCAACTAGAAAAACTGATAAAGGACAACAATATATAAAGTTATTTTGTATTTTTCGATGGAAAATTAAAAAATAGACATTTTATGTTGGGTTTGATTGGATTATCGATTTTATTTAAACTTGATTGGTTAATCGAAATCAACTAATATCTGATTGGTTCAGTCCGGTTTCACGATAAATCATGACGTACTAATTAATAGAGATGTTTCAAAGCAGTTTTAGATCTCAAAATTTAAATCAAATTGTGCATGTTGACTGTGGATCTTATCAATGGATGATCTGCGGAAAATGCAGGCAAAAATTTGATCAAATTTGACCAAATTTGAAAAGAAGAAAATTTGTAACAAAGTAAAATTGTTTTTAGCTTCTACTCAATAAAACTTATTCTTTGAACCCAAAATAGTTCCTATTAGTGATAAAAATGATAATTTCAGTGACCCCTTGACTACCCTGTTAAGCTCATCGATGACAGGCCTCATCGATGTATTTTAAAACACATTTCGACCTCAAAAATACTTGTTTTTTTACTACAAGGTGAACTCAAATTGCCGCGTTAAGGATGTACTTTAAACTCACTTGAAAATGTATTTTGACTAATTGTATTTGAAATAAACGTGGATTTTGAGATCAATTATTACAAATAAATTTATTTAATTTGCTAGAGTCTAAAAACGTCGTACAATGATTTCGAGTTTAGTCTTAATATCAGATATGTTTGTGTCAAAAGAAACGCAGTATTTATTAGTTATACTAATAAGTTCTTGAAAGTTATTGGCCAATTGACAATTACCCCTGTCTGATTGGTTAATTTTTGTCCTTTATAGGTACCTTAAAATTGATTTTAACCTCAAAACTACTCATTGAGTTCATATCCCTTAAGGATAGACGTACTTTAAACTCATGGAAATATTTTTTATTTATTCGTGATTGGAATAAACGTGGATTTTGAGTTCAACCACTATACAAAATATAACCTCTTGCATATCTAATTTTAAAGTGTCTTAAAATCTCATAAAAAATATATTATAGATTAAAAAAAATTATTGCCCCAAAAATAATTTTCCGCTTTTTAATGAGCGTGAATTAACGGCCACTTTGATTTTAAATTTTAAATATTCCATGAATTTACCCAACTGAATAGTAAAAGTCGATTATTTCGACAGGTTACTTTTTAGCTAAAAAATTGCTTAACTTAAATTTTCCTGCGTTTATGAATGTATAATGGAGTATTAATTTTTGGCATCAAGATTTTACAACGTGTTTTTAACAACAGAAATTTGATATATTTCAATGTTTTTACTTAGAATTTGCATTATTTTCCATTATTTATTTAACATAACAATTTTTTACAAACATCTATAAATTATTGGTTACATCCTTATAAAAATGGCAAGTCCACTCTGCCTTTCAAAGTGGCAAAATTATTCGTAACAGAAACCGCCGCAAGTGCTTAGTG
This sequence comes from Anomotaenia brevis, assembly GCA_030710315.1. Classification (NCBI taxonomy): domain Eukaryota; kingdom Metazoa; phylum Platyhelminthes; class Cestoda; order Cyclophyllidea; family Dilepididae; genus Anomotaenia; species Anomotaenia brevis. The sequence continues at coordinate 558,132 of JAUOZQ010000038.1, forward strand.
ACATTTCAAGAGATATGGCCGAAAATACAATTTGCAGGCTGATAGAGACCGTCGGAATCTAAATGGAATTATTAGAGAGCATCGCAAAACAACTGCTCCTAAGATCTCTGCAGAGCTCCTCAGTGAACACCCAGAATAGAACCCAGTTTCACACTTGTGGCTAAATTCCCTTGGAACTATCGATCCGCAATTTGTTTGAATTAATACCACGGTGAATTGAGGTCGTGGATGCCGCGAAAATTGGCTGACCTATTTCGTTGATTTTTCAAAGTAGAAGTGCTTAAAGCTCACGCAAAAGTCCGACTTTTTCTTCTTCGATTCAACGCCCGGCGTTTGTAGGAGAGTGACGTGGGAGCTAGGGAACATGCCGATTCCTCCGGTGGGTCCGTTCGCAAACCGAAAACCGCGCCACCACGGAACGACACCATTGGCCTCTTTCGTGATCATCGAGTCCGCGAACACCTGGTCGGGAAAAAAGAGGTTGCAAATAACAACAAATTTGTGACTGAGACACGCGAAGCATCTTGGTGGTTGTGGGTTTTTGGGGAGAAAAAAAGGGAGCAGGCATTCACCATCTGGTCGTGAAGTGTTAGATAGACTAACACCTAGATGTGCTGGGAAATTTTCAACCGTTAGTACTGAGTATGCACAAAAGTTTCACATGGTGATTAAACAAGAGCATTAAGCTAAGCAATACCTTAAATGAGGGCTCGTAAACGTTGACTTTTTCGTGGAGATTTTTATTAGTGCATCAGATCACCCCATAACTCCTGTCCGAATTTTGAATAGTTAAAACAAATGACTGTTAAATTTTATTAAAGATATAATCATTAATCTACTTTCCCAAATATCAACTTTAGATGTTTCTTCCAGAAGGTTTTGGATAGTCTGTGAAGTTCTTCCACCTTTTATGACGCGATTCGTGCCATTTTAATGAAATATCACCCCCTTTTGAATGGTTACAGAAGGCATTTTTTCCTTTTCAAAGCTTGGTTTAGACACTTTTCTGACAGCAGATAGGAGCATTGACTATTACTGCTTTAAATGGTAACATTTCAGAGTGGTTTATTCCCTATGAAGCCTCCACTGCCTATGACTTAACCTTTGGACTAAAAAACCCCACTCGTAGGTCTGTCCACCAAAGAAGGTGAAAACAATTAGTGGGAATGGAGAGATGAGCAATTGTAAACTCGATCTCTCAGTCGACTGTCTTCAGACTATTCATGAGGCATCCAGAACCTAGCTACCGGACACGTCGTAGCCAATCGAATTGCGTGAGTCATGTCCTCTTGATTCTCAATCATATAAAGCCACGGCTGAAAACACACACGCACACACATGAGTTTCCAATAAACATTCTGGTTGGTTGGTTGGTTGGTTGGTTGCAGTTGATGAATTTAATAACACGCTGTTCCTTTCTTGGGTTAATTCTGCAGGTAGAAGTGTCATTATATTTGACCAGAAGGATTTATTTTAGGGTTCTATTTATAGGAAGTTGGGACCAAATTGAGTAAAGGCATCAATTACATGCACGGCAACTACGATAAACGTGGGATAGGATATATCCTACCACTATTGCTGCTCAATGTTTTATCGCATACGCTGTGAAAACACTAGGAAGCTGTGACTGATTGTTCTCAACCATCAGCTCTTCTCTAAAATTACCTAATGAAGGCGCAGGGCATTCTTAGGTCGAATTCCAATGCCTGTCTGGAATTGCTGAAGGTAGCCCTGTGTAAAGGAGAGGACGACTCCTATCAGGTCTCTAGATGAGTTAGTAGGATTGAAGCTGTCTTAGATGCTAGGAGTATATTTCTTTGTCGATACTGATGCCATTTCCTTGTCTTTGCAGTGAATTTTTAATCTACCTAATTTAAGATTTCCTTTAAAAAGACAGCCTCTAGAGACAAAGAAAATGTCAACTCACTCCAATAATATCTCCTTCGTTGAAACAAATCGTCTGAAGACCACACGTGGTATCGTGGAATGCAGCAACGGCTCGTGCCTTGAGCACTTCCGGATGTGGGCCTTTTTTAATGGAGAAAAAACGTAATTTTTTAAATTCTATTATTCTCTCTTAGAGGGAGGGTTTAGTAAAAAACGGCTTCTTTCCGCAGTCGAAACCCAAAGCCAGACTGTGAAATTTGTGCTCCATTTATCATTTGCAAATTAAGCTCTCCATTCGCGCGTTAAGAGCTGAAGAAATGACACTGTCACTAGTTAATGACCATAATGACCTATGAGGTTCCCGAAGTAGGCAAAAATTACCTTTTAAGCAATGCAATTTTTGTTCAAGGTAGATTTGCTCGTTCACGTAGTCACCGATTGTGGAAGCGTCACTTTCCAGACAGAATAAATAAGTTATCTTGAAAGATGTCTGGACCATTTTTTGATTAATCGTTCGCCTGAAATGACTCACAGAATTTGTAAATGAATCATTCTTTCATTCATAATCTAAGGGTAAAGTTTAGTCTGGGTTTACACCGTTGACTCATCCCAAAGTGTCATGATTAACGAGTTCAGTAATCAAGACGGTCAATTTCTTGAAGACAAAGGACATGACTATAACGGTAGAATTTTAACTCACATATTTTGGAAAAGAAAAGACACTTTAAATCCTCTTATCAATGGATTGCATCAGCCTTAATCCTCTGTTAATTGTTGCTTTATTTATATGTCAACAGGTTAATCTCCCGTTCGTTTGAAGATCTCATCAAAAGAGAAAAGAAATAATGAATTAAAGACGGTTTTACGTTCAAATTTTTGACATAGAGGGTATTGCATATTTGATCATAGTTTAGTTTAACAAAAATTCAGGCTTAAATAATTTTTGTGATTTTAAATTTCATACGATTCAATTCATTAATCTCAAATGTAGCTAAATACAACCGAAGAAGAATCGGATTTCAGTTTTAAAGGTCTGTAATGAGATATTTATCACACACCTAATATAAAAATATTCAACTCCGATTGCATCCTTAAAAGTAAAAAGTTGACTCTTCAACAAGTGTTTAGTAATTTAATTTCAGAACTGGACTATTTCGTTGTCACTGAAAATCCCACGAATTTGATTCCCAAAATTACAATTTAAATTTTAGCACTCAAGGTCGGATTGGGCGGCCAATCAACTGGCCTCGTATAGTTGCAACAAGTTGACTAGAAGGCAATAAAAATGAAGATTAGTTTCCCGGGGACAGTCATTAAAAATCGGGGTTTTAGCTGCGCTACTCCTGTCGACCTAACCAAACCGGTTGACCCGCGATGGTGGGAGGTCAAGAGACCGGCTTAGATAAATCCCCGGTCTGGCTTTTCATTCACTTCAGATTGGTTAGTGACCATGTCGAAACAAGCACCGGGATAACGAAATTTCACGCAAATTCCCGGTCAAGAATTTCAGGCTTTTAAGCCATATCCCAGATTATTGACCACCTCTGTAATCATTAGGCAAATGAAACAAAATTTTTGCTTGAGAACTTATTAAAGTGCCATTAAAAGGTGTCACAAGAGGTACTGCTAGGCGTTCATTTCAGAAAAAGAAATATTTACAACCTCAAAATCTCTTTATAAGCATTAACAATAAAAAAGCTTGAAAAATTAACTTAATTTTATTCAAAATACGCTTAAAATGATTAGGAAATCAAATAAATAGTAAATAATTTCAAGAAAGGTCCGTAGATCTTTGATAAACTCGTTTAATAAAAGTTGGGCTATCGGTTATCGATTAAACCTAGTCACTTTAAATAAACAAGCATTTATCGATCGATTTCCACCCGAAAAATGGTAAAATAGACCGGGCCTGCTTTCCTTTAATGCATTTGAAGCCTAGAGTTGGAAATAAGTTTTCGATAAATGATCCCTGGTCAGATTTCCGCTCCCTCGAATACATCATTCAGCACTTCGTCGTTTCCCCTAACAAGGTCAGTCCATTCACGGTGAAAGGGCATGGGATATCGAGAAAGTGGACGCGCAGGCGAAATGAGTCACCGCGTACGCGTTTCGGAGATACGATTCTCTCCCCCGCTTTCTCCACCACAAACCACACACACACACACTCGGCTCCCATTTTATTGCACACACAACGAGATGGGCAAATGGGTGAGCGATCAACTGCCCCACGCAATTATGCCCTCGCATCTCCACGCCAGCTTGTGTGTGGCGAAAATGTTGGGAAAAAAATGAGGACTATTTGAATGCCTTTCTCCTTCTCATACTTCGTCTTTCGTTCCGTAGGGTACTGACAACAAGGCAAGTGGACGTTGCCTAGAAATACTGACTGATTCATTGTGAAATTGAGGAGTAAGTTGCATCAAGGTGTGGGGGTGCGATTTGATAGGGTTGTGTCTCTTGTAGACGGAGCGATTATACTCTCAGGTCACCTTGGATTTAAACAAAGCCACTACAAGCCTATCGATCCAAAACGGTTTGGATCTATTTGATGAATTACACCAAAATCCAGACCCAGCTTGAGCGTTTAAGAATCAATGACGAAATTCAACTAAGACAGCGAAAACCAACTAACTTTCCTACTTAATGGTAAATTTTCAGGGATTCAGGTAAGAAGGCGGTTTCCACCACCTCTATCGTCATCAATTCTCAGTTGTTCTAGAAAACACAGCTTAAGGAGTTAACCATTCGAAACTGTAATAGTAGTATCAAAATTTTGAGTACTTTAAACATCTTGAATTGTATACCTGAGGTAAATCACTACGATTTGATGCCACCTCTCAAAATCCCGGTCCAAATTTTCCGGTAGAGTCACATTTCAAATCACTCTTAATGACTGCCCGTGGGAAAAAAAGTATTTCCTTCTCACTTACCCTCCTACCCGTCTCGCTGTGGCCCTGGGCATTTCCATTGGCTGAAAATCGGCCAAATCGAAAGTTCTCTCTCAGACAGAGCCAAATTTGAGCTATTTTGACCCCAATTTGATAATTTAAATTACCTGGTTAAATCCTGATTTGTTGGCTGCATCAAAGAAATCGACTTGATTAATTCTTTAGATGAATAGTAGTTCTTTACAAATGAACATGTTATAAATCTAAGAAGTTGCCTTCAGCAATTTTTAAATGTTATATTGACTCAAGAAGGCACTTTTTCACAATGATATCAGCGATATTTTTAAGTGAAGGACTTGTTAATCAACTAAACAACCCATTCGGTGGTTAAAGCTCATGTTACCTCATTGATTAACTGATAATCTCTGGAACATTTACACATACATTACTTAAAAGAGAATGCGGTTAAGTCAGTCCATCATTTGTCATAACTGCAGCTGTTAAAATTCATCTTCTATTGGAAGATATGAATCTTCCATTTTCCCCGGGGAACCTTCTCCATCTGCGGTTAGGACGTCGACATATGGCAGAGAGGAGCAGATGTGTTTTGAAGAGTGTTCTCCTTCATCCAAAATCTAGGGCAGACGGCTGTGTGTGCTATCGTGCCACCCTATCTCCTACAGGAGCTTCTACTGGGCCTTCAGGGTGGATTTCGTAGAAGAGTATCTGGTTGTTGCAAACGGATTTGTTATATTCCTTTAAATTTTTAAATTCTGATTCATATTGGAAGAAGGGAAGAGACGCTAGTAGAGGCACTGAGAACTGGGGCATGAGCAACATTTGCTCTTGCTCAAGAGCTGATTTAGCTCTGCAGATAAAGATACTGGAAAACTCTAGGTTTTTGAATAATTTTAATATTTAAGCATCAATTTTGAAGGTTTTTTTCAATTGCAAACCTCACCGCGGCTCGTACGAGATTCTCAGAGGGTGAATTCTATAAAATCTTTTTAATTATCCTAACCGAAAAGTCAGAAATACTCTTTAACCATTGGAAAAGTCAGCCAATTGACACTTTAGTCAACACCGTTGACGTAAATAATAACGAAAACCTAAAATGCCAACCATTTAGATTGTATGAAAGTACTGTGTTATTACCGACGGAATTTGTTTGGATAAATCGGGAATTTTGGGCCTCGTAGTAGGCAAACAAAACCATCATTACCCAAAATACATGGCAATAAATCTTGTTTGTGGCAATAATAAGACGCACTGTGATGACCGTTGGCTTTATCGGACCTTTTTGGAGAACAAATTCCTGTTTGTTTGCTCAACCAATACTAACATCTGCTTCTGAATTTTTAAAGTAAAAAGATGACAAGAAAAGTCCGATCTTTTATCATCATGACTTTAATCTGAAGGGAGCTTATGAACATGACTATTTGAAAATCTTAAGAATAAATAATTTCGAAGTATTTTTTGTTTATTTGTACAAAAAGAAGAGGCAATCATAGCAGACCTATTTCATAAGTCGTAAATCGTGTCATTTTTATAGGTATTGAGAAGGTTTTATCAAGAAATTCCCACAAAAAAACTTTTTACCAGAAACTGATTAAACCTTAATTGTGACTACTTCAGTAAATTTGGATTGCACTTTTCAAAACTGGAATAATCAAAAGAGCGCTATTTCAAAACAGAAGCAGTTGTAATAGTTAGACTAGAGTTAAAAATGAAATAAAATTGAAATGTTAAATTTTTAAATTTAAAACCATATTTGTATGAAAATATTTATTTGCAAAGTACATTCGAATGACTGTCTCATGAAAATTCTTTACTTTTCGCTTATAACTATTCGAAAACAGCGATAGCAAATGTTTTGCTATCTTCATCTTAAACAAAAAAAAGTTTAAGTAGAAAAATCTGACTTTCTTTTTTACTGAGTTTGTGCAGAGTTTTCACTGCCCATCGAAATGGGTAGCAAAATTGCCATTTTGATATTAATTGATTTCGGTGTAAAATTGAAGCCAAGATTTTAGTAATAAAATTTGTTAAAAGGAAGTGGGCCATAGTTTGGAGTTTTTTTGTATTTTAATACAAATCATTAAGAAACATAAATCGAATAAATCGAATAAACTCGGCAGTTTGGCCAGTATCATCAGGCCAATTGGGCCTTTATATTTCTTTGCTTTTCTTGTCGAAAAGGTTCACAGACTTCTGTAATATTCCCATCACACACTTTTACAAACTCATTTTTGAGTTTATATGTGCTAAAGTAGTTAACTTTGCGAAGGAAAGCTGCTCCCGTGTACGATGTTGTTAGGTCGGAGTGTCATTTATCAAGGCTTAAATGACTCCTGCAGTTGACAATACACACACACACACACACACACAAACACTTATTGCGAACTAACTTTTTAGCTGGTCCAAAAATAAAAAAATACACACAGTCCACTAATGCAGGCGCATTTGGAGTTTTGCAAAAGTAGAATTGGTTATTTGTTCTGTTCAAAGCATATGCTCAAGCTGTGACCAAACGAATTATAAAAGCCCACTTTTAGTTATACGGATTCCAACGGCTGCCTCTGGTTTGATTAAGGTTATTTTTAAATCAACAAAGTAAAAATTGTCAGATCACATCACTGAATCAGTTTCACACAACTTTTTATAAAGCTCATAAGCCAAAGAATGACATTTTTGACTGATATTTTATGGTTAGTAAAATGCAGTTTTTAGCAAAACTTGAATATCAAGAAACAAGGCTTTTATTATTAATATTACTGCCTTGTAATACAGAAATCATTACATCATCTGATAAAACCTAAAGCATTGATACTTTTTTTTCAGAGTTAATAAAAAATGTTTAATCAGTATTTTTACTCTCTGTAAATTGTAAGATACCTGATAAAGGAAGTTTAAAATTAATTTGGCCTTTGGTAAAGAACGTAAGGCATAATTTGTTTAATCGTAGCTTTGAAAAAGTATATGGACCAAAGATACTATGGCTTAATCGTGGATTCAGCATTCGGACAAGTAAGAGATGGCTTTGAAGAATATAATTATTAAGGGTATTCAATTAATAAAAATCCCTGGTATTCATAGTTCATATTTTCCAAATTAAAAAAACGATGAATTTAATCGAAAAGGTTACTCTTTGTAAAATCAAAAAAGCCTAGAAAATTGTTTTATTTTATGTAAGCAAATTAAATCGCGAATTTAAAATTTGATCATGTTCTTTAGACAAAGAGCACCAGAAGTAATATTTGGCTGAATTATATTACAAAGACGCCACATTAAAAATTTGATCTGAAAATTCCTTGAAACTCAACGGAAAAATTCCTTGGAAGGTATACGTCCTTTTTACAGACCCAAAAACGGAAACAAAGACTGAGCACGCGATCCGGTACCAAGCTGAGAGTTTTTGCATGTACACAGCGTGAGAAATAATGCAAATTTATGCTGCACTTACAGTCAAAATCACTACAGATGGAATCTTTAAGAACCCATGGAATAAAGTGATTAAAATATAGTTTTTGGAATACCTAAATGCATATTTAAGATATTCAAAGGGAGTTCATGGTCAGTACTCTAAACAAGAAGCTACTTTTACGGTAATACCATGTCCTCGAATAATCTTAGCTCAACTTTTAAGTATAAAAACATGGTACCAAATGTTAAAATATTAAATCGACGATTAAATCACCAATGCACTTTCTCCATCTATTAAAAATCCTATTTTGATTCAAGGAACTCACAAATGACGGTTGCATTTTTTTGATACTAGAGTCGTGCTGCAGGGCCCCAGCTACAAGTCATAGGGCTTCTGGAATACAATTTTTAGAGCAATATTACACTCTTCTTTCTCAATATGCAAACTGCGTTCAAAGATTTTTTTCTCCAAAAATCTAGGTTTAGTTCTGCTGCTGTTAGCTTCCATGGGAACAGCAGATCCACTTAATGGAATAAATTACCACAGCAAAGAAACGAGCTGTCATTAGTATAAACCAAAAAAATTTTCACTCAGTCACTAATTGAATATTATACTGTTCCCAGAATTTTTAGTGGAAATAGTCCGTACCTCTCTTCGACTTCTGAGACTTACCTTTCCAATTTCCTTTTTATGAATTAAAAAAAGATTTTTTGTCGCTTTGTTTTCTTGTTTTTTTTTTCTAACTGAGCAAAAATCCATTCATTGGAGCTAGAGATTTTTTGCGATTTATTGATTGGATATCGACTCACCTTGAGCGGACCAATTGGAAGCGTTCTTTTGGCAGGTTTGGGGTCCCGAAATATGAGGATAGGGAGGTTGGAAGCAGTTCAGGGGTCTTCCGATTGCAGACATCGGTCCTGCGAGCGTGTGGCGTCTTTGAGCACCGTTGTGTCCTCCTTCGGAGCCTGGCGTAGCCTTTCCGAGACAGCTGAACATTGCTTGTTGCTGCTGTTGATGAGGAGTGAATTGTTGAGATGGTGTGGAGTTTTCGGATATAGGGCAGGGAGGCTATAGATTTTTAAAAAAATATAGTTTTAGAAAATCACAAGTATACAGAGTATTTAATCACTAAAATACACATCGAAAAGAGGACAATAAAGTAGATATAGGTAAAAATATATTTGAAAATATTTTAATGTAGGATTTTAAATCTAAATTATTTGTATATTTTATTTAATAGTGGAAATAAATTAAAGAAACCCATTATTTTAGAGACATCGTTTCCTTTTCGAAAATTGTTACCACATATTTTATTAATATATAATATCACCAAAGGAACTGTTAAAATGCTAAGCAACTAGTTCAAGGCAACGAGTTTACCAACAAATCAATAAATAGAAATGCATTAAAACACAATTAAGCGTGGGCTATTGTCCAATATAAAATAATATGATCTTGTTTAGGACTGCAAATACTCACATTATCATTGAAAATATATTGCGCAACGTTTCAATACAATTTTTACGGTGCTTTTGTAGAATTTTAATTACTCATAAATGACATTGACAAAATGGCTGTTATCAGTCATTGTTTTACTAAATATTTAATTAAATATCCCGGCTAATCTCTCTTCTTCGAGTTACGATTAAGCGAATAAAAAAGATGTGGGAAAAAACTTAGAAAGGAAGTATTTAAGACAATTTTTAACTGTTTCAGTTTTCTAATGCATATAAACAAATCACACTTTTATTAACAGGTGAATGGACTACTGTTTAGTAGTTCACACCAAAACCTACTAGCTGGAAAGAATTATTGTACAGACAGAAAAAATAAAAACGGGAAAAAGAAAAGGCAGAGTTTTTTGAAAATCTAATTGACTTAATTTGAAACCTCGATTGTTATTGAGAAAAAATGATTTGTGGTTTAAATAGCTCAACTGCCATAATAGTTAATTATCAAAATTATTCCATGATGCCATACCGAAGTGCTGAATTCTACCGAAATACGGGATAATACGAGCCATTATAGGTGTAATTTAGCCACAATTACTTTCTAAATCCATCAAATCCCAATAAAGGCTCATTGTTGAAAATCGAAAAGTCCACTTTGACCAAGACACCAGGATCAGAAAATGAAACAATTTCCTTGCATCCAAATGTACCAAATTGGCTCACTTTGTCCGAAATTGACGACGAATCCAATAATTTCTTCAGAAAATTACACCAGTTTCTATCTAGCGTTTATTACATAGCCAAAAAATCAATTTAAATTTTCCTTTTTTAATTTACAAAATAATAACCATTTTGTGACATATTTTCTTGAATTTATCTATTATATCATAGTAATCATATTAATATGCCATGTCAAGCTAAAATTATCAGAAATTTATGAAACTAAATTAAGTTTAACCGAAACATCACTGGTATTTTAAAACTATTCATTTTTTATAGATTTACTTAATAAAGCTAAAATTAACCCAACCAGTTTGAATTTGAATTGTTTCAAAATTATGCCATATAAATATGGAATCGTTACTACTGATATTTAAACACCCGCCAAACTAATTTAAAACCCAGCCATTCCATCAATCATGAAAAAATGCAAGTCCATTTTCAGTTTTTCAAAATGTGTTTGGGCAAAAATTTTCATGATTTATGATTCTTTAAGACTGCACAGACAACAAAAAAAATGGCTGAAATAACTTCCGACAAGAGACCGGAGAGCGTTCCACTGATTTGTAGCCTCTTCGACAGCTTCAAAAGCGCTGCACGCGACTGAATTTTACATCATTTGCCCCGCTTAAAGGCGGGGGATTAATCTCGTTTTGACGGCCGAAATTTCGGCTGATTACTGGGTGGACTTTGTGGCTACTTACAATCTCATGTCGTGGTTGTTTATAGAAGCAGAAAGATAGAGGGCTGAGTCATTTTATGTGTCGCCTTGTGTGCAGGCGTGCGAAAAGTGTGCCGAAAGGTTGACGAGCAGCGGAGCGGTTTTATTACACAACTGGAATCGTGCGAAAATTCGATCTTGTTTGATAAAAAACAACATCTTTCATGTCTCAGAAAATTGGGATTTAAGAACAACTACTGCCCTACATATGGGTGTCCCTCGATTAATTTGATGGTTTTCTGAAATATTTTGATGGAATTTAATTTAAACGTGCTATTGTAGCGAAGGAAAAAGTTTCATCCAAAACGAGTACGAAAAACGCATTAGTCCGCATTTTGAGGTAAAAAAATCGATAATAATTCCAGCAAGTACCGCAGTTAATTAAAAATCGATATCAAACTGGCGTAAATATGGATGAGATATTTAAGGCAGATTTTTGAATGAGATAACCGAGAAAATGGCTCGCATACCGGGTCAACAGTTGATCTAGATTTTCGGCAAGGCAGGGGTGAATGAGTGCTAGATGACTTTTCCACGGGATTAGAGGCAATAACAGATCCGGTTAACTGAGAGCTAATCCTAGGTGGAACAGCAGGACATTGGCCGTTTCGAGCCTTCGTTTCCCTTGTGCTTCCCCTCACAGGAGATGGGGGAACGCGAGTCTTGATATCCATCTCCAATTAGTGATTAGAGGGCATAGAATCCACTTTGATGAGGTTCTCTTAGTGAGCTAGTAAACTTGAAAACGAGCTAGAGGAGTCTCGTGTGCTATTTAGCTTCTCTAAATACATCATCTGCATGGTCAGGCCACTTCCGAGTGCCCTCGACCAATCACGCCTTTCCTGCACGCTCATTGGCTAATGCGGTTTTTGCAGGCGCTCTTTTTGAAAACTCCAGGGACCTGCAAATTAGATTGACTGTTTTTTCGCCTTCTACTGATTGAGTATTTAATTAAATATTTTTAAGATGCTTTTGGTAGATAAAAAATTTAAATTAGTTTTAAACACGATTTCAGACGGAGATAAAAGCTAGAAACTGTTTTTCTCGGATGAAGGAGTGAGTCACTGCATTAATTTTGCACTCCTTCAAGAAAAAACTACTTTCTAATTTTATTTTGTTCATTTTAATTAGAATTCTTGAAGAAAACTTACGAATTATTTCTTGTTTGTTGACTGAATAACAAGAAGTTCTAATCAAGATTATTTCGAATACTTTGAATTGAAATGCTGCAAAATTTAGAGCGAATAGATTTCCGTAAGATAGTTTAATTAACAAATTTATTGAAATCATTGCAAAAAATAAATAAACCGAATTATTTAGATTTAATGTATGTTTATTTATACTTAAATGACACCATATGAACAGGAAGATGAACTGGAAACACTTCTGGAAAGTTAATTTAAATTCACCAACAATGAGTATTACATATTGGTTGCATGATTGGCAGCAATTAAGCGAAATCTCTTCAGAGTCTGATTGCTTCTGCTTATTGGCCCAGAGTGATCAACCAATAGGAACTGGTTGGATGGATAACTGAGTAACAGCAGGAAAGCGATGACGTGGTTTTGTCCGCTAGAGGGTTCACACATGACGTCTTTCCACAGAAGCCAGCCCTCAAGTCTCTATTTCCAATGAGAGAGCTTCCACATTGGCCATATTTAATTCAATTGCATTGCCTACTTTTTAGACGTCTCCTTTTATTAAAGCGGCCGCTTTTAAGCATTTATTCATGAGTAATTATTGGTTAATATTGCATAAAGTAATGATGCAAAGTAAAGTAGAATTTGCAAGATAACTTTAAATCTTTGGCCGCTCAGACTTTGTGACATTGTTTTCCCCTGATGGCCAATGATAGCAATTAAAAAAATGTTTGCTTTGATTAAAAGTGATGTTTACTATCAGAATATTTTACTCAAAAAAGTATTAAGTAATATATTTGATGCTTTTTTCGCAACCATACTACTGAAACTGCACTATAAGTAGGCACAAATTTATGCGATGTCGAGTACGCGTGAAATAACCAAGGTATGGGAATAAAGGAACAATGGTGATTTCTTATTTTTTGAAAGCATCAGCAAAAAAATTAGGAAAAACATGAGTTCGTTATCATTGATGATATCGTTAAAGACCATAAAATTTGTTAGACTCAGTTTAATTTGTTTGTGATTTGAAAAATGAAAGAAAAAATCAATAACTATAACTTTTTAATGCACGGAGAGAGATTAGCACCCTCAAAGGAAAATGCTTTAAATTAAATACAAACAAATCTATAACCTAATTCCTGCGCGTTCATTACCGACAAAAAGATAACGGAATTTCGCGAAGGTGGTAGCAAAACTTAAAGATTATTTATGCCACATCTTTTATCAAAAATGCTTTAAATTTAAATATAAACAAACTTTACTACCCAATTCGTTAATAGATTGGTAATGAGACACCACATTTTAAAAAGGTGTGAAGCGACATGACTCACTTTAAATTTCACCAAGAGCATGGTCAAAAGTTTATGATTTAATTTATGAAAACGAATTCTATTACAGCTATTCTAGATCGACAATTCTGGAGTTATTTTTGGAGAAAAATTAAATTATCTATAACTTAGTAATGCCAAAACAACAGCTAAATTTCAATCTTCTTTTGAAAATATTTAAATATTTAAAATAATTTAACCGAAATCATGTTTTTAGAGTTAATTTAAATGCAGAAAAAAACGTTTAAATAGCAAAATCAGATTTTTCTACTTACAAGCCTATATTGTGTTTTAAAATAAAAGACAACTGTTTTTGTGGTTTTGATGCATAAATTCTTATTTGAAAAATAATAATTTTTATAGATACATTAAGATACTTAAGATGTTTATAAATCTTTATCAATTTGTTAGAGATTGTGAATTTTATTTTGATATTTCTTGCAAAAAACATTTGCTTATCAACACTAATGTTCACAAAAAGCAACATTTTCATTGCATATAGTGAGTAATTAATTAAAGACCATTTAATCCCTTCTAATAAAATAATGACACTTCAAGCAAAAACACTCGAATTTTTATGGGCAAAAATGTCGTTTAAACAGTTTCCAACAATGAAACGAGACATGAGTCATGAGGGGAGCCTGATGATGACAGCCACTACCACCCAAGCGCATGGAGAGTGGGCGTGCACGTGAGTTTTAAGGCATTTAATTGACTCATTGAGCCCTGCCAATAAACACTGCCTCAGAATTTGGATTGGAGGAAGTAAAACCACTTAATTGAGGTAAATTAAAGCATGAAACCTCTTCGTAGTGTCCCAGATAAACTATGCAAATAAATAGTTTTGTTTTACCACACGTTTTGGAGGTGCCCACAAATAAAAGGAAAATCATAGCCCCTATTACTCATTCATCAAGGTGATGACAACGAGACTTGGGTCTAATTAATACGTCATGAGAAAGAAGTTCTTATAACCTGATGATTCACGGACTCAGTGGAATGAACACGACAATTCCAGAATAGTAGAAAGATGTGTATACCTGAAATTCAGGCTGGCTGCTGAGGTTAAGCCTTGCAGGGAATGGCTCACCATCATGCCAGTACTAAAAAGCTCATTTTATGAAAAAAATGGCATTTTTAGATCATTTCTGAGAAGAAATTGAACGCTTCTTGAGTCAGGCCCAAGATGCCAACGGCAAATATTAATTTGAAAAAAACGCACCGTGCAATGAGACAAATTTCTTTTTAATTGGGTTTAATTAATTAAAATTGCATCCAAAAAAATTCCACTGACTTTTATAGAAAGTACACTGAAATTAACTTTACAACTTTAGAACCCAAAGTGATGATTCATGAATGAAAGGCGTTCTGATAAGACTGTGTTTATGAGACCTTCAAAGAAACAATGAATGCTCCTTCACTGAGTCATGGCACAAAAAGTGGTGTGTGTGTTTGTGATGCGCCGTCATAAGGCACCACCCAAGGGGAAATCGAGTCGTTTTTTGGTCCAAATAAGCTGAGTCACTCAGTGGGAACTTCACGCTTTGTCTGCAGTTTCACTGGGTTTTTATAAGCGTGGTGATGATTAAAGAACCTCCATTTTCGGACATGCTTTTGAATTTTGGCAAAGTGAGTAGGTAAAAATAGGATATGGACAAAATACTATAATTTGGAAAGCCGATGAGATTTTATTAATTTTTTTGAAGAAATGGATAGAACTTGTCAGCTGTAACCTTAATCGATGAAATAATGACTTCTTGGACTAAGATGGCGAACAAATTTAGTAAAAATAAATTTTGATTTATGTTATTATTTTAATCTCTTACTTTTTCAAAATCAGCCTCCTTTAACCGAATTTTAAGTTAAATTAAGGCGCAATTGGATAAAAATACAACCTTTTTAAGAATCTTGACACTTCTTGCAACTTTAAATTGATTTTGATTTAATTAAAAAGTAAATAAGCATTCATTGTCTATTAAAGGCATATATTTTGATTTTACGAAGTAAATATATAATGACCTTAAAATAATTCAAAAACACGCCGTTTTTTAGAATGATCTATTACTAATTGCTATAGTAATATATATCTGATTATTATAATATAAATTTCTCGGGCTTTTAAAATCTAGAAATTAGTGTAGTGGTTTTCTGAGAAATACACTTATAATTGAATATTTCGTTTTTAATAAAAAAGAAAATATAATTTAAGTAGAAAAATCCATTTTTAATAGATAGTGACAGGTCTAGCCGAGTTCTTTTGAACGATTTATAAAATTAACCATACCGTTCCAAAACTAGAGCAGCTCATCTAGCACTTGAAAGAAAAAAAATTGCGTCTGAAACATGGATTGAATCCGCTATTAACACGTGTAAGTTGTGCAGTTCGTTCTCTCTATATGTGCTAAATTTTGAGGGTAAAAAGTTGCATATACCCTTGCGCCCCTATGCAACATAAATTTACAGCATATTGAATAAAAATATAGGGCCAAATTTACCATTTACTTAAGAAACACTTTAAATTTAAGTAGTAACACTTGAGAGCGCTTTACAAACTTAAAAATTTTCTTTAAAGTTAATTTTAAAAGAACCAGACCATTAGAGTGGGGAATGTCTTCAGTTCTCATAGGAATTGGTTGATTGTCTCCTTTGATTGCGACGCATTAAGGAAACAAAACTTTTAAAGTGGTTTTCGGGAAGCGTGAACAAAGTGATTTTAAAAGTTTAATTAGTTATACAGTGTTTTAATCTCTGAACATGTTAAATAATCGCGACTGAGTTGTTTCCCCTGATTATGATGAGCAGTTACCTGAATATAAAAATGCTATCGCTAATTCCAACGGAATACACAAAAAGGAAAAATAATTTACCTGTGAAAGATATCATTAACTCTCAATAATATTTACAAATAATTTTAATTAAATCTTCATGAATTCATCGGCTTCGTTGATTGCTACGAATTAAAAACGGAAATTTAAGCTTAGTTTCTAGTGTGTGTGATACAAGATTTTCTAGGAGTTTACTGAGTTTATGTATTTTAAATCTTTAAAATAAGTCAAATAACTCAATCAGATTTGCAATCTTAATTTTAGTAGGCAAATGCGATTTAAAAGGTGGCCTATATAAAACTTTTGTCACGTTTTGACTTGCAAAACAAAATTAATGCCTAATTTATTATATATTTTGACAAAAATCTTACAAATTTGCCATATTTGGACAGGAAAAAACTTATTTTCCGACCATTACAAAAAATATCACCCATTTCGTTGCCTGATATAATTAAATATATATGTTTAGTTCAAAGCTCTAAACCATCTATCTATCATTTATACCTTACTGACAGCAAACCTTAAAAAACACATTTAAGTGCATTTAGAAGAAATTTTATAAAAATTCAGGACATTATATGACCTACACAAAACACATAGAATATATCGGGTTCCAACATCAGATAGATTCTACCATTAGCCGATTTTCAGTTACAGCATTGAGAAAACTAGACTTTTGAAATTTGTTTTCACAAAATATGATCCATCTTTTTTTCAGAAATCTAACATTTTTAGTTTATTGCCCTTGAAAAAGTCAAATAACGTCATTCTAGTATTTAGTCTTTATGAAAATTTGAAGTGAATTACCTATGCAAGGTTCCATTTATTCCTTATATGAATATGAAAGGAAAAATATGAGTTGACTTAACACAACTTAATTAAAATAATTATTTTTTTAAACTTTTTATTTATGCTTTACAAATTCAGCAGATTTAATGATGATTCACAAAGAATGATCTTTTTTTGCTTTGACGTAACTAAATGCATAATTGGAATTCTAAATCCACAAAAGCCGAGTAATGCGGGAAATTGTAAGTATTTATTTCAAATTTACTAACTAGAATCGGTGAAAAGGGTTTAATAAGATTGTTAAGGGATTATGCGTTTAGCTCGAAAAAAAAATGATTTTTTTAATGAAAAGATTGAATTTGCTTTAAAGGTAAAGCTCAGGTTCTTGGGCTTGAGATTGTATCGAAGAGAAACTTCAAAGTATGCTTCTTAATGCAGACTACGTTTGGCTAATTCGCAAGCGGAGCAATTCCAATCCCCGTTTGTGCATGCAGGATTGTGAATTCACACTTTGGGATCGCGCTCTCAATACCGCCGATGATTCAGCCAATCTCCCGCATAATTTGTGCCCCACTCTCATCCCAGGCATAGGCGGCTTCTGTGTGTTGCACTGTTTATACTAAATACCTGATTTATGTGCTGAACCAAGGCACCAGCCCTTGCCTGGCTTTAGCTCAAACAAACAAGCCTGAAAAGGCGAATTTGGGGGTAAACAAGCCATTTCGACAATCTCGAAATCGCTCTCAGTGAAAGGGTGAGTATCTTCGTTCATTTTACCGTTTGTAAACATCACATTAGTCCTCGGAAATCCTCGGTATAATGAAAAGCTGAACCACTGAACTTAACAGCTAGAAAAGGATGATTTGTATAATTTTTTTTTTAAATTTTCTAAGATGAACCAGTTTGAATCGGTGTTCTGTAAACGGGCTAAGAATTATTTCATTTTCAAATAGATTTATGAAAGTTATCGCTTCTCTCATGATAAATCCCGAATTTTCCTTACGCCGATGAAAATTAAGAGCATAAAATAATATTAAACCATTTTTAAGTGATGGTTCGTATTTAAAAATAGTCAAAACATAGTTAGAGCTCTTTTAGACGATATTCAAGAAATTAACTTATTTCTTAGTTGGCCAAATTCACAGACATTTTAAAGAACTTGCAGTAATGCATCATTTTTGCTTTCATATTAATTTTTATTAGTCAATAAAATGTAACAATATAGGATTGAATAGTAATTAGTATTTAATTTTTTTTCGTAAGATGATTCATGGCAAATAGTTGTTCAATAAACGGAATTCAAAAAATCAGCGGCATATTTATGAATTTGGATCGGAATTTCGAAGCAAAATGGGGTAAAAATATAAACTGTTGCCAAATTGTAGTTATATTAAAAATAGTAAAAATGATGATAAAACCTGTTTAAATTGATTCTATTACAATGTGTTAAAATCTATCTATCTCTTTACCATATTTGACATCATGCCATTTACTGTAAATTAATATGGTTGCATTTTGAAAAAATGTTTTTCTTCTTTTTTGGATGACTAAAATCGATTTGTTAATTAGTAACCAGTTTAAAATTAATTCATTTTTCAAAAAGACTTCTTAAATTAACCGTCATTTTAATAATAAATCCAGGTTTCGAAAAATTAGTACTATTTTTTTTGAATTGTGCGTAGATTTTATGAAGCAAAATTGGGTAAAACACTAACTAATTTTGCTAAGTGAGGAAATTCATTTAAAAGATATTAAGAAATAATAAGTGAAGCTCACTTAAATCTCCTTTAAGATCCCACTTTCTCGAAAAGGAGTGTCCTTTTTCAGCCTTGTGATGTTTTGCAGTATTATTACGGTTTTTTGGGCTTCACACCTCGTCCAAGTGCTGCTGTTTAAACTTTCTAAGAGTACCTTCGACATTAGTTTCGAAATGACTTATTATCTCTCTGGAAACGCGAGCCTAACTGACTTTCTTGTAGCGAATAATAACAGCCCAATGCAGCAATCTAATCTAGCTTCCGGTGTACTTTATGGACGATTATCTCACAACTCCATACCACAATTTATTTTTTACAATCTTTTAAAAATATGATATGCAATGTATGACAGTGAAAGCACATTGTCATTCAAAAAATGTTAAAAAGATAAATAAATACTTTTTTTATTATCCACTTGGAAATAAAAGTTTAAACATTAAACAAGAATAGAAAATTCTAAAAATATCTTCCACAAAATGAAGAAAATTAATTTAATTTAGATCAATCAGTTTCGTATTTGGAAAAAGAATACCTTTCCCATTTTACTGTTTCAAGCATTATCGCGATTAAAGTGGTTCAATCCAGCATGGTCATTATTTGCTAGTTTCACCTAAAATATCAGTTTGAATTTACTATCTTAAAGGAAAATAAAATGTTTATCTGTAGATATCATTTATTACTTAAATATTTCAAATTTTGACAGGTCCTATGTGAGTCCGATAAAGGTCATAGCTATTTTGATTAGGACTTCTTAAATAAGTTATTAGCATGTGTTTTTTAAATTATGCAGTAGTAAAATGTTTGTTGCAATTTAAAAATGCAAGTAAAGGTATAATAAAAAAGGTATCACCGAATGCCATCAAGAAAGCTGTTCACCAAAATGTTATTAAAATAGGACAATTTAGTTGTAAAAAAGGTTTAAAAAGCACATAATTTCTTCTACGAATTGAGCGATTTTGATTAAAATAGTTCCAGATTATGAGTAAACATGAAAATACGATTATTCATGCATCTGACGATCAATTTATAAGATATACAATTCATTTAGGCGAAACGAATGTTATCATATGCTGATACGGTTTTGGGCATGCCAAGCTAATTAGCTGGTTGAACACTCTTTATCAAGTTGAATAAACTTTTTAGGAGTATTCTGTAATTATTCCTTCAAAAACTTCATTATTGAAAAAATCAAAATTTTAGTTGCTTAAAATGCACATTTTTATAAAACCTGTTTTGAAGTGGTGTCACCAATCAATTAAAAACAGAAATACGCCTATGGAAATATAGTAAAATATGTTGTTAGGGCGTAAATTTATATCTAAACATATATTTTTAGGAAAATTAGATATTTAGCACCGAAACTGTGCCAGGTATATTTATAGCAATAACACCCTTTTAAATTTCCGTTAAATTAAAACTGCAGGGTATTGAGGCATTTAGATAATATTTGAGAATAGTTTAAATTTTAGAAGTTACTTCAAGTCGCTTTAAAATTAAATTTTAAAAGGAACTGAGCCAAAAATTACTTTACATACTCTAACCTGGCAGTGTTTAGTCATAGAAAGTGCTACTTACCTTATAAACCTGTCATTAAAGCCAAATACAATTGTGTCAGTGTGATCAAAGCGTGTTCTGATGTGTGCAGGCCAAATTGCCTGCCGCCCAATCAGAATGTGCACAGAAATTGCCACCTCACAATTGGTCTGCCAATGTGGGTGACATCGCCCTCTGATTGGTCCAATCCATCAAAATCTGCCAATCAAATTGGCTGAAGCGATTGTAATAAATAAAGAAGTCATTGGGTTAAAGCGTTCCCTCATGATATAAAAGAGCTTGGAAAACGTGGTTTTTGTGACTGGTATAAAATGTATCTTTACCGGGGATTAGATTGGGTTAACAATATACTAATAGAGGGAATTTATAAAATTCTGTCAATCTATTGTTCCGGAGATTTTTTTGAATTTTCGGAGCCAACAAATAAAATATAAGATATAAGAATTTTTTATTTCAAAGATCTTTCAAAATTCTACGACTGTAGGCAGTTGTGTGGCATATTTTTTCAACAAAGAGCATTTTCGGTGACTTAAGAATGCTTGTTTGCTAATGAGATGCATTTCAAGAATTTAATATCTAAAATTTTCATTTTCTGGAAATCTTAGATAAAAAAATGAACCCTCGATATTATAATTTATTAAGAAAATATCGTAGTATAGATTCAGCATTTTTAAATTTGATGATTGAAATATGACTTGAACGAACAAGCTGAGATAAGTTGTTTAATTTTTGTTATATAAAGGCCTTTTTCCCAAACCAGTGATTCGTAAAATTAGATTTTTTGGGTAAATGATAAATGATGCGATTTCCTTTAAACATAACCATTTGGCCTCTTTGAAAGTCTCAGAGGTTTGCCATTTTATAAGGTTATAAACTTTTTGAATATCCGTCGGTGACAGTTATCTTCTGCTAAATAAACCACATTGAAACAATAATACAGAACAATATTAAACCATGTCAAGTCTCTGAAGACTGTGAAGCCGAAATCTTAGGTGTTTCCACTATTTTGGTCCATCAGGGCTTCACTCAAACAATCCCATCTATTTTCTCCAGGGATATTTTATGCGAAATATTAAATTTTCGCTTTCATCGACAATACTGCCAATTACCATTTTCGTTTGCCGATTTGTGTGGTCTTGGAGCATTTTGCCAAATGCAGGAAAAAACATCGCTGCAGCTTTATGAATCACCAAATGACTCCCTCAAAATTTTTGCCGAAAATAGCGCCTTCACTTAATATTTTTAGAAAAGTGCAACGCTTAAAATGCATTTGAATTTTGAAAAGTATTTCCTTCCTGTTCAGCACAGCCAATCATAGTTAAAATAACACTGAGATCAGATTGGTGGTGAACTGCACTCACTAATAAATATATTAAATCTGAGAATTTTTTAGTAAAATTCTAAATCCAAAAAGTCAACTTTAGTTTTAAAATATAAATGAAGATAAGTAGAATATTTGGACCATATTTGTTTACAAAACATCTTTTAGGTAAGGTTGAATTATTCTTAGATAAGAATTTCATTAAATTACCAAAATAAAACTAAAAAATGTGTTAAATTTTTTAAAAATAAAATTCTATAACTTAGGGCCTTTTATGCCAATAATAGAAAACCAATTAATGCTCAAATAGGTTGGTTGGATTGATATGGTTGGAAAAAATATTGCTATTTTTATTCAACCAATTAATCATTTTAAATAACAAAATTAGGTCTCCTAAAGCCGTTTCAAGCCAGCGGGCCTTCTGCAGATATGTTGTTCTCAAAAAATTTTTATGTTATAGTATTTACATAAATATTCCACTAAATAACTAAAAGGCGATTCTTTCAACATGCAGGTGAACGTAATCGCGCCTTAAATAATTCATTTTCTTTCCAAAATATTCAATTTTAAGTTTCTTAGGTGTAAAGTGCTCTTTTTGAATGGCAGTTTTCACGCACAAATACATGGGTTACGAAATTATGGTTTGTTATTGGAAATGTCACAAGTTATTTACTAAATTTGGAAAAGGTGTGAAGTTTGAGGTTTGGTATCGATTCAAGAGCAGTAAAACTATTAACAGCTAAATAATATCTAAAAATTCTTAAATTAATGCAGTAATAGCGCTTTTCGTGTGAAACTAGCTGCTGGATTAAGCAAAGGAGGCTACTAAAATAAGTTTCAATTTTAAGATAGACAATTTTTCTCTCAATCTAAAGACATGCACTTCGCGATTTCCATAGGCAAGTCAAATTTTCCTCTGCTAAACGTAGGTCATCCTATAATTCTCAAAATAAAACCCCAGTTAAACATTTATTTGGTTTTTAGCGTGTAAACCCTCCTATTCTTATGAAATCCATACTTTATAACGACTGTTTTAATTGTTACACTTTCTTAGAGTCATTCTAATTCAACTTATGGCTATTTTTAAATAATTATTATAGGCGATTTTTTGATGCCAATTCACATCAAATTTTTCAAGAATTATAAGGGAAAGCTTGAAAAATACCTATAATTTCGAAACTAAGTATCAGAAATTCGTTAAATCAGACAATCTCTTGATTAAAGTGTAAAACTAAGAAAATGCAGTGAGTCACCTTTTCCTTCACTGATTATTCCATCAGAGGGTGCAGAATTTCAACACTAACTAAGAAAAAGGCAAACAATATTTTCAAAGGAAAGAGAAAGCGAGGAAACGAAGATATTGTATTTTTTGTTGTTATGGCTGAGTAATTAGTCAAAATGGAGTATATCAGAATTGAGGAATGTTTTGTTAAAAATAGGCCTGAATATTGTTCATTGAAAAGGATGCATCTTAGAGCCCACAAAGAAGACGGATAAATTTACATTAAGTAATGTGTTATTTTAGACAATGGCTTTGAGTTACGATGCCAATAATTATTTCAAAATGGATAAGATTCGTTATCGAGACATCTTATTCATAGATGGAAATTATCACTTCAAAGATTTTGTCATTAAATAGTAAAGTTGACACATTTTAATCCTACGAAGTGCTTCTTGCAATAAATTTTCGTTATTTGATAAAATTATTTTAGGTAAAAATTTAAATAACCAGATGATAATTTAAGCAACCAAGTGTCTAAGATTTCTGTTGATCTTTCTGACAATCAGAAGGACGGTTTTGTTTGAATTCATTAGTTTATTCTATATTTAGTACTATTTACACGAATTGGAAGATGAAAATTTTAATTTATTTGAGATATAATTTTTCAAATTTATCTAATTTATTCCATTAATTTGTCAAAAATTAGATTTATCTGAAATTCCTGCAGACGTATTAAATGTCCCTGTTCTATCCCATTTTTCCAAATAATACGTAAAATAATCATCAAATCCCTTTTTTATTTGTAAATGGAACCGTTTTAAATTATCTTTCAATCAATATTCGTTAGTGCTTCTAACCCTCACAACCTTTCGAAAATATGTGCATTTCAAAAGATCTACTTAAATAGTATAAGTAGCATATTAACGTACTATTCGATAAACAGGGGACTGTAGATGGTAGGTCATAGGCAGTGTTTGATGTCCATGGCGCAACGACAGAGTTCGACGATTCGGACAGATTGGTGGAAGACTGTTTCGGACTCCATCACTCCTTGGTGGACGAGTTTTCAAGGTCGCCTGACCATTGGTTGGGATTGTTGGCGGTCGACGGCTGAAATCACATCAATATCATTGGTTGATTAACAATGGAAAAAGCTCGAATTCAGTGGCAATTTTGTGGTTAGTCAGCTTAAATCTACTTCTAAATTCTAGCAAATTTTTAGTAGAAATAAGCATAAATGGACTACTAGCATGAGCGTTTAACGAACCGGCGATCTGTGAAAATGGTCATGGTCGATCAGTTATGACAGTCAGCACCAAAAAAACGTGAATTTTGTTTGAAAAAGACCTATAAGCACGTATCTGGGGAAAAAAGAAATTAGTTTAGGTATAACTTCTGTAAGTGTCGCAACAAACTTCAGTCGCCAATCTCTGGACGTGACTAAACGCCTTAGAAAAATTTCAAGTCTAAACACGGGCCTAATATATTTTTGTCAAAGCAAGCCAGCCAAGCCTTTTTAGAAAAGATAGCGATTGAAGAGTCAAATCAATTAAAAGCACCTTACTTAGATTCAGATGACCTTCTACTGATGATTTTCAACCTCAAAGAGCAAAAACATAAGTGAGTGAGGTTCCTAGGATACCAGAACTGATCCAGTAAAATGATGAAAAGTTAGGAGTACTTCAATATGCTCCATCCTAAGTGATCTGCTCGTATTGCTGACGGTAGATTTGAGCGGTAAAGTGGATTATTCTTTGGCGATCCCACAAGACTAGTTGAAGAAGAACTTCTTTCCACCGAAACCCCTTTCCTTAATTTCCCATTCCTCATCTGATTTTCTTATAACAAACTCAACCAGACGTTTGGTTTCATCCTAATTTTCTTGGGAGGTGAAATCAACGTGCGATCTCCTCCACTAACTGAGTGAACGTTTCAAGCTGATTCGTTGGCCTCTGAGTTTCCTTTCTTGAATTCCTAAAACATTTTTGTTCCTCAAATAGATCCTGCGTATTTTTAAGTTTGCAGGGTTTAAAATAAGAGGTTATTTTGTTAACCAATTTCAATGCATTTCAAAATAAAAAAATAATGTTCAGCCCTATAATGATTCATGAAATAAAACTGAATTTTAGCTTAAAATACAAACGTGAATTCAGACAGAATTTATAATGTTTGTTTGTTAAAAAGTATCTTTCATATCAATAGTATTGATTTTTTAAATGTCACAATCAAATCAAATGTATTAATAATCCCTAAATTCAAATTATTGCAATATAACTGGTCCCAATCAATAATATTTTTAATTTTGGCAATAATCTTTTCATCATTTTGACCCAGTAATCAGTATCTGAAGAAAGATATGGCTATAAAAAAGTATCCAAAAATGGCGCAAACGCATAAACCCAAGTGATGAACTTTTAATGGCAAATCAACGGGTTTTGGGTTGCGGTGGTTTATAACCCTCGTGGGTTCGTCTAAAAGGTCATTATATTGTTGGGTTATTATTGTTGTTTATTTACTCCAGGCTCTTGGGTTATTAAATACAAGATTTTCGGCAGAAATTTTGAAAAATACTATTACACAGCTCTTTTGCCTTCAAAATGCAACCGACTGTTTTATAATGAACAGAATAGCTTTCTTCTTAATGATGCACTATCAGACACTGTGAAGCGTATTGGGCGTTTGCGAAAACTAAAAATGAAGCAAAATTTCGTCTTCTTACATGTACTGCCGTTAAGTTAGTGGACACAGTTTGGGATGATAATGTGCTCAAATTACCTACTCAAGTTCACTTTCGAGTTAAGAGTTTAAAGGAGCATATTAGAATGAGGAATCATCTCGTTAGTAGCCACTGCTCATCCGAAAGAGCTATTTATCTAGATTTTAAAAATAATGAGTACCCAACATTATTCCGCCACCGCTGTACTTGAGTTTTTGCAGAAAAATTGTGAATACTTATACAGGCAGCTTTTCCTGATGTCGGCCATGAAGGCCTTTGTCTTTTAAAATTATTCGTATAATAGTATAATAGTAGGCCTCTTTTTATCATTTGGAAAGACAATGACAGGCAGAAGTAACCTGTTCATCATGAAAAAATAGTCGACATAACAGTCGGTGATCAAACTGCGCTTTAACTACTAAATAACGATTTCTAGGAACTTCATAGCACAGGAATTCGGACTTTGAAGCTTTAGAAATTCAATCATGAATCCTATAATGAGCTCTGCATCGACTAATACAGGCATCTCAAAGGACAAAATGCTTGTCAGCATTTGGAAAGCATTTTAAAAGGCAAAGGAGCCTTTAACGCTGCCACTGGTTAATTTCCGACAGAGCTACAACAGTTTTAGATTAAATAACGTAACACACTTTAAGGGGAAAGTAGAAGATGACTATCAACTTATTGCTCTGACTACCACAGTCTCAAATGTTGGTCTTCTACAAACTTTCTAGCTACGAAGTCCCTGACGGTTACATTTCCTACCCAGTTAAGGTTTTTTGAAAAGACGTTTCCATCTAGGTTGAATGTCAAACCAGCTTGTTCTAGCTTCACTGAAGGTTACGCTTCTGACTGAAGCTGTAATCAACACGATTATGAAGAGTAAATATCTGTGGCAATGGTAACGATTTCATCCTAAATATTTGGGTGTCAAATTCATCAAAAAACGGCCGCGTTCCACAGAGTGTACTAGAATTAGGGAACAACCACCCTTACCTGTCCAGCAATAAGATGTAGGTAGCTTTTCGGAAAACAATGAGTATTCAGCTGCGTTTACGGACAGAGTACTAGCTATAATATGAGTATATACCGTTTCTAAGCGCCCATTTGCCTCTACATAACAACGGAGTGAATGATTAAGTTCATCTGATAACACCTCGAAATAGCAGCGAGTTTGGGACCCTTGCTTAGCTGATAATGGTCCAAGAAGTGAGGTTTGGTAAGGAATATTAAGGCCAGATACATGAACGATTCCTGAAGAAGTTGTAGCAGTGCTGGGCCCCTATAAAAAACCACGGTTCATTATGCCCTTCCGAGAATGCAATGCCTTAGGGCACACTGAACACCCAAAGCATCAGGCAAATCGATGCTCTAGCTCTGACTAGGCACGATTGAAAGTCGTGACCATACCGTCTAACTTTGCCAACTCTGACCACGAGTGGCATTGTTCAACATGTCGGACATGTGGGGTTACTATCTTTGTTTGCTATCCGCTTTGTTGGCTGCTTCCCGTGGTTTTGTGATGCTTTTGGATAGGAATTAGTCAATTTTGTCGACATTAAAACCGTTTTATCTAGTTCTTTTCAACTATGTTTAAGCTCCGTCCAATCTGATGTGATATCGACTTTCCCCGTTAAGTTCAAGAAAAAAGTCAATTGATTTCCTAACTTCTGTAGGAAATTTTTATTTCATATTCAAGAAATTACTCATTTCAACTAGGATTCGTCTAGTTTGTGGTCATCGTGTGCTAGATACGTGACAAACATTGCCAAATGTGTAGAAAATGTCAGATTTATGGATGGCGAAAGAAGAAGTTAATTGGGTAAAATGTGGGATAAACGACTTCTTAGTAACTCCAGGTCATGTTTTCTCTGGTCGACTAAGATTGAATTCTTTCTGTAAACAAAGATTTAGTGATGAATTTGTGACCGTTTAAGGCTACTTTTCTTGTAAACTATGGCGACATAGACAAATTTGTGCTTGAGAAAACTAGTCGCTACCAATAACTCATTCGGGCCTTTAAAATGACACCTACACCCTCAGAATAGATTCGAATAATATTTGTAATAATAATTATATATGCAAATTTAGTTACTCCCACTAAAGGAAAGGGATTGGCTAATCGTTCTGACCAATCAAATGAGTTTGTTTCCACCAATAGGGTGTTTTGATTGACTATTAGGATTACAATAAACCTAATATTAGCTAAGAAATACTGCATTTTGAATTTGTTTCAATTATCGAATAATTAATCTGAATGCTTTTAATAATATCATTGCACCTATTCATAGTTATGTAACCGATTGCGAAGATACTCATAATTCAAATTCGGCCCTACGTATTCATGCTTGATAAATTTACACGATTTACTAGACCTTAAATTAAATTGAGTATTGTTTTAACTTTGTCTAAAAAGAAGTAAAGTGGAGAGGTTTTCACACCAAAATGATGGCATGCTCTCAAACAATATCAAAAAAGAATTTTTAAATTTATACAAATTAAAGAGATTTCCGGCATTAACTACCAACCATATTCTCCAAATACCCGGAAAAGAATAATAACTCCAAAAATTACATTAAAATAATTTATTTTTAGAGTTAATCTTTTAATAATATCCTTTACAGGTATATTTTTGCAAATTAACATCAAAACCTTGCGAAATTAATTTTCCTATTGGTTAAAACCTTCATTTAAATTAAAATCACTTCCGCCCTTTCAAAATGCTTTTTAAGGTTTCCAAGCTCCTTATTCATTAAGGCCGTCGGGTTAAAAGAACTTTTCCTTAAAAAAGTCCAAAAAATGAACTTTTTAACCTCAAAAGTTTCCTAGAATAAGTAGTTAACTTTTGCAAACGGGGGCTTTTACCGGGAAAATAAACCAATTTACTGGAAAACTAGTTTAAATCCTTCCTTTGTACAAATGAATTAGCAAAATAAATCCAGATTTTCTTGCTACGATACACACTATTTAAAGTTATAATGTCAACACATTTTTCGGGAAAAATATTTAAATGTTTATTCAAAATTTTTTAAATCAATTGTAAAAATAGTATTCCTCCTAGGTTTGCCAATTTTTCTGATTATTTCTACCAAAAACGTGGGATATTGAACAGAAGGAGAAGAAACACCACAAAATCAAACCTCCAGCAGAACAATAAATGCAACATTAACCTACATTTCCAGAAAATACTCTACTTCCCACAAACAGGCAATGGTGACCTTCGGAGACGGCCTAAATGCGATCCATCAATCACATCAGTGGCAATCTTACAAAACCCCAAAAGTCCTCAAGATTTCCCCAGCAGAGATTGAAACACGTAGTGTCATCCATCAAGCATCTTACTCGGGCAGTGTCTGTTTTTTAAGGACTAAATCAGAGACAATATAAATATCCTCGAAAATGAGTGGTATTGGAGGTATTTCGGTAACTGGCAGTGTTAGATAGGCTTCAGATTGGCAATTTTTAAAAATGAATTCCTTTTATTTGTGCATTTAAATGCAAGGACTTTGAGGGAATTAAAACCAGGTTCTACTAGAATTACTGAACCACTAGATGCTTTGGCTGTTTTTGCTGAAAAAAGAATTCCGCACAAAATTCGAACAGGAATGGTGTTTGTGGCTTTTTGAGAGGATAAAAAAGGTAAGCTCGCTTGAAACATGACTGATTATAGTTTGCTGGAAGGTGACTAAGGCAGTGCACCGGTTAGAGCTGTTTTTGAAGTTGCAACTTAAAAATTGCAAGAAAATTGTTCGTAGGAAACTAGTGCTATTGTTGTCTTTCATTGTGTACAGCTGTGTGTTATACATTTCAAGGTAATTTTCATTCACCCAATTTTATTCTACACTTTATTTTCTGGTACTCTAAAGTTTAATTCTTAAAAATTAATTATTTTATAGCTTCTTCCAAATAGATTATCTCAAATAAAAAGTTAAACAAGATGAGATTCGGTTCACTGTTGTAGACTCCCTAATTTTCGGATAAGCCCATTGGAAGACCAATACAAAACCGTCATTTCTCACTTGGTCTTTGAGTGAATTTTGAATTATTTGTAAAATTAAGGCTCTCTAACACTTTTCATGGTCCTTAATGTATTTTATAATTAAAGGACCTCATTTTTCCAGGTTGAGTAAAGAAAACAAATGTTTCATTGCATTCAAAGAAGGATCAAAATGGTGTTTTTTTCTTTGGAAATAGGTTTTGATGATAATTTGGTGGAAGAGTTTTCCACTCCTTATTTCCTCAAATAAGTGTCGACTTAACAAATGAACAAAATCCTGAAATCGAAATAAATATAGCATTTATTTAGCGATTTAACTAAATTGTATCCGTGAACTAACATGTGAAGGTATGTGTATAATTTATGTTAATAAAATACAGTTAAAACCTGTTAATAATATTTTGCTCATTGATTTTGTTATTTTAAAGCCATTTGCAATTTATTTCAGCGGTAATTCAACGAAGGCTCAAATAAGGTGAAATAATAATCTTTTATGAAATTCGTGGCGGGAAATGCTGATTTCGGTTAATGACAGCAATTTCTTTTGCGAAAAATTCTTTTTTTAAATTGTTTATTCACAATAAATTTTTTTATTACATGTGGTGAGAAAAACTTTTATTATTTAACAGAGTCCTAATTAATGAAATTATGAAAATATTTGAATATAATTTTTGATATCAACAGTATATAAATCAGAAATAAGTGTTAAAAAATCAAAGGCCATCATTCTTGGGAGTGTCTTCGTATTTTGACAAAAAGTTACTTTCCATAATCTGGTTCTCGTGGATTTTTTACAACTTTGAAAGCACTTCTAAGAACTTTAAAAATTTTTAAATTTTAGGGACAGATGAAAAGTAAAAGCAAGTTGTTGTTATAAAAAGAAATTTGATGATTTTTCTAAATGAAGTTTACAATTTTAGGATTTTAAATGGAATTTATAACTTAATATTGAAAAAATCTATTACTTTCATGTGATACAATCGTCCTAACTAGGAGTGTAGTACCTAGGATCACGCGAAATATTTATAATAACTTAAAATCATTTGTTTATAAAAAATCTTACGTCGAACCACTGCGTTGTCAATGAAGAGTCAGTTTCCACAATTCCCTCATCCAATTATTATTCTAAGCGGAATTTATTACAGCCATAACGCAGAAGTACTGTGTACACATTCCGGATATTTGTCAGATACTGAGAGTTCCTACTAGTGTATATCCGGAAATTTATTTCTATTGAAATCGAACTATTAAGATCTATACCTGTAGACAGCCAAGATTCAATTAATAACCGAGTTACCGAAGTTCAACTTGGAGAACTTGGGTGTATGTTTTGCTGGAGATAGCGAAATGACGAAAACCTTCAAATAACTGAGCTAATTTTTTTAAGTGAATGGAAAAGAAATTCCTCTTCTCGGGCAATCTCTAAACGCGGTTTTGTTCGGTGGTTTGGACGTCACTCTGACGTCTTCGATATCAAACCAGCCATACTGCAACATGTGATTAAAATTCCCCCAAAATAAGAAGCTCTTGGAATTCATATTTAAAAAATAATAATTTCGTTCTCTAATGGGACGTCTTTGTTCGACTTCTGTTTTCAGTGCCTCAATGTCTCCATGGAGCCAAGAAATTCTTTCCCAGAATACACATTTAGAGTCAAAATCCTCTGCTTCTGTTTTTGATTCAACTTAAACACAGATGAGAGTTCTGAGCATCAGAGGAACTATCCGATACAGTATCCAAATAAGACATAGCCCCCAATATCAAAGTGACGAGAGAAGCCGTGAGCCCTAGAGTGTTTATCAGAAGAAGTGTTTATCTGTGAAGACAGGTGTGTTAAGATGTGGTTGACCTGCTTCAGAGGTAATCACTTTGGCCAATTAGATCAGGGCCAATGCAGTGGCCGTAGGTACTCTTAGGTCAGTGTAAGGTCACTACAATACCTTTACTTACTGAGCTCTGTTCCCTGTGCCTCCCTCTATCGTCGTCTTCAAGGTCAAAATTTCAAGTTAGCGCAGCGGTTTTCTGTTGAAGCTAAATTTCGCATGATAGATAAAGGAGTAATTTGGTTCTCCGTAGTTATACTTGTAACAAGCACAATGCCGCTAATATGCGATGATTTGGATTATGATACTTTTTAAAAATAGTAAAGTGCAAAAGTCTAGCTTCAAATTCCGGGATCCTAGGAGCTGTTTTCTGCCTAAAACTACCTTAAGAAGAAGAGATTATAAATGATTTCCGTATGTCTTTATGAACTGAAGACATCTACAAATTTTCCACTTCATAGCTTCAATAAACAATGAATTAATTAGACCAAATAAACTTTTTAACAAGCAACAAACTTAGAACACCGGCTTTGTAGAGTTTGTAGATTTTGAGTAAATATGAGACTACTATCTCAATGTCAAGTGTCCCTTATCAGATTTCACTGGTTTTTTATTTGAAAATGCGCTAAATTAAAGTACCGACTTAGACGTTCTTTTACAAGAGCATAAATAACTTTGATACCCACCTAATCGGCAGGGTATTCCTCATCAAAACCTCCGAAACCACTGGTAGTTCTCCGTAAATGGAGTGGCGGTTGAGTTTAAGAGATCGGCGTTTCAATGGATCGGATGACTGCACCGGAGCCATTGGTGCAGTCGGTTCAATTTGGGAGTTCCTCGTCAATGCCAGAGACACGGACCGTGCTCGCCGAAGTTGAGGGGCCGTGGAAGGTGCCTGGAGAGGTTGAACTTGTCGATCGATGACTCGGGGAAGGAGGTAGCGAATGACACTCTGATGCTTTTGTTGGACGGCGAAATCGAGGGCATTTTGACCTGTTGAAGTGGTAGCTACGACGTCGGCATTCTCTTCCTCCACCAGCCATCGAATCTGCGAATAATCAGAAAAGATTATAATTTATTAATCAGAGCCCAAAAAGTAAAAAAATATTTATCTCGGTTTCACACAAGGCACAACATTCTTATTCACCTCAGTCTACAGAAAAGCACATTTTAAATGTAGAGGTTGAAATTCCCGCTAATTTTTTAAAAAAACTTGAAGATATGTGGACATCTGTTTTCAAAAAGAATATTTCCCTTATATTTGAGAATTCTAAGTTTTAAGCATCCTTCGTAGACACCCCCTAAGCAAGATTTATGAACATTTAGTACTGACAGGATGCGCCAAGAATTTAATGGAATTTACTCTGCGAAAGTTTGCGATTCACTGAATTCATGGTCCAAACAAAGCTGCGTGAAGTTAAATTTTGATCTGAAATTACAAAAAAGGAAATGGACTATCACTGCCGTAAGTGCTTTTTCCTTGTGGCCTCGTGAATTCTGTAATCGGAATCAGATTAATTACAAATACGGAATTTAGTGTTTCTACAGGATGTTCGGAACGAATTTCTTTTTATGCCGTAAATTATTTCTTAAAACACTAAAAATCTTCTTGATAACAGCAGTGAAAATTTATGATGAATGGTAAACGGAAACGTGAAAGAGAATAACCAGCCTGTTATAACGATTCATTGTTAAATTAAAAATTGAGGAATAGATTAGGTCGCCATGATAAATTATTAGAACACGGTTATGAACATAATAGTTGAAACACCAAACAATCAAAACTCGAAATTTTCAATCCTTCGTGTGCACCATTATTGTGGATTTTGATATATTCATTTAAGGAAACTTTTTATCACCGATATCTGAAAGATGACAGACATCATAGACAACTGATGCCTCCATCAGTGTGAAATTTGCTTGTTTACTAAATAAAGATTAAGAAGATGGCTAAATAGGACTTTATAGTGGGTAAAAAGCATTGTAAATACTTCTCTTGATTTCTGTTCGATCTATTGAGCACTGAGGCTGCTGGAGTGTTAATCGTTTTCAAGCATGAACTTTTAAATGAAATTGTGTGGTATATTAACGAGTGGATCTTATCACAGCCTGCACGTCCAGCAAACACATCTTAGGTTTTTCAGGTCTCTACTTATGTTATCCAGTAGATGTTGCCAGTACAAAAACATTAGCGTTCTCGTGCGCATGCTAAAACTGCACCGGGCATTACCACCTTGGGAAAACGTAGAATTCATCTTTAATACCATTGGGCGATTTGCAACAGCCCCACCAACCCAACAAAAGAAGTGCTCAAATCACTCGTTTTTTAATTTTTCATAGAATGTTTGTTCTATTTTTCATGCCAATTTCTTGGCGTTTTACCCCCAAAGGAAGGTTTTGGAAAATATCCTGTAGGCATGGAAAAACCTCTAGTGTCAAACTGTCGAATAAATGTCAAGGTTACTTTGGTTGCTTTCGGTGTGAACCTCTACGACCAGGCAATTACATAAAATAGTCCTTCAAATAAAACTTCTGGTGCTTCAGTTTGATTCACCCGAAGTTCTATTCAAAGAAAAATGCACATAATTATAACAAAAAAATCGATGAAACGAAAATTTACTCATCGCCTAATCTTTCTTTCCCCAAAATTAGACTAGTGCAAACTGATTATAAATTTTCATCACAAAAGTGAATTGGTTTTTAAATAAGATGTAAAATATTATATTCATTTTATAGTGCGACAAATTTTTTAATATAATTTTACATCTTAGTCATTTTGTGTTGGATATACTTTGGTAATTATCATGAAAAAGTCACCGGTATTTGGCTGCCATTACCATAAACATGGCAACTGATTTCACCTCAGACTACATAATTGGCGCAACGGTTGTTCCTAGTATAACAAAGCCACCAATCAGCTAAATGTTCGAAGGAAAATCCCAGTGTGTGTGGCATAAGATGGCTCAAATTCTCAGTCTTTCACTTTAGCGCATATATCAACGAGTGTGGACCAATTGAAATTTTAGTTAAAACTGTAATACGTTAGAGAAATCCTCCAAGAATTGTATCCGGATTTAAGAATTCGATTAGTAGGTTCGGAATGTGCCATTCGATAATTTTCTTTGTAAAATGAATGTAAATTATAAAAGACTCCTCATTTTGATCGACCTTCACTTAAATAAATGCACCTCTATTGTTGATCTTTTCTTTTAATCTACAATTTAAAAAATCTAAACTATACTTTTCTATGTACTATACGGTATTTATTAAATTCTTTTAAAATCTGGAACTTGAACATAATTTTCGCAATGAATCTAACGCAGTGTTATCATCAACTTTACCTTTCTACCACTTTCTTAATATAATAGATAAGTCGCCATAAACTTAAAAAATAACGTTAAAATATAGTAAAATTCAACTTATTCGAAATCTTAAACATCCAAAAAACTCTTGAAAATGATAACTTGGATATTTTTTCAGGAATATATAAATCGTGTTTATATGAATAGGATAGGCTTTGAATTCTTCTTTTTCTTGACAAAATTCACACAATTGGCGAGATTTCCATGCACAGTTTATATTATCTTTTGTAACTTTTCTCACGCACTTAATTTCGACAATCTCATTCGACGTGTAGAATGAATGGGACCCAAGCAGTACATGTTTTAAAGAGAGAACAAAGCATGTGAGTCGCAAATCGACAATTAAAACTTTGATAGGCTTATTTAGGATGTTGTAAACTGTCAACTAAAGATGCTGCTTTCGGTAAACATCGGTTTCTTTGATCTTTTGACATACGTTCGGCCACGAAACTCTCACGGAAAGTCGCCTTCTTAGCAAATTGCACCTCTGAATTCAGGATGCTTGCAGAAGATTCCAGTGGATCATATTTATTTGCTATCCAGGAGTGTTAGATGTGCTCGAGCACACTGTTCTCCTCTTATTAGCACAAACGGGGGTCCTGGTTGATGAAAACAAAGTGATGAATCGCGCTAGCCATCAGAAACAGTAAAAATATTCTACTACGCTGTAGTTAGAAGTTAGAAGCGTAACAGGAAACGATCTGATTGCACTACCACTGTATATAACCTCTGAACTATACACCGGCCTGGGAATATGGGTTATTTCGCCTAACTGATAGCCGCTAATCCTATTAATACCGCAATCTCCTGTCAGTGGATATCTTAACCAGCGTCAAGAACAACGCTAATTACCAGTAAAGAGACGGCCGTTTTCGAAGAGACATGTTAGGAAAGTGTATAGGAATTTCCTCATTTCAGGGCGAAATTTCGAGGCCTTATAAGGGCAAAAACTCAGTTCCTTTTTAAATTGAATACCTTTTACATCTTTTAAGTTCATAATTCCCATCGAATTCCACTTCTGGCGTGAGATTATCAATTTTCTCCTCAATAATCCACATATTGCCTTTATACTTTCCACATGAGTTATAAAACACGATTTTTAATAAAATATCTTAAATAAATTGATATTTTTTTAAATACCAGTCCACTGGTTGATTTTCATTACCCAGGCATATACCGACACACCCGGGGAGGCTTCGATTTTTTTAAAGAAATTTAAAAAATGCCACTTTTATTTGTTTAAAAAACATATTATACTTAGTTGAAAATAACAAAATAAAGAGGTACAATAAAATAATATTATTGGGATTATTAAAGATTTATTTGTTTAAAGATAAATCACATAAATTAATTAAAATTATAAATTTGTTAACTTTATGTTTTCTATTTAATCACACTGGAAAATAATTTCGAAACGGTCTCCTTTGAAAAACTGCTTAAAATCGATTTTTTGTCCTGAAATAGAGAAGTATAATTTAATATCTAATTTGAGACGATTTTTCAGATAATCGGCTAAAATTATGATTTGTCCCATTTAATTAGAATATTCTTTAAGTAAAAAACTAAATTTCTCGGTTTGAACGTGCGTTAATAGTTCAGAGTTTATTCATTAGAGTCCATTCAAACAAATTCTGTGTATCTTTTAACAATACTTCAAAAAAATGAATTCAAATGTGATCTTAATTAGCGAAATAAAGTCGTCGAAACCATGATAGAACGGAAAGTAAGTTTTACGGTTTTATATAAGTGTTTAGAATTCGCAAACGTCATCAAATCAATAATTTTTGATTCAACTGTGAACGTAGTCGAGATTTAAACCCAAAGCTGGGGATTTTGTCGATAAGCTCCGAAACTTTCGTATCAATTAGATTTAGTTTTTCTATCATCTATTTCAAATTAGTCATTAAATCCTAAGTTCAACGAATCTGCCTCAGTTACTACGGATAAACACAACGGTCGCACAAGCGTGTGAATAAAAAGGAATGCGAATATTTGGGGAACCGTTACTTTTTTCTTTAATTATTAAAATGCACTGAATAGAATGGCGGCAGTTCATCTGCAAAGTTGGTATCTAACTCCGCTTCAAGTTTTGATCAAGAGGAGACAATTATAATTTGCATTTTAAAACAAAACATGAGCCATTGAACCAGAAATCTGCTTTATTTGCACCGTAAATGTTAAACGAAAGGGGTTATTTTTAATTTTAAACTAGAGTTATTTGAACTCTGGTTGAGAAAATCATTATTTAAAAGAATATTCTTTTAAATTTAGCCATAATTTCAGTTAACCAATAAAATATAGCCCTAAAATTAACATCTGAAATGAAAAAGTAATCTTCTTTGAATTCCACTACAAATGATTTATCTTCGAGATATGTAACATGAATAAGCATTGATTTGAAAATGTGGAAAAACTTTAATAGCATTTGCATCTTTGAAGGAACGCATATTTATTTGAATGTTATGATATTTATCAAAGAACATTTTGTTTCCAATAATTGTTGAATTGCAGTTCTTCTGAAACTATATTTTATCTCCATAATTGACGGGGTGAATCATCTATTTACATTTTTAGTACCATTTTTACTAAAAGAGCTTAAAAAGGCTCCTTTGGAAGGTTTTTATTGTACAACTTTCAATAACTGAGATGACTTAAAAAATCGTTTGAATTTTTTGATGTTCTAACTGCTGTAAGTTGCAAATACCCTTTGTTTTCAGTCAAGGTCGTTCAATAGTAACTTTGTGGCCACCAATTCTGTTTATGTGAAAAATTGCTTCACCCGAAAACACAACATGGGTGGTTGGTAAGATTAATCTTTCTTGGAAACGTGGTCATGTCTCTCGGTCACAGGAACCTAACAACCAGAATAAAACGTAAAGAATAAAAATATATCATTATGTAACCTGGGAAAAACAGTGTGCTTAAAGCCTCGAAGACACGATCCCACATCCACTATTCATTATTCTGATGCTGTTTGTGATGATTTATTTCGTAGTGTAACACAAAACCTGAGCATAAAATTTTCAAATCCAGCATCCCGAATTCGTAATTTGGAATTCATTTAGAAAATCAATCATCATTTTACTTTTGCCGGTCACCTATGACTTCCTTTCATCTACTTAAAGGCTATTTTTATTACCATAACCGTAAAATTCCAGTGGTTTTGATTTAGAGAACTCAGAACTGACATTGCAAAAGATGATTCTTATGGAAATAAGATTAATAAGCTCTAAATTTGAATGCATAAATGCAGTGAAAACCTCACCATATCCATAAATCCATTGTAGGCGGCAACATGAAGTGCCTTGACCTTGAGATCGTCTAGAAGAGCCAATGGGAAGTTGCCTTTGGCGTCTGTGAGAACCGCTGTCACGGCCTCCAAGCTATCGATCGCCGCTGCGTGCTGGATGAAGTTGAACCGTTCTCGTCCAACTGGTGACTCATTCGGGAATCGAAGAGTGAGAAGATGCCTCAAGCAGCTCAACGCTGATTGGCTGGAAGTGGTGGCGTTTTCACGACCTCTTGGTGAGCCTGCGATGCACCGTTGGACAAGGTCACACCTAAGTAGTTTTAAAATTTCTAATTTCAATAACTTGGTTCTCACCGATAGATGATTTTGATTTACTTTTTGGAGAGTAGGTGTTTCATGCAAAATCGAACTGTTTCTTTTATTATTTAAAAGCAAAATCAATTAACTTGGTTTAAATTTATTAATAACCTCACATTAGAAAAGAAAAGCACATTTATAACTTATTAATATAAATGTTGTATATTTTAAAATCTTTTATGAGATTTTTATTATATGTGAAGAAATTTAAGTACTAAGTTTGGTAAGGCGTTAGCAAACATTGATAGTAATGAGATGCTGTAAAAATGAGGTCATGAAATATTCCCTGTTGAGTTAACTTTTGGCTGTACAATTAAAGTATAGGAAGTAAGTTAGTTAAAAGAATTAAATTAATAATTCCAATACAAATTTTAGCATTTTTGATTGCGTTATGTTCCGTTAAAGTGGCAGAAACATGTAGTAGAGCCTATTAACGGAAGGACTTAAATTGAAAATGCGAAAAAATTCGTCTTAAATTTGCTTGTTACCGTAGTCATCTTTGAAAAATCCTCTCTCTAGTACTTGTGTGAACACTTTCATTAGAGCCGTACTTTGAATTTGTGCATTTCGTATGAAATGATTGCTTAGAATTGCGCTGTTGGAAAATGTTAGCACTTCCTGTTTCTAAAAGTACAGTTGTCAGAAAAAAATTAAAATTATTTATTTTAATACGGAGCTTTCCAGTTACTCACTAGTAATTTAAAAATTTCAAGCCCGTCTCATTCATCTTTTAGATGATAAAGAGACTGGAACTCGGCGTGAGCATATTAGTATTCGCTCCAGTTATTAAAGTATGGAAGAAATTGAGGTCACTGCTCAAAGCTCCACCATAAACACTGGGAACACAAACAGACGCCGTGAATCTTAACTGGAGATCTGGTTTCCTCGAAAACAGGACCAGAAAACATTGTTTTAAATGTCTATTTTGTGTTTCTAACCACTATTACTATCATCAAGAGAATCACAAATTGCCACAGATTCGCCAGAGTTTCAAAAACACAGTTAACTGACGACAATATTAAAGTGCATCTCATTACGAAAAATCAGACTGAAATTCGATTTTAACAGAAATATGCACTTGAGAAATTCCTCTCAATTGTCATTTTATCCATATTTGTGTTGATTACTTAAAAATTTATTATTAAAAAATCACCGAATTTTTCATAACTAGAGAAAAACACCATCAAAATAATGTAAATTGAGACAGAAATTCTGTAAAAAAATAAGTGAAAATGGATTTCTTCTAATCCCTAACATGTTCTGCCTGAGGGAAATTATTTACTTGAAATACGGAGCGTTTAAAAGATGTTTTAAAGATGATTCTCACTTACTTTACACTTAAAATCTGCTTCATTTATTTTGCAGATGGCGAAAACCAGTATGTAGGGGACTAGAACCCATCAGAATCACCATGAAATCGAATAAAATATCATTTTGTTATGATCCAATGGAGTAGATTGTAGCCAATGCTCAAAACACTACCCCGAACACTGAGAAAACAACCAGGAGCAATAAAATTAGAGACCTCGAAGGGGCTGCGGCTATAATGAAATGCCTGATAAGGTAGTTTTCCTTGGAAATCGGGGCGGCGACAATTATTTTCGATGCCTCTTTGGCGTCTTTAATCACTGCAGTCAAATCCTGCACAAAGTGAGTGAGCAGTAGAAGGCCAGAAGACCAGGATTTGACGAAAATGATGAAAATGACTGTAGTCGGATATTATTACGGCTGAACTAGTCCCTGAATGTTGACTCACCAACGGGGTTTCTACTACTTTGTGAGGTATACACTTTATCTGCCAGTGGTTATAAGAAATTTAATCAAAAATTATTGGTTATTTTTCTAGACATCTTAAAGATTTTCCTCAATTCACACTTTATAAATGCATTTCAGATTTATTTATTTATTCATTTGAGGAATTCCATTATTGATGCCTGTTTGAGAACAAATGTTTTAGTCTTATTTTGGTTGATGAATTTCGTGAGATATGATTACTTGGGAGCATTGTCAACGGCAAAAATAAGAAACCTTATTTCTTTCTAAAAATGTTCGAGAATAGTGAAAAATTAGTGTCAGAGACATTTGAATACGCAATTTCAATACTTTTTATAATTTTTTCTATATATAATAATAATGTAATATCGACAAAGGGCGTTTCAAAATCCCGGTTAATTATTTTAGCGATTTAAAGAAATTTTACTGAGGTCCTTCTTGCCCAGATGCGAATTTGAAAATTATCCTTAGATATCGAAAATGCAAATCATTATTGGACTATTTTTAGGATGTCCCTAATTTTGGGGGCAAAATTGGCAGTAGCGATCCAAGTTTACATTATTTTAAGTTGCCATGTTTATAAGGAATGCTTGTAAAAACCTAATAAATCATTATCTGTATCCGAATGCTCTGTAGAACTGCCACAAGCATGTCTGTGAGCTCATTTAATGACGAGGAATAAGTGAAATTGAAAGACAGCAGGTCTGAATTTGATTGCTGCAAACGTACGCTCCTGGAAATTCTCTCTCGAAATTGCGTCACTACAAGAACTGTACTTTTTATTTAAAAAAGTTATCGAGTTGGTTTTAAAGATATTCCCTACTTCTTACTTAATTATTAAAATTAAAGTCTGTTTTACTTATTTTGTAGATTATGAAGGAAATTAAAGCCATCAAGAAGAACTTATTTTTTATCTTAGGGTTCGGGCCAGCCATTAAAATGAGAACACAGAAGATGTTTTCAAGATGGCATTTTCACCCAAATGAAATTCTGAAACTTTTCGAAAATAGAAAACGTAATTGGACTATTTTAAAGACGTACTTTATTTGACGAACAAGGTGGGTAGGCAAATCCTTGATCTTTTTTTAGATTTGACTATAATGTATGCATATAATCCTTATCGTTTGAGACGGGTTTTAAGTTGGTACATTTCGTGGAAAAACGTGTCAGAGCTACCTAAAGTGGAACACTAAAATTGTCAGTTGTTTTTTCCGGAAGTTTTAAAGAAGTTGTACTACGCTCTAACTGCGATTATTTGTAGAAGAAGAAAAGCCTTTGAAGAAAAGGTAATCTTCTTCTTTTTCGAAATTCTTTTAAATTCCATAAATTCCCTTGCTATCACCCACTTTTTCTTTTCCAAGATGAGGAAAATAGTTGAATTTTACTACCAAAAACTGTGCGCCTTTAGTTCTTTATTTTCATTACAAAAAAAGCTGTTTTATCAATGGACAGAAGTTGCCAGATCAATCTCTGGGTCTTCAAAATGTACTGTCATTTTTTGTGTGTTTATATCAGCGATAGCAGTTTAAAATGAAAATGTACTTTACTACAGCTGCTGGCGCAAAGGAACAATTATCCAGATTTCGTACCAGTTAGGGGATAAGCCATAAGGAAAAGGTTGATGAAAACATGTGGGATAGAGCGACTGCTTGCGTGTTTACGGACATCTGATGTGATGATATTCCTGTGGCGAACGC
Organism: Anomotaenia brevis; assembly: GCA_030710315.1. Taxonomy (NCBI): domain Eukaryota; kingdom Metazoa; phylum Platyhelminthes; class Cestoda; order Cyclophyllidea; family Dilepididae; genus Anomotaenia; species Anomotaenia brevis. The sequence continues at coordinate 600,136 of JAUOZQ010000038.1, forward strand.
TCTCCGTTATGGCCCATAATCTCCTGCTTATCTGAATCATTAGAATTGCTTTGAACAACATCTTTGAGTTGTGTCCTGCCCTGTAAGAGGCAAAGAACCCCAGTTTGAAATTCCAAATGGCAGGAAAGACTTCACTCCCTGTAGAACTAAAGTAGTCAAAGAAACAAACACAGATTGACTCTGCTTTCGTCGACAACGCTTTGGAAGGCCAAACCAAAGTTGTAGCCGACCCGGGATCCTTTTAGAACTGCTCAAACTACTGTTCACCCACTCAAAATCAGGTCTAAACGAGACACAAATGCTACATTTAATTAAAAATTCAATCATCAGTATACTTGTTATTGTTATTGAAACAATAAGAAATCATAAATTTTGATTTCAACCAATTCCTACTTTGCGAAAGCTGTTTCTTTTTCACAATACTTTTTCAGTACGAGGAAGGAGTAGTGTCGAGAACACGGGTTGGATCAGAAATTTCCTCCTATCCACATTGTCCCTCAATCTCTTGTGATTCTTGCTGTGCGGGGTCTTGCATTATCCTGATGAGACTTGCTTGCTTGCTTGCTTTGCTAAGTTCCCATGTGCATGCTTCTTTTCTTAGGCAAGGAATACCATACTGAAAAAAGTCTTGACCATTAGCAATCGGCCTGTAAAGAGAGGTAGTACTTCGCTTTTGCTGAGTTTTGACAACCCAGCTTTGACATTCGCAAATTCCCCAGAGCACTTTGGTAAATATACATTGGTATCTCTAGGGTTTCATTTTAGTTTAGAAACAATAGAACAAAAGCGGAGAGGAATGTTTTGAATCTATATCGTAAAAAACGCTACGATTTTCTGAATTTATTTAACTCTCATCAGGAAGCGATATCGAAAATTGGATGATGATTCATCAAAAGGACACAAGAATCACCTCGCGAAAGCTCAACGTTTCAGTCTCTGTATTGAGGCCTCCACTCAAAGGAAGCCTTCAGTAGCATTCAAACAAGCGTCGCAGAAAAGTCCGTTAGCCAACTATGAGGACCACACCGGTCTTCACATTATTTGGCGTCCGTCACACTCGCATATCTTAACGCGCCGATGATGTATTGCCAATGGTTGGGCAGTATTCATTGCCTTGCTACCAGTATAACAATGCCATCCCATTCGGTTGTCGACAAAATCAAAGCAATTGCTAAAGAAAACGCTTCGAACAGGCTTCCTACTGGAGACCACTTGAAAATTTATAGCTTTATTACCTATTCTCTCGTCACCAATTGTTGAAAAACACAACCAACACCCAGCATTCTTTCGTTTAGATGCCTTGCTAGCTGAAAATTTATCTCTGAAAGTGACTGCTGTGAAATGGTGACGATAACAACGAGGTGATAAGTGTTTTTTGCGGTCAGCAGAAATTAGACATTTTGAAAGACACAAGTTTTGCTGAGAGTGATCAGTCACTTCACTCCGTATGGTGTTATATGATAAATAATGCCATTGTTTATAACTGGACTCTCTCAAAAAAGGAAGAACAATTTACATTCACGATTGGAATCGAAAGAAGCAGCCACTTCATTCAGAATGATTCATTTGTTTACGTTGGAGAAGCAAATAGCTTCGCTGTTGAATGTGCCGGATCTTAGGTCTCATTCTGGAGAGTTTAGTTATCCAAAAGGAGAGTTTTGGAAAACAAAAATTTGCTTTTTTATGGTTTTTGAGAAAGGCATAATTTTCTAGCCATCTGTTCGAATTTTACCCCTGCTAAAACTGAACGGTGTTTAAGGAGTATTAATAACGTCTAATGGTGGTGAACACTTTTGACATCAGTTGCTTTTGCTGAATAGAATAGTAAATTGAAATCCGCGTTATTCTACGCGTGATTGACTGAAAGTAATGGGGCACACTGCGAGCTACCTTTGAGTGGTACTGGTCAACCTTTATAACGGATGGACATGCGACAAAGGCGCAACATGCATGTAGCATTACTCCTCTTGGCTATTTTTGGTACTCGTTGAGCAAGTACATAATTTATGCATTTCGAAAAACCTCTCTGCGTCTACTACTTCGTAACCGGCTGTGTTGTTTAAGGCCTTGAATGCACTACGCTTATCTATCGTTTCATTGCCTCAGTATCGTCAACACTGGTACGTAAAAAGTGGCAACCCTGGTGATGGACTTCGCTGTTTACGAGGTTATAAGCAATCGAAAAAAACCGTGTGATTTTATCGAGAAAACAATGCACCAGTGCATTATTCGATAGATGACCAAGATATCTTTCGAGATTTTCTCAGACTACATTCAATTCAATTTCCGAAACAACTCACAGTCTGTATGAATCGATACCTCAGAGGAGGTCCTACACCATTTCAAATATGTGTGGTTGATTTATCAAGGTGTTTCCATTATTTTGTCCATCCAGATATGTTGAGCTTCTATAAGTTGTTTTTTTTTGAGAACTGAATTAATTTCTTGAAGACTCTTAGTTTAATACAGTTAAAGTTAATCATATTTTCTCGAAACTTCTAATAACAGCTTCTATGATGGATGAAAGCACTGATCTTCCGATCAGTCTAGAGTTGACACGACACCACCGGTGGGTGTGACAATATCCCCGTCACAAAGTAATGGCATTTGCTAGACAGTATTTACTACAGCAGTCACCAGTTTGACATCCTACACTTGCTGGACCCAGGCCGCTAGTCCATACAGTGATCGTGGTTACCATAATGACAGCTTTGACCTGAACAGCTGAATGAATGCTAGACTTAATTCCTATGAAGACCCTTAAAACGTCTCAATGAAATAGACAGCGTTTTTAATTCATTGGCTTTCAAAAGTGTTTAACTAGAGCAGGAAATAATTTTAGCAACCGGAAATAAATAGCATAAATAATAATCAAGCTACGTTTAAAACGTTCATTTTGCTATCAAAGAGGGAATAATTTTTTAACACTAATTCTGCAACACTTCTTATTTATTTGGTTGTTGTAATGATGAGATAAGGTAAAAAAATGTGAGTAAGTATAAATCAAAGAAAGAAGATAGCACAATATGTTAACCAAAATTTGGCTCGAATTTTTAAGTTAGACCAATTCATTATTTAAGAAAAGGCGATTATTACTTAGTGATTTAAGAAATTATCTATGCGTTCCTAGGGAAATAAAAGATTAAAAATATCACCAGTAAATTGACTTAATTTCATTACAAGTTCTTCATTTTACTTTATGAACTTTGTAAAAAGATATTAGGTACAGACTATTGGCTTAGAACAACACCACCACTCAATCTTCAGTGAAAATTTTCAACCATGAAGTGAACGAAGGAACTAAAATGCATTCAATGGGCAAAGTACTGATAATAACAACTGATCCGTGTTGATAATTAAGTAAATATACAAATATGTAAGATAGTACATTATGTTATTTTAAATGCCCCACAAAGACTTCCGATAAGACAATACGGTAAAAAATATTTATGACTTCGCAAAAACTCTATTAAGATAATAATCCGTAAATTAAAGAGGAATTTATTTAGGTGTAAGTGAATAAGCGAAAAAATATTACAGAATCAAAAGGCAGCAACTGTCTAATAAAAGTGTGCATTTAGCAGATAAAATTAGGAAATATGCAAACTTCATACATACCACTGGGAATATCTGAATAAGTGACATTTGTTCGATCCAACGTCTGCAAAATAAATAAGAACGTTTTTAATCATTTCCATGAGACAAATGTACAGTCATGTTTGAGAGTACACCACTTTACTTTGGCACAAGGGATACATTAAGAATTACCTTTCTTTAATAATTTTGTCAAAATTTTATTCGCCTTAACAAATTTTTGGTGCAAAACATGCGAGATAAAATCCTCGAAATCTTTCATGCGATGCAACTAACGCCGAAATTATTCATAAAGCCGCATACGCAACACTAGGCCATTCGACGATTGCAAACACAAAAGTTGTCTCGTTAAATTAAGTTATAAAGACAATTATCACAATATTAAATACAAAGTTTATTGGCATAATTTAATATTCATTCTATATATAAGATGTTTATACTTGTTAAAGTTTAAATTATGAATATATCGTCTGTCGTAGCTTTCATATTGAAATCAACTGATGCGGATTGATTTTTTAAATCAATAAGAAATTGCGAATTGCACTTCGACAATGGAAACAGTCGAAAATCCCTTACATGGGGTTGATTTTTCGAATTGGTGTAGGTTCCTTTGTACTTCTACAGGGAATTTCGAGAACAACTTCCAGGTAAATTTAAGATATATATCTTGCTGTTTAAATGGGAGGAAGTTCGCAAAATAAGCTCCCTTTTAATGATGAGCACGTATTATGTTCTTAAGAGCTATGTTACTTCAAATAAGAAATAAAATTTACACTTTATTTTTAAGATGTTAGTTAATTGTGATCATTAATATTTTGATTTCTGCAATATGTTTTTCACTAGCACATCCTTTTACCATTTCGATGTCCTTGCAACGCGTACAATACTATGTGGGTGTTTCAGTTCGGCCGCTCGTAAATGTCGGCTGGCTCATTTTTTCACTATTGGCAGTCATGTCGTAACTATATTGCATTTTGGGCCTTTGGTCTCTTCAACAACTTTAACTACGTGGTGATGCTCAGTGCTGCTGTCGATATTCTTGAAAAAGGGTCGCCGAAGGTTCGTATTCCAAAATATTTCTGGTAATTTATTAACACGGTTTATTAAATGAAACCGTATTAAAAAATAATTATTTGTTTTATTTTCTAATTTTTATTTTCTTATTTCTTACTTTAGAATCTTTCAAGAACATCGCCAACAAATGGTCGTGCAAACTGTACAGAAGTGGGAACAGGTGTAAGTTGTACTTCTTAACCATCAACGTGGTTATAGGCTGTTCTTCTTGCTGATATAGGTCCAGGCTTACTGATCAAGTTCTTAGCACCTGTTGTCATACGAAGATTGCATTTTCAGTAAGTGTAAGTGACTTTACACATTAGCCAATGCGCTTCTTGTAACCGTTTTCTTTTATTTCCTTTCAGTCTCAAAGTATCCGTCTCAGCTTTGTTTGCATTGGCCGCCTTCTTCATTGTTTCTTCCTCGAAATCGGTAACGCTTAGTCTATTTGGTAAGTAATTATTCGACAAATCATTGAATTTGGAGCCATCAATGTTCTCGTTTTATTCAAAGGTGTCGTTTGCGCCGGCATTTCATGTGGACTGGGCGATGTCACCTTCCTCACTATGGTCGCTTTCTTCAAAACGTACGTTGGATCATATTTCATGCGAAAATTCACGTGTGAACAGCATAGTTTAGGAAAGTTTTATGTAGTATAAGATCCTATCTTAAGTTATAAGCGAATGATTGCTACGCCACTTACACAGTGAAAATCGCCGGCTTTTTGAAGTCTGTATTTTTTGACACAAGTTTCGAGTTTGCGTTCAATGAACTGATTTTTGTTATCATATCAGCTGTTTAGTCGTATTGTCTGGCTATATTGGTCTCACTTTCTGTTCAATTCAATAAATTTTCTGCTTAAAATTCTACTGATGTTTTCAGCTGTAAGGTAATTATCTTCTTTTATTAGATTCCCATGTCCTCGGCTGCTTTGAATCCAAGTGTCGAAGTAGAATGTAAAAACGTTTCTTCATCTTTCTAATCAGTGAACTTTTGAAATCATGAACCTGTATTATAGGCTTTGCTTTATCGATCCGGATTCTAACTTAAACAAAATGGAATATTATGACTGTCTCGATCTTTTTACCAATTTATCGATTTATGACTGTTGTTTTCTTTAAATTCCTTCGAATTCCTTTCCGGATTGCTGATGGTTTCCATCCTTCTTAATTTCGATTCTTCCCACTGAAACCATCTTTCGATAGAGTGAAATTAATTTCACTTAGCTGGCATCGGTATTTTCCCATCTTTTCTACTTCCTATTTCTCATTGGCTAATCGAAAATTAATCTTGTAAGGAAGCCAAACGCTATTGGATGCCTGAAAGCATGTGTTGATGTCTTTATCTGAATGCTTGGGCTTGACGTTTCAGCTAGTGGGATATAAATTCACTTTAGTAGAAAACGATAAATGGATCGAGTTTTTGGCACTTTATTTCTTTAAAATGCCTGTGAAATAGAATTTTATCAGTCGGGTTGGAAAACGTCTTTAAATTCATTCGTGAATGTCAATCAATATACTGTGGTGTAACTCAACTTAAAAAAATTATTAATATTAAGGGAATAGTTTTAAGATTAGTGCACACTAATTTCAATTTTATCGTTTAATAATAGATTATCCAAGCTAAAAGTTTCTTTCGAATTTTATTTTCAATTTTGTCTTAAAGTACTCAATATCTTCCTTCAAACAGACCTATCAGGTGCCTTTTATCCAACTGAAGTCTAGACACGTAAAAATGAATAATCGACTTGCTTCCACCCACAGAAACGTCGTGTCAGCCTGGTCTTCTGGGACGGGTGCAGCTGGAATCGTCGGTGCCGTTGTCTACGCGTCTCTGACGTCTGTTTTGACACCCGAGAGGACTCTCCTAGTCGCAACCTTTGCTCCCTTGGCTATGCTGTTTTCGTGAGTGCATGCTACTGATTTCGACTTAAGTAGTAGGCATACCATAAGTCTTGCTCCGATTTTGAATTTATAAAACAAGTGACCTAGTGATACATTTATCATCAATGACTTCCTTCCATCTACTAACAAGCTTATTATTACCTCCATTATTGTAAAATTGTTTTGAGTTTGATTTGAGGAACTCACAAAAGTCCAACTTTTCCTCAAGAGCTAACTTAGGTAATTATGGAACTAATCTTGGTCTAGGTACTTCGTGATTCTCAAGAAACCTGCCACACCGGTCTTTCAAACCTCCTACCTAACCGCCTCGTGTTGTCGAAGAGAAACCCAATTCACTCGCCTTCCCGTCTCAGAAGAAGAAGAAGAGCCAATAGTGAACGAGGATGAATTCGATACAATGATTGGTAGGTATTGCTGCGGTTCTTATTGGCTAATCGATAAGCTGACCTCAGCCAATCAGGTTTGAGAAATTGCAAAATTTTCCTACGCCATTTGTTACAGTTCGATTTCTTTCTCGTTGTTTTCCAAAGATTCGAATTCACAAACTCACCTCGATGACAGCAGCGCACTCCAAATTTCACCCAGTTGGGAGGTTAAGAAACGACTGTTTAAGGTGGGTTCGGTGATATCCTCTGTTAATAGACCGGGTAATTTTTAACTCACCGAATATGACGAGACTTTTAGAAATTAATTTAACGTTTTTTTGGGGAAATGAACAAGGGCTTTCAGTAGATTGTCGTGAATGATTACTGCAGAATATAGTAGTTTTGTAAAATTTAAACAGACACGGAAATTATGCAACTTTCGAGGTGTTGTGCTCAAAATAACCACGGATTTTAGCGTCTATCACATTCTCGATTCGGCGCAACGCAGAATAGGTCTGGGGCAAGTTCATTTGACACTTTTCCTGGGTAGTGGAAACACCTAACACTTGACAAATTTGTGGTTTTTAGCTTATTGCTTCTGTTATTTGATATGTTTATTAAGAATATCTGTTTTTTGCGGATATTTAAAAGACATTTTTCTATAAACTTACAAAATGGCAGGCCAAATTGTTGATGCTCATAGTGCAGACGCTAGTGCAGCAAAAACTGACTGAATGCTTGGCGTTGAAAGAGAGTGAAAAACGGCCTTAGAGACCGTCGGACTCTAAATTGATTGGTTATTAGAGAGGATCGTCGCAAGACCACAGCTCCCAAAATCTCTCTGGAGGCTCCTCATTGAACACCTTCAGAATTCCCCTTTCTTCAAAACCTCTACTCTCAAGGCCGAGAATGTTTCAAAGCGTCTAGAGTGATGGAAAAGAAACCTCCAGCAGAATTGGTTTGTCCCTCGATCAGCAAATAAAAATGTGATGATGGTAATGCACAAAACCATAGAGCAGCTGGAAATGTTAGTGAATGGTGCCACGATGAGGAACATTCTAATGAAGTTGAGCATCTCACCTGACCTCAACCCCATTATTAAGGGGCATTTAATGTCGTCGACTTTAGAGATTCAAGTAAGAAGTAAGAGGTCTCTAGAAGACCTGGGTGAAAGTGTTTTAACAGGAGAATGCACTAAAATTCCTTTGGAACTACCAACTCACAATTTGTATGAATCAATACATGGGAAAAATGAGGCTGCGATTGCCACAGAAGATGTACCTACAACTAATTTTGTACAACTCCTCTACTTTCATTCTGTTGTCAGTGGACTGTAGGCGTTGTTTGCGAAGGTCTTTGTTGTGTGCAGGCTTCACGGTAGATGTTGAAAGTTAATTTAATTTACGCGACGACGAAGCCCTTTTAGTGGTACTGCCAGGATCCTCCTACGACAATTTGAATTTTGTGGATTTTAGAAGAAATCTGTTGGAAAACGCAATCAGGTCGTCTGCTGTTGTGATGATAACTCCTAGCCACCTTAGACTCCTAGTCTGTTTTCAGTCTGTTTTCACAGAATTCAGAGGCACATCGATCTCAATCTCCTTTCTTTCAATCTCAATCGATCCTTCACGTTGTCATTGTAGTGTTTCTAAGCATGTTTAGCTTTTCTAGAAAAAAAAACAACTTAATACTTTTACCCGAAATTCATTCTAAACATTCTTATGTAAAATAATCCTTAAAGTCTTCTTTTTAGACAATATTGCCGTTGATTGTGTGGCTATCTCTGGTGTATTTCTTCGAATACCTCATCAATCAGGCCTTAGTAAGTGTCATTTCAACATTTTTTTTTCATTTACTAAAATTTTGATTTCTGGGGTTACTTATTCTTAACCCTCATATGAAGTGGTCATTTGTTATAGCGAAAAACACCGAGTAGAATCGTTGCTTAAATTCATGTGTATGTGACCGTTTGACTAAAGTTCAAAGTTCATTTTTTGTAAAGTTTATTTCCAGTTGATTCACGGACCGCTCGAGGTGTCGCTATACGACGACACATTTATTGAAAAGAAAACAATTTTTAGGGTTTTTAAATAATTGGATAAATGCTGATTGTATGAAAAAATCATTGAGTTGTTTCACTTTTATTTACCTATTTCAAGTTTGAATTAATCTACTTTGACAATGCCGACATGACCCACGAACAGCAATATCGGTGGTAAGTACGCGTGTTATTTAATTTATTTGAAGAAATTTTCTTTATATATAAACAAAGTTCGTCTTTTAAATTTTAAAAGTTTTCACTGAATAAAAACAACAACAAAGGAAAACTTGTTGTGACTTTAGGACTTCGTTGAAAGGGCGTTTCTCCTTAAACCGCGAAGTGTTCCAAAATATCTGAATTAAATCACACTTTTTCGCTGTTTGTGGGTGAAAATATCTGCAAATGCGGGTTGTGAGCGCTAGTCTAGCGTCTTCTAGGATATTTTGATATCTTCTGAAAACACCAGCCAGTTTCGGAACGGTGGATTTCGGTTATTTGTCCAGTTGGACCCGAACGGAGTTTAAATCCGAATTTTTGAAACCGAGAACGGAAAATACTACTCTCAAAGGATCGTCTATGAGGACGAGTTGAATCGGAAATAGGAGCAGAGTTTGTTGACTCTAACAACCACTTCTCTCTCCATCTAGAAGTGTTGGCACTGAAAACGGCAGGCTTGGTAAAACCTTATTTTTTTTCTTGAAATGTGAGATCTGTGGGCTTCTTCGAGAGATTGTAGCAGAAGAAGATGAATTTTCACTTCAACTGGCATATCGACAGATTTGATGTCGTACGTGTCCACGCATCTTTGGAAACATCAGTTTGATTTGCTCTCTAATGTTTTCGACCGGATCTCTGAGATTCTTCGGAAAGATTTCTAAATTGCTGACTAAGATGGTGCAGACTTTGTGGATTCTGCTCTTATAACTTCTATTGGCTCCATCGAGACTTGCGGACACCAAAAATGAGGTCTTCCTTGAGGTTGTAATTCATCTTATAAGGAGTAGTTGATTCGTCTAGGGAGAGAATCTAAGAGGGGCTACCCCCTACAACCCCTTTTAATTAATTAATTAATTTTGACTCCCCTAGGTTCCAGGTGACTTATCAATGTGGAGTTTTTCTATCGCGTTCCTCACTCAGTCTTTTCCATGTCAAAAACACCTGGGTTCTGGCGATTCTTCAGGTCAGTTTGCTTCGAAAATTGCGGTTACTTTGATCGCTCATTTCTAGCATTTATATCAGCACTGTTTCAATCGATAGAGGAACGAACAATTTTTCCTCTCTTTTTCACAGGCAACGAATTTCGCCTTCTTCCTAACGCAAGTCATTGTGCCCTTCATGAAAAACATCGCAGCCGTCTTTGTCCTGATTTCATTTGAGGGTGTTCTTGGTGGACTATCGTATGTGAACACCTTCCATGAAGTCCTGACTACGGTGAGTCAGTTAAATCATCCAAGAGCAGTTGCCACAATCGATTGCACATTTTGTCTTTAAGGCTTAGCTTGCGCTTGGTAAGAATAGTAGGCAACAGTTTGACCTCAAGCCCTGTGTACACCCTGAGATGTCATGTCACTGGCATCTAGGATTTCTCAGGTAGCCCCATAAGTTTCGTTGGAATTGAAGGAAATTAAATAGAACTGAGCATTTTTGTGTTGAGGCATTCAAACTGATTAAATTTTGTTTAACAAGGCATTAAAATTCGCTTGATCAAAACCCAGGGACACATGGTGTTTTATGAGTTGAAGAATGGAAGCGAAGTCAGCAGCATCTGGAAGAAAGAAGATGGTTTGGAGGTGGAGATTATTTCACCATTCACGAAGACGACGATCGATTTGAGTTTTATGACAAGCCTCTTGAAACAGCCCTGTTTTATCAGTTGAGGAATCGGCTAATTGGCAATTAGGCTTAGTTCAAACCACCCAACTTTTCATTGTCTTAATTTAAACAAAACTTGGGAAATTTTCGAGGAAAACTTCAATAATTGCTGCTCCATGAATGTGTGACTGAAAGCAATCTCATTCCTTCTCGCCAACTTTTTACACTTTTTTCGTGTATTCGTGAATTCCTCTTCGAGTGAAGAGTAAAATGGTTTTTTTTTCAATAAAGAAGATATTAATGTGCCTGTTAGTAGCTAAAGGGAATGCGTAGGTACTCAAGGACAGAGCCTATGGAATGACCTAAATATAATTTCAAGAAAAAACACATTCCATACACTCTTATTTTTGCGTTTTTTTTTACAGAGCGACGCCAATACGCGGGAGTACAGTATGTCCATAGCCGCGTTCTCCGATGCCTTTGGAATAGCATGCGCTGCCTTTTTGGCCATACCTCTGCACAATTGGCTGTGTCACCTGATTGCGTAGTGACGGTGGCAACTTTCTTGGGGATTTTCTGGCATCATTCATCCATTACCGACATCAAGGAGATGATTTGCATGCTGATGGAATCACGGAGCACTGATTCATGCCCTGTTACATCAAGTTGACATAAAGCAATTTTCTTTTTTGAATTCTTGCAATGTTTTTGTAAAAATTTATTTGACTATTGTTAGAGGACACTTTTACCTTGTTGAATTTCAAGCTTGCAAATTTTTTTAATATTCGTATAATTGTCAGATAAAAACAAGGTAACACATGTCAGAACACTTTAATGGCATTTGTTTTGTTTTAAATTACCCTTATAGAAATAATATGATCTAAGTGAATAGCTATTCTTTTTACGTTGGTTTAATGTGGTAACGGAAAGGAATGCAAAATGCTAAAAAGGTGGCTATTTAAACAGTATTTGATAAGACCCTGAATGATGGGAGAGTACAATCAGCTTAAATCGGAGCAGGTGTGGAGGAAGGTAGCTTTGAAGGTGGAGACAACATGCGAAGTCGGCCTCGTGGCCTAATGGATAAGGCGTCTGACTTCGGATCAGAAGATTGCAGGTTCGAGTCCTGCCGGGGTCGAGAAAGACAGAAGCGTGATTGGGGTGCTCTCGCCCTCTTCTCCAGCCCCCTTTTACGCTGCTGCCACCTTCACACACACAGCCTCCAGCAGCAAAGCCCAAACACAGTCCCTCCTCTTCTTGAAGCAGCCGCAGCCTACAATAAGAGCAGCGTTATGGTGGTGGCGTTATGGCAAACATGATCAGCAGAATCTCCGTCCTCCCCATAACAGTATTAAACAAAATTAAACACAGATCAATTTGTGGAAAACCCTGCCACCATAAATGAAATTCTCCTTGACCAGAATAATCATGAGTCCATTTAAAACACTCAGAGTAATGGCTACCGCGTGGATGTTTGCGATCAGATTTCAAGTTCAAATTTTACATTTTGGCAAAACAATAATGGCCACTGTATTCTGGGCAGCTGGTACGATTCAATTCATATGCGCGCATCTAGATAGCTTTCCAGTGCTGACCACTAAATCCGGTCAACCTAATTTCAACACAAATGCCCCTATTAAGCTGTCTCGAACGCACACCTTCGCTTCACCCTCTGATAACTGCAATCCTAATCTGGTAAGGGGAAGTTGAAGCTAAGAGCCGTTGGGTTTCTTGGTTTCAAGGGTTCAGGATGAGTTACCTGCACATACCTCTTAATTTTCCTGAGTGCATCAAGACAAACAAAGGATTTCTCAGAGTTACCTAGTAATCCTGGCTGAAAAACCAACAAGTAGAAAAACACCTTGAATTGTCAATACAATATATTTTAATATGTTATAGGTACACCGTTAGTGGCAAGCACAGTCTCAGTTCTCCCATGTATTGATTCATAAAAAATTTACAACTTTTAGGAACGATGGTAGCGGCGTTAATTGACTTCTTAATTGAACCAATTTTCTTCAACATTCGTAAAAGGAAAGTTAGTTTAACTAAGTATGCAAAATATAAACATTAAAATTGGTTTATATTTGATTATTTATTAGATGTTCAAGGACAACAGTTCCATGATTCCAGGTGTTTCCACTACTTTGTCCAACATTAGTACAACCTAATATTCAGACAGAAAAAATAACTCCTGTGCTAAGCTGGACAGCTTCTTTTTAGAATTTCTAGCAGGAATAAAGATTCTGTTTGCCTTATTAATTCTAAGAGTCACTTTTTTGGCATGTACCGCTAGTGGGGATATAACGTTGGGCATCCAGACATTTTTACCTATTTTTGTAGTCAATACCTTAGTAGAAAAGGTATTCACTTACTCTATTTTAAATTTCTGAGTTTTATATGCGTTAAAAGAGTTGAGTGCAGGTCGAAATCAAGTGATACTGTTAGCGCGTCGTCATATTTTTGTGTGATTAAATGGTGTCTAACATGTTAATGTAACATGTTACTGTACTTTTTAAGCTCACGGTACTGATGAGAAGTCACGACTTGCCTCATCGTAATTCGTCAAAGTGCATCCGAAAACACCCTTTCTTAAATAATGTGAATTCAAACCGTTCCAAATTATCATAGGTGCATCAGAGGTGAGCTTGACAATTCAGTCGAAAAAAGAAAACAAAATTGATTTCCCACTAAAAATGTACTAAAAAAGGAACTTAAATCGACAAAAGTGTTTTAACGGCATTATCAATGGAGGGACTGACTGACAAGGATTTTCGACATTTTCGAACTTGTTGTAAACAATTAAAGCTTTATATATTTTGATGCTTTTTTTGTCCATCATTTTGTGATTTAATATGTTTATTTAAGATAACTGCTATTTTTTCCAATCTTGCATACATCAAATTCAAGTGCTAATTTAGGTGAGTTGCTGGGTTTTTATGAAGTAAAATGACATCACATGTCAATTTTGCTTGGCACCTTACTTTCTAAGACTCTCACCACGAAATTCGTTGAAGAAACTTTGTCACATTGCATTCAAAAGCATACCTGATTAAAAATGTGCATTCGAATGATCTGAAATTGCCCTAAATGAATCAGCAGTGTCATAGTATCATCCGATTTAGTTATAATAACTGACTGACTGGTATATCTGGCGTTGTTATTTACACCTTGAGGCAATGGGACTCATAGCATTCTGCTAGGTGCTAACTAAGCTACTTATTCTATAGCTCAACAAGTTTAAACCAATTGAAATTGCAGAGAAGAGCCGAAAAAGCCTTTATTATTCATCACTGCCTCTGTGCATTTCGTCATCCTTTTGCCGTAGTTCACAAGCATTCTGTAAACGAAGATTTTGAAGAATAGGTCCATGTAATGACACTGGACCCGCGGTTCAGTCTCAGTGAAGCCAAGTCTTGGAAACACGAAGTCTGAACAGTGCCTCTGTCCGCTGACTAGCATCTTAGTCTACCGCATCATCGTAGGACAAGCAACTGCAAATACTCCATTACTGAATTAAAACTGAGATTATCAATCCATTTGGATCGAATTTTGTGGTCTTGTCACTATGTAAGACACTGACAAGCAGAGAAAGCGAAATGGTAACTGTATCATTAATTTAAATCTAGTGTATTTATTTGAAAATAGGACAAACTTATTGGCTGACCTGATTTGCTATTTTCTGGCATTTGTGGAATATCGTATTTAATGATTATGATTAAATAATAAAATTTCAAGGGCTTTTGCCTCTAAATTCACAGATTCTTGGGATTAATAATGCTATTTATAAGACATCTAGTCTACTGAGCTTCATTAAGATAAATACCCTATGACAAAATGGTCTTCAAAACACACAAGACACAGAGGTTTACGAGTAGTGACAAGGTATATTCATATTTTTCTAAGTTAAACTCCACTGATGATATCGAATACCAGTGAGTTTTCTTAAACTAGCTTTAACCACTTGCTTGCCGATTGGCCAACATGAGTAGGAATCACTGGTCATAGAAGCTTAGGCCTTGTTTGTTTGAGATCATTCATTAAGTACTCCGATTCCCAGCCATGAATAATCTCTTTCGAAGAATGGCGCCTGTTATCATTGTGTGGTATATGTACTATCTTCTCTTCCTCTTCATAATTACCCAGGTTTGGCCGGAGAAACCTATTCTTGAAAATGTGATCTGGTATGCGTTTATCTGGACCGTAAGCCTTGGTGCCTTTAAATTTGCTGAAATGCATGGGCTGTAATAAATTCTTCTTAACCTGTCGCTTTTCCATTCCAATTGTTAGTGCCCTTCTGGCCTATTAAAAGCCGTCTAATCAGCTCTCTATAAGAAAATAGAGCAAAAGGGTGTAGCGGATATCTACTCTTAGATTATCTACCAACACAGATTAACTACCCTAGATAAGAAGGGGAGAGAAGACGCCTATATATTTTAATGTTCTTGAGGTGTTTATTTAAAATGACTGTTTTACAGATATTTAAAGATTAGTTATAACCCTATAAGAATGGGAGACCTCACAGACTTGTGCTCGTATGGCAGGCGCTAGGGTAGCCCAAGACTACCTTCGAAAGAGTAGGAAAACGTCGTCCTTAGCAGAGCACAGGTCTGGCCTAAATTTGGACTTTACTGGCTAAGAGAGACAGTCGGACTCTAAATCGAATAGGTAGAGATGATCGCAAGACCACTGTCACAAAAACTGCTCCTTGTCTGGAGCTGAATTCCAACACGGAAGGGTCGCAATTAGAGAGCCTACGCTCTCAAAGGCGACAAGTGTTTTAGAGCTTATGAAAATGACAATAAACAATTGACGTGTTGTACAGAGCCTATATGCCAATTTCAACTTCTTTAAGGGCTGCGTTTTCAAAAAAGCTTATCAGTAAACTCAAATGGACGCCGTTCGATTCGATATTAATTCAAACTATCCTCGGTAAGTTCCCTCATTCAAACAAGCCTCTCCTTAGAATGTGGGTGAATTTTCTCAGCCGCTTCTTCGGTAGCTGAGTTTCCTAGCTTTAACTTCTAAAACATTAGTTCCTTCCAATGATTCGTGGGTACATCAAATTTCATGCACCTTTGAAAAGTTGGAATTTAAACATTACTCAGTGGATGACCAATTAGATAGGCTGGTGTTTGAAATAAATGTACAAGGAAACGCAAATAGCCTCAGCTAGACTACCCCCATATTTTGTTTGTTGCTTAGCTACAGGTGTAGCTGCCATCCTAGCTATTAAATGGGCTGGAATAACTGTATCTGACCTCTCAAAATACTCTTCAAACCGAGTTTATCCGCTTTCTTTGGGGCAAGTTAAAGAACACTGTCTTTCCATGTTTTAACCACTCATATGAGGGCGGTTCACTCCTACTTTGTGAGTAGAATTCACACACTAACGAGTTCTCACAATCTGCTGGGCGATGTTCCTCTTTCGACTGCGATTGAAAGACACTCTGACAATTGTGATGTTGGATGTGCTTTGCGTTTCCATACTCACATTTATCAACCTAATTTCGTTTCATAAAACGATCTTTTGTCTCTTTGTCGTGCTTTTCACAATCTCGGTCTTGTCGCTTTAGTGGTCTCTTTTATTCGACTTCTGAGCGTAATAAATACATGCCTTTGATTGCTTATTCATTCGGGATTATGCCAAGACATATAGTTCTAAGGCTGGGGTTAATCATGCCAAGGCACTGATGTTGTCACAGCAGCAGATCGAAGTTGACACGCATGAGTGTGATTGACATGCGTGTGTGATAGAGCGGGAATTTATATTATGCCAATCGAGTAAATGCAAGCATCAGGTCATTGCATATGAAAATTAAAGAGTATTGTACAATTTCAATGAGAACTGGGGATTTCTACAATTTCTATCATTTAATTTTGTTTTGTTAACCAATGAAATTTGCCTGCTTAAAACCCTTTTAATATATAGGTACCTAGAATCATTTGAGTTCAAGAAGGAATGGAAACTCAGCGGACGACGAAGCTACCAGAAACATTTACTCGTTTTTTGAGCGCGAGAACAGATGTGAGATATCACAAACTGATGGAAGGTCATCTTGAGTATCTGTGTAGACCAAGAGGTTACGTCAACAATCGCACAAATCCTGTCCATTAAATCTACAAGTACCTGTGCAAGTTTACCGTTTCCCAGGTTTTAATGGGAAACCCAAACGCGCGTGATTGAAGAATAAAATTTTCCAAACAATCTTAAAATGAATACGACCCTGGCAAATGCTTTCTACATACCGATAATATTAAATGTTCTCGCAGATACACAACTAAGTGCCTTTTATAATCTAAGTAACTGATTACTGATTTATCAACTTGCTTTTTTTCAAATTTCACGTTCCTAATAAAAAACAACTATAGTCAGAGAGAATTCTTGACTAAGTAGAACAATTATAAACCCGAAAATTCGCATTAGTATGCTTGAAAATAGAAGGAGACTTAGACTACTTATTGGAGCAGCTATAAATTTGATGCACAGAGGCTAAAACTTGAAATTTAATAAACGTACAAAGAACTGACAGTCTGTTATCTTACGAGATCACAAAAACCCATGCCTGCCGGGCCAATAAGAAAGCAAAACAATTTTATATTTCATTTTTACTAATGGCAAAACCTATTGCTCCAGAAATGACACTTGAATGTTGATTCCCCGAATAAGTGCCAAGAGGGGTAGAATGATAACAGGATAAGTTACTTCAATTTCGCCGGTAATAACGCCGTACAGAAGTAGCATTGCAATCACCGAAGCGCGAATAAAAACTTCTTTGGGTTGACCACATATACTTTGAATCGGAAAATCATTTTACAAGAAGGATGTGAACTTGAAACGAAGGGTAAACCACTAGTGCAAAGGTACGAGAGAGAAATTCAAAATTCAGCCCATTTTTAAGGCTCAAGCAATGACGATTGTTTAGTTTAGTTCAGTTCAAACAGTTGGTTTAATCGGAAGGAGTTATTTGCTCTGATTTTTAATCCTACCAGATATTTCGATAGACGCTCAACTGTCTCTTCTTACATGATTCAAGGCCACTTCTAAAATGGGTAGAGGTATACATTGAGGAGTTCTGCAGTGACTTAAGGAGCCGTGATCTTGCGGTTTTCTCTAACTACCAATCGATTTAGAGTTCGACGTCATCAACTGCATATGAAGGACGAATGCTCTAGGCTTTTCAAAAAACCGTAGTGGGAATGGGTGCGCTGATACCTCTGCAAAAACATCAACTTATTATTCGGTAATATGCACTCCGAAAGTAGGGGAAACCGCCCCAAATTTCCCACGTTAGGGCTACAATTAATCTTCAAGATCATGTGAGTCGATAATGTGTGAATTCTCGTTTCGTTCTTACCTATATCACTAAGGAGTAGACCACCTTATGCAGTTTAATGCGGAGGCGGCGACGGCGGTTGGTGATGAAGAGTGAGGTAAGCGTAGGAGGCCGAGGGTGTGCTGGAAAAGATGAGGGCAGGTTACGAGGTTGTGTAGTGTGGCTTGGGTTGGGTTGGGGTGGGCTGGGGTGCGTGGCCGGGTAGCTCAGTCGGTTAGAGCGTCGTGCTAATAACGCGAATGTCGAGGGTTCGAGCCCCTCTCTGGCCAGTCGTCCCATTATGCACCACCTGCACCTCGTGATGCTGCTGCTGCTCTTATTGTAGGCTGCGGCTGCTTCAAGAAGAGGAGGGACTGTGTTTGGGCTTGGCTGCTGGAGGCTGTGTATGTGAAGGTGGCAGCAGCGTAAAGGAGGCGGGAGTAGAGGGCGAGAGCACCCCAACTGCGCCTCTGCCTTTCCCGACCCCGACAGGACTCGAACCTGCAATCTTCTGATCCGAAGTCAGACGCCTTATCCATTGGGCCACGAGGCCGACTCGTCGAAGCTTCTCCTTTAAAACCACCTTCCTGCACACACCCAACTTAGCAAGTTGATTCTTTTTTCCTAACTTAGGATCTCCTCAAAAACTGCTTTAACATCCATCTGTAGTTTTTTGAGCTCTGATGGATCCTACTATTGCATTACCCATGGATAGTCACATTGATATCAAGGGCAGTGGTCGTCAGCAATTTCAACCCAAGGCTCCACGGCTATTGGTACTTTTCCCTAGCTTTTTTCAGCAAAATCTGCTGTGCAAACACAATTAGATGATCTTACTGTGTTCAAAGGAAGCATTTGACGGGGACTACACTATCCCCCATGATGCGATGCCTAGCCCTATTCATCATGATATGATTTGTCTTTCATGATCCCAATAGGGCCCTAGCACTAAACTTTTCAACACTTTCATTAATTGCATAAGAACCACATGAAAAATACCAGTTATTTGCCAGAAATACCCTGCATTCATTAGGAAACCTGAACAAACTTTGAACGAGCACTTCCAAGGGTATCGGTAGGTAAAATGGACCACCAAAAGCCCCACTTTCCGGTCAGAAGGGGTAAAAATGAACGTGGAGGCAGCAGCCTAGGAAAACCACAAGTTTGGAGTTGATGTCGCTCTCTGGTATTAGAAAAGCAAACAATTTGGCCGAGCTTTTACTGCTACCGCTCAATCGCAAGTAGTCAGCTGATCCTAAGGCAGTAAAATTTTAATTTTAGTTGTTGTAAACCAAAAAATTTGATTAGTTTGAATGCTTGTTTAAGTAAAAGGCAATGTTCAGTTCCATTGTTAGTAAACGCTCGTGCATTGCTGTTCAATTTAAATTATAAAACTCAGACAAAGCTTAGGTGATGACCTGAGCACTTTATAGTTGACGAACGCGCCTTCTATGATGTCAGCTTTTAACTGAAATTATAGATATCAGTTCCTCCTCTGCAAATTAGTATAAATTATATCCAATTTTACTCACTCCTAGGCTTAATCAGGTCCCCTTACTGGGTTTACGAATTCGAATGGCATTTTTTCTTTAAAAGAACATTTACTTATGAAATTATCAGTATATTATCATATATTACAATAAATTCTCTTAATCAGACCATTAAAAGCGAAAATTGTTGCAAGAGCTCATTGACAAAAATTAGACTAACATTGTTCTAGTAAGCATCACCCTGGAATATTATAATTTGGACAAATTCAAGATATCATCATTCGTCTCTGATTATATGGCAAATAAAGGCTAGTTACGTTACCTTACTTTCATTAATAATATCCGCTGCGACTGGACTTTAATAGAATATCACCTCGTCCTCTAAAATAATGTTTTTAAAGATTTCTCACCATAAGTTCACGAAATGGCATTCTTGAAGCATTAATGCGGTAATAATTTTGGATAGTTTTAATAAGCCTAACAATCAAAAACTCATAAAAAGTTAATTAACTATTATGCGATGATGAATTGAGAGATTCAAGGCACGTTAAGGTGAGTTAGAGCGTAGTAGTACAATTTGGGCTACCAAAAATTCATAATTACCGGACAGTCGCGAATTCCATCTGTCATTGGCTCTTTTGGGATTCTGGATAAAACAAGTAAGCGAAATCGTATTTAATTAAAGATTCAATTATAACTTTATTTTCCTTGAATATCAGTGATTCCCCTACATCTGTTAGCAAGCCTAGAATTTTTTGGTTACAGAATCTGGTTCGTCCGAATGGTTGGGTAAGCAACGAAGGTCGGAATTTACGTGATCAAACACCGCCCTAATTGCTGCTGACAGCAGATTTGAGTATAAATTGATTTTTTTTTCGAATTTTTCGTTGGACAGACATTAATTGTACATGGTCTCCCCGTTTCAACTTTTCCTCGTGAGATCCTAGCATAAGTTAGCTGAGTAGTTTCCTAGATTTCAATAATATATTAATAAATAAAGTTAATTATGCCATTTAGAATTGATTCGCACATACATACCAGTGACTAAGTGAACTCTCTAGGTTTTTATTTGAAATTCAATGAGTAGCTTGCGAAATAACAACAATAAATAAGATAAATTGGGGGTGTACTACTTAAATTTATTGCATAAAAGCATGAAAAGGACTCAAATGGGAGTTTATTATATTATGCTAAAAACAAATGCAACTACAATGAAAAAGGCAATGATGGAACACTTTGCAAGGATAATTAGAATCAATGCCCTTGTCCGATCATCTATGAAGTCAACATCGAGGAAGTGTAGTAAAAGCAGACGCGAAATGGTAAAGAAAATGCAAAAATTGAATGTCATTAAGAGCGACAAAATACCGTATTCATTCTTCATTCTTATAACTTGTGATTATGAATCAAGCAGTACTCTTTTACCTTATGAAATTCTAAAAAATTACCATTGACTCCCCATCACTCAGCTGAACTACCACAATTATTGAACATTCACAAAATTAATAAATATTTGTAGACCATTTAGCTGTTAATCATTCATAAACAAAGCCTGACCCCAAAATCGTATTGGCCCAGCTGACGACCAATAAGTCCAGTTAACCCTAATTTTAACGTCTGCGTATATTCTTGACAACGAAAACGAATGGGCAAAATAATATCCTAATCATCTTGAGATTTATCTACTTCATCCTTCCATCACCGAAACTAATTCAATGCCTCAAGATTACTCTATGGCACTTTAATGATACTTTCGATTGGGTAAAAAACCGTCAATTCCATCACACCATCTTTGCCTATTGGGTAACTATGATCTTAAATTTATCACACTGAAGAGGGTCACTTTACCATAAATTCATTTTCTTTACGGGTTTAGGCCTAGGTTCACATTACCGGTTAAAATTTAGGCCTGTTGATTTATTGAAGAGTGATTAATATCTTCAATAAATATTTCGCATCAAGAACCCTGTTTTTCTTTTTATTTACGGTGATTTTAAATTTAAAGCAGGTTGATAATATATTTTAGATCAGTCATTTTCAAGGTCATTGCAATGCGTAAATTTCTGAACTTGGCGTTGTCGGCCCTGCAGCTTTTTAATGCTTGCAATCTACCACTTCAGAATGCCATTTATTAATAACTTATCTTTAATTTCATGGTGAATTAACTGTTTTTTGCTCATTAAAAGAGAGTTTTTAGCGCATATAATCATGTAGCAATTTAGAAATAAATCGCAACTTGTTTCCTGAATTTCTGCTATTAATCAAAATGGGTTTAGTTGCCAGAAAAAAGTAGTTATTTTGCACAAATAACAACTAAGAACTGCCATTCTTGAGAATTAAGTCGTCTACTGCCTAGGACTTCGCAAATTTTTGCATGAAACGAACAAATCATCTTGTGAACACTAGGTAATCTGTTTGCAAAAAAAGCCTCTGAAAACGCAGTAATGCAAGAATGACGTTGAAGTATTAGAGAGCTAGCACCAAATTTTATTGAATTATTACTTCGAAGGGTCACAAACTGGTTATAGGGCGAATATCCATAGGTGCGTGTTGATTTGGTGGTAGATAATCTCGGGTTGGTTTGTTTAATCTCCATAATGGCTAAAAGGGGCCTCTCATAGAGCAAAAATGGCGATTGTTTTTTATTCTGACTGGAATTCGCAGATCCCTTACTAACTCAGTTTATTAATAAAAGGACTTTGGTTTAAAATAGATATATTAATTAGCTAGAATAATGTACAGAATCACTGCATTAGATTGTTGCCTTGTAAGCAGTATTGTCAGCTTCAAAGAACAAAATACACAAGAACAGCAAACAGAGAGTTCTATTAGATAGCATTATGTCTCTCTAAAAAGCGTTGGTAGAGCCGAAAAATTCGTCTGAACGAAACACCGAGAATAAAGATAAATGGTAACAGATTAGTTAGCGATAAGCTTTCTTCATTGAAAGCTAGAACGCACATGCAGAACACATAGTACCCAATGTGTAGTAATCCCTTCATAACTCCCTCTAAACGCATCGTGTGCAGTAGATCTGTAGCGAGAGTGCGATCACAAATGTTGGTCGTCAGCCTATTAATAGTTGATTTGTAATCTGAGTAATTTTATACCTGATGAATTCAGCTCAGGCAGTTCAATTAATTAACTCAGATATTAGGCGCATGCATCAAATAAACATTAGTTAAGTATTAAACACAAGAAGTATATTTGTGTAGTTCAGTTTGCTACAAATTACAAGAGAGACTGTGGGTTTATATTGCGACTAAAATGTAGGGTAACTAATTTCTACCTCAAAAATTTGCAGGGCGTCACATACATTCTGTGTTTGTTTTGAAGTGAATTAAATTGCAATAAAGCCTTAATATACGCCAATAAAGGCTGTTATTTTGAGCCAAACTCTTCAAAATGATGGTACCAACGACTTTTTTCATCCCGAAGAGCTTGTAAGATTTTTTCCGTAGGATCTTGTTTAATGAAGTTTTAATGAATGCACAATGAGGTGTTTTAATGAGAAATCGAGCACTGAATCACATCGGTTTATTAAAAATCATTATATAAATAAAAGCGTCCATATGATGAGATGAGTATTAATATGAATTATCTTGTATGGAGCTGAGACTGGTTTGACCAGACTGAAAGTAGGTCGCAGAGAATAATCACAACGGCCTCTGCTATTGACAGTCGGAGGGACATTGATGAAGACTTTGAAAATGCGTTTGTCAGTGACTAACCCTTAAGAGAAGCCTGAATTGTCATCAGATGAGAAAATCGAAAATTGGTAGACATCACCGGGCAATAGAGCTGATTATGGGGCAAACAAAATGGTGGGATCCTTGTTGTGAGATCGGTAGGGCGGTACATAGCTACTACATCGAGATTAGGAAGATTAAGATCTTGAGAGCAGCTAAAAAGTTGGTTTTCAAGCAACTAGATCCTTATGTAGCTTAAATCAACCAGATACAGTTTATCCAGACATACAAAGATTTTGCATGCTTTAAAAGACGCACTACCTTTACCCTACATCATAAATCTTAAAACAATTTTTGCATTTAACATAGACCGTAATCTTTTGCTTTACTCTAATGGCTGGGCTCGGAGGCTAAAAGCGTCTGAATTAAGTGAAAAGATTCATAAACACAGTTGAACACTCAACTTGTCCACACGTTGCCACCATAATTTTTGGTAAACAAGTTTTATCTGTATTCCTCAGACTGGTCCTTTGACACAACTAGTTCATTTGACGTCATCTACGCAAGAGACGCATAAACCCAGCAGAGGTGCGGTCAGGGCTCTACTTGGGTTCTTAATTAGAAAATTTGCATTTTCTGGTTTACATTAAAATCGAGTGAATTTTGTTAGTTTTTTGGATTTGAATATAAAAACTCTTCAGTTACTAATAAGTAAACTGAATCACTTTTTCGCTTACTGACTCATAAATTGTGGGAATATACCATTTAGTGTTTATGATGACTTTTGTTTTAATGATACACGGATGTTTTTTCTTTTTGAAAGCTTCAAAATCCTCACGCTGCAATCCGTAGTATAAAATACTTTTTATATATAATATATAAATTATTATCTTGTTATATTATAATGAATATAATTAAAATAATAATATTACTATATTATTATTGTACTATTATATTATATTAATTAATTCTTAAAAATTAACTATTATATTTAATATATTATTATTAAAATAATATAATAATTATTATATTATTTACGTGTAAAGAAAATAATATGACTTCGTATTCTTTAGGGAAGGCTTCTCAAGGCTAAATATGGAAGTCAGATAGAGATTTTAATTGAAAATGGCTTCGTTCTCTATGGAAATGGAAAAATTTTGTAAATCTGTGTGGGATTCATTTCTAACTGAAAAAAAATGCATACAAATAACCCACAACTTAATGTCCTTCTTAGGCAAATGATATGGAGCGCATTGTGTCTAGAATATATACGGATATGCCCAAACAAAATTTCTACCTCCTTAAATCTCACGAAGGAGTCTCTTCGCCTGGCTAACCAATGGCGTTTCAGGGGAAAATCGCAAAGGCTTCTCATTGGATGGTGTTGCATATTGTTTTGGCATAAACGCTAATAGTTTTCCCATTTTATAAGATAAGCACATAAATTAATAACATATTTTAATTACATGAAAACAATGCAACTATGGAGCATTCGGTAAAACAATTTTTATAATCAGTATTTTTAATTTCAAATGCAATTCATTTCAACTACACTATTGATAGCATTACTGTGATACGAGTCAACGAAACGCTCACTTGATATGACTCGAATATTGCAGCCGTTCCGGGAGAAAAGCGATGAACTGAGAGTGAAGAAAATCTTGTTATTTAAGTTGGATAATTTCAATGGAGGCAGCACACCTGCGATCTGATTGCCCACATACAACAGTAGATTGGCTTCTCGGAAATCACCAGGTGAAGTGCTGGAGAGTCTTAGATTGGCTTCAGAGAGCCATTTGGAATTGGTTGCAATGCCTTGAATAAAGGGAATCCGTAATACTTTGCAAATTTATGCGGCTACATAATTCTGGCTATATGACTCCCCAGAGCTAAAACGTGATTAGGAAGTGTTTTCAAGACACCGATCAGCCTTAATTCAAGCACTAAACATTATGTTAATTACCATAGTTAAAACTTTTCAAGCGAGATTCTCCACCAACCCTTCCCTCTTTTTGATAAACAAATCCTTAATTTTCAATATCTTTGCATTTTTAGCAATTTTTGCCCTCTTAAACAAATTTACCACCACAAGTTTTGTGTTATGTAGCCAACGGACGGACAAAACGTATGCTTTTCGGCGGTCTTATGCTCTTTAAAAGTGCGGAAACTACTTTCCTATCCAACCAGAATGGAAGATCGTAGTTAACAAACAAGCAACCACGCCAACGTCGTTTTAAATGGTGCACTTTTGAAGTTCGACAAAACAAATACGCAGATGAGACATTTTGGTTGAGTACTGCTTCGGTGTCGTTTAAAAGTTCATCCTCTTTAGGAATAAGGACTTGCATATTTTTATTCTTGCCAGTAATAAATCCAGCTCAACCGCAAATTATTCGCGATTAGCGTAGGTAAAAAGAGTATCATTACCAATAAATGAGGCCATAACAGTCATTTAACGCTTAAATTGGCCTTTACCTCTTGAGATTAAGTTTTATTTCAAATTCCTAGAGTCACTAAATGTGGTTTAAAAGCAGACATGTTCAACTTTATTTAGCAGGTCAGGTGATCCGAGCCCTGATTTGGAAAAGCTATTTTTCAAAATTAAATTGTTAGCTACGAAATAAAATGGTAGTCTGAAGGTTGTTTCATTAATTTGGAACGCTTCAAAGTGGATGTTTTCTTGGTGATACCAAGAGACTGACAGAAACAGAACCCTTTCCCTTTAATCTAACTTACGATGCTTTACATTTCGATAGAAGATCCACAGTTCGTTGATGGTGTCATCAACTCGAGATTTGAGATTGTTTTATGATGCACCCTTGTTTCGAGCCCAGAAACTTTTACAAGTTTTTGAAGATGCTGAACGATTGCAGGGTTTGCACAAGTATAATTTGGAAACTGATAAAGCAGGATTTTTCAAGCACTGCTTCGAGAAGCATCTAATCATCTAAATCAACTATACTGGGCCCGCTTCGATCTTCATTTCCGTGGAGAGTTAAATCCCTAAAAGTATTTTTCATTCACAAATTTTGTTAAATTTAAAAAAGATGAATTTAGGACAAAACTTATGAGACTACCTGATAGATTAGAGTAAGGATAACCTAACACCACTTATCGTAAACATGATGCTCCTTTACCTAAAAAATATCTAAAGTTTCCTGCCTTTATTAACGAAAAATAATAGAATTTTTTGGGTTTTATGTCTTAGAATCTAACAAATAATACAAAAATTACAGTAGTGATAATGCAGTCTACATTTAGCTTTATAAACACTTTTATTATTTCTCTGTAATAAATTTAATTTTTTTTATTAAATACATGATAATTTATCTGGCACTTTAAGTATTGTTTCAACAAAATAAAAAGGAAACATTTTTAATAGGTTCAATTAAGAATATTATAAACACAAAATTCCAAATTTGCTGAAGAAAATTTTTCTGAAATCTAGAAGTACTCTTTATTATATTATATATGCAATATTATAGTATTATATCGATAATATGTTAAATTACATGTATTATATAAGACTTTACGTAATGTATATTATGCGTTATATATATTATATTACTATAAAATAATCTATTTGGATTTATTTTTAATCATTTTATCTTTTTTCCATTTCTGTGGTGGTGGTGGTGCATTTTCCGACTTTTAGGCACAAACATCGCACTTCGCGCTTCTCGCTTGAGCAAGAAATGCTCCCACGCCATTGGTCGAACATGAGCAGGTTCGCACGTCCGCACTCACGCGTACCTCTGCTCAAACATTCAGCAGTACTGCGGCATTCTTCGTCTCGAGGATTCGCAGAAAAGACAAGCCATGGAATTAAATCAGGTGTCTTCGCCCGGATCTATGGAGATGCCACAGCCACCACCACCACCACCACCACCACCACTGCTCAACGGACATTTGATGGAGAGTATCGGGCATCTGATGGCCTCTCTGAGTCCCACTCTTCAACTCCCTCCAATGGCAGCTCCGCTTGTCAATCCAGTTGGCAGTGGTGACAACAAGGAGTGGATAAAGTTGCTGGAACCGAACCCGATTCTCGTGCAGAACCTACACAATGCTGCAAAGCAATGGCTGAGAGGCGGTGTTGGGGAATTCAGTCAAGGAAGTAGCGAAAGTAGTGAGTTTTGTTAAGTTTAATATTCATTAAATTGCAGCTATATCGTGCCTCTTTGTAGCCTGTCTAAAGCGCAGGTTTATAACGCCAGCAGCTCCACGTATTCATGTGAAAAATTGATTTCCATGTCAAAAGACTGACACAACACTGTTCTTTATCTAACGGGCTCTGGAATTAACAACTACTTAATGTTCCAACTTATAATGTATGTGATTAAAAATACCACAGTAACCTTAAAGGAACAAATCGAATTAGTCTTGAACACGATCTGATAAAAGCGTTCATTAGTGTATTCTTGAGAAATAAATAGATTTTGATGTCATAATAATGTCACAAGACCGTTCTTCAACTATTTAGCCTGCCTAAAATAAAGCATGCTAAATAGGACGATTAAGAAACCTCTCTATATCTATTATTTAAATCCAACAATTAACCCCCGAATCTTTCAAAATTCAAATTTAATAAATATTTAGCACTATCTGATATAATAGTTTTGCCGTAGAAAAGCATCAATTAACCCCATTATTTGATTGTTTAGCTAAAATTAAAGATTAAGGCAAGTTATAAATACCTAGGATTAATGTATACACTTATTTTTTATAATCATAAACTCATTTCGAAAATGAATCGGCATTCCTTTTCAATGAAAAGCAAGTTATAGCGGTGGCTTTTATTTCTGGTCAGAACTGGTAAAAGGGCATATCTAATGGTCGAATCCAGCACAAGTGCGTATTCTGAGACGTATTTTGTCCACAAAATGCAAAGTTTCGTTTGACCTTAAATTTGCGCTCTTTTGTACATAAAAGTGCACATCGGTATCCATATATGTCTGTTTCCATTCATAGGATTGGAGTAGTGGACTAAACACTACATTATCCTTAACAAATAAATTCTCTGAAAATCTTGTAATTGTAAAAAGGTGTTTACACTTTTAAGTAAAGGCCTCTTAATTAATGCTCCTATTTTTATTAATTTAAAAAATTAAAATTGGGACCTATTAACGAAATATTGTAGTAGTTTTTCGGTCTTTGTTTGACAAAATCATTATTAATTTCTCTGGAAACGGACTTTAATTATATCACATTTTGACAAATTTACTTTTATTTTTTCGTTAAAAATATATATAATTCTTTTACTTGATTTTTGCTATGGATTAATTTATGGATTAATTAATGAAAAACTAGATTTCATTTATATATTTTTTGATGCATTAGTCAGTAATGAGTAATAAAAATAAGTTATGAATATAAATAAACATTTTTTAATAAATGATAGATGTTGCCATTATTTTTAACTTTTATTATAGTTGAAATTCGGCCAGTGCCTAACCTCCGACCACCGCCAGCTTTGAATGCACCGCTCCCAGAGTCGTTGTCAAATCCAATTGGTCGGATTTTGGCGGGTGCCAAACGACCCGCTTTCAGCTCCCTCCACTCTGAAACCACCAGTCCCCATCCGGTGAGCATACTTTGAAGCTCATGCGTCCCCGGAGTAGAGCCAGTGTTTAAATCTAACTATGACAGTATTCATTGAAGAAGTCATTCTGAGATAACTTGCCAGGCTGTAGAAAAGAGAGGAGCTTGCGGTTCCAAAAATAAGTACAACTTACAAAAAACCTGCCTACACCATGAGAGTCTCAGTGTGATGAACTGGTGATCCATCAATTAGAATACGATAAGGAGACGAAGAAGAAGATGATGGTGATGTCAGGGCATGAAAAGCTGTTCAAATTACATGTGGTGGTAGTGAGATGGGTGGTCCGTTGAAAGAAATTAATGCTGCCACTAACACCGTGGACCACACATGCTGTGGTGAAGCAACTGTGAGAGAATCCAGTGTGATTGTGCTGCGGGGGGTGACAAGATATGCTGAGGGGACCGCTATTATTTTGAGGTATATCTTAAGGTGAAGGGAGTATATCAACATTTTGGCCTACAGCCTTATGGAAAACGAAGAACAAAGTGGTTGATTACTATTAAATTGAATTCCATTAAATGGAGATTACACCGTTGTTGTAAAGGGGTTTTACTTAAAATAAACCACAAAATCTACGTTTTTACAAACTTTTGGTACCTGGACTGAGGCTGATTCGAGAGATTCTCCTCCGTGGTGAGTGAAAACACCGTTATGTGGTTGCGATCACTAGACATTTCGGGTGAATTTATTATTGATGTGGCCTAAGAGGTGGTAGTAGCTTAATCTGAACACATGATTACTGAATGCATTTAATAATCAATCAATAATTGACCCAAGAGACTTTCTTCGAAGCACAAAAACAATGTCAAGGCCGGTAAAATCAATAATGTCTTCTGTGTCTCTTCAATTTCAGGTTGGAGGTGTCAGTGAAAACTGCAAGGACGTGGAAGGAAGACAGACAGAAGGGAATGAGGCGCAGGATAGCCCGTAAGTTATGAGGAGTTCGCAAAACATTTAGATTTGTTCTGTAGCGAATAGCTGCTTTTCAAGCTAATACCCGGTTGGGTCAACGCATGAAGTCCTAGGGATGGTTTAGAAGTTACGACCTGTTAGGCATGTCTCATGTTAGCGGTGTTATGACACTCTCAGTTACTGTGCTACAAGTAACCCAATGGCGAAAGCCGATTTCGTGCCATAATCCGCAGAACAGCAATGACAAGTAAAGGTGCTGTTTTTTGTGTGATTTGGTTAATAGTGTTATCGGTCTCCAGTGACCCAAGTCCGTGTTCATTAGATCAAACCTCCAATTATATATTATGGGACAATGTCATCAAATACAGCACTAAACTCAGGAGCTGATAATAGAGAATATGAGTTACTCAGGTTTTGATAATAACAGATTTAGTGGTGCATAAGAAGCACTGCAAATCATATTTCTCGATCAAAAGCAAATTGTGCTTTTAGTCAATACAATATTAATTATGTAGAATAAATATTTGGTATTTTATTAAATACCCTTAAAAGACATAGTTCTCAGAAATTCACTAGGATCA
The DNA here is from genome assembly GCA_030710315.1 of Anomotaenia brevis. NCBI lineage: Eukaryota > Metazoa > Platyhelminthes > Cestoda > Cyclophyllidea > Dilepididae > Anomotaenia > Anomotaenia brevis. The sequence continues at coordinate 630,498 of JAUOZQ010000038.1, forward strand.
TTCATCAGGTTTCAGAGAATCTAATATGTCGAGTTGAAGGAAATACCGGAAGTTTTAGTAAATTTCGGTATAAATCAATTTTATTTTATTTGTAATTCAGAGAAGACTGCCTGCCAATGAAGAGGAAGGCTGCAACCCGTGAAACCACCTCGTTTCTCAAGACCTGGTTGCGGGAGCATCGAAAGAATCCCTATCCAACCAAGGAGGAGAAGATTATGCTGGCCACAGTCACCCGCATGAATCTCACCCAAGTGTCAACCTGGTTCGCCAATGCTCGCAGACGTCTCAAGAAGGAAAATCGATTGACCTGGAGCCCCAGAAATCGATCGTTTCATCCGCAGTCGATTCCATCAACCATGGTTGGTCCAAGCATTCCACAAAACCTACCTCCTCCTCCTCCACCACCTCCTTCGAGTCTTGGATGGAGCGAAGACCCCAATCTAGCACGTATCTTGGTCACCCAGTTCAACTCGATTCTGTGGAATCAGATGGCGAGAGATTTGAGGATTCGGGAGGCAAATCTGGCTGACATTGGGGATTCGAACCCCGTCTGTCAGTCATTAAATCCTCAGCAAACGTCGGCTGGGAAGATCTGGTCCCTCGCAAAGTTGGTGGAAGATCACCAGACGACTGCGACACCGTCTAACACGTCTTCTTTGGAGGCGGAAAATGGAGATTCAGTGGAGAAGGATGAGACTGAGAAAGAAGAAGACGAGAACGAGGAAGAACAGAGGAAAACTGATTGATTTATTGATTGAAGTAAATGAGGCAATAGGGAGAAGAGATTATAAAAATCTGTATTTGTTTTTCTTATATTTCAAAATAATGGTATGGTATTAATTTGAGTTACTAAAATCTAAGTGTAATCGAAATTTATGATAAGGTTGTGTGAGGATTTTTTCACTTGTTCTTTAAAACTACTGAGTTGAAAAGGTTGTTACATTCTTATTTGAATTTTTCAAATAATTTTGCACAGAATGTGAAGTAGGGGAAGAGGAGGTTGTCTATTTATCTTTCTTAAATATATTAATAATATGTATATATATCTATTATTAACTGAAACTTAATAATATTGGCAATTTTATAACGATGTATTAACTGTAATCAATTTATTTAATGGCTCAAATGTTGAAAATGTAGAGTTACATAAGATAATTTGGTTTCCTTCAATATAAACCAGACATTAAAGCTGATTGTAAATTTTAAAATAAGAGCAGAAGATTTGGAAGAAGGAAAGTATTTGGCAAATTTCATTTATGCAAATGGAAGGTGTTCCGCTTTTGACTAGTTGATCATCAATGCTTCCTGCTGCTTTGCTGTAGCAGCAACTTGTTTTCGCAAATGTAAAACCAATAGTTCGACCTTCACAGAGAGAGGGGGTGTCGATCAAGAACACGAATTAGGAGAAGCAGCTAGATAGGGTGCTTTTTCATACCCTTTTTCGTGCTAATATCCAATTAGAGACGTCAGTATGTGCTCAAATTTTCTCACCTTCAAAGCACGCTTGTCAATCATGTCAACAGGATCGAAGTGGTAGCAAACTTGCCGACTGAATTGGTGTTACTCAATAAGCCGTTTTCGCGGGGAGGAATTCCCCTGTAATATGATGCCTTAGAGGCTTTCATATCACATAATTCATTGTTTTGTAATGAACACCTTTTTCGGTATAGACAATACCTAGGACCAGGTATGCGCACTTCAAAGATATAGGACACAAAAGGATTTATGATGAGTCATCTGGTGGTGATGTGTGTAGGGCTGTATCGATCAGTTATGAATCGATCGGTTTTCATCTAAACTCACTTTCAGCAATGGGAAATTAACCCCAGTTTTGTAATTTAGAGTGAACTAGTAATTGACGTCGTTATCACTCATTATTTCCCAGGCTAGTAGTTTCTGGTACTGTCAGTAGTAATAGTGGTAGTACTAATATGCGCAAAAGTTAATTTTTTCTGTAGACTGAGTCAATTTGTAGCCTGAAAATTCACACGGTTTTCAGTTACCATTTCATCTAGAGAAAAAATTACAAAATTAAAGACAGGTAGAGTGTAAAGCAAGATGTTTCGTCATATTTCGACACCGGTGAGTGCTCCTAATCCTAGGTCTGGATGAGGCCAAGTTATATAATTGATTTGGTTTCCGATTTTGCTACCTCTCTCATGGCTGCGAGGTTGTAGTTGACGTTGAGTAGTTGGTCTCGATAAAGAGAATTTTTTAAGTGGTTTTTATTGCCTACGCGAAGTTAAACTATCGCCTTCACAAAACCGTGATCCCATGACAGCACCAGAATTTTCCCAATAAATCAAAAAATGAACAACTTTTGAACACAAAAATACTACTGATTTATCCTTTAGATGGCTTACTTGGGGTTGCCTTTAGCTTTTTAAGTTGAGGAAATTTTTCAGGTTTTTGAAGATGAAAATAAAGAGTTGTATGGTCTAAACTAAGCCTCATTGTTAATCTCAACTCATCTGATGAGTGAGTAGGATTATTCTAAATCTCCAAATGAAAGACGTCCTGCTTGAAGAAGCAGTCCTTGAAGAAGTTTATCCGTCTTTATCTTTTGAGTTCAAGCCATACGAATCATCACCGTCATCTTCAAAAACTTAGTGCCTCCTCATGAAAGCAGTCTCAAATCTCGAGTCGACATCTACTTTTGCCTTCCTCTGACTATTGAAGAGAAACGGGTTTTAAGCCAAATTTTAATCATCAAACACAGTCCGGAAGGAAACTACACGAAAAAGGAGTTCTTCTTCATTTATTTTGAGGCCTACAAAATCAACTGAAGAATCACCTTTTGCAACGCTGGAGGAAGAGTTTGAAGCTCACATTTATGAGCTCTTCAATTTAAAACCAAAAGAATTTTTGGAAGACTTGGCTTAATCAGATAATCATAGAAGCGGTCCCTTAAAAGTTTATCTAATAACTTCCTCTTTTGAGATCATAAACAAGACTGCGACTCACAAGATTAATGAATGCGCCATTCACACTTTACTGCTTTCAAAATTGATAGAAACACCAGAAGGTCGAGAACCACCAGATTAATCTAATTCTCCAAATTGCGTTATAAGTTACCAGCTACTTGGGTGAAACATCTCACGCCTCTGAGAGTCCCGCGTGTCTGTGTGAAGTGACACTGATTTAGTGCGAATTCATCGGTACCCGAACCATGTCATTCAGGTAGTGAGTACCTGAGCGGATATTACTAAGGGGGTTAATTTCGCATGGATAGCGGATAATATGTGAAAATACACTGAGAAGACGTGCGTACAGTGCGAATGCATTCGTGTCGGCTATAAGCAGGGCCAGCTGGTGATTCCTGGTACGTGTTTTCTTAATCCAGGAGATTAATGAGTTTAGAGAGAGATGACTTTGGCGAGAAATTACATTATTATTTGGCAACTCTGATAGGAAAATATTAAGCCTATTAAGAATTGCCTTCTATTTTCTTTCCACGATAACAAAGCTGCCTAACTCATTGATATGTTCGAAATTTCGCCGCTTTCCCGCTTCGATAAGATCTGAGGTTTAATTAGCCATTGCGATAATTTAGATACCGGGTTCATTTCGATTTTCACAATACTGGAAATAGAAATGATAAGCTGAAAATCATAGAGGGTGGGAATAAGTATTCCCTGCCTTCTAAACCTTACAGGATGTTGCAAATGAATTCGAAAATCCTGATAGATGGAAAAGTTGTCCAAAGTAAGTTGTCCAATTATATCAAAGCCAATGCAAGCAGTCTAAAATGTGACTCACATATCCATGGGTAGAGGTACGTTGATACGCTCAGGCCACCTCAGAGTCACTACAATCCTATTAGGAAAAATAAAAATTGATTAGAAGTTCCAAAGGTTAATAGATCTCTAAAAAGTGTAGGACTCAAGACAAGACACTCCAGGATGTTCCTTCTTGTGCATTCTTTAACAATTCTAGTTCTATGACTTCATTGAAGAGCTCTGTCTTGTGATCCTCTACAGCATTTCCATTTAGAGCCCGGCCAACAGTCTATCTCGGCCAGCCACTTCGACATTTAGCCAAACTACTGCTTTGGTGAGGAAGAAGTATTTCCATCTCTTTCAAAGGCATTCTGGGATAAATAGAGCTTTGCTTTCTCTAAACAAGGAGCCTAGAGAAGTCACATTACTTTGACAAGGTGATGTAAGTGCTTGCGTGAGTAAGAGACAAACTCTTGTACGTGGTGTACTTTCACCAGCCACATTGGGACAGGTACCAGCATCTCTCGGTAGACGGCCAAACGATTCGTTTAAGGTCTAGCCGGAAATACCTTCTATAAATCAATTAACGTGTGCGTGTACTTTTCCTACATCACTCCAAGGACTTTGGCTAGATGTTGACAAGTAAATCCGATCAAACAGGTGTTCGGAATAACTACCTCCTTGCTGATATTAAAATAACTAACGATATTTAATCGGTTGACATAAACATGCTTCGTCAGAGTGGTCTGTGTCACAGTACAAATTCACCTTTTTTCATCATTGTACTGCAAGCTATTCTCTTCCAAGATCTATTCTCATTGTTGATTTCAGCCTCTCCTCTAAATATACAGCTCCTCTCCTAAATGTAAATTATCTTTGAGGCTAGAGTCATCTCCATTGTCATCCAATGAGAGCCCATGAAGAAGGCTATTAGAATTTCTAAAAAACACCGTCCTTTTCATCGATTTTGTGCCACGAATACGTGACAGCTGTCAGATACTACGTTTGAGTGCTCCAACGAACTGAGAATAGCACCAAGGGCATCACGACTTGATAACGGAAAAAGTCTACACGTTAGTGGATTTGACATTACAGTGACGTCGGTTATTGGACTGAGTGTCAATCTCACAGAGACAGCTTGACAATTTTTCTACAATCGCTGTCAGCAAGAATCTGTCAAATTTGCACTTGTAGAAGCCTGAATAAAGAAACAATTTAAGTGATGGGTTTTGAGTTTGAAACATGAGTTGGATTTGCAGCCATTGGATACGAATTGCGTGATTCAGTAAGTGACAAACTTTTTGGCTTATTAAATAATTATTAATTGAACCTTCTTAAAATTCAAGTCAAAAAGTTTTTATAAGAAAATTGGATTTACAACTGGTTGAGTAAATTTTTAATAGGGCAACATTTCAAATTTCTTTAAGATAAATATACTTTTATTTAATTTTTGATAATAACTGATAACTTTCATCATTATAGATGGTGAAAATATCAACACTCTTTAGTTAACTATTATTAAATGAAATTGAATTTCCATAACATTTCCAACCCTATTTTAATAAAAAAAATTACAGTGAAATCTTATAAAATTAAAAGTGAAAGATCCAACTGTTTGAGGTCACCAAATTACGGTAAGCATCTTCTTAGAATTCAGTTTTTATTCAAACAGAAGAACAGGTTTACAGAAAATTGCTTAGAATTATTAATAAGCCATCAATGTCTCATAAAACTTGGGATAATAGACTTTAACTTAAACCACTATGTGTAATAAAAATATAAATCACTTTTAATCAATCATTGGGCATTTGTAACAATTTCAGGTGTCAACTAAAGGGATTCTTGCAATAAAATGTTATTTTCCATGATACTTTTTGAAATTGTATTTATACCACAAAAGTGAACTAATCCATTTGTCACAACACATTTCCGGTTACCAAAAAAATGAAAATTATTTATTTTAAAACTATTTAGCTGCAAAAAATAGTTATAGCTTCATTTTATTTTCATAGTATTTCACTCCACACGATTTTTAAAATTCAAATGTGAAATTAAGCAATTTTTACATATTCTCGATGATATAAATGAGTTAAATACTTAAAATTTTACAGCAAATGATTAATCTTAATCTCTCGCGTCCGATCGCAACAACAAAATTATTAGCCCAACGGAAAAGTCCAAATTTCCAGAGATTTCACCCTCTCAACACAGAATTCCCATTTTATTGAAAAGAACCATCTTTGTAAAATAAACGGTTAAAATTTATCTTAATAAATCATATTAAAAATGTTATATTATTACATTTTTCAATAATTCCAATCAGTTTCAATTGGCTCAGAACTTTGGAATCTAAAAATCAAATTTGTTTCTGGCATCAGTCAATTAAGTGATTAAAAATAATCTAAAGAACATTAATTTTCATATATTATTTTAATATTGTTCTATTAATGGAAATATTAGCATTCTAACAGTGAGATCCCCTCAGTTTCTTTACCAAGTACTTCCTTAAACACTTCAATTTAATCATTTTCCATTCAAAATAACATCCCTGTATTCCACCACAATGTCCACTTTCCCCTAACACGCAAGCACACACGTCTAATCAAAACCAATTTCTCATTTCCGCTTTGCACGACCGTGAGACCGGCCCGACACGATCACTTTAATGTCCCATCACCCCTTACCCACAAAACCCACCTTCCCCTATCACCACAGCAGCAATGTTCACTGGTCTGCCCGAACAAATTAATTGTACTCAACGAATACGAGCCCACGCTCACACACACGCACCCCCACTCAACCGGTGTGGTGAGAACACTGCCGCATGTTCATTCCCCTAATTGAAGTTGAGTTTAGGGTCTACCTGAGACCCTAGGGGAGGATGAGGCAACAGAACGACCAAACCGCAACAGGATTGTCAAACGCGAGCAGAGTCCTTGGCCGGTGAGAAAGGCAACACGGCAGTGTGGGATGGGAGAGAACGTCTCCTCCCTCTCCCTCTCTCTCTCTCTGCTCTGCCCATGTGCTCACGCGCGCTGTTCGTGTACTCAAATGCGATAGCGCTTGTCAATTGGTCAGTGTGAGATAAATGAGCAGGCAGTTTGAGTAGGCTAGTTGGGAGGGGGAGGCAGTACGCTAACACGGGAGTAGACAACTCGAGTAGAGCGTGAGTAGGAGGAGGAGGAGGAGTAGGAGAATGCGAGAGATTAATTTCGGTTTTAGGTGGTTGGATTAAACCGCTGGTAGCATTTCTTTTAATTTAGCTACGCGATAGCGTGTCTCTGTCTGTTGCACATTCTCAATTTAGCTGGTTTTTGACTGGGTATAAGACTCATATTTTCACCAAGCATAGAGCTGTAGTAGATTCTCTTCCTAGCTCCTCAATAATGAGGGATCGTAGTGGGGAAAGGATGAGATGTGCAACTTCATTAGAATGTTCCACGTGCGATTCTTTAGCAAATCCTAGCTCTGTGGATACGTTCATTCACTCATCTGAACAACCATAGTCTCGGTTGTCAATTCTTCCATGAAGGGAAGTCGATTTCCTAGAAATAGCACCAGAACCAGGACATCACTGAACACCCTGCCAGGATTTGCATTTGGCAGAAGGCAGCAGTCTGGATCAAATCCTTTTTTCGGCTGTCTCTGAGGAAATGGGGTAGAGGACGATGATTCATCAGGAAAATGCATCTTTCCAGATCAGTTCTGAAGGCGTCGACGCCACAACTCTGTGCTCTTTGAAACATTTACCGTCTTTCAGAGCGGTGGTTTTCCAATTGCAGCTCTTGCGTGGTGGAATCCAACTCTACTGTTCAGTTTTGAAGAGTAGAGTCTTTTGTGGAAACTGGGACCTGTATATGTTCACTGATTTTAGGAGCTCTTATCCTGCGATTCTCTCCAACAATTCCATTTACAGCCCTGCCGACGGTATGTCTCATCCGGCATCTTCTACTTTCAGCCAGACCTGTGCCTCTTTGCTGAGGATGACGTTTTTCCTTCAGTTTCAAAGGTGGAAGTCAAGCAGTCCCCGGAGGGTGGGGCAGTTTCTATTAAACATATTAAATAAACTTACGGTGTTGGAGGACACCATATTTATAGGCATTCTCCGAAAATCAGAGCTATGTTCCGCTTTGCCTTTTGGTGAATTGCTTCTGTAACGGTGTAAGCAAGATAGTTATACTTTCTCAAACCATCATCATGACCGTCTTAAGGAGTAGAGACTCGACTTGTCTATGCAAATCATGTTTTAAGAAATCCAAATAATCAAATCAATAAAGTGTAACACAAGAGGCAAAACTAATTTATTGATTGTCTGTCACAGTGATAGGACCATTTTTGGCATAATAATAAAGACGGCTTCATTCTCAGGAAACCCATATAAGGATGCAAAGAAGGTGTACTTTCATTTCCTAAAATGTGCATTGTAGAGCATGTCTTATTTTCCTGCGCAAAGTTTGGTTTTTAAACGCACAATTCGTTGGCAGTGGAAAAAACTTAAATGCTACTGCATTACGTGATTATAATTTAAATTGGAGTATTCATTGTCAATCCCACAGGACCGAGAGAATAATTTCCCCAGTTGATAGGATCCTAATAATGTAAATATTTATTTTAATACTCAATAAAATGACAATTGATTAGTTTAAATGCTTCCAGGTGCATGAGACATGATGAAATACTCTTCGAAGCTGGGCATTGACAATGCTTAATGGCATTCGCAACGTACATACATACTACTCCAAGACAAACTGAGTTCTTCTTGTAAACACTGGCAAAAAGTTGAAATAAATAGCAAATTTATTATTAATGGCATGTGCCTTCGTTGAGTGAAAACTTAAAAGTTGAAGATGAATCCAACTGGGCCTAGCCAGGATCCTCTAACCATTTTTTTCGAAAATATCTGCTTCTATGAGAACTCAATCAACTGAGTGCGTGTTTCTAGCTTCTTCTGAGTTTTCTTACTTGAACTCTTAAATTATAATGTGCCTCAAATGTTTCTTGAGTACTTTCAAGTTAGCAGGGCCAATAATTAGGCAAATTTTAATTTTAATATTCAGTTAAACGATATGCAATAACTCCAAATACATTTAATCATGTTCTTCTGCATTGGATATTATAAATATTGTCCAGTTTTGTGAATGTTAACAAGGAGAAATGTGCACAGACCTTAAAGGTTGACCAGATATTTTTCTATAATAATTTCCACCAAGCTAATAAACATCTGTTGTTTCCTTCAAAAACGTTAAAATTCTTTAGACTACCTAGAAAGGCAAGCACCAACGATGTGCACTACTTTTTTCAGCGACCTTGAATTCATTGGTCATTGTCGATAGCTCAGAGCTTCATCAACCCACAAGTGTGCTTTATCATTTTCGAAAAAAGCATTGCTCAAGTAATCTGACAGTGACAAATGACCAGTGCTAAACACGGACACAACTGGCAATGCTCTTTTGGTACAGGCCAGAGGCAAACAATCACTGGTTGACACTTGTGTGAGGGAAAAAAGCCTGATTAGCTAAATTACCTGCCTCCGGCAATAGGGCCATTTGAGTCACAGATGCGTAGACTGTTTATAGCCGGCTTCATTTAGTTAATTAAAGCCTCTTATGCTGGTTCCCCCATCAACAGTCATGGGCCATGTAGGAAGGACTGTTACCGCAGAGATAAATTACTGTTACGGAGGATTTTAGTGACAGTGTGGTTGGGATTTGAGTCCTGTGAGACATTGAAAGAAACCCGTTTCGCTAATGAAAGTGGGCGAACGTTTAAGGCGAGCTTATTAAGTGCCTTTAATCAAGAACTACTTCTAACTCGGTTTAGTAATGATTACAGAGCACCTAGAAGATGCAGAATATGTATTAAACCATAAATCAGAGTTTAGGTAATAAGGCTGCTACTTTTTAAATGGTCAATATTGTAGTCTGTTCTGTGTATACTACTGAAACATTGTCAGTAGAGTGATCACCATAGTCAGTATAAAATGGTGGTCAAAATAAGCTGTTTTCGACAAACGCGTAACTTAAAGTACCAAATCATTTAAGCATAAATACACAGGGTGAATGACTGCTTGCAATGAAAGTTAAGCCTAAGAGTAGCTATCCATTGCACTTTTTAGTTCTCATCAGACCTGATTATGCTGGGAGAGAGAAACTTTTATATGAATCGTCTATAGCGTCAGCAATTGAAATCAAGAAAAGATTATGTTCTTGACTCTATGTACCCTTCCTTGGATGCTAATAAAAAGACCTAGTAGTAGTAGTATGAGAATCACAATAACACTAGAACGGAGCAGCAGAATTTCAGAATATTATTCCAGAATAATCAGCTGCTAACCTTTAGATTTCCATTCCATAAATTATGTCCAAATGTTAGCATGTCATCAAATATTGTATTTTATTAAAGATTTAATTGTCAATGTGCTTTGCTTAATTATCTGCACCTCCTTACCATTTATTAACTAGCTTATCACCACTTTCATTATTGTGAAATTCGGTTTGAATTCATTCGAAGAACTCACAAATGTTTGTTTTAAACTCTCCCTATGAATCAAATGGTTTGACAAGAGAGTAATTATGATTGAGACTTCAGAAAATCATTTTAAACACCAGCAGCCTAGAAATCTCTGCCAAAATCAATGCTCCTCGTCCCCGAACTACAACTGGTAATAACGCCGTCAAAAAGACATCGCACTTCAATTCCTATTAAACCCATCACAATTCAAATTACAAGTGAATTTCATCTTGTCTGAAAGAACCTTGGTGAACGGACAAGCATAGTTCTCCTCGAGAGTACAATCAAGGTACATGAGAAGTGGGAGCAAAAGGGGGAGCGTTTTATTCAGTCAAAACTAAATGGGGCAACATCTTCGGCTCTCCTCAAAAGTCGTTCGACTCACCGTGGTACTTTTTGTACAAAAAGTAAATGGCTATGATGATGCCTGCTACTACAAAGGCTAGAACACCGCCAACAATGGCGCCAATCCTCTCTGCCTTGTTGAGTTTCTCCTCCAGGTCCTTGGCGGTGGAGGTTTTGTTTAAATCGGGTGGTGCGGAGGGATTCTTCTCGTCCTGGAAGACAATTACGTAGTTGGTGGTGGACTCGGTCACTTCTTCGGCCACTGTGGTGAAGTTGTCCATCAAATCTTTGTAGTCCAAACCATCAGTCATGAAATAATCAAAAGGTAAACTCTCATTGTCGCCTGAGAGGGTGAAGTTGTCCACTGGTTCATAATCGTGGATGTTGAGATTGCCGAGAAGAAGTGTGACTATTGGGTCAGTCGAATTGGAACCCGATAAAGGAAGATCTGTTTCTGTCGAATTCGAGAGAGGAACGCCTAAAAGAATTCGATAACTCTCAACACTTAGAAAGATACAATATTAAAATTATATAATTTAAATATCAACCAACAACTTTAAAGGGACTGTAGGAATATACATATCTTATACATTTTAGCTACGCAAAAAAATCTCGGTACATCAATTACAATAATAAAATGTCCACTAAAACGAGGAATATTTACGTAATTCTTTTCATTATTTAATTCACATGCAACCAAACAACTGATATTGTGAACAACGTTCAAATTTTAATGGGTTACCTAAAATTTGGGCTTTATTGTCGAAAACAAAGTGATTAATTAAATTGGCGTTATTAGATTCAAGTTTTGTGTTTTCAAGTATTTTTTTATATAAAATATTTGAGTTTAAATAAATGAGTTTAAATCATGTCGTAAGTGTAAATATTTCACCTTGAAAATATTCAAAATGAACTTTGATATTTGACAAATTGTGCACTAATGAATGTCTGAGAAAAGTTCATTTAAATTTAACGTGTTCTACCATCCCAAAGTTCAAATCAGCACTTTTTACCCTTATTTTTAACTTCCTATTTTGATGACAACTTTTAGAAAACGAGCTCTTTAAAACACTAGGGACGTTGACTACTTAATAAAACTGGGAATTTCTTCAGAATAAGTTATTATTTACCTTAAACAATGAAAAAAGACATTTAAGTATAACCGAATATTTTAGCTGTTTTCAAAAATTTAAGTTTCAAGCTATCGATTTTCGTTTTTCTTCTAAAACAAGCTACCTCCACAAAGGAACTGTCATAAAATGTTTGTTTTAATAATGTAAAAGCTTAAAATAAGTTCCTTTTTCCTCACCTTCAGTTCTGAGGGCGACAAGGGCTCCCGAGATGATGAAAAGCTGCAGGTAGGAGATGTGTACAGCCATTAACTGCATTGCCTTTCTATTGTGTATTTACAGACTGCGTAGTAGAACCGAATCAAACTTAAACTGCTCCTTTGGATGATCACATTCGCGGCCCACTGACAAGTGAGTGAGCAGCGTGTTGAGTAAATAAATGCCCCTCCGCAAGACGAATCAACCTTTGGACCACGAATTCAACTACCCTGCACCCACCAATGCCCATGTATTTACTCAAGACGCCAAGTTAAGTAAATCTTTAGGGGTAATTTCGCACTGAACAGGGAGTAATAATGAATACTCCCATGAGTCATGCGAGTAGTAGTTAGTACTTCCTTATGATGCCTTTTTTCTTCGAGAATGGGAAATTGATTTAATACTTTAACGTAACCAGATTGATAAAAGCCAGTGGAAATGACTTAAAGGGGTGTAAAGATTTTTTTCAATTTTTGTTATTAAAAAAGCAGCTGAATACCGCCAATCATAAGTCCATTCCTTTCTGGGGCATTTACCACTATATACTTTATATACTAGACCATTTAAAACTTAAAACCAACTTCGTAAGGCCTCTAAAGAAATTAAGACAACTTAAAGTTGTCCGGTCGTTAAATTTTGTTCATTCAAAATCGTTTATATAACCTATGCTTTCTAACTACAGGTGACATCGAAATTTCCCAGTTCTTGAAGTCGAATTTATTTCAAGAAATGAGTAGCGTTAACAATCTGCCCCTTATTTTAATGGCCGACGCAATTGAAAATTATGCTACTAGGTATTCTCTTCTGTGATATTTGAGTTGGATTCCTGTCATAATCCAGTCTCCTCATTTTTTCCCCCTTATAACTGTCGATTTTAAGCTGCTAATGAAAACACGCATTTGAAAAAAAAAATCAATTTGTTAGATGTACTTTCAACACCCCATGAATTGCCGTAGACAACTCTATTTGAAGAGACTCGATCATTAGGTACTCTTAATTCCCACCTCGCATTGATTTGGGTACATCGAACAAACCCTGTCACCGCGTACTTGCATGCACACGGCTCTAGGATGCAGGCCTTTCCTGAATTAAATTGTTTTTTCGTTGGGCAGTGATTAGGATATCAAGTTAAAGATGAGATAGGCATAGAAATCGTTTTGTCCAGCAAAAGAAAGGCTTTAAGAATATCATGGAGTTGATATTATATAATCATCAGGATTGTCAGCTCGTCTTATTGGTTTTGTCAAAGTACTCTAAACGTATTCTTCTGAGACTCAATGAGTTTATTATCTGATTATAAAGAAAGCAGACGGATTTATTAATGTGTAAAATCTGATCCATCTACGTCAAAAGAATTACTTTTACCACAGAGTATTACTGGTTGAAAATGGTGTTGTTTTACTCAGGTCAGTTTTAACAGCAATACCAGATTTTTAAGTACAACACCATCCATAAATCTGTATGGCTTTGTAGATCAAGGAAACTATGTTCTAAAGTTCTCTAAAAATGAGTCGGCTAAGATGTAAAAGTCCCATTTATTAAGTGTGACAATGTGAGTACATGTGTGTGTGCGTGTGTCAGATTCGGACTGATCCGACTCATTGGTCAACCACTGGGCCAATAAGCTATGGGATCATTGCACACAATCTCCACACGATGATTCTGGGAAAAAACTCTCGCATTTGGGTGTGGCATGAGAACACAGGAATTTACTGAGAACTATGACTCGTCTAGGAGGGGTGGGAAGGTCGGTTGAGTTCCAGAGTTTGGCCAGGCTTTGTGGGCTTGGGAAGATGTCCAGTATCCAGTTTGTCGCGTTAGCCAGTGATGAGGTTTTTAGCTACCATGGCCGTCGATTCAGTTTAGATGCCGTTTGGCGGATGTAGGATTGTGCCCGTTTCTTAAACTTTGACCATTGAAGAGGCTATGTGGTTTCACTTGTGAAGGTTAAGGAAGAGGCAGCGGCCAGTGCCAATACAACAACTCCGTTTGGCTGCCGAGGAAAAATCGAGTGACTAGCACCCATGACTAGTTCGGTGAGTCGAGGTGTCGATCAGTTCGAAAGGAGATATGCAATCACCGCGATAGGAATGGATCGCATGATATCATGGATTTGTTAAGACTTGTTTGAAACGTGTGAATGTGTCCAGAATCTGGGTTGTCTCGTCTGCATAACTCAGTGAGTTATAGTACATAAACAGAATTGGAAAGTTAGCAGTTAGGACACTCAAATCACCGATTCCCACCTTTAGTTACTGGGTCCTAAACACCTTCATATCGGGTCATCGTTTACTTAAAGACTCAATCAACAATTCACTCTCAGTGAGTACATACAACTTCCTTCCTTGCTATAATTGCAAATTTTGACTCGAAGAACTCAAAAATGTCAGTTTTTTCTCCCAAATGATTATGATGCCTACTATTCTCAAACTCTACTTGGCGATCTAAATCATGGTGAGGGTGAAATCTCCACTTGTGAATTTCACAAACCGCTTCTACTTATTGTAGTTAGTAGTATCGTCACAATTAATTTAAGCTTGATAATATTAAATTGATTTTGACTCCTATAAGTAGATTCAATGTGACTTTTTAAACGAGCACAATGAAATTGACTTCTGGAGATCACAAAAACGTGAAATTTAAGTGATTCTGATGAGAAATAGCTCTCATTTCCCTACAGAAGAAGGAATATCACTCGTGGCCTCAATGAATCATCAAGGGTAGTGCAGAGCAAGTCATATGCTAATGACTTACTAAGCCTTAGGTGGTGGTGATGATGGCGGTGTTGGTGGTGGTGACTTTATTCGATTTTCAGGCAGATGCTCTCAGCTGCTTTGCATTTTGCACTAACTAAAGCACCCTAACTCGCGCTACGAGAGCTGCCATCATCTGCATTAGCACCACAAGTCGGAATTTCTGAGAAATGAACTAAAATCTAAAAACTTAATTGGTTTTGAAGGCACTGAAGTGAAGTGGGACTTTCCTTTGTTGCTTGTTTACCACACAGTGAACAAGTGAGATGCACTTTCCCGTGCTTAGTTAACGACGATGATTTTCACATAAATGTTTTGAAAATATGGAAGCCTTCTGGAGTGGATGTTACTAAATTGTAAAAAGATATATAAACAGGACTATCTAATACCTTTGAAATATACTGATTTGTCAATTAACAAAAACTGGGTGCTCATCGAATAAGTGGAAAGTAGAATGAGGTCTAGACTGTTGAATGTAGGATTAAAAACAGCTCCAAGGTCATTCTGTTTGAGTTGATTGTTTTCTTATATTAATATTAATAATATCATAAATATTTTAGTTTAGTTCCATTTAAAATAAGTAAAATTCGGGCCTGATAATTTTATGGTAATATTATGGTAATTCTCCGAATCACACACGCATTTGATTGGATCGACTCTTGTAAAATATCTCTTGTAGTAAACGCGGATCACATGCTACTACTAAATCGTGACTAGGGCGTGGTGTCGATCTCATCTTTGCAGAAATGCGACTTTTCACCATCATAACTAGTTTATTTAAATTTTTGGGTGTTGCAGTTATACGAATTTATTCAAATCCACAAAACGGCGATAAAAGAAGTCGTAGTTTGCTACTGCGAAATGAGTAATCGTGGCTGTTTTACCTCCTTCTTAAAAGGAAAACAAGGCCGATTGTTTAAAAGCGATTATGTGGAGAGGATATTAGGAATTAGTAATTAAGACTTCTTTTGATCGATTGAAAACTTATCGATTGAAAAATTATTAAGTGATTATTCTTCCCTAGTACCTTTGCGAGTGTACCTTAATAGATTAATTATATGAGTATTAAATTATAATATTTTATATTTAAAATTCTAAGCACTTCTTCAGCTTTCAGTAGGTGATTACAATGAAGAAAATGAATCGAGACAGAACTCATCTGACTCGTCACAATCTGATACGACTCCAGTGGCGAATTTCCTCTCAAAGCTGCAGAAAATTGCATTGTAGAATTAAGATGTCTTGTTCCAGTTTAAAAGACTATAATAAACGAAAACTTTTTGTTAACTATATAATATGTGTAGTTGGTTATGACGTCGCTAAAAAGCGTTGTACTTCGTCAAATATATACTTGGAGTTACTACGCATAACTCTAGGAATTCACAAAAATGGCGACGCAGCATATTGAAGAACTTTTCCTGGCCTTTACTAAAAATGCTTAGGAAAACCACAGAATAAATTACTGACCAATTCCCGATGTTTGATCTATCTTCGGATAATTTCTAGATATGGACCCAGCGGTTCTCAGATACTATGGCGTTAAAGTCGTCGCGTATGACGGAATCGACATATGATGTCTTTAGAATTCGGCCGCAACACTCCCATTTGCATATCTTACATTAGGTCTTGAAAGTCTCTTTTCAAAGGCCGTTTCCAGTGCCTCCAAGACACCACTGAGCCTGAGAAACCATTAGAGTCAACAAACTCTACTCAGAATTTCAGTTCAATTCATTGTCTTTTCAAAATTTGCAATCCCTTGTTAGGTCTTAAGAACTCTGATTTACTGTTGGAGGCAAACTCATGCAGCAGTTATTCTGAGTCAAACTCTAAATTTCTTTGAAAACTCAATTAATTTAAAATCTTTTAATTTTTTAGTTATCATATTTTTTTCATTTTTCTTAGATGGCTTATTTTTTACTTCAGAAGTTTTCATAAATATCAACTGAAGTGGGAATTTAGTGTTTTAATGTTAAAATTCCAAAATTGCAATTCAAAACGAACTCAAAAATGACTTTGTATTAACTAAAAACTCGAACCTTTTAAGGTGAGGAAGCAATGTAACGAAAAAGCATCAGATACAACGGTATTACTATTTAGGAATCATACCTAAGGAAGTTAAATTCTCATAAAAAGTAAAGTTTGGAAAAAAAATTATTGCTAAATTGAGGTAGAAGAAATACGTCTGCATCGCTAATTGGCCTGTTTCAATAACCACGAATGTGATGAATCGTACCATGATATTTAAATGAGTATTAAATGCACCGAAAGACGAATAGCTACCACATTCTCCAATGCCAACCACCCAGGTGAAGTTGTGAGAATTTATTCTAATTACTACACTACTTTGAGTGAAAAATCTATTTGACACACTTGAGCTCTAGAGCACAGACTAAGTAACTTGCTCAGAACCTATCAACCTAGCAATAGTGGTCAAAACAGATCTTAGTTGGGTTTATCCTTGGTTACGAATGTGAGGCCTGGCTTGCTACGATGCCTGTTTTTTCAATTTTTTCTTCTATTGTTTGGAAGATCGCTTCGGAGATTACCCGTGGCGTCATTTAAACAAAAAGTGATTAATTGGTGAGACAATTGAAGTACCTTTTGTGACGCATTTGAGGGGAGCTCATCACCCCGCAATTCTGTGCAAAATTCACTTGCCAAAAACGCGATGGTAAGAGTGGTGAGATACTGGCGAGGTTAAATACCTCGATTGTGTGCGCCAGAGAAAGATTTGATAGCAAGTTAATTCAGCCTAATGACGTTTCTGCGGAGCTCGCGGAGTGGGGTAATAATTCACAATCTTGTCTCTGCAAAAAAAGTGCAAATGAGGAGTTGATAAATTAAATTACGGCAAACCTAAGTTATTGTTTACATAACTAAACTAATTTCTATGCTCTCATTTAACTAATTTCGGAACCTATACTGACTGACGTTCTAGAGGATTTTCACTCTATCTCATACCCAGAACTGGAGTTTTTTGGTTTGTTGCACAAATGCTAGTTATCGTCAAATCTTTCGCTTGTTTTGGGGAATCAGACGATTTTTTGTAAGAAGAAGCAAGCTGGAGATGAGGCATTGGAACCAACCGCTGTATACGGATCTTTTCATTTAAACATATGAAAAAGTTTCGCTTTTAATTGAGCTGGTAGATGTCTCAATTTTCATAAATATCTTCCCAAAATCCAAAGGATAAGTTTGCTAGGCTGAAGGAGAAGCGTGAGTAGAAATCGATACGGATTTGCTCAACAAGACTCATTTAAAACAAATTGTAGCGGATAGCTATATCCAGATTGTCTTCCTAGACGAACCAACAACTCGCTATAGGATAAGGAGTCCCAAATTACACAGTCCTAGGTGTGATTCAGAAAAGTGTACACAAACAATTTGATTCGGGAAGAGACTATACGGTCAGGTCACTGTTGGATTAGACAAGATCGCTACAACTTTCTCAACAGAAAAGGGAAAAAAGTGGACGGTAGCTACGAAATGTTATAAATTTAAAGGAATTGAATCGTAAAGGAAATTATGGTTAATTACAGCCGAAATGAGGCAGAAACAAGCTAATTTCAGTTCCTGGTTGGCATTAAGGTAGCGATTAGTGCATTTCATGACGACAGCTGTGGGTTAAGATCTTCTAGACTAGTCTAGTACCAAAAAACAGTTAATTTAGCACCTGAGAAGCTTGTTTGAGTAGTAGGGAATGTCTTCATTGGATGCTGCAGGCTTCACGGTAGAGGGGTTGAAACTGACTGACATTTTCTGGGGGTTTCAGTCTTGCATACCTATCCCAATAACTGAATTTTTTGAGTTTGTTACACAAACACAAATTATCGTCATACTATCGTATGTTTTGGGGAAACCAGGGCTGGTCGATGTCCTTAATTTACATAACTACTCTGGATTCAAGAGGATGAATACTCTAAGTCTATGTAAACGAATGCTAAAGTTCTTTTTAATGTACCTTGTTGGGGTTAAGCATCGTGTTATGCCATAAGTTTTGTCTTTATTGCACTCTTTCTTAAAATGAACGAAAGTTAAGGAGTACTTTATGATATCTAATAGAGTCGAAGATTATTTTAATGTTTAGATGCATTTAAATTTAATATTTTTGCAAAACTGGCTTGACTGAAACCCTGATAACATGGAAGTATCCAAGAATCATTTGTGGCACAGTTTTTTAGGAAAACACCAAAAAAAGCATTCCGTCAGTTCACAAAGAGGAATTAGTGGAAGATGGTTTGCGAAATTTTGAAGTGGAGACCTCACCCTCCAAACTGAGCGACTTTCAGTTGAGTTCGAAGATGCAGGAAGGTGTGTTCTGAGACCGGGTTGACCAATGAGATTTGTGTCTATTCAAGCAGTCCTCTGGATGCAGGGGTGCGATGATACTGCCAGTTCATCGTTGGCTTAAGCAGGGCCACTTCAACAAAAGACACCAGAGAAATAGTGATTTGTTAGATACACATTTTGCCGAATTTCAAGGATTTTCAATCTACAACGAAGGAGCACTACTGTGGTAAAAGGCTTTTTTCTCAAAATAACCACCGTGTAGTGACCTTGGAGTACCTTTGCATTGGCCTTGGTCTAATAGACCCAGCGGGTTATCGACAAAGTAAGTCAACCCTCTCTCAATACTCTCCTGCAAAAACATTCCGACTGACGTCTTCTGCTCTCTCTCTGGTTTTGGGAACTCATCATATGACCTTGGATAACTTGTATATCTGGTGTCTTTCTCGGAGACAACGCTAATCCATACATTATAAGCCTATCGGTGGATTAAAATCTATGGCAGAGTTCGGAACTGATGACAGCCATTTTGGGCATTTCTTTGAAGTGAGACAGTTAAGTTGGCTTGCTGAAACATTGTAGGAACTCAACCATTCAATTCTAGCTTGAAAGCCTAAGTAATTCCAATGCTATCGGGTTCCTTCAGTACCATAATATTCTGAAGATATACCAATTAATCTATAAAATTGACTCCGAAAACCCCGCATAACGTCAAGACGTCACTGAAATCTATTCAAGAATGCTGGCTAGGTGGGATTGTTCACGAATCCGTCAGACTAGAAGGCTGAATCTGCTTGCTTTTGCTCACGTGACTCTATGTTCCCTGCAGCCATTGGCGAATATTTTGACTGCGGGAAAGTTTCACATACGCTTTTGCCATCGATACGTCGAGGTGTACTACACAAATAAATATTACGTACTCCGAGGAGGAGTACGTAAGATAACCTTTTATTTAAATTGTGCCCGGGTATAGTGATACACTTAAACAACACTGAAGTATTAAAGTACAGTTTTAATGGTCCAAATCCAATATAACTATTTTTTCTTGTCAAAAGCAGTTTATACACTTATAACACTACTTAACAAGATCTATAAAGCTCTAGGTTTCGGGTTGATTAGGTGACTTGTGGGAGCAAAAACCTAATCAAGTTTCTGTTTACCACTGCAAAGGAAACAGATTATTTATGTGTACACATCTACGTTCTAGTTCTAAGAAGAACGTAGCGGAGTTAGTAACCATGCTTAACATTCTTCAAAGTGGTAAACTAATAGGTGTCATCCAATGTTTCTTTGTAGACCTCGGTGAATATATCTGATCTAGAGTGTAGTACACATCGTCACTCACCGATCTCAAGATCAGGACCTTGGTTCCTTTAAATCTAGGAGTGTTAGACCACTTCCAGTGCGCATACAAGGTAAAAATGTGTCGTCTTACACGAAGGCATTCGTTTAGACACACCACAGGAGCCTTTCCAGTTCCGTGATCTCCGTTATTGCTAAATCCGGCAGTTTTGTCTCCGTGCGTCTGTTCGTTCCCCAAATGGTCAATTTTGATTCCCTTACAATGTGATAAACTCAGTTGGCGTGCAGATGGAGACTGCACGGAAGGACTGGTTGTGATTCCCCGATCGGACACTTGTTCAGTAGCGATTTCATGTCAATAGGAAGATAAACTTGGATTCTCATGATTCTTAAATAGTCCCGGCTGTTTGATGAAGCTAGTGGCTAGTGGCTAGATGGATCCATTACCCAAGAGAATACGTCCGTACCAGAGTGTGCATTCGGGAAGCGTGTTAAGACTTGAATGACCTGATCTATCGGTAAACAACTGGGCCAATTAGATTTGGGTCAATAGGGGTCAGGACACCACAAGACCCTCTGTATTCTTCGACTAAAATTAAACCCCTTTACCTTTCCCTTTTTCAAATTAGTTTCTTGTAAAACCAAGGATGATTTTAATTTCATCTTTGTGAAGTACTCCTATCGTTGTTTAAATCGATTACTTGTAAGTTTATTTCGAGTTACCACAGATGTGAGTCATATTCAGATGATTAATCTTATTTACTTACCGATAACTTATACGGACCTGAGAACAAGACGCATTAGCTTGTAGGTGTCCGGCTGTTTTACTAACAAATAGATAATAGATTTTAATTGAACTTTTTAAATTGAGATTACTCGTAGCATTTAGAGAATTGGCAACATTTAGCTTCTCTCCAAGACAGATCTAATAACAGGAGTTAGAGGAGACGGAACGTTTACTAGAAGCCCTCGAGCACGATGAAGCATTCTTAGTGCTTTTATTTCTTATTGGAACAAAGGGCATGACTCAAACCCAGATTGGTACCAAGGGAGTTGATTGACTTGGTAGGAGCCTGGTAAGCTGTCCAGTGCCTAAACTTTCTGAGCCAGTGATGAGGAATAGGGCTTAGTCAGGCTGTTGGTAACTGAAAACGGAAAAAAGCAGCTGCTTTCTCATATTGTTGTCATGAATAACTAGCAAACGAGGTCCACTTCCCTATGGGTCATTTAACTGAGCCATTTTATAGACAAGACTGTCTGATACGGAACACAATTCAGTAGAGAAGGCGAAGATGACACATTCAGCTTGAAGGAATACCGGAATACTTATATCTAGAAGGCATTGCAAGAAATGAAGTATGCCGGCATTAGTGCCGGCTACAATATGTTGTGACCTGTAGCAATTTAGCTCTCTGATGTTCTGAAAGCTGTACAGTTGGCAGCGATTATTATGGGAGTTGAAGAATTTTTGCACACGACTGCAGGAGATGTCGACAAATAACTAGACTGCCTCTCCCGAGCACTGACCAATAAAGACATGACGAAATCGACCGAGGAAGAAAACGATTAGCAGCAAATGTCCAGTAAACTGCTCGTTAAGGTCTATAATCCAGCTAAAAAACTAAGTAGTAACAGGAATGGTATGATGATAAGGTTTAATCTAAGCAGTATGGTTAGAAAATTCAACGTATTAATGTGTGGTGACCCTGAGAGTATCTTCGACCTTCTACCCACGGAGATGTGAATCCCCTTTTTGCTGATTGCTCTGACCCTGATCTCAGTGACCCTGATAATACAGTGAGTAAAAAGCTCAAACACGTTAAATAGATACCGTACGTGACAGTGTCTCAACATTAGCGATCTCGAAAGCTATCTACTACCTCGAAAAACGAGGTATTAGGGACGTACACATTCCACAGTAATGCATACGCGTTTCTACCCAGGTTCCTGTGGATTAACCACCTTATTCCTGGACACTTGTTTCCCAGAGAGATTTGTTTAGCAGAAAATCACAAAAGCTCTCCTTTCTTTGGAAAAGAGAGTTTGGTAATTGAAATGGTGGTGCGGTCTCTACGAGATTTCCAGAAGGGTTAATTATGTGGTTCTTCATGGGTGAAAATATCGAAACCGCATTTGAAATCGGATACAGGTTGCACGATTCCTCAGTGTAACAAGCTTAACTAAATTCCCCATGTGCGTGCTCGTGAGTTTAAGAATGAGTTTTGAAGGATTTTCTTTTACCTAAACACAAGAAATTCTACTCCCCTTCATTGAAAATGGAAACTTTTTTGGCAGAAAATAAGGCCCTGAAAAAAACAGGAGTGGTTTTTGTTACATTACCACATATTTACCCTTGAAGTGACGCAGTTTTTCGAACTGTATCTTTTATATATAAACGAAATTTAAAGAGGATTTTATAAAGTCTAGCGGAGTTGAAAACTATCTTTATGTTGAGATGGCATTTAAATCGACAAAACCTTAATTTACCTAATAACAAATTAGCTTGAGACAATAATGTTGTATTATTTCAAGAGAGAAAACTCAGCAGACGCTTTCGGGCTGGAAACATTCACTCAATTTTTTGGAGAAGAATATAAGTGAGAAATGACACACTTCTTGAAGAAGCAATCATCTTTATCTTCTCTCTCCATCATCACCAGCTAGTTTAATTTTTTGTGGATATACATGCGACTGACACATCAAGCAGACAGGAAAAGGGCCTTAGTAACAGCCACAGCAGCCGAATTTCATTGGGAAAAGGTGCTTTTTTATTATTCTGATGGGACTGCCAAGAAGTGCTACACTTTGAATTGGTACCACCTATTAATGCTCTAATATACTGCCAGTAAGCTGTGAGGGAAAAAACCTACGCTAGTGAACCAAAAGCAAGAAACAGGAGAGCGTTAAAGAACGTGTTAGGGAGAAAATGCCTCATCCACCTTATCCAGCTTTTGCCAATCATCAGGAATTCTAAACATTAATGTAAAGTACGAAGCTGCTATGCTACCTAAAATAGTCTGATTGGTAAACGTTATGTTAGATAATGGCCACAAGAAATGGGACGCGCGGTAACTCCAAAGTTTATTTGACCAAGTGCAAGGCGTCATAGTAACGTCTTAAACAACTGTACATATTTTGTAATACTAACGAAAGTTAAATAAATTATGGTTCAAGATAATTAGAAAATTATTAATATAATATTTTGAGATATGACAAATATATATTTGTAATTTTTTGGCATCAAAACCGAAACATCTTGCATTTATGAAGGTATTAAAACTGTAACATTTGTTCACTTATTTTATTTAACAAAATTCAAACGGAACTTATCAGGAGAGCTGATTAATGAATGAGATGTTATGGAGTTTTCGTTTGGAAAGCCCAATAAAATGTGCTCCTAAGGGTTTTTTCAATTGCTACAAGAAAAACGGAGCAGTACTTCTTTCGATAGGTTTATACTTCGAATGTGAGGCCGTTTCGATTACCATGAAGCAGGTAAAACTTAAACTCACTTGTTAACAGGGCCTTATCAATTGGCATCCACTCAGCTCCAAGGTTCTTGAAGTGGCACCTTCGTCGATAGAGAGCAGGCTTTAAATCATTGTCAACTAATGGCTTCTTAACTGCAATCCAAATGGTGAAATCACCTACAATCCACTGCATCTTTCGAGAAACTTACCTCCTCTTTAGAGACTACTCTGGTACCGAAAGCAGTTATACCAAGTCATAAGTCCTGTCTTTTCCTTTTACAAAGCCCCGGTCTATGACGCTTAACATTTCTATAAAAGGTCCGTTGTTAACGAGTCGTAAGTTAGAAGTCTATCAACTAAAATTGAGTGGACCAAGTTGCTCGCCAACTTAGAGGAGAGATGAGTGGATGTCAACTCAAGATTGGAGTTGATTGTCCAAGCTAAGGAACGTTCCCAAGTTTTTGAAGATGTGATTCATTTCAAACTCAACAGCTGAAGCAGGATAAACTTCTTCAAGGAGCAGCTTATCATCAAACTCAATTTGGCGTCTCCATTTCCACTGAATCTTGCAAACCGTCTTCTTCCTTCAGTCCCACATTCTTCTTTATAAGTTGAAAATGAATATTTCCAGCCTCTTCATCGGATGCTGAGTTTCCTTCCTTTCTTGAAGTCCTAATACATCTAGCGCCTCAAATTATTCCTAGGTTGTACTTTCATGTTAACTGGGATTTAATCAGTTTAACTGCATCAAAACTTAAAAAAAATGTTAAACTCCATTAAACGCCATAAAACACTGTGTATATTTCTGGTGAAGGTCAAAATTGGTTGTCAGCCAACAGATAAAGGCTCCATAAAATGCTTATTTTTGGAAAAAAGTCATTGACGACAATAGTATACTTTCCTTATCTATAGTATTTTCGTTAAAGTACCAAATTTTGCAGTTTCAAATCACTATTTTCGAATTCTGTGTAAAGTAGTGTTTTTTCAGTGGAGTAAAGAGTTTACTAACCAATGAAATTATTACCATGAGTACGTAGACATAAATCGATAAATCCGTAGTCGTATCTGCTTCAATAATGATATCTTGATCCCTCCTAAGGGTGAGAATTTTTCTTTATTAGAAAAATCCCACACAGCCTCAACTCCTCACTAGTTTATTAACATCAGGAGTGTGAAATTCCTAGCAAATTTATCCAGGGGTTCACAGTAGCAGAACATTAGTAGCAATGCACAACTGTGCCTTTCTGAGTCGTACAAATTCACAAAGTGTCGTGAGACAAATCGCAGGAAGTCATCAAAAGCGAACATGTTCACACACGAGAATGTGCCTCCTCAAAACTTGCTCATAGACTCACCGTTCGATCGAACGGGGTCTAACAAAGCCTTGGGTGCCTGTTGACCCCCTTCACAGGTGAGAAAAGGCGTCTTTCTTTGACCATGAGAACACTACCCCCACTTAGCCAATCAGAGACGCGCGTGTAGTCGCTGACCTCCCCAGCTATCGTCATGCAAATTCACCTGCATCCACATCGTCACTGAGTGACTTTCATTGCACTGGTGCCTCTGGTGAGTCGACTTCTCCATTTCGTTGCATTTTAATCGCCTTTTGTTCCATTAAACTTAACGCTTATCTAGCGAAGATGAGGCACTGATAAATCTATCGGTTTTTTAACTGGATTGACATAGGCGAGCATTTTTTGTTAGTTGTATGCCATATGCCTTATTTGCATAGTGGGTGTACACTTTTTTTCCTAATTTGGGAGCTTCATTTCATCCACGCGGGTACTTTAGGGGGCTAAAAGCCACTGCACTCCTGTTAATCCATTGAAATAGGGAAATCTAATTTATCCCAACAGCTGCATTAATGCCGATCAATAAGATCTCCAGGCAAACCCTTTTATGGTGAAGCTCATTTCGCCACAAATATGGGGCTCATTAATTTAGAGATTTTTACTACAACTTTTTCCAATCGTCGTTTTCTGTTTTCATAAATATGTTTTTTTTTTCTCGGATGTTTATCGTACGCTCCATTGGCGAAAAATTTGCATGAAGCACCTATTATCTAATATATGCACGCCTCCATGATTACAGTTGTTAATCGATCGGTCGCTTGGGTGCACTTTCGAATCGATTTTTTTGGGGCCTGGAGAGACCGGTCGATAGCAAAACCTGACTGTGTGTGGGGTCACCAAGGCCACCAAGTAGGTATTGGCTTAGTTATGTGGGCTCTGAGCTGACGATTAGCATTATCGTAATACGGTACTTCGCAACGAATACCTGGCTTCCTGAGGCACCATCGTATTCCCATTGGTCACTTTGGCACCGCGTTAGCATACTTTTCTCAGGTAGTTGAGGTGCCTTCATTGCACAGTGGATTTATACCGTCAACGCTAAAAATGTCGAAAAAGTCGCGTGAGTTTTACGTTTCATGGTTTTTTTGCTACCAAACTTCGTATTCGAAATTCTCCTTTGCTTCTGTTTATTTTTGTTCCTGAAACACAATCTGGGTAAAAGCTCAGCCATTTTACCGCCATACATAGTCATAGAAAATTCACTGTTCCATCTTCACATTGCCAAGTGCATTCCTTTTATTTTAATGGACCACTCGAATGCAAAGTGTTTCGCTCTATTAATCGAATCAGCAGGTCGAGAGAAAGGCCAGCCAATAAGAGCAGATTCCTAATCGATTGGAGAGATTTGATTGGTCAATGAGTCAGCGAAAGCACTTTTAGCAGAAGGCGTTTGAATTTAGCATTTAATTGATGTTCGGGAGTCTTTTAAAACCCAGATATGGGTATTATAAATACCTTTTTTTCAATTTGGAATGGACTTTGAAATCTGACTTCGATTCAGTTATTTAACTATGAACTTAGAGTCCACATCATTTCTATAGTTTTCTAGGGCAGTAAGGTTTGTATATGTACTACAGGACTTACCACAAATTTTCCATGAAATTCGTGTCTTGATCCTTCTTAATTAGCCTTGTGGGGTCCATGTGGGTGTCTAAGTGGAAATAGAAAAATGCGCACTTGCTTCTTGCCTTCTCCTTGCATGAACTCACTTGCTGGGTGCTTCATTCTCTCTCGTTTGTCTGAGAATTGAGGAACACCTAAAAGAACGCCTGCATTCCATTAGAAGTTGACCCAAATAGGATCAAATAAGGGTTTCTAGGCTCTGAAAGCAAGTTTTTTGTCTCTTAACCTTATCTCTGAAACCTTTCAATTTTTATCCAATATGGTATTATCATTCTAGTCTTAATTGTAGCATCATATCGTTTCAAAATTTGCCTTTTAAACACGAAAATGTCAAAAGCAATAGATATCTTTTATTTTTAATGGTTTGATTCTTGTTTAATAGAAACTAGGTTAAAGAAGCCACGTTTTATTGTTTTTAACTTGGTCGAAGCAGCAGTTTTAACTAAAACCTTTCAAATAATTTTTTTCATTCCAAAAGTAGGATTGTTTCTAAGCTGTAGGGTGTATGTGGTTGTCGCAACAATGTTGATGTTGATAATTGACAGACGTTTTGAGAAGTTAATTGATTCTGTCTAGGTGGGCCTTAGTTGCTAGACAGACAGTGGAACAAGTATTAAAACGATAAACAACATTTTTGAGTTGCTGGAGGGGTTTTGTGTGGAATTAGAGATAGCAGACAAAAGCACCACTAATCACTTCCTTCGAATTAATCAAAGGCCTTTTCGTAGCTGTTTTCTGTCTCTACTCAAATTTTAGAGCCTTGTCTATCTGTTTTATCAAATCAATACTTTGTGGAGGTATTTTGTTGATGAAATGGGACACTGAGCTAGATTTTAATCTTTGAGCACACATTTGATCACCAGTGAGTAATGGCACGTTTCAAGGGTTCTCTGTCCTTTTAATGACGATATAAATTTGAATTTCTGTTGTTCTACTGATCCGAAATTCCATTAATGCGGAATGTCAAGAATCAGGTCTCAGTTAGATGATCCATAAAAGATGGCACACCAACCAACCACTGAATTCTCGATCTGACGTTGAGAGTGTGATGAAGCAATGACTAGTTTATTAAAATCCTTCATAGGATTAATTTCCTGCTTTGGGTTTTGCAAGAAAAATCGGTCAATTAAAATGGGTTTTGGGAGGTTCATGTGGTTAAAAATCCCCTAATCTATGGCTGGACCATTAAAACCCCAGAATCCCTGAAAAAATAGCTCTTTTTCCTTATTACTTGTAGTATACACCGTAATTTTGATTGGAATTGAGGTGAAATCAATTTCGTAACTTTGGAGAAGGCTCATGAGTCAGTTTTTAAATATTCTGAGGCATTTTTTCATGTCATGAGTCCAGTAGAATCATCGAAATTTGTCGAAAACTCGTCTACAACCTTGAGAATATCTTACAATGTCTTTTTAAAGAGATTTGAAAAAAAACTACGGCAAATCAAAGGCTTCAAGGAAATGTACTTAATAATTCGCCATGTATCTCCAAAGTTTCCTTCCAAACACATTCAGAGAATAAGTGAATAGAGGGATAATATAATTTGCTAAAAAATGATTAAATCCCACACTCAGTATGGGTGGTTGTTGAGGTTTATAGATTCTGATTTAGGGACTGGTGCCATGACGTGGATCGTGAGTCACTTCTACATGTGCTTAAAATGTTTACATGAGGCTAATCAGGGTATGCGAAAACGTGGGTTACAAATAAGGATATTCCTACACACATCACAGGCTGGCTAACTTACCAGATTGTATCTAACCACGTCACTGACGTGGTCATAAGACCTTAATTTACTCAGGTCACACCACAAATCCTTAATCCATGGACCACGCTTAGGCTTCAAATATTCCTGCTTATTGTGCTTGCTCTGTTGTAAATTGCAGCTACCGTAAGCGACAAGGCGCGTGACTTTTTTCAGAACCTCTTTCGAATCCGCTTGCAGTCATCGCAAGATTCAACTGATCAAACACCGCCAGTCCAGACAATGATCCATACTGAGACACCAATTGTCCCCATAGAGGCCACGCGATCGATACCGCCTCAAAACGGTGAGGAGTTGCAACAAGAGCATCCCTTAGAACGTCCTGTAAACCAGATGTCGGTGGAAGTCATGGCTCTGTCACTAGCTCAAGGAAATGCAAAGACCCCAGAGGTTGCAGACAGTTCTTCTGCCCTCCGAGAGGAGAGAGGAAAGCAAATCGTGGAGGAAAAGATTCTCCCGGTCTCAGAATCGAAGAATGAGGCCTCAGACGGCTCTTCCCTTCCGAAAGAGCCTCATGATACAAAGTCACTACAAGAGGCAGCAAAACCGCTGATTTCGACGCTGAATCACACCTCGTCTTTTCGCGCGGACGATATCCTCCGAGCGAAGCTTGAAAGCACCGACTCAACAACGGTTCTGTCCAAGATTCCGCCATCTCCCATCCCTGTCTCCAAAGAACCTACAACTCATGGAGTCAAACCACCACCTCTGCCGAATATCAGACCTCCTGCCTTCTCACCCCTGGTGAGTTTGAAGCATATTGAGCCGTTTGAACACAGTGAAAAGCCCAAGTTTCGACCTAGACAGTCGTCGGCTCCGCCACCCAAGTCGACTGGAACACCTTCGCAGTCCTCTCCTCCTGCCGTTGTGACCACTGTCAATGGTACTTCGAAAAAGCCTTCTTCGAGTTATAATCGTCGATCGGAGATTCTCCCCGATGCCTATCCCTCACCGAACTACATCTGGGATAGCTGGGAACAGCCGGCTTTCAACAGAGCTCCGGGCTGTCTACCCCTGTCAGCAGATCACCCGTCACTACCGAGACAGTCCAGGAATCTTTCCAACGGACCTCCCCCACCGGTGTATTACTATGACGCCTATACAGGGCAGTATGTGCCTTCACATGACTTCCGAAACTTCAGTCGATACTCGGGGAGTTTGGGGAGACGATCCAAGTCTAGGAAGCACAACCACCACCATCATAACAGTGAAGACAAGTCGATGGGGCGGTATGGAACGTCCAGACGAAACCAATCGACCTCGTGTCTGTCCCCTTGTGAATCTGAAGCGCCTCAATCGATGGCGGAGCTAGGTTATACGATGCATAGACCCCCAGTGTTGGTGCAAATGCGAGCACAAACCCCCGTCATGCCCTACAAGCCTCAGCTTTCCTCAAGGGTGCTTCAGAACTATCGAAATGAAGACGAAGTCTTCTATCAACAGAGGAAGCAGCCGCAACCACTGCTGCAGCTGCCGCCGCTGCCGCAGCAGCCACAGCCTCAGCTGCAGCATCAGCAGCAGCTGGTTTCCAGAGGAACCGACGACACACCGATCTATCCCGCCACATCAACGGTGGTGAGACAACAGCCTCTCATGGCCGCAAACGGCCCCTCTGTCTACGGAAACGTCAATACTGTCAGCACAGCTCCGTACCCGGAGGTGATAACACCGGTCTACGTTCCCCCATCCGTAATTGTGAGCCATCTTGAGCAGAAAGAGGAATTATCGGGTCAGGAGGGTGATCGGGGTGAACCCATCCGCTACACGAGCGATGTGGTGAGAAGTCTCAACCGTCAGGCCTTCAAAATGGGTAGGAGGAACTCGAAGGAAGGAGCTCTCTCACCGAAGGAGCACTACTTAGAAGTTATCAGTAACGGTTCGTCGAGTCAACGCTCTAATCAGAATCGATCTCGAGTTGAAGGCTTCCGGGTGAACGGAACTTCTGAAAGACCCAAAGTCAGGGATCTAGTGAGAAGGTTCTCATCCCAGGGTGAAGAAGGGTTCGTTGGAGAACAGTATTGGAGTAATTCGAGGAGTCCACGACCCGATGTGCACGAGGGAGGATATGGTGATGCCTACGGACACTGGCGAGGTGGAACAATGAGGCGATAGATGCTATTGTTATTTACTTGAAACGCTCTCTGGTGATGAAGATGATGACACTGGTGCTTTTGTGATTCTCCCTGTAGTCATTGAGTACTTGAACGCAAAACAGATGTGCCTGCAGAACGCCCCCAAAACACTTCTCCGTAAATGCGGTGTTTATTTAATGCAAATTAGCTCTGGGTAGGGGAGTACAATGGCTGAGAATTCTCAGTCCTATGACTCACAGTGTATGTGAAACAAAGACGCCGTTTGCAAATGTACAAGCATTGTCTGGTAGCTTACCGTACCCACTCCGGTAGAGGCAATGAATTTGAGAGTCTAATTCGAAAAAAATAAAGTCCTTAATAACTTCAAAATCTTATGGATTAGGCGGAGTTTAAACTTCCAAAGGAAGCACATATTTAGAAAGAGCAACTAAATTTAAATCAGTCGATTAAAACAACTCTTAATAATACGAGTATCTAGACTATCGATTGCTTGAAATGCACTTTTTCTATCGAAAATAAGCCTCGGTATTATCTATTTTAACTTTTCGGGCGAAGAGAATGTAGCTCGACTCCACACAGATATAAAAACACAGGGTCCTAAAGGCTTATTGCAAAAGTGAAACAGTTGTCAACGACTTGTCAGAATGAGATCATGTTTTTGAGGATCGCCTAAGTGCATCATTTGAAAGTTAATGAAAAGTAGATGTTTCAAGGTCGCCGCCAAGATTTGAAGAACTCAAGACAATAAATTTATGGGTTGCTAACTTTTAAGGTAGTTGATTGTTCGCCTGTTATTACATTAATTGGTAAAAAAGTAAAAGAAAGTTTTACCACGTAGATTCCTGATTTAAAATCAATAATTCTTGTTTAACGCTTCACTGAAAACCACTATTTCATTTTGATTTCTCTAAAGGGATAATATCAAAATGTTCCAGAAACATTGTTGCATTTTTTGTTGTTTGGATGTACGTGCAGAATGTTCCTAAATCTTTCATTGACCTTGAAAATATAAAAAAATTGGGTTCCTTAAAATCAGATCTCTACAAATATTTAAACTCTTAGAAAAAAAACTTCAGAGCATTCTAAAATCTTTGGTTGAACTGGGAATGGAAATAATTACGTTATGAAGGTCAAACTTTACTCATTGAAGGTGAATTCTTAATTTCAAAATCAACAATTCTGCTTTGATTTCTGACCTCTGAAAGTTCCTTTTGGAATGTTCCAGAATCTTGGACTGAGATATATTTAAAAGCAATTTTACGGTTCAATTTTTTGCAAACTTAATCTAGATAATTTTTCGGGAGTTTACCATTTCTGCGTTAATTTCTGAGTGCATCCCAAATTAGATTAGCTTTGGTACACTTGAAAATAATTTCACAATATGCTAGAATCCCCGCTCTGGTATTAATATTTTACTAATCATGGTTTCTTCACGGTCGGATGACCATATTAACAACGAACGCAAATGCGAGTTCCCATTTCTTGATTTGACTAGTACAAGCCCATTTATATCCAAAACATTGTTTTCGCGAATACAAGGCCTGATTACCCGTTGTTCTATTGTCTTCTCATTAAGTAGAGTATTGAAAGGGGTAGAGAATCCTTAGTGATAGACAGGCCTCAGGATCATTCCAGAAATGTTATTGATTTAGATCTATGGAAAAAATGCGAGACTTGCCTAAGCATAGTCCTTCATAAAAAGCCTAGCGATATTGGGCAAATACTTATGTACTAAGTACTAATCTTTGCATAATTATCTATCAAGGCTTCTGGAAGCCCATTTCAGTCGATAATAGTGGTTGTAGTCCGCACTCGACTCAATGAACTGCGCGAATAAATGCAACAGCGAAAGGCAACTAAAGAGATTTTTATAAATATCGTGTCTCTCGGTTACTAAGAGGAATTGGTGTGTTCTAGAAGAGCCAAATTATTATTAAATTATTAAAGAGTTAAATTATTATATTTTCAGAAAATTATGTTAATAATTTTTCGATTATCTCGAACAATAATTTATTTACATGTCATTATAATATGTGCAGTTGTTTAAGTCGTTACTATTATTCTGTCTCTTTTGGCAGTTATCTAACGTAACGTTTATTAATTAAGATATTTTAGGTAGCATAGCACTTTGTACTTTATATCACTTGAATTTGAAATAACTTTGGAATGAATTTTGTACGCGATTATTTGTATGTTTCTTTCAAATTAGCTAATGGTGTTAGTGTTCACTAGGCCCGTTTTAAAAGGGTAAATTATTAATAAATAAACAGCCTAATGACTCATCATGAGATTCATTTGTATCATAATGAGTATTCGTGCACACCATCAGAATAAAAATGAGATCATAATTATTACTAAGCTAACAGCAACAATGAATACTGTGAGAACAAATTGGTGGCAGCATGAATCGAATAATTTCCATGGTTAATACAAGGCTAAGTTGGGTACCTGCAATGCC
The DNA here is from genome assembly GCA_030710315.1 of Anomotaenia brevis. NCBI lineage: Eukaryota > Metazoa > Platyhelminthes > Cestoda > Cyclophyllidea > Dilepididae > Anomotaenia > Anomotaenia brevis. Next base: position 663,503 of record JAUOZQ010000038.1, read on the forward strand.
TGGACTAAATCTTCTATCATGTTTTAAACACTCAAAAATTGACGTACTTTAATGTTTCTCGTTTATTATTTTTGCTGTTTGATATCTTCACTCAAAATAACTGAAAATACATTCAAGAATTTCCTTATAACGATATAAAATGACAGATGTCTCGGAATTTCAGAAAGGCCAAATTGTTGGTGCTCTTAAAGTAGGCGCTAGGGTAACAGAAACTGCACCCCGAATGCCGAAGGAAATACGTCGTCCGCAGCAAAGAGGCACAGGTCTGGCCGAAAGTCGAGACCGTCGGATTCTAGATGAACTTGCTAGAGAGGCTGGCAAGATCACGGCTCCTAAAGTCATTGCGGTGAATGTTTCAAAGCGTTTAGAGTGTTGTAGAGTGTTGTTCTTTTGAAGAGAGCTGAAAAAAAGCATTTACTTTGTACAGCGGCCCTCTCCCAACCATAAAGCATGATGTTTCGGGGGCGCTATTACTTAGAAATTCGCAGCTAGGCCAATGACTTCCCTTCATGGAAGAAGAATCAACAGCCGAGACTATTTAGGTATTTTGGACGACCAAATTCATCTAGTGGATGTTCAAGAACTGTTTCTGGCCACCTTCCAAGATGATAATACAACACCAATACATACAGCTAGAATTGTGGCACAAGAGAGATCAGTCCAATAAAGTTGAGTATCTCATTTAGTCACCACACTCCCCAGACTTCAAAATTTATAGTGGATTCTAGAGATTCAAGTAATAAGTCGATCTCATTGTCTCTAAAAGAACTGGATTAGGGTGCTTCAACTGAGGAAAGCGCTAAAATTCCCTTGGAACCAATATTTCACAATTTTTATGAATCAATACCTCGAAGAACCGAGGCTATCATTATTGATTTTTCAAAGGTTGTGCTAGCCAATAAGATTTCCTCCAGAATGCACAAAAAAAGATCCACGAAATTGCAAATTTGTCAATGAGTAAATTCCATTTCTTTTAATTTTTATTTTGTTTTCATCAACCACATTTTAGTCCCAAGAGACTGAATAAATTTACCAATTTGTAAGAACACACCCTGAGCCTGGTGGACTCCATTGAGTGGAGTGGTAATCACAAAGAGGAGTTTTGAACCACCGATAAGAGACCAACATCTCGAAGCACTGTTATTCACCCTTCGTGGGTTTACGTTGAGTCCTCGCATCATCACCAAGGCTACTCATAGCCGATGAGTACTTGCTCGCTAACAAACAAACAAACTGAGATTCAGAAAATCGGATTTATCACTTTGATCCTTTGTAAAAGAAAACCGGGATTGTAGGAGACAAAAACAGCAGAATCTTGTCTTGAGAAATCATAAATGACAAGAGAAAGAATTGAACTGAAACTCGAAGTAGAGTTTGTTGATTCTGCTAGCGTAGTCTCCGATGTTTTTTCCAGGCTCCAAAGCCACTTTGAGGCACTGGAAAAGAGGAATTGAAAAGAAACTTCGCCTGAATATGAGATGTGCTGATGTAGTTTCATCGAATGAGAGTTCCCCGAATTTCCTAGGGAGATTACCACTAATAAAGGCTTCATAGGCCGAGGCTGGTTTTTATTACAAAACCCTCGGTAACTTCCTTCGTTGGTGATGAAAGTTGTTGGAATTTTCCCAGCGGTTTCTATGTTCTGTAGGACGGTTCTGAACCTACTACATTCCTTAGACTAACAAAGACTATCGTGTTAGGACCCTTGTTTAGGAGAGTCATGAGTTGGGCTCCAGCAGATGATAAATCAGGGTTCTTAAGGCCTAGCAGAAAAAAAGAGAATGAAATTATGAGAAGAGGATGAATTAAACTGAAATTCTGCACAGCGTTTGTTGACTCAGCTAATTGGGTATCTACTATTTTTTCTCCAGGCACTGGAAACGAGAACTGAAAAGGGACGTTCCACTGAGTATATATCATGTGCAAGACTGCAATAGTTTATTGGAATTTAAGTTCTTCGAATTTTTTAGGATGTATATAAATAATAATAGTTAGAATTAGACGCTGTATCCATTCCTGGAGATTGTCCACGGAAGGACCGAAAATCGCGGATTTGGTCTACAGTTTCATTTGGGATTTTAGTTTGCATTTTTAATGTGTTAGCCAAACCGTAAGTAGTTCTTGCAGATTTTGCGTCATCAAAGCATTATAGTGCAGTAATTTACATGATATGTAATATCACGAATAATTATCGATCACAAGAGACGGAACGCGCAGTAACTGCAAGCGTATATTCATCGAAGTACGTACCACAATAAAATGACTTAAACAACAATAATTAATTGGGAACAAAATATATTTCATATTAATTAGAAAACTACTCATATAATTTCCTTTCAAGAAACATATTAGGCGTAGATTTCTCATGAAAAAAGCTAAAAATACGAAATCTCTACAACTCTGGACAGATAATTGACAAGGAAATAAGCAGTCTTTTTTGTGATATTCAAAAGAAATAGTCGAATCTGACAAGTCTATAGGGATCTTCCGGTAGTGAAAATCACTGTTTTTTTTCAAAATATTCTAGCAAATCACCAACTTTCAATGAATTGGAATGTCACTTATTATCGTCACTGGGTGAGAGTGACGAAACGCGACGAACTAGATACTGGACAGTTTCCCAGACATGCAACTCTGTCCACCAACTCAATGGACTCCTCTGTAGCCTACCTAAGTCTGAGTCATGTCCTCTTGTTTCAATACCGCATAAAAACGCTTGAGTGCGTTCCTCACACATTACCAACCAACGTCCATCATGCTTAGGACAGTTAACCTGATCCTCTCGGGAACAGATGATACATCTCAGAAAAAATTCTGGTGTTTTTGAAGAGATCCCAAGCGTAGCCTTTCCACTACAACATCAATGGTAAAAATGATCTACCACATTATGATTCGGAACACGCCATTTATCAAGAAGAATGTGTGTGTGTTGGCAAACTGACATGGATTTGATGGAAATTTTGCTGTAATATCAATGTCACTGAGCTTACGGCCTTTCAGATCTAATAAGTAGTTTGAAACTGCCAAATTCACGCCGCAGGGAAAGTACTAGGTGCAGAGAAAGATTTGTGGAGAATTTGACTGATGATGTGTTTTTAAATGAGTTTTTCTAAGCAAAAGTGAAACATTTCCAGTAGATTTCGATAATACTAGGGAGTTGGGCTCAAATTATCAAGCCATCCAATTAACGGACCACATAAATGCTCAAATAGAGGAAACACCCTTGAAAAAAAAGAAAAACAATAAAATAATTTTATATATGGTGAGATGCTCAACTTCCTCGTACGCCATTCATTAACGATTCTAGCTGCATCGATTGGAGCATTACCATCATCTCAAACCGAAATTCCTAAGCTGTCTCTATTGGTAATTCTTGTTCCATGAAGGGAAATCGTTGGCTCGCCTGCGGATTTCGAAGAAATAGCACCCCAGATCCTCCTGACAGAACCCCCTCCGCCATGTTTTGCGGTTGAGAGAAGGCAGCAGTCCGGATAAAATGCTTCTTCATTCGGCTGTCTCCAAACGCAGTACACTCGCTTGTCAGAGATAATCACATTTTTCCACTGCACGAGGAGCGGACCAATGCTGGAGGTATCTACTACACCACTCTACACGCGTTGAAGCATCTGTCGGCTTTAAGCAGAGCACTGGTCTTATAACTGCAGCTCTTCCATCGTGGAATCCCAATTTATGCAGCTCCCGATGGGGCACGGTTCTTGTGGAAACTGGTTCCTGTTTCTAGGTGTTCTGCAGTGATTTTAGGAGCCGTGCTGTTGCGATCTTTTCCAACAATTCGCTGATTTAGTGTTCGGCCAGACCTGTGCTTATTTGCTGAGGACGACGTTTTTCCTTCTCAAGTTTTGATTTTTTACGGTCTGTTCAGGGATTTTGATGCAGACAATCTGTTTGTGCTCTCACGGCAGCAGATTTTTCCCTTGGAATTCTACAGAAAAAAAGTGTTGGAGGACGCTCTCAGCGGCTGAATTCGAGCTAACCACGTTTTCAGACCCTCGTTACTGTCCCTACTTTTGTGTCAGAGGTCAAATTCTCATCCCAAAGACTTTCATGTGGAAGGCACTAATCACCACCAACCACAGAAATAAAGCAGTTTCTGAGCAAGTTCAAACTCAGTTTTTTTTTGCTCCAGATTCCGGATTGATTGAGGCTGTGTTTGATGCTGATGGCGGAGGGAATTTTGGGTAAAAATTTACCTTTATTTTGGACCCTCTTTAAACCAATTCGGTGTGGTAGTTTTTGTGGAAACTCGTTTCTCTTCTGGTTAATCATTAATGAGCTCTGCAGTGATTTTAGGACCCGTGGTCTTGCAATCCTTTCTAGCATTTTAATAATTTAAAGCCCTACGGTTACTCAGACAACTTAGACTATCGCGCCAGACCTGTGCTTTGCTGTGGACGACGTCTTTCCTTCTATTTAAAAGTCGGTATTCATTGCTTTTGAGACGGTACCTCTTGACAGTACGCCAAGCGTTCTGGAGCATTGAAATACGTTACGTTTTGTTTAGTTATAACATGTTTGAAGATGATGATGTTGATGCCAAGATGTTAGGCGTTTCCATTATTATGTCCATGACTTGAATAGATTAATTTTGACACCCCCCACCTCACCTCCACCTCAACAGAGTTGAAATACGGAGAAGGGTGCACAAAGAACCAATTAGGCAGGATTTATAGAGACAACGACGACGTCGTCAACACAAAGGATTTCAGTGAGTCATGCATTTGACTGTTGACAAAGGCAGGTTGGTCCATTCACCATGAATTATTTGAGAGATAAATACTGTCGACAGTGGGTTGATAAAGTGCACTTTCACAGCGCACCGGAAGTAGAATATGCGAGACTAACAGAGCCCTGGGTAGGCAGACTTAGAATTAAGCTTTTTTATGAGGTATAATAGGCTGGTGCTTACTTCTACTGGCTACCACAGCCTCCGCGTGGTCTCCGGTTCATGCTTTTGATTTTTGGAGTTCGTGCACCATCTTCTGCAACTATCTCCTTTCACTCTTACATTTCTCTCCATAAACTGAGTTTGTGCTTCTGGGCCCTTCGTTTTATCATCTCACGAATCATTACGTGCCTAAAGCGGTTCTCGAATATTTCCATGTTAGCAAATGTTTATTTTATTGTTCTGTAAAATAAAATTTGCATAGCATAAACGCAACGTGTGGGACAACCTTGACGATTCATTAGAGAAAGAAAATGTGAAAATTGTAGTTGTAACTACCACACCGAATTTGTTTAAAGAGAGTCCAGAATAAAGGTATTTTTTCACCCAAAATTCCCGCCGCCATTAGCATCAAATACAGCCTCAATCAATCCGGAATCTGGAGCAAAAAAAACTGAGTTTTAACTTGCTCAGAAACTGCTTTATTTCTGTGGTTGGTGGTGATTAGTGCCTTCCACATGAAAGTCTTTGGGATGAGAATTTGACCTCTGACACAAAAGTAGGGACAGTAACGAGGGTCTGAAAACGTAGTTAGCTCGAATTCCGACGCTGAGAGCGTCCTCCAACACTTTTTTTCTGTAGAATTCCAAGGGAAAAATCTGCTGCTGTGAGAGCACAAACAGATTGTCTGCATCAAAATCCCTGAACAGACCGTAAAAAATCAGAACTTGAGAAGGAAAAACGTCGTCCTCAGCAAATAAGCACAGGTCTGGCCGAACACTAAATCAGCGAATTGTTGGAAAAGATCGCAACAGCGCGGCTCCTAAAATCACTGCGGAACACCTAGAAACAGAAACCAGTTTCCACAAGAACCGTGCCCCATCGGGAGCTGCATAAATTGGGATTCCACGATGGAAGAGCTGTAGTTATAAGACCAGTGCTCTGCTTAAAGCCGACAGATGCTTCAACGCGTGTAGAGTGGTGTAGTAGATACCTCCAGCATTGGTCTGCTCCTCGTGCAGTGGAAAAATGTGATTATTTCTGATGAATCATCGTTGGTTACATTATTGCCGACCTCCGAGATAAGCGAGAGTACTGTGTTTGAAGACAGCCGAATGAAGAAGCATTTTATCCGGACTGCTGCCTTCTCTCAACCGCAAAGAATGGCTGGGTTTCCACACTTCCTACTAATTGCGCAGCGACGATGATTACCTCCCTGTTTTGATGAATCAAGTGTGCGGGTGGAAATTTCAGGCATCATTCATTCTCTCACTTGTCATCACCTTAATGAATGGCAAAGAAGGCGCAGTGGGCTTAAGCACCTTTAGCACATCAGTCTTGCCATTTCTCTGATTCGAGTTATTGACGAATTCATGAAAGTTTTTTAATGCTTACTTACTACTGAGCAGGGTATTTTATCAAAAAAACTTCATTTAAGGAACAGTTTTCTGTAGATACTGGGTTCTGTAAGTGTTCATTGAGAAGTTTTGTATTAATTTTAGAATCCATTTAGAGGTCTGGCATTCTTATAATGTTATAAACATTTTTTAAATATCCTTAAAAAACAGTTATTTAAAATAAATGTTGCAAATAGCAGAAATAATAAACAAAAAGAATTTAAAATATGTCAATTTTTGATTGCTTATAACACATTGAATAAATGCATTTAAACTATCGCTGACACACTTTTTTCTGGTATCAGGTCCCTGTGTTCTCTACCCAATTAACAAGAAAACATGCAATTTATCAAAATTTTGTGCAGAGCTTTTAAACTGTCATTGATATCTTCGTGTGAATTGGATTTTATAAAGCGCCTTTCAAGTTGACGTTGATTACTTATTATTTAAATCAATAGTCTTATATTCTACTTTTTCAATGGCTTCAAATAATATTAGGTCAATTTAAAATTACTTTAACATTTTAAATTGCTTCCTCATCCATTATTGAAATATTAGAGGAAGTTTTTGCCTTGTTTAAATGAATTCCAAGGTGGCTACACACACCAACTACTGTTCCAATGCGTTTTTCTCTTACCACTGGCAATCTTGAATGTAACCTTATTGAAAATATAGATGGCTCATGATGTATTAAGGTGATAACTTATACACCTAGCTCAGCAACATCATTCAGGGACTTAGACGCAGCACGAAATTGAGTAAAGCTCTGTGGCCTAAAAGGAGTCACTTTGGTGTTTTTTAAACTTTTAATAAATGTCTTAAGAACGTCCAAGTTTATCACAAACACCCTGTTTTTGTTAGGAGTGTGATTTGTAATAAGAACCTCTATTTAGCAGGTTGGATGAAGTCACAAGACTCAATTCCTGTGCCTAAATCTCCTTCTGACTGAGTGTGTGCACTTTGTTTTATTGCAGTGCCCCCGAGCAGCACACTGCGCACCCTCATAACCGCGAGCTGATTGGTTGGTGGTGAAATCTGGCAGTGAGATGAGCCCTTGTTACCACAAACACGCCTTTATTCAACTCAACTGCTCACCAGAGAAAGCACACATACCCACAAAAGCAGCAGTCATGGGATCCTTGCTTTCCAAGCCTTCTAAAAACAACAATAGTACTACAAATCGCTCGAGTCGTGAGGCCTCTGGAAACAGAACCTCAGGTTTTGAGCACTTCTCAGAGTCACTCCGACGCTCTTTCCGCATCAAACGACAGCCCTCTAGGGCTCCTGCTTCCCACACAGAAGCCCAAACCACAAACCTCCACAAAACCACATCTACTCCATCCCGACCCGAGATTCCACTGAGTTTCCGTCAGGCCTCGACTGAAAGTCCGCAGGCAACAGCCTCGCCTCCACCTCCCAGACCACAACAACCACCTACAGAGTTTAAAGCAGACGCCGTTGTTGCTGAGAAAAAGCCCGAAGCTCCTGCCAGACCAAGTCCACCAGTTTCCCCAACCTACGCTCTCTACACGTCTGGAAAAATCAGTCCCCCTTCCTCTCCGGGTGTTCGAAATGTCCTCGAGACGGTGGCTCAAGAAACCCAGGCAGCCAAGTCGGTAGCAGCTGCCAGTCTAATGTCCACCATCCATCATGAAGACGAGGCCAAACCTGCAGCTGCAAATCTGCTGCTGCGCTTAGCGCCACAGGAGAAATCGGCCGACCCGACTCCTGAAAAAGAGGTGGCTCCCAGACCAGCTGTGAGTTTGTTGGCAGCTCTGGAGAAGAGGAAAGAGGCCAAAGAGGAACACGAATCGGAGGACAGTACTCGGAAGGTTCTGGAGACCATAGCCACCGATGCAACTGCGATAAAATCGAATGCTGCCGCCACCCTGATGGCGGCTTTCGTTCCGCCCGAACATCAGACAGATGACGACAAACAAGGCGTCTCTGAACCGGTGATTACGGGGGAAGTGAAACCGTCGAAGCGACTAGAGCATGTAGAGTTCGTTCTCTCGAAACTAGCACCGGGAGACTTGTCGGGAGAAGAGAGCCCAGCTGAGGGGATTGCTGTCAAGCCGTCGGCGAGACTGCTGGCTGCTATGGAGAGGAAAAAGAAGGAGGAAGCCAGTCTGGATGCCCCTGAAGCCGAAACGGCTCTGGCCAAGTCTGCAGAGGTCGATAAAATGAAGTCAGCTTTGACATCGAAACTCTCCGCTTTTGCGGAGCGCCAAGCAGTTGAGGAGGCTCCCGTGGTAGCTGACAACAAACCCTCTCCACGACTTGAACACGTCAAGGACGTTTTAGCGAAACTGGGAGACGACAACGGATCAGATATATCAACTCCGGAAATCGAGACAGCCCCAGCTAACCCCGCTGTGAATCTCCTGGCCTCACTTAGAAGGAAGAAGGAAGAGGAGGAGGAAGAAGGTATGATGCGGAAAGTTAGCCCGCCTTCTTCGCCGAAAGTAACGAATGTTCTCGAAACCATAGCCTCCAATGTTATAGAAGTCAAGTCTACAGAGGCAGCCAATCTAATGGCTTCTTTCGTTCCTGATGAAAAGCCGAAGGAGTCACAGAGCAGCCATGCGGGAAGTATTCTAGCAATGTTGGCTCCAGATGACGGAAATTCGCCTGCACAAACACCGGAACACGAAGTGGAGACAAAGCCGTCTTCACAGCTCCTTTCTGCCCTTCGAAGAAAGCAGGAGACGGCCGAAGAGCACGAGAATGACTCTGAGAGGCAATCGACCACCCCTCGATCAACTGGTCTGACAGATGTTATGGAAACCATTGCTTCAGACGCGGTTGGCATCAAGTCAAAAGAGGCCGCAACCTTGATGTCATCTTTCATACCTTCCGTCACGGTATCAGTGGATTCAAACAACGAAGGAGGCCTCAAGAATGGCGATAAGTGAGAGGAAATTATGCCTAATCTTTATACCGGCGTACATTCATGATAATCTGTACGTTTATTTTTCAAAGAAAACAACATGCTACCATTGCCTGGGTGTTTGTGTTCTTCTCATGGGAATTTCTTTCAAAGGCTTCATCAGCTGATTTGGGAAAGGCAGTTTTATGGCATCTAATCCATGCGTGCCAAATGGCTAGCAAACGTAGATAATGCGAGGAGAGTTATTTGATGTAGTGAGCTGACATGCTGGTACAGTGAAATGTCCTCTTAATTCTTAGCATGCATTAGTACACTTTGTAGGATTCCTAATGTAACAAATTTAGTAATGGAAATGAGCAAAAGCCTTGTTTATCGTATCTCTTCTCTCCGTAGTTCAGCTACGTAGCAATAGAACACCAGAGAGTAGTTGTATTTTTAATGGAACACCCCTAGAATTGGTGATGGAAACCTGCCGAAAATAGATACTCAAAATGGTTGGTCCTTATCTTCTGCATTTCTGGATGTTTAAAAGGGTAGTATTGATAAATATTGATATAGATTAGGCTGCTTTTAAGTCTGGTACCAACCAATCGATCTAGTTCTTTTGTTTGATGGGTTCTTATTAATATTTTTTTAGGTTTCATAAAAATTAATTCAATTTTAACCCTACCTGTTGCCTGCGCATCACTCTCTTCTACTTGAAGTCAAATTATTGCTTCTTCTTCTTCTCCTTCTTTGGGAAATAGCACATTAACGGCCTCAGGTCGTTCCATAAGTTCTGTCCGATATTCGATTTAATAAAATAAGTTATAAAGTGTCAGTTTTAACCTCTTCTTATGGCTTTCTTAAGCCGTTTCTTCCATAAACTGAGAGTGAATATTTCTAGTCGCTTCGCTGACTGCTGAGTTTCCTTTCTTGAATTTATAATGTAACATTATGTACGCCAAGTGATTCTGAGATAACTTCTACGTTATCAATGCCTTATTTAAACAAATTTCAATTTATTTTCTTTTTCTGGTAAACAACATTTGATCAATCTAAAGGTATTTTGACATAAAAATAATACTCAGTTCCATTTTGGATTACAAAATACCTTTAATTTTTTTAATATAGGAATGTCAAAATTCAGACAGAACTTATGGAGTGACGGGTGAATAAGCTTTTGTTTGTAAAATCGCACATTTAATCACATTAAATTTTATTTTATTTCTCTCTCGAAGCCCTCTCTCTAGGCTATCCACTTGTATGGATCATTCAGATCTCAAGTATCGCTTCATGAGAGTGATATTATCCAAGTTGGCACCAAAACACGTTGATATCGACTCTACGAGAGTGTTGTGACAGTTCGGCTTAATTGATTAAGAGCTCTGTAGTGGTTTAAGCTGGAATGAGAACGGAAACCGGAGTAGTGTTTTCATCAGAGGGATAGAAATTTGTACTGAATTCTCGAATTTCAGGGAAACATTGGGTGGCTTCTTAGGAGTGGTCACGTGACAATGCGTGGCATCGTTGTGGCGATTTCGCACACTGGGTTGTGGATTCTGTAAGGGGCTGATTCACATAGATGCTGGATCTCATTGATCAAGAACAAAGACACTTCTTGAAAGAAGTTTTAAGAAAAATGTGGTTGGTAGCTACACGCCATTTCAATCGATTAGAAAATAGCAAAAGATTGACTCAAATTGGTTCGTAACTTTTTCTATGAGGAAAAGTGTTCTCGAAAACTGGTTATTAGTATCTTTACAATGCATCTCATTCTGTGATACCTAAATAGTACTGTTGAATGCGACAACTAATGTCCCAATATTCCCGAAGGAACTAAGAGTCGTTGTTTTTTTCGAATTGTACACGTAAACAACGATAGACTTAAACAACTACAAAAGTAGTGTTCAAATTATCGGAATGGGGAACATGGTAGAGTTTCTGCGAAAATCTAAAGCAAAACATTGGCGAATTGGTGTTCAAGTGATGTCTGCATAAACGACATTTGCAGGAATCGTAATGACGGTTCCAACGAGTGAATGCTTCGTGGTAGATTCCAACCAAGGCAGCATTTCGATGATGTATCTGGTCTTCCAGTAATTTTTGTGTTAAAATGAACTCCATCGTTTACTAGTTCCAATAAGCGACTAGAAACATGCATTGATTTTCGAAATTCTTCACAAACAGAGACTTCACCAACTACGAAGATAAGGATCGAACCAAATGTCTAGCTCATTTTGTTCCGTAGCTTACAAAATTATTTTGAAACGCAGAAGGAAAAGGTTTAAGTCAAAACCAAAAGATGTAAGCATTTTGATAGACTGGAGGAAGTCACAGATAATCAGGGTAACTGCATTGATAACTGAGTAGTTAATAAACTCTAACCTTTGGTCACTTATTTATTCAAAAATATGACAAAACTTAGGGTATGACCTTATCGATTATCTTCTCGCTGCAAATTTCTTTAACTTCCTCATTTAAAGTATCGACGATGCATTGTCTTGATTTAACTGATCTATTATCACTATCACCCACGGGAATGCAAAGAAATTACTTAAACGCTTAGAAAAGATGCCTCAGTGTGAGTAAATAACTAAAGTGAATTCCGAAAGCACTATCACCCTTAGATGGAATCATTTAGGATGTACTCTTAAAAGAGTTGCTTGACGATGCCTTGTAGCGCGTCTTGATAGAACACAGCGAATGCTTCTCACTGCTAAAAACGGTACTGAGCTATCAAATTCCAGTTAAGCTTTCACTTAGTTCCTGCAATCTGATAGGCCTGCCATAGCTGAGTTTTTTGTTGCCCTTAGGAAAACGCTGCAATCTGTCAGATCAACAAAATTAATCCCCGCGTTTGGGTCATATGATGTTGCTTTTGCTTCTGTGAAACGGCAGGCGTTTGTGAAATCGGTAAGCAGTTGCTTAAAATATACTCCGAGTGAAAGCCGAATCAGTGTAATAAAATAGGAAAATTAATTTATATACCGACTTTTTTATGGCTGTATAACTCGCATTTATTTGGGTTAGGGGTAGTAGTAAATCCATTCAGCCAATTAAATTGAGGCAGGTGAATGTCGATTTCTGTGCAAACCTCTACTCCCGATACGGTGTTGTAGATTCGTCTAGGAAAAATGTAGATTTATGCAAATTACTGAGATCTTCTTTGGGGGTCACCGGTGACTTCTCGAAGTAGCTTTTTTCTTTGTTTGAATTGATCAGAGTTAATTTAGTCTGCAACTCAAAACTAGCCAAGCCGTACTGAGAATGAAAATCAGTTTCGATCTGCTGTCGTTCTTAGCGCCTACATTGTTGGAACCGGTCTTATTATGCATTCCGAAATCATGCCACTTGAATCTGCAAGCTACCAATAAGGAGTAAAATCGATAAAATCACTTTCTTTGCCCCTTTCTGCATTTCAAATCTCGAGTTGATATCTGCTCTTCTTTTCTACATCCCCACCAACTTGTTCCACCTTTTTTGGTGGATGAATTTGTGACTGGCGACTGGCGAAAGTGGATCTTTTATTGACCTGTCGAACATGGTAGGCACAGCCTCGTGGTTTACAAAAGATGTTGGCGATTCATAGCTTTAATTGGTGGCTGTCTTGGACCACGATCACACCTTGGCTGAAACTAATTTGCGTACAAGGCCACGCAATTTTCAGACATCCTGAAGTCGCGTGCACACAACCCAGACACCTGAAGATAAATACACAGTCTACCTTCATCTTTCCATAGAATTCTGGGGCAAAAATCTCTGAACATGTTATTGATAATCAAAACATGGCATATCCTAATGTTTTTGTTTATTATTTTTGTTATTTAATATGCTTATTTACAGTGACAACAGGGTTATAAACTTTTGGACTTTGAAAGAGGCCAAATTGTTGGAGCTCGTGTGGCAAGCGTTACGGCATCAGGAGCTGTTTCTGGCGATCGTGCTGAATTTTACAGTCTCACCAGAAAAGTAGGTAATGGAATTGCAATATTTTTTTAATCGTGACATCATCTTTAAAGGATTTCGGTGAAGATTATAACGAAGAAGTGCTTATTTCCATTTTCTGATGTTGCCATAAAATCAAATGGATTAAAAATTTGTTTGGAGAACTATAAACCGGTCTTGGAATGTCTCACGTACTGTTTGATCGGAAAATTTTATGTACCGTTCAATAAAGTGGATTATTGTATTCTCTTCTCAACATTTTATTAGCACGTTTTTGGAGCAAATTACTTTCCCCTTTTCTTAACACTTTTGCCATAAAAAGTCGCCAAGTTTCGGTAGTATATTCTTTGTGGAAGAGAAGTAGAAAAACAATCGAAAATCAGTGCAAACCCCGTGATAGCCCATTAAAGGGACGCACATAACTGACTCATTCTCGGCTCGCTCTTCACAAAATGTGTGTCTATGTTTGTGCAGGCGTGTAACTATCGTCTTTTCTTGTGCGCGCGCTAGATTAAAAGGCACAAAACTTCAGCCTCTGCCTCTGGAACTAGATAAACTTGCATTTAGGAAATTCTTGGTAAAGAAAAAGGGCCATTTTAGGGCTACAGTGCATGTATTGATTTTGCACGCAATCCAGGGAACTAAAAAATCGATTTTGCGTGTGATATCTACTGATGATTTCAGCGTCGCCTTCTTTTTTTAAGTTATCGGCCTTATCAATTCAGATCATGTAATAAATCATGCAATTATTTCTAGAATGTACCAAAAGAGTTACATTACCCTTTTAGAAAGACGTTTAATAATAAGACGTTTGATAATAAACAATCCGCGTGTTTTAGTAAACACGTTACTATAATCTTACGAGTAACATTTATTAACCGCTCCTTACTGATCAACCGGTAATCGAATTTTAGTCATTATGCTTAAATTCTTGATAAAATGGGTAGAAAAAAGCATTCATTGATTAAAGACGCTGGTTTCGGGTAATCATTCCTATTTGGTGTTTTAAGGCTTTGCTTAGAAATTAAGTTTAGAAAGTTATTATTGAATGGTTCTCGAAAAACATTGAATCGATAATTTAAACAAAATGTGCATGCATGATTTAACTTTCACCGCGGTCTCAGAAGTTGGTGAGTTTTCCTTCGGGCTATTTTCACCATAACGCTGGGCCCAGGTTTAGCTTGAAACTGTCGTCAATTTGAGATTGTATAGCAAGTAGCTTATCAGGCGCGCTGACCCTCTGAGGTCTCAAACCATTCAATTGGAAATTTTTGCCTTAAAAACTGCACATTCCACGTTTGGCCTCATCTTCTGAGGTCAGTCAACCGTCTGGTTACACAGAAAAAACACATGTTGTGTTTATTTATTCCAAGAACATCTTTTTTGCTCTTAAGAAGGGAGAATTAAGATCAATTAGAGGTATTTTTAGTTCCAATAAGGCGACCAAACTGCAAACTTATATATTTTTGATTTACTTAACTCCATATAAGGCGCATGTTCTGCTTAATAGCTGAAAATTTTGTCTCCACAAAGTTAGTTCGTGAATTTCGCGTTGTCGTTTAAGTCTATCGTCTGTTCTGGTTATAATTTCCAAATTAGTAGTATAAACCACTTCTGTGAAAAGTAACTTTATCTCAAAAAGGGCTTTGTGGTTGTTCTAGCCGTCTGCAAAAGTCGCAACCAGGGTCTTTATTGATTGTTTGGAGAACAAGTGTGTGCATTTTTGGGACTCTGAGTAGAGAAAACAGCACCTCTCTGGCGTCAGTAACCAGTACAAATCAATTCTTCTTAGTCCGTGATTAGAACTGAAAAAAAAACATTTATTTAAACTACCTAATGGATATTAAAATATTAAAATATTTAATCTTTAACGAAAACAATTCTTTAGATAATAACGGCAGCCTAAATGGCTAGCAAAACGTCATCATCAATAAAATTTTGCAAAAGTAGTTCCTTGTTTTGTTCGTTTTTTAATGACAAAATAAAAATGTGTGCAGTCAAGTTAATTAAGTGAGTTTTTCTTTAAGCAAATTTGACCATTGTTTTGATGCAAAGTTGCTTTAAAAGTGCTTTTAATACTCATGTTTATGTTAATTTTTGATCTAGTAATTTGACGCATTTACTAACATGTCTAGGCTACGGTTGTGACCACAGACACTTCAATTAAAGGTCGGTTGGAGGTTACCACCAATCGATAAATGCTCTTATTGGCTGAGCTGAACCTTCGGAGACTCTCAAGGAAATGAAATGCTTTTGGGAAAAATAGAACTATTCATTAATACTTTACTTCAGGTAAAGTTTCGTTGAACGTGAGGTACAAGAAAGGAGTCAGCTTCACCAATCGATCGATTGAAGAGAAATTTAATAAGCCCTCCTTTCCTAGCATCAGTGGTGCTTTATAAGAATTCATAATTTCCATTAAATAATCGTTAGACACTCAGCATTGGTGGAACCCATTTTTACAGTTTTTCATTAATCGATGCAGAGTTCAGCCTCTGAATCTGCAAAATTATCGATTTTTACCACTGATAAAGGCACGAACTTCAAAATAATATACCAAAAGTACTATTTATTAAAATAATTATTGATTAAATATTTCAACCATGAGTTACAAGACCATGGCCCACTGATGGCTTCGTTAAAGTACAAAGCAAACTAGTTGGCTTTTTGGTGCACTTTTCTGTGTACTTTGGAGAAATTTGCTCAATACAGTGGCCGCGAAAACTCCTCTCTAATTATGGATCCTAAATGTGGTCCATAAAACTCCTCCTGTAACAGCAATGTACAATTAATTGAATTCATTGAATTCTTTTGATATCTGCATCGATTGAAAATTTGCTAAAGGAGGCAAGTGAGGAAATTTCTAAGAAAAGTAACCGATAGACTGCCAAATTTAGGCTTGCAAAAATTAGCAGGCTACCTTATCCCTGTTGCTTTTGTAAAATGCTTTCAAAAATATTGCAGAAGTCACAGGATATGAAGGACACGAAATCAAGGGTTTGGCCCATGCGGTCGACTAAACATTTCTTCCCATGTTTTCCACAACAGGGGAGAAACCAGTAGTTACAGCGTCGGTCAAGGCAATTTTTCAGCCAATAAAAGCTGCCCTAATGGAAACAACGTTGATAAATGGCTGGGTGAATGGTTTTGCTGCTATTCAATTCGTAGGGGTAGCAAAAGCAGCTTTTTTACGACCCATAGACCCCAACCACGTGGCAATAGCAATACCGCAAGAGAGAACAAAAAAGGCCGAGGTACAAAGCTTACTGAGATGACCCAATAGAGACAGAATTAATGGACATGCACAAAGAGACTTGCGCCAGTACGCTTACCCACACACAAAGTAGACGCAAGCGCCCCCAATGACTCAGACGCAATTTAGTTAGTGGGGGGAGGAGGGGGTTAACCCGAGCTCCCTCAGATGCAGATGCTCAACTAGTTTGCTTTTTTAAGGCAACGGTTTTGGCAAACAATACTATCGGATCTCACGCATTTTGTAGGAGCATGCCTGCTTCGATAGCCCTGTGGGAACACTGTTAAGCCGTGGAATCGATCGATTTTATTGATCGCAGCATGGCAAGTGGGTGACTTGGTGTATGAGGACCGGACCTTACCAGCGTTTATTGGGTTAAAATATCGATCAATTTCATTAGGAATACGTAAATTTAGCGATCAAAATTACAACCTTTGCATAAAAAATTCTCGTAAGCCTCAGGCAACCAATTTACCAGAAAATCAGTACTAATTTCGTTTATCAAAATTTTAACCTTATAGAAGCTGATTTTTCCACAGTAATACACTAGCCGATGCGGTAAAAAAATGATCTAAATTTCCAACGATACATACTGACCAATTCTCAGTCCCTACTAAGGCAACCCTCCATTCAGCACGAAGATACCAAAAACCAGAACCAATATTTATTAGCATGAAATGAAATAGACACAGCACGCAATGAATTAAAAAAATGCGATAACGAAAAAGGACTGGAAGGAGTCTACTGACGAGGAATGGGCTGTAATCGCGATCTCAGAAGGTCGGGACTTCTCAGACCGCGAGAAAAGCCGCTTCGCTCATCAATACAACCGACGAAAGACCGCACGACAAACCCACCACGAAAGAACGCCAGAATAACCGCGTCCTTTCCACAAACCGCATTATGATGGCTTCTGTGTGCGGCACCGCACGCACCCCGGCCAATCAGGTCGCTGCGCAAGGCTCAGGGTGGGTGTATCCTACCAAATGACCTGTGTGTGCAGCAAACATTCCGCGCTGCCTATTGGTCCAGCGGCGAACCAATAGGAGGAGCGCTACTGGTCGAGTATTCTCGTTCCTCTCTACTGGCGCCTAATCAATTTTAATGAGATGGAAATGATAATTTGGCTTGCACTTTAACAAATTAACATTTATAGATCATTTTAAAGTGACAGGACTACAGAAGGAGTAGTGAAAAATCGCAATTTAACTTAAACATAGATAAAGTGACCCGATATTTAAAAAAAATACGATTTTTCTGTTAATTAAAAGCGATTAAACAGAAAGTATATAACAGTGTGGGAGATCAAAATATAGACAAGAAAGCCACTTCTCTGGTAGCCCTGAAAATTAACTAAACTCCGGATCTCCAGAGGGGAAGGGAGTACTTTTTGAAATGCGAGTTAGTAAGTGCCGTATAAGTACAAGCAAAAAGGGTGCCTTACCTGGGGTAAACAAGGAATGAACCACGACGGAGAACCACCAACAAGCGAGGCGTAGACATGTACAATGACATTGTGCGAACGGCTGCAGCAGGCTCGGAAGCCATTGAACAGAGCGCCGACCAATCAGAGAGAAGCAAAGTTAGCAAACTGCGCTACTCTTGAACTGAGTCACGCAAAGGTGTGGTCAATGTCCTGTGGGGGTGAGGGAGTGGCCGCGGACTGGTAATTTGCACCCCCACCATTCCCCTTGGGCCCTGGCTCTGTTTTGACGTTCGAGAGAGGTCATGTTTACCCGCTGTATCGATTTTATTTCTCCTCCTGCCTGCGATGAATCGTTTTTACGCGATAATTGTTCTAAATCGTAACCTACTTGTAATGGTGAATTAATCCGCGGATTGCTAGTTTCCGGTTTAAACGATTTCTCCTCAGTTCGTTGTTTCGGTTAGAGAACCAGAAGAACTGGAGAAGCGTGTTTACCTCGGCATGGTTTATTGATTTATTTTCCTCGAGTGGTGTGAACGCAAATCACAGGCGGGTGAAGCAGGCTAACCGCGATATATATATGTATATATATTTATTGATTTTTTTGCGGTATTGGCCTTGAAAGTGGGTTAACCTGTACTCTCGCTTTCTCGCTAACTAGCTATGCGAAGTTGGCTATGACGATACTTCCCTTTGTTCACGTTAGTTCACGACCACAAAGCCGCCTTAAGTAATTAAATATGGGGACCTTTGCTTTTACGGCTTTGTGTGTGAGGGCATCAGCAGCAGTGCACTAGAGTTCACAGATGGATAACCCAGATAACGGAGCTTTTTGCGGTTTAAAAGAAAACAAATCCGCGATTTCCTAGAGTGTGATTAAAAACCACGAGCTGTGAGAATCAAAATTCCACATTTCAGGGCTATTTAGGTACCAAAGATATTTCAATGCTTTCATGTGGGGATTTTTGTTTGAGAGTTTTAGTTGTCATGTTACTTGATCAGTAGCTAAGGGCATCATCAACCCTCTTCTCTGACACCTTTAACATCTAGTGCTCAAATTTAAAAATATTTTAGGGCATCCATACCTCTATAAAATGAGTTTTCAAAGTTTGTATAAAAATGTCTTATTTTACGTATCCTTGGCCTAAGATCTCGAAATCGATTTAACCTGGCTTCACCTTTTTTAGTGGATAGACGTGCGACGGTGGTGTGACTTCGTAAAGGGCAAAAGATCCCGGTCACAGCCGCCGAGAAAGGAATTTAATGGGAATAGCGTTTATGCCAGGCCAAAGCTCCTACCTTGACCAGAGCAAAATTACCTGATGCCATTGGCGATTTGGCGAAATTAACTTGTATATTTACCCTTCTCCTATCGCGTCCGCGACAAAGGGGGTAGTAAAAGTGACGGGTCAGACCAGATCACACACACACACACCCATCCACACCCCACCCCACAATCCTCAGCCAGGTGATTGATGGGCTGCACGCTTCTCTCCACTGCGGTCTCTGTTTCGCTCCAAAGGGGTGGGAGGAGATGAGTACAATTGAGCACAATGAGTGCCTGCATGCCTGCTGTTTGCGTAGGACAAACGTGGAATGACGGGGGGAGGACGTGGCTAATGAGGGGCCCCGTGGTTGGGTAAAGGAGTGGGTTTGTGGACTGCCTAAGCAAGCAGACAGTTTAGGCCACTGTGGCGGCTGGGAATTGACAGCTTTTGGGTGATTAAGCTATATTTGGGCTGCTACAATTTGTAACTTCAATTAGTCCGCTACAGTGCTTTGGGCGAAGGTATCGGATTATTGATTTTTTCTTTGCGGCGAACCTTTGTTAAATAGGACTACCTACATTCCCTTTCATAAAGGGGATATTTCTAATCTGTTTATTTATTTATTTATTTATTTATGGATTTCAAATAAATAAATCTGTTTTATCCAGAAAAGCATAAACCGTAGCCTCTTGATAGGGAAATTTTGGTCCATTTAAACGTTTTGTTCACATATCACGTCACATTGCCCTCATCTTTATTCAGTCAAAGGACCAAATAACATTCTTCTTAGAAATCCGGAAAGACTATTGGGCTAGAAAGGAAGATTCTAATACCACAAGGTGAAAGCAGATTGCTTTAAGCTATTATGAATCCTCACGATCCTAAGAAGCCTTTTTAGATTTGATAACAGTAAATCTTTAAAAATTTGGCTTCAAAAGCATGATAGGGAGAGAAGGCGATGTGTAGTTGTAGCTTTATTTGGACTCAAAAGGATCAGAGAACTAAGAGATGTAAGAGTATTCGATTGACAACATGGGCCACTTACTAACCTAATCGGGTTCCAAAAAAAATTCTCAAACTTGTGAAACAGTTTTCAGTCAAATCGAATGAATTCTTAACAAAGTTTCATGAAAATAGTTGATTTTTCCTATTGGCCTGAACAAGCTCAGGAACTTCCCACGTATTCATCTTTGTTGATTACTTCAAAGTGAATAATGGAATTAAAATTAATATAATTATATAAACAATGTTTATTTCTTAGAAAAAATATGCATTAATGCATGATAATTGTTTTCACATTTTCATTAGTAAATGGATAATTTAAAATTGTCAATTGTCGTAAACTGTTTGGTATTTAAAGCTACGACCCGACTTCGAGGACCTCTAGAACTAATAATTGTAAGATTATTTATTGACGTGCATATTAAAAATAGACATAACGAGGATAAAATCAGGCTTCTAAAAATGCAAACTACTAGTTACTTATCAGTAGAGGTATTACATGATTTTCATTTCACAGCAAATGGAGTCGAGAGAAGCTGTATGCATAAATCGAAGATTAAACAGTTGGATGCAACGATTTAAATGATGCAGAAGCCATAGAAACAATCGCCGAATTTGTTTTTGACGTTGCTTTCGCACACAGGCACTCATGAATTGGTAGGTTGATTAACTGGCATTGAAAAATATAAATTACCACGCATTTTTAGGTATGATTGATGATGCTCAGTTAAAAACTGTAGCACTTAATAAAAGTAAATTGAATGCATAAAAACAGTGAAATTAATAAGCAATATATATATTACTTAATGGGTTAAGCACAAAAAATTGTAGAAAGTAATAAAATAATAGATCTGAAAAACAAAGCCTACGATTTTTTGGGTTTAATGAGGGTTTTGCCGTTATTGAGTTATTTTGTTAAAATAACAAATAGTTTATATACTAAATATTTAATACATATATCAAAACGACATTAAATGTTATTCCTAAATTCATAAAACTAGCTTAAGGTAATTTAAGGTTCATTTACCTAATCAGTTTAGTTTTAATAGGCTATTTGGTTATGATCGGGACCTAGGTTGTGTCCCTATTGGCCATTGTTGAAAATTTCGAAGCAATAGCATTGAAGAGCCTATTCAAATTCAGTATTGCCGGTTTTTACTTGGCTTCTGAGTCGTGTAGTTTAATATGGCTAATAGGTGGGTGTTATCGAAAATAATTAAAATTTAAATCTATAGAAAGGTCCAGGTCGCTGTTGAAGGAAATATTGGTTGTGGAAAAACGACATTCCTACAGTATTTCCAAAGCTTATCTCCAGATATCGAGATTTTGCCAGAGCCGATTGATAAATGGCGGGACGTGAGGGGCTTCAATCTTTTTGTAATGTTGCAGTATCTCGTTAACTGAAGTTTCCAGGAGTCGTTCTATAACAATCCTGCCAAATTCAATACTCCATTTCGTGCCCAAATAATGGCAACCCTCGGTGACCAAATCTCTGCTCCGAGGGTATATGTTAATTTTTAAATTAATTGAATTATCAACATGCATTGTCGAACTGTTCCCAACATTCTAGACAAAGCCTGTTCGCATAATTGAACGCTCGATCCATAGTAACCGCTTTTGCTTCATTGAAGCCATTCGTCAAAAGTAGTTTTCGCTCGTGCGTTTACTAGCAATGATTTCGTATCACTCAACAACCCCTTTTTTCGTTGTAGTGGAATAGTTCCAGATGGCGATTACGAATTGATGAATCGGTATTACGAATGGACTTGTAAATTGCCCATTTTCAAACTGGATTTGATTGGTGGGTTAAAAAAATGCGATTTAATTACTTACTTTCCTAGTTTATCTGCGTTCCACACCCGAAGTTTGTGCTGAACGTATCAAGCGACGCCAGCGCAAAGGCGAAGATGGCATTCCAATTGTAAATTCAGTTATTTTTTTTTCAATTTTAATTAAGTGATTTAGGAGTATCTCCGACAATTGCACGATCTCCACGAGAAATGGTTGATGGGCGAGAATTCCCACCTCCTGCCTGCTCCAGTTGTTGTGGGTCTTCAGCTCTTTTCATTTATTCAAATTAATAATTATTTCCTTTAAAATCAGGTCATTGAGTGTGATGGACCACTTACGGAGGTGCAGTCCACGTATTTTAAGAAACGCGATGAAATCCTCTGTGGCATTAAAGTTTAGTTTTTATGTAGAAACTATATCTTTATTACATTTCACACAGCACTTACTAAATAGCAAATATAACTGAAAGTCTGTAACAATTCACTGTCTCCTTTTTAGTATTTATTTCATATTGCTACGTTATGGCTTCGTTAACCTGTCGCCGATTTCTAAATTGTCAGATTATCGATTTGATGTCGGATTTGTACTCTAATTGACTGAAGTCTTAGACTGGTTTGATTTCCATTCACCAAGGAAAGACTTTTTAAGAATACGGGTTTATTTAGCTATCGAACTTGTTTCAGAATTGTTCACTTTGAAGTCGGGTAGAGTGGACCTTTAGACACAACTTTAGGTCAAGAGATTTATGCGGTTTTTTAATGACAAACTTTTCTGCCTTCAGAATATAGCTGTAAATATGCGCAGTACGTTGGCAATTTGGCCTTAGTTGAGTCCAAGCTGATTACTTTCAAAAATACGATGTAGTCAGGTTCCGGGTAGGTTCTCGACGTTGTTAAGATAAAACACTTAGCAGAAATTGCTAAAAATGTCCTCTTCAGCTGGAAAAGGGTCATTGGAGTTATCCGTACAAACTCCTGGAAAGCCCATTGGTCAATCCTGCCCTGGCCTCATTTTCAGATAACGTCAAAATGACGTCATTAAGCATCTGATTGGTTGTAGCTACTCCAGCCGTTATTGGGTTCGCACGCAGATAGTACTTAATTTAGTTAGTAGTAGATGTGGAAGAATTGGCGTAACCCCATAAATTGCTGCTCAAATTTATCAGATTAAGTAAAATGACGCTCCCAAATGAATAACTGCCCTTAGAAATTAATAACGTGTTATTGAGGGCAACTCGTACATTTGAAAGAAAGTTGTCTTATTATGCATTTAAAGGTTCTAATTTTGTATGCACAGAACATTATAGTTATCTGGTGATTGAGAACCATATTTTATACCCCTTCCGTTTTTAAGTGCATAATATGCATAGTTGTTTTAGACATTGCTTTGGCGCTATGTACTTCGTCGAATATACGTTTGCAGTTACTGCGCGCTTGCATCTGCGGCCGAATTATCGGGAATCAAGCGTAAAGTATAATAGTCGTACACATTATACAGAAGTCTACCTAATCCCTCGGTTGCCAATCATTTTGTTCTCTTTTTCCTAATGAGCGTATCAAAATTTCCCAGGGTTTAATTCAAACAAACAGAGAGCGCTGCATGTGTCGCTTTAATCACAAACTAATTCTTTTAATCAGTTGTGACAAAATGATCTGCCTCTAGCTCGATCGCTGGCATCTTCTCGCAGCGTTCTTTCGAGTAAAGCATGGTCAGAAATGAGTCCAAGAGTGAGCTCCAATTGATATAGCCATCACCCACTTTGAAGAGCAACGCGATTCTACATGGGATGTCACAGGGAATTCTCAAACCAATCTCCCTTCTCAGCGCCATGAGAGCCTGTAGAGGCGGCTGATCGTCATCTCCGGGCATTTTCGCCAAGAGGAAAAGGACTTGATGGGAAAGAAGGCGCTCCTTCAGGGCAGCGATATCATCTCTGACCTGCTCCCAATCACCACAGAGCCAATTGGGATCAAGGACGTAGAAAACGCCATCGGAAAGCCGGAGTTCCTCCAAGAAGCTGTTGTCGTTGTTGCTAGAACAGGGGCCAGACTGCTGGAGTGCCTTCTCAAACCCACACGACAAGTCAGAGTACTCAAACTTGAGATGATGGTAGGCTACCTCAGAGGAGGCCTTGATTAGCTCTAGATTCTCCGGGCATCGGGTTATGATGGCGATTTGGTGCACCCGACTGAGATCGAACCACTTGGTGGCATAAAACTGGAAGTTATCATGGCTTTGGTAGTGTTTTAGCAGCGCAGCGACCTTGCTAAGCGTCCATTCCGATTCCTCAAGAGGCAGGAGCCAGGAGCCGCGTAGGTCTATCCAATGGGCTTGCCACACAAGATGATTCATTAATCGATCAAAGACTGGTTTGGCGTCAATTTCATGGTGTCGTTCGACACGCCAGTAGTATAGTAGGTTCATCAGAGGCTCGTCTCCCAGCAATTCCAACATGGTTTCTACGAGGGCACATTGGAGACGCTTTTTTATACCTGTAAAGAGAGTCAAGAATTAGTGGTGCAAAATTAAAGGGGAAAAGAGGAAATTACGTTCGTCGTCCGGAGTAGAAGTCATGGTTTGCAATGCGCTGCATGGTTATCGATTGCTAGGTGTTTGGCCATGCGGTCTGTGCGCGTAAAGTCACATTTCTCCTTCGGTGGTTCATTCATCAAGAAATTCAACTTCAATGCGGGGTACTAGCTGGGGTACTAGGTATTAGAGAGTGGTTTATAAGAGCGCATTCAATGGATTTAATGGAAGACCAAGGAGTAACTCGACTGTCTTCAAGGTATTCTACTGTTAGGAAAATCTCATGAAGGATTTAATTGATAGTCAAAAGTAATTCAGTATCGTCAATGCGTCGAAAGCTTTTGAACTATTTGCCATTTAAGTCGGCAACTTTAGTATAATCATTATCTCTAGTATCCTCATTGCAAAATATTTATTCACTCAACTTCGTGTACAGAATTTGCCAATTTAAAAAAAATTGGCTAACATAACATATGAGTAGAGCTCAAAGCGGTCGCTTCATTACATTTAGCTGTAAGTGGGCTTGGTCACCTCATTTTTATTAGAAAATGATTTTAAAGTTGGTACGAATTTACCAAAAACTGCAAGAGCAGGACAATGAGTTTAATTTATCAGTTGATTAGTTACCGGAGGACTTATGGTAAAAAATCGGACAATTTGCATAAGAACTATTTTGAATCACGTCTAAAATTAGTTGAAATTATTGTGTAATTTAAAACCACTCAGTTCTACAGGTTCAACCAAGTGCTTTAGAATAAAAATCGCAATAGAATTTTAATGTGTATTTACGAGGTATTGATGTTATCTAAAGTAATGTGATTTATAATATTACGCTCTGTCTCTAGGATAGCAGGCCACCAGATAAACGGATACGTAACGACTCAAAACATATATTCGTAGAAATACAACGCGTCCTAGTAACAACATAAACAACTATACATAATTTATATCGAATGGCAAATGTAAAATAACATGTAGTCTGAAATAATCAGAAAATTATAAATATATTTATATGAAGTTACAACAAATCTCAACAAATTAACAAGTATCTTCTGACGGTTTGCTAATGATTTAAAAATTTGGTCAACCTTGATATAGTTTAAATTGACCAGTATAATTTATGCAATTGCCCACCTCTACAGTTGTACTGTAGGAGTATTGTACTTGCCAGTGCGTAAAAGTAATGTATGTTAGAGTGATATCTCTATCAACTGCCCATCCAGATATTAGAAACCATGCGATAGCCAGTAATGAACATTAATTTTTTATCCAGGCCCAAACATCGATTAAATTTTAGCAGTTGTGTAGTTAAACATGTTAAAATACACCAAAACACTTCACTGGTTGCTTGTCTTGACTACAGCTTTTTAATTTTATAATTGCATCCACACACACCTGAGTTTTACTCAAGAATTCGAACAATATACTAAAAGGTGAGTAAAACTCAAAGAAGTGTTCTGTTAGTTATAAAATTTTACCCTTAACAATTTTAAGATTACGGAATCCTTTGAACCTGGCAAGCAAGTCATTATCCAAGTAATGGGTATTTTAATCAACAATCAGTGGGCTGAATGAAATAACTGTGTGTGGTGGGGGGAGATTTTCTGAGATTTTTTTTTCAAAATTTTAAAGGCAAATATCAATAAAATACATGGCTAATGATTTTGTCAGAATCATGTAAATTTAATGCTTTGCCAAAAAATAAATCCTGGAAGGGGGTTCTTGGTTTATCAAAACCGACTCAGAACTGTTCAGTTTGTGATTTTTGGTAAACAACTAATATTTGGTGGTATCGATACATGGCCACTAATACTGCGGCGATAGATAAAATAATTCGCAACAAAATTGTTATGATTGAAAAATTGTACACAATTTCATAGCTTTGTACAACAATGACGAACTCCTACTCCTTCCAAAAAACTAACGTCAGAAATTCAAAGAAGGAATCGAAAACGTTGGCACCCATTGCTCGGAAAGACCAGAAACTTCAGAATCGACATAAAAACTAGCATCAGTTAGATTGCTAGGGATTGAGAAAACTCCCGTTAGGATGGGTTTGATAAAATTGTTTTCAAAACAATATTTCAAAGAAAATGGAGCAAGCAACGAGCGATTTTGGGCTACGAATTACAAATTGGAGATTGTTTTCCGAATCCATTCACTAGGCACCCAGTTCCCAAGTTTAGAAACTTTTCCAAGTTTCTGAAGATGAAGACGATGAACAGTTGAACTAAGCTTAATTGCGGACACCATCTCAGCAGGCAAAGCAGGGTAAGCTTCTTCGATAATAATCATTAAATATCCACATTGTGAGGAATAAATGCAGGTATATGTGTTTTTATTTTGCAAAAAAATATTAACATTGCTTTTAGTCACTGGCCCTCGATTGACTTTGACCATGTGGTGATAGATGGTTCTTCTATCGATCAGAAGTCACGCTTAACGCTGTAGCCGAATGGCTTGTTGCAGGGTACGTTGTAACTGCAACTCTTGCTCATAGAGGCAGTTAATTTAGTACCTTTGTACCATCGTTTAGGTCTCGGAGCAAGAGCGTCGTGAGCTCAACATCCTCTCAAAGGTTTTCCAGTCGACAGCATTACAAGAAGTGGCTGACTTGGCGCACTACTGGAACATTTGGAAAGAACTTGAGGCCGATGCGGAATTCGAGGAGAGTTGCGAGGAGAGGATGAAATGGTTCGTCCTTGAGGGCGACTGGTATGCCTACTACGTCCTACGAAACAACCCCTCACCGAAATTCGGTGAGATGATGGGCGTGGTGCGGAACAACACTTACACGGTCACTTACCGCTTCCAATGCAGATATCCACCCCCGAAGGAGGGCAGTATCCTTCTTATCGGTCAGGGCGGTACAACACTGACACCTCTCGAGGAGATCTTTCGCCAGGCAATGTGCAGCGCAGCCGTGGAGAATCTGAACATCGACGATCAGGGAACGGAGCTCTTTACTTGTCTTTTAAAGGAGCCCACACCGGAACTGCAAGCCAAGTTGCACGAATACGATGCTGTTATCTACCTGGCCGGAGGCGAAAAAGACGAAAGACTCATATCACTGTACCAGATGATGCATCGCTCTCAAATGCTCCGAATTATAGCCATCCGACCCAGGCCAATGAGCTGTTTTGAGTACTTGAAGGAAATGATGGTGCCTCTACTGGGTGATTGCTGGATTTGGGCCGATAAGAAGGGACTTTACTGGACACTCAATACAATTCGAGAAAGTGATACTGCTGCTGCGTTGGGGGATATTCTCAATTCAATTCAGTGTGATATCGTGTTGAGAAGGAAAAAGGTGCCCAGGGAATGGCCATTGACCATGATGCAGGAGGAGGAGCCGAAGGAGTAGCCGACCTGTTTTTTTTGATAAATACAAAAAATAGTTTTTGAAAAGGCCCCCCTTAAATGCCTCGATTGAGAGTTTGGTTTAAGTAGGGTTAGTAATTTACACAAAAGCATTCAACTAGCGGTTGTTTGATTTTCAGATGTTTCAGGATTTGTAATTTTTAACGAAAACCTTGGAAATTTACCTTTTTATTTATTTAAACAGAAAATTCACAAGAAATAAAGTACCAATTTAAACCTCGTCTGCGGTTACAAGATGATAAGTTTTGGCTCACTATATGAATCTGCAAATATGAATAAAATATATTCAAGGAAAGTCTTTCAAGCTTGTTTTATTGCAATTCTAAAAGCAATAATCGGTTTTAATTTTTCAAATTTTGATAGACAATAAATTCAAGTCAGTATTTAAAGGACTAATGCTTACGAATAAATAAACGTTAAAACAAGCAGAATTTTTGTAGCTGCTTCCAAAAGATTCCTAATTTTTGTGTGTAGAGCAATTAAAAATATTTTGCTGAAGATGGGTTCACTCGTTTAAAGTGTTATCGAAGCGTTATGGTCAAGAATTAATAATAATAATATTATTAATCGAAACAGTTTAACACATACACCAAGAGAAATATTAATGGTTTAGGTGAAATAAGAAAAAAGGAGATACAGTGTAACTGATTTACCCAAATCTCAATAAATCAGGATTGAATGAAGCATAGATTTTACGAATGTCTGTCAGCAAAACCCAGATTATTTCAAAACGAAATAAATTTATTCTTACTACAGAGCAAAGCATAATGATACTAAGTCTTAAGCAAAAATTAGGGTACAAAAATGCATTTATGCTACAACTAAATTAGCAAACAGCAGGAGCAATAAAAGAATGTAAAATTGGGCCAAATAATGCAGTAGGAGAGGTCAATTCTTTTGTTTAAATACAAAGGAAGCAAACAAATGCTCACAATTGGTTTCAGAATGCAATTACCTTTTATTGAACGTATTTACTTATTGTTTTAGTTTTGAATTTATATGGGAGTTGCGCGATTTCAACGCAGTAGATGAAAATTTCATCATAAAAATACGTAGAAACCCAGTACCAAATGGCCTTTAATAATTTCATGCATTTTGACATTATTAACATAGAAAATAGGATTTTATTTCCCATTGTGTTTTAATTAGCCATTTCTAAGAATTTCAGGAATGCACGGGATTGTTGACTGGCTGGACGATGAACTCATAAGTCCATATAGCAGAAATTAAC